>OZ038508.1:52831948-52874448 GCA_964036315.1 Acanthosepion esculentum | reverse complement strand
TTTAAAATTATATTTTTATCATATGTATATATATATATATATATATATATATATATATATATATATATATATATATATATATAGGTAAAAAATCTGTAATTCAAGTAGATCCTATTAATATAAAATATTAAATCTGCTCCACAAAAGAGAGCTCAATATAATTTTTATTATAGACCATATAAGTGAATTACAATTAATGAGATCAAAACAATTTACCTCATACTGATGATCATTTCATCCATGGGAAAGTAGTTTTTCCTGGACTTATTAATGCAAATACATTTACTAAAAATTTAGTGAATTTAGTAAATATATTTGATAAGTTACATTCATGAATAAGGGATCTGTAGAAAAATGGTGATGTAATGTAGTTTTTTAAACATGTGCTAATAGTTGGTAATATTGCTATAAATATATTTTCATAATATTTTCTCTTTAAAGAGTTATGTTCTTTTTTGATAAGGCTGGGATTGGTGAAAGTAAAGTTATGTCCTATGTTGTTGCAGTTTAATATGAGAGAATTTGAATGTTTATCTAAATGCAAATCTCTTTTGTGTTCCTGGGTGCATATATAAACATCCAAAATGTTAGTGTGACCAACAGACTACCTGGCTAAAAGCAAAAAAAAAAGTGGGTTGGGTGCTAACAAACCAAGAAAAATAATGAAACTAAGAAAGAAGAAAAGACCAAAAGGCAAGTACCAACCTAAGCAGTAAAACATTATACAATGCCCAAGCTATCTATACAGAGCAAAAAGGGCTTCACAGTGTCAACCCTCTAAAAGATATAGCTTGAGTCAATACTTAAGTTTCATGCTCTTCGCAATCTTCAGGTGACCAGAACACAAATGAAAGGAGGGACCTAGTACTGTAATCCAACGTAACTGAATGCATCCCATGAAAAAAAAATGTATATCGGCACTCTCATGGGCAAGAAGTGAGTGGTTAATAAAACAAAATCCTAAATATATAAGAAGGTAATGAAATACTTTTGGCCTGCTTCACTTTCTAAAATCTGACCAAAACATTAAAATTTGTTTGGATATACCTTCTTGTTCAGGCTAAGAGCTTTTTGGCACTTCACACACACAGAGAAATCTACACAGTATAAATATTGGTTTACCTAATGCAAGCTTTTTCTTTGAATCTGCAATGCTCACTATCACAAAATGGTGGTAAATGTGTTCTTTATTCATTCTCTTGCCATTTCAACTTGGCCTGTCAGGCAATGAGTGTTCCTACTGCAAAGTGACTATTACTACTTCTATTACAAATAAAACCAAAGCTATTATTTCTACTACTACAGACCTCAGTAATACATTTACCTGTCTTTCATATTAAACTATAAAAAAAGAGAGATTATATACAAAATATTCAAAAAATTCTTATATTATTATCATAGAGAATAATGATAAAACATAATAATAGATGTGTATATAAATTTGTAAGATAGATTTTACAAGTAAACAAATACTAACTTTTGATGTGCAAGGAGATTGTACAAGAGTTTGCTAAAAATTTTTTTCAATCTAACCAGAATGCAATGAAAAAAAATATTGATGCTTACTCATTTGGCAAGATTTGGGAAAGTGGGTTGGGCTAAGAACTTTTCAGCACCTTCTCATATTACAATAATATTCTAAAGTGTGGGCATTATGTCTGCTTTAAAAATCTGTCTTGAAAATTCTAAACTTCACCAGAATTAAAACACTTCCCCTGACTCGAGAGCAGTGACGTGCAGAGGTTTGATGTTTGGTGATGCCCAGGGCCAACTCCTTGATGGTATGCCTCTGAAGACACAAGTAGGGTAGCCTGTAGGGCCTAGTACTGAGAAATGTGAGAAAGGAAGATATTTTAATTATGTTAAAACAGATGAAACATGAAATAAACACTTTATTCAAATTAAATATAAACTAAATTTTTATTTCACTCTTTGATTGGAAGCCCTCCTGATATGAATGTGCAGGGATGTTACAACCTCTACCTCCCCTTCTGCATGCTATTGCTCAAGAGGGAATTGAAATACAGTTTCAGTTACATAACAGGTTAAAATTATATAAATATTGTTATTTATGCTAGTATTATGCATTATATCATATCATATAGTTATATAAATTATATTAGTTACTAAAGAATATAATAATAATAATGGTGGACTCTTCCATTGTATTCAGCATATGAGGGTCAGGAAGCTCAGTTCCTAAGAACCAACAGCTAGACACCAGCACATATGATTTGATTATAGTGGCAAAGGCTTTGTGCAGAACGAACCACACTTTTTGAAGGGGTTAATACAGAGACCTGGTGCACTACGTGCCACAAGGTTCCCAAACAACCTTCTGCAGGTTTTGAATTCAGAGTTGTCCTTCTCCTAGATCAGTTGCCATCCAAGGCTATAGAACCCAGTTTGTCATGCTATTTACCCATAGATGGAGGGAGAAGAAGAGGATTAGTACCTTTCCCAAGAGTATTAGCATGTAAGTGAATGTAATAGATTTGACTGGAATTCGAACTTGGCTCTCCAATTCCTCAATCCGAGCCACTATTCACTACTCCACTGTGCCTCCCATAATAGTAATAAGTACAATATTTTTAATATAGAAAAATTCAGATGACTGCCTAAAAAGCCAGATGCAAACAAATGTGAACTCCATCAATCAGCCTAATGAGATACATAACAAAACTTATTATTCAAATTCTGATGGATAGAGTGTGCAGCAGAATTAGACAAGAAATTGGACAAGAACAGTGCAAGTTTGTTAAAGGCACTGGAAAAAGGAATTAAATATTTATGCTCAGAATGATGTCAGAAAGAGCAATACAAATGCAAAAGGATGTATACCTAATTTTTATAGATTGTTCAAAAGCATTTGATAAAGTACATCACAAAGAAATGCTAGATAACTGTGACATTTGGGAAGGATATTAGAATAATCCAGAACCTATACTGGCAGCAAACAGCCTGTACACAAATAGAAAATTAATTCAGAAAATATACAAAAATAGAAAGGGCTGTAATACAAGGATGTGTCTTTTCATCAGACTTAGTCAACCTATACAGTGATGAAATTCTGAGAGGTTTAGAAGTCATACCAGTATTCATTATTGGTGGCCACAATCTTAACGATATAAGATATGTGGAAGACACATTGCTGAGAATAGATATAGAAAGGAAACTACAAGAACACCTACAGAAGGTAATGAAGAAAAACAAGAAGAAAGGACTAAACATCAATTGAAAGAAGAAAGAGCCTCAATCACCAACATCCTAAATGGACATGGCATATAAAAGAAGAAGAATTATCATAATTAAAATATCAATAGAATTTCTTCTTTTTCTTTTACCCTTAACCCCAGAAGGATTTCTGGGGTGTTGATGTCCATCATTCTCCTCTATTTGTCACTGTTGTGTACCATAGCAAATGGTTTCTTGGAATGATGATGTGGTGTGTCTTGGGCATTTTAACCTGGCGGAACCCATCCCTCTCCAGGTCAAACAACAGCTGGTGTCCTCCTACTAGGTGGCTCGCCTTGGTTATGAACACATAGCCATTGTAGTTCATCTGAGGGGCCCTTCCTCCCTGGCTGGTGACCTGCATTGAAGAGGTCCTTTGTACAGTGGTGCTGTGTTAACACCACCCCCTCACATGAGTTTAGCCCACCAACTGAAATCGTTTATCCAGGCATTGCAACTTAGAGCCATCATGTGAGAGATTTAGATGTTTGAGGACCAGTGATACCCATCCACCTTGATCATGCAACATTCCAGATATCAAAGGTACTACCTCCATCCAGAGCCTCCTATGCCAACATATGTTTATCTATAAAAGGCAGGATGTGTGTGTGTGTGTGTGTGTGTGTGTGTAACAAATGCACAGCTGCAATTTTCGACGGATTTGCACCAAAATTTACATGCACATGCTCCAAGTTAGTGAAAAGGCTAAGACTGACTTTGCATTTCCCAACTCCCATGGATAGTGGAAATAATCGATTTTTTCATGCTTCTATGGCAGTTTTCATGTAGTTTGCGGCCATTTTCTATTGGCCAGAGTGAGAGCCTATAGCTGGCTGCCACAAATAGGCAGGAAGATTCTATTGGCCAGTGTGAGAGCCAACAGCTGACTGACACAAATATTAACTAGCATGCTAGCATGCAAAAAAAATCGATAGCTGCATTTGTCACAAGTGGGAAAAATTTAAATCTGCATGGCACTTTACTCCAATTGGCTCATTTGCTTGCTTAAACTCAACGTTGATTCTGATTCCGCAGAACTGTGTTGGGTGTAAAAAAGTATTTGTTGTTAACATTCATTTTTTACGAGTTACGAGTCCTTTTTTAAAGCTGATCATTTTGTGTTCATTTTGTTTAGTTCTTTTTTCGCAACAGATTTAATGTTTATTATAGAGCTTAGAAACAATTTGCAGTGTGAGATAGGCAAGAAGTAAAGCATGTAGCAACATCAGCATGGCAAAGGGCACTCCTTTAAAGGCAAGGAAAGGCAAAAATATTTTAAGTCAAGTGATAGCGATTGCTGTATGAGTTGTACGATTTTTTAATCAAGCACAGGCAACGCAGGGCCATGCTGCTAGTATATATGTATATTTCATACTGGATGTAAACAGTTAGTCATCAAATACCACTTTAAGAAATATTATTATATGTATTTTAAATGATAATAATAGAAATCAATAAATAAATAAGAAAAGAAAAAGGTATAAAATTATCATCAAATATATTAGAACATTTATTTTTTATTATTTTTGTTGTTAAAAATTGACTATTCTGAATCCATATAAAAAAAAAACAACATTATGACTTGAAACTCTTTTCTGACAAATTTGAAAATACATCCTTGTCCAAACAAAAATTTCACTTACAGTCAATAAATAAGAAAAGGATAAAAGAATTAGACTGGGACAAAATTTCCAAGATCGGCAACTCGGACTCAGCATTTTACTTAAATAGCTAGATGTAACCATAAATTTTATTCTAATAGTTTCTTTTCTTGCATTTCTTTTCTAAGGGACTCTCTTCTGGTTTCTTACTTCCCTGCCACATATGATCTTCAAAAAATTAAATGCAATGTCAATTGCCATCCTCTGTCCTCAGGAACCCTGTTCTTTTATTATCCTTTCTTCTCTCTTAAACCTTCTCATTCTCTTTCCCTCCCAGTAACTCCTTGCATCTTAGTGGCATTATCATTATGCTTGTGGGGAAATGATTAAAAAAAAATTATGGCAATTTGCAAATAATAATAAAAAAAAATGATTTGTGAAGAGCCATGACATAGGATTAAAAAACAAAAACAAAAAAAAACAAAGCATGCAAAACAAAACTGTTTAAAAAGATCTATATAAATTGGAGATGGATATGGTGATTTTCTAAGCATAGCTTAGATGTGGCACAAGGCCGAAAGTATGAGGCATCAAGTGAGAATTGAATTCACTATTCAGTCATAATTGATCGAGCAAGACAAGCTTGTTAACCATTACACCATGTTGAAGTGTTCATATGGTGATTTTCTTAGGTGTGGCACAAGACCAAAAGGGTGAGGCACCCAATAAGGACCAAACTCACTATTTAGTTGTAATTTATCTATAGACAAGCTTGCTAACCATTACATCACATCGAAGTGGCCAATGATTTTTTAAGCATAGCTTAAATGTGGCACAAGTCTGAAAGTGTGGAGCACCCAGTGAAGATTGAACTCACTACTCAGTTGTAAGTGATTCAAGCTTGTCAGCCATTACAGCATGTTGAAGTGCCCCAAAGTTGCAGTTTTCTGAAAATTGGGGAGAGATATATAGCTTCAGAGGGGTGGCTCTAAATTACTAAAATCTACATTTTGACACTCTCAAAAGAATTTGTAATTTAAATAGAATGTAAGAGACTGTGGGTCAAGCAACATGAACCACTGCTAACCATACTAAGGTCTTGTGGTGAGATGCAAAGTACTCAATGTTGTTCGGTAACCATAGTAGTTGATTTGTTTGGTAAATGGAAATAGAATCAGAAAATTTCTACCAATCTAGTTGCCTCAAGAAGAAGCCACTAAAAAAGAAATTGGCACAGTTAAAGTAGAGAGTCGCTCACTTGATAATTTTAATCAATTCCAGTTGACTTGAAATAAATTTAAAAAATTTAATTTACAAGTTTTATGATTGTTATAAAAAGACAAATTTTTTTCACTAGTCAGACAGTTGACTCAGAAATGCTTGCATGAATCTACAAAATCAGTTGATTCAATAATGCTAGTTTGTCTGTACAACATGATTACTTTCTTTAATTCTTCTGAAGCAAAATATCTAACAACCTACGAAGGACAACAACAACAAAAACTAAACTCACTTAGGATATTCATATTTTCTTTTGAACCATTTTTAGCAATCTTTTTGAAAGATTCTCCATTTTCAGGAACTTTAAAAACTATTTACAGCACATAAATCTGCGATGTTATTGGTCCTGATCTGGCATCTCGACTTCAGTCACTTTCTCACCACCATAACACTTGTGCCTTTTCTATAAATATTTTCATGGTAATTGCTCTGATGAGCTTTCCTCTTTGACACCTTGAATTTATGAATTTAAGTGCAGTACTAGATGGCAGTTAGGTCTCATCATTTTACAGTTTGAATGGCTAAATATAACTGTCAGTTCTAGGCTAACAGTTTCTTCTCTTACTCTTCTTACTTGTGGAAGTCTCTTCCAGCTTCTTACTTTTCAATCAATTTTGATCTTCCAAAATTTAAATCTAATGTCAATTGTTATCTTCTGTCTTCTTAATTTCTGTTCTTTTATTGTTCTCTCTCCTTAATAAGGTTTTATTGCCTTGCTTATGGTGAAATGATTAAAAAAAAAATCATACATTTCAATTATGAGAATTTTCCTTCTACAAAAAGCACACAAGACAAATTAATATACACCTTCTTAGCTTATAAACTTTTGTTGCATAAATGATTCTATTATAACTGTGCTTTTCTCTCACTTTGTTAGTTTGCACGACCCTCAACCCCTGCCAATACCTCATAAATAATGGACTATTCTGTTTTGATCACGTGGAAAGAGGGGAAAAGTCACTACTTGGTTTTAGTAAGCAAATGAAAAAAAGAAATAAAGAAGGGAAGGTAGAAGTGTTTAACATCTCCTGCCAATACCTCATAAATAATGGACTATTCTGTTTTGATCACGTGGAAAGAGGGGAAAAGTCACTACTTGGTTTTAGTAAGCAAATGAAAAAAAGAAATAAAGAAGGGAAGGTAGAAGTGTTTAACATCTCCTGCCAATACCTCATAAATAATGGACTATTCTGTTTTGATCACGTGGAAAGAGGGGAAAAGTCACTACTTGGTTTTAGTAAGAAAATGAAAAAAAGAAATAAAGAAGGGAAGGTAGAAGTGTTTAATATCTCCTGCTAATACCTCATAAATAATAGACTATTCTGTTTTGATCGTGCGGTAAGAGGGAAAAAGATACTACTTAGTTTCAGTGAGAAAATAAAAGAAAGAAGTGAAGATAGAAGTGTTTAATGGCCATCTCAGTGAAATGGAAAAGTTATCAATTTCAAATCTTTTCATTTGTACACACTTCTTAAAATAATGACCAGCATTCATATTCATGATTGTTATTGCAATATTGCAAAAGTTAAGCTCAAAATTTCTACGGATATCTCATTGTTGTAGAACTTGCCATGAGATTACCCAATCATTAACGTAAGAATGTAAATGCAATGTCAATCATTATCTTCAGTCTTCTTAATTCCTGTTCTTTCATTATTCTCTCTCCTTTTTCTTTCTCTCATATTCTTTAACATTCAGTAATCCCTTGTGTCTCAGTGGTTTTATTGCCTTGCTTGTGGTGAAATAATTTGAAAAAAATAAATAAGATAGCATATCTGAGTTTTATTTTCATGTTTTTCTACTCTGTTGTGCCAGAGAAAGAAGTACTCTAAAAAGATTGTATGATTGGTTTATTTTTCTGGCACTTTTGTTGGCAAACTGCTTGGCAAATTTGGCTGGTTCCATTGATAAAACTTTGGTATTTATTGCTTGGATATTATTAATAGATTTTCTTAAAAATTAAAATGATATGAAGAATTGTTTGCTGGTTATGTCTGGGAAAGAAGGGGTCCCATTTTGAATTCAAGAAAATGACTTGAAATACTATTATCATGGTGATTTCTATTTAGAAATGTTATACTGGGTTCTAAGCAATAATGACATTCCAAATTTCCAGGAACTGGTTCTATATAGGCAGGTAATCTTTAGGAACCTATTCTACTTATTTTCTTTTCAATCTGAAAATGGAAACAAATAACTTTATAATATCAAAAAGAATTAAACCATTTTGATAATTTAATAGAAAACATTTATTTATTAAGATATTTCCAGATTGAAATTCTGTTCTCATCATATTTCTGTTCAAAAGTATTGTGCTTTTTGACTCTAGTGTCATCAGCTGCATTATGGTTTCTTAGCCACATTCGATCTGAATCGCTGCAGTCCAAATGATCCAATGGAAGACCTATCAAATTTATGACTAGAAGATTTGCCACATTTTTAGCTTCAAGACGATTTCTTTTGTCAGAATAAATTATATCAATCACAGAAAACCCTCTTT
Organism: Acanthosepion esculentum; assembly: GCA_964036315.1. NCBI lineage: Eukaryota > Metazoa > Mollusca > Cephalopoda > Sepiida > Sepiidae > Acanthosepion > Acanthosepion esculentum. The sequence goes on along the minus strand of OZ038508.1, from coordinate 52,865,832 downwards.
CAGCCTTCACAGAACTTATAGCAATGGTATTAAGTATATTTATTTATTATATATCAGCTATTAATATATAAGATTATTTATGGATAATCCAACAACTGGTTTGCTAAGCTTTTATAATTTTTAGTATTGGTTTGTGCAAACTGGTATGATGCCACAACTGATTCTGAGTGAGATAAAGCATATATAAGAAAAGCATTATTTACATTATTCACGTTTGGACTACAGTTCTCATTTCATTGCCCATGCCTAGGGATATCTCTAGTTCTTATTTTTAGTACAGTTCAATTATTGTTTGCCACATTTCCTCTGAATCCAAGTACACGCAGCTTGTCTTGGGGATTGAACTCACAATTACTATGTCACCAAAACCAATAGGCTATTGTCCTGTAGGACAATTCTCTGTGTGTAATTGGACTCAGTGGAAACATGGCAACTAATAACTGAACAGTACTAAAAATAAGAACTAGATGGGACATCACTAGACATGAGCAGTGGAACAAGAACAGTCTAGATTAAATAAAGGCCTCAGTTTGTAATTCCCTGTAGGTTACCTGGATTGGTATACACCTGATAAAGGCTGAAGTACACATCAGTTGAAACATCATGATGACAACAACAAAGATGAAGGGAATAATGTGAATGTAAATTTTATTTATTAGTTTATTTTTTAATCAATTCACCCCCAAACAAGGAGATAATGCTACTAAGGTACAAGAGATAATTAGGATTGAAAGAGAATTAAAAAGAGTTTAGAAAGCACCGGAAACCCAATCCTAAACAGGAGACAAGGGATAAACTTCTACTCCTATTCAAAAGACAGGGGAGGTGTGTGAACCAGACAATAAGCAAACCTATCTACTCCTATTGATAAAAAAAATAGTAAGTAAAATTTCAGGCTTTAGTCATAGACATTAATATGTAAATAATGATAAATCCTCATCTCAGAAATTCAGACAGAAATAAGGTAAGCATTTTACATAATAAACAGTTAAAGGAGTCCAATGCTATCAATATCCCAAAAAGGAGATAAGGTACAGATTTTACCTCTCTGATTTACTGTTCAATGGTCCATCAATATCTATGACTCAGCATATATTGATCTTTTGGTATGGTCCATCAATACCTATGACTCTGCATATTTTTTTCTGATGCCATTATATTGTAGATCTGTCACTAGAGTTCTTCAATTCAATTTCAAATAAGAATTTGAACCATAATTTTGTAATTTAGAAAGTGACCCATTAAACTGAATGTAAAAATCTAACTATAATTTGAATCTGAATCTTGACAGTTTTTATTTTAACATAAGATTAGACATGCATTTATTTTTCTGAATGTTACTTATCACTTTTGATATCAATATATATGCAGAATACATTAGCATGATTAGTGGTCAGACAAATGTTTATATATGGTCTTCCATTAGGGTTCAATTTCTGTTTTTCAAGATTTATGAACTTTGACAATCACTAGCTCCCAAGGTTAACATATTAAAGAGATACAAATGTAATAATTTGTTTGTAAAATTATAGAATATGCAATCAGAGCACCTACAGGCTTTTGAATATTCACAAAATCAAGTGTAACAAAAAAAATTCAATAAGAAATTGAAACTGATAGAAAATAAAAATCAGGTATTCTTAAGGATTTATTCAATATTCTTGCTTAAAATAATACCCTTTAGCTGGATAAGGGGATTAATTTCTAATCCTATAAAAAATGCTGCATTTGAAGATTCTCCAAAATACTAGGTCGGACAGCTTCTGCTATATTATTAGCTATTTTCAAAAGCAGATTATTATATTTTCTTCTTCTATTTTTAAATGATTATTCACTCAAGACAAGGTTCAAGAGCCACTCAAAATAGAGTGTTATTGAGTGAGGTTGTTGTATGTATGTGAGGAGGAGGAAGTAAGATGTGAAGATTATGACAGTATGTAGGATAGATAATGTTTGACCCTAGACTTGAAGAGGTTAAGATTATGCCAATCAGGAAAGCATTCTCTTGGGAATCTGTTCCACAAAGTAGCAGTTCTTGGGAAGAAGCTGTACAAATGTAACTTCCTATTTACTATAGAGATAAGTAGGGAATGGGGATGATTTTTTCCAATGTACATGGCATGATGGGTCCTAGCTGTAAATGTCTAAATTGGTGGAACTAAAGAATGTAGCTCATCAGAACATTTTTCATGGAAATAATGACAGAGTAGAGAGAGACTTAACTGTAAAGGTCTGAACTGGTGGAACTAAAGGGACTGCTGGATGATGATAAAATGCTACTAGCATCACTTTGAAGGTATTGAATGTTACAAGCCATTTTTTTAATTTCATAAAATTTGTACTACATTGGGTAGTTCTGCTAATACCAGGGTGACCAGGTATTTAACAATCACACCTTTAACAGACCCTGAACAGCTTTCAACAAATGAAATCTGTAGGTTTTAATGAGGACCTTCCTTCTTTGAATCTCACAGACTAGCATTAGAGAATCACAAAGAACTGTCATTAGCACTTGCTCACATCAGAGCATTGAGATCATAATCCTTTCTCCTTATTCTCTTTCTTCCCTCTGGTGGTGACAGATTTATGAAGAGTCATGAGCAGGAGTCACAGAGGTGAGTGGTGGAGATGGCTGGGTAAATTGGGCTCTCCTGACAGCATGTTGCAGATCCTCTTCATGCTGACGGTTGGACTTAAAAACAAAGAACTGTACCAAATAACAGTAACCACATTGCTTTAGGACTTCCAACAACAGCAACAACTATAATGGATAGCACATGTAACTTGAGAAAATAATGACATAATCAAGATGTTGACATTCCACACTACTTCAAGCAAAATGTTAGGAAGGAAACCCCAATCAGTACTGGAAAGTGTGATAACAGTAACTGAACCTGAGAAACCTATTTTCTTGAAAAATTGTTTTAACAGTAAGATTTTATAAATTTCAACCAAAAGTAACATTAGCTATTTTGCCAATGTATGTTAACTATTTCCTTATAAGGAAACAACTAATAGTAACATTACTATTGCCAAATGCAAGAGAATCTAACATAATGTTTTGAATCAGGCACCAAATTTTAACATTCTCATTTCTCTTTCAAGTGTATCAAGAGAATTAACATGGTAGGTTCCAATCTGACACAGAAAATTAAAAAGCATGCTGTGCTCATGGTACAAACTGCCAACTACAGCAATTTGGTGATCATCAGCTTTTAGAAGGTAATGCAGAGGGTGCACATGTCATTTGTGATATTTCTGGGAGATCGTGAGCAATGAAGGTTATGTCCTGCTACCCCATTTCTTCTCACAGGGTTTCAGGGTCAATGTCACTGTATCCACTGAAGTAATGAGCATAATGGTAAAGTCCTGGATAAGGTAGACTTAACTGTTCTAGCAGGAACTGCCTCTTCCCATATGACTTCATGACAAAGGAGTGAGTGGCTGAGAATTTTCATGTAATTTCACTCCTAATATGTGGCTTCTCCTGACTTGAACTGCTATGTCATCAAGAGAAACCCCAACAAGCAACCCCACAATAACAGAAGGCTGTCATTATAAATGTAATGGCCAAAATAAATCTCTTAGGCTGTCTGTCATTGCTGATGACAACGCTGTCCTTCCATCTCCGTTTGTCTTCTGTGGGCTGTCGAATGAGATTGCGGCCTGATCCATGAACAGCAAGTTGTCGGGCACAGGTGGCAGGGAAACATGCCCAGTGCAAAATTGGCAAGTTGCAGATGATGCTGGCATTGCCTCCCTTCGAGCACTCCTCATCTCTGACAAGCATGCAGTTGCTTCTGGTATTTGTACAAAAACAAGCACAATGGCCTTGGATAAATTTGATCTCTACATGCCAATCCTACAACAGTAATTAATATACTACATGCACATCCTCCATATGTATATGTATATATATATATATATATATATATATATATATATATATATGAAATGTATTTCCACAACAAGAAAAAAAGTCCATAAAAAATTCCAGTTTTACCATTTAAATGACATCATTTTGAGTGACTTGAAATTGGTTCCAGCAAACATGAGAATGCTGGAATTAGCTAAAAGCAGTTATGTAAAAATATGCAAAACACAATCTTTGAAAACAAATGTGGCACTCAGGGAAAAAATAAAAATAAATATGAACTTTGATAAATTTGCCAATTACATAACTAATTCTAAATTTTAAAAAAGTTAATAAAAAATTAGATTGACAGAACTTGTTGATATTATTCAACCAAACATACATACATACATACATACATACATACATACATATATATATATATATATATATATATATATATATATATATATATATATATATATATATATATTTTTTTAGGCAGCATATTTTCATTCAAGCATTTTTGGTGAAATAATTTAAAAAGAATGAATTTTTTGGTGGCTGTAAAAAATTGATAAAGAAAATTTCTAAAATTTTCTTTCAAATAATTTTTAGTTTCCAAAGTACTTTCAATCTCATCTGAGACCATGTTTAGGGGTTGCATATCTATGGATGCATTATGTGTTAACACCATAAATTAAAAATATTTTTTCATCACTATGATGGTGACGAGAAGGCTTACATGTCATTTGAACAATCATAGTTCAATCACAGAACATTTAAAGAAACACTCATGTCCACATTCATAGTTTCAACAGATATCTGTCAAAAATAAATTGGTGCTTCATCAAGATAATAATAAGCTAAAACTCTGGGAGCTCTTTATATAAGAGAATTGCAGCAAAAAATAAAGTCAATTATGAGTATAGCAACAAAGTTCTTAAATGTTTGTAGCAGCAAAGTGTTATATAAAAAAATACTAAATTAAAATACTACAATTAAAAAATCTTTTAAAAAAATCACACAAATTACTTCCCTGACATAGAAATTAATTTGTGGACTTGAAAGGATTAAAACTAAAATAGACATAATACATCTAAATTATTTAACCAAACATGGTTAAATATATATATATATATATATATATATGTGTGTGTGTGTGTGTGTGTGTGTGTGTGTGTGTGTGTGTGTGTGTGTGTGTGTGTGTGTGCAGATATGTAGAAAAATAGGAAAGAACATGTTAGATAAATAATCCGGAGTTCTTTAGTATTTTTGTTTTTATTTTTAAAAAGCAGTGCACCATACAGAAGTAGAGCTTAAATTATAATTATTTTTAAAAAAATATGATTCCTTCGCTACATAAGAGTTCTCATGTTTCAAAAATAAGAGCTGGAAACCTCAATATAATCATTAAAATTAAATTGAATTAAAGTATCAAGCCCTGTTTCATCCTCAAGCGAAAATAATAACGAATAACCAGTTTTGAAATTTACGCATCTTCATAAGCATGTTCATTCGCAAAATTAATTACTATAGAAAAGTCTAGAGTGACCATCTTGATAAGGGGCATAAGAGTTAATTTGTATCCACATATCAGTCACCTTCAGAAAGAGTTCAGTTCAAGGTAGGGCCAAAGTGTCCATTTCAAAGTTAATGATGGCATTCATGTACGCACATCGTCTGGTCAGTCCCTGTGAAAAATAGCTGTTGGCACCATAATACGTTTTGAAATGTCTAAAGAATTTTATTTATTATTTTTTTTTTTTTTTTCCTAAAGGGCTGTTTCGTACATAAATACATTGCACTGAAATACAATTTGTTTTTTTGACGACTTCATAAAGGGGTTTTCTATCTTATGATTGGGTTAAGCTTTTAAACCTTTTATTAGGCTATGAAATTTAAAAAATTTTTTATGCTAATTATTCAATGCGGAAATTTGTTGATGTCGGCAAAAAAACGCTAACTCATGTCTATGGTTTAATAAATTTTCATTATTTAGAAACTTAATTAACTACACATTATTAAGTTTCTAAATAATGAAAATTTATTATTAGTATCTGATGCTAATTTTGTGAATGAACATGCTTATAATGCTGCGTAGATTTCAAGATTGGTTATTCCTATATTTTCGCTTGAGGATGAAACAGAGTTTGATATTTTAATTCAATTTAATTTTAATAATTACATTGAGGTTTTCAGCTCTTGTTTTTAAAACATGAGAACTCTTATGTAGCAAAGGAATCATATTTTTTAAAAATAATTATAATATATATATATATATATATATATATATATATATATAAAGTTGTCCCATTTGTCATACATCTTTCTTCCAAAATTGTTCTTGATATATAAAAATTTATATATTATTATCCCCCCTACTATATATATATATATATATATATATATATATATATATATATATATATATATATATATATATATATATATATATACACACACATACTTTTAACGGAATCATATTGCATATAAAACTCAAGACCAATAATTGTACGGGTCTTGACACCCATTTTCCTGAAAATGTTGCTACAGAATTTGATCTAACATGTAATGAATGTGGTTGCTGTACTAATAAATCATCAGTTACCTCCCCTCAAGATCTAGGAGGTATAAAAAGCACCCTGTAATATCTGTCAGTAGACAAGTAGTCAGAGTAAAGTGCAATAAAACTTTGGTATAAGGTTTATTCACTGGTTGTTTTTACTACAGTTGCATATGTCTAAGTAGAGCAAGTTTAAAATATATCAAAGACAGCACACAATGAAATTTTACCAAGATATTAATATAACAACTATTGCAAGAGGCACCCAACATTGCCACATCTGTGCAAAAGAATGAAAGACCCTAACAGGACTTAAAAGCCATATCCATATTGCTGATATTTGTGAATAAATCAAGCAATGACATTACTCAAAATCATGTTGCAGCCATTATAATATTACATAATTATAAAGTTGTACACAGAGAGACTTTCAACAGAATCAGTAAGAAAAATTCAAGAGAGATGATTGTAAGGGTCATGGTGTTAATTTCCCTGAAAAAACGTTTCTACAGAATTTGATCTAACGTGTAATGAATGTGGTCATGTCTGTCTAAGTTGGGTTAAGCTAAAAATCAACAAAGACACCACACACAGAAAGAAATGTTTCATTATACATTATGCATCATTTATGTAATAACAACTGCAAATAACACCCAGATATGTACAAGAGAATCTAAAACTCTAGCAAGACTGAAAAACCATATCTGCACTGCCAATATTTGAGGAGAGGTGATGGCATTGCTTGAAATTGAGTCATAACCATCACACACACACACACACACACATATATAATACCACACATTGATGGGTGGTACTAATAAAATAGTGGCCAATGTATAATAACAGAACTAAAATTTATATTAATAATAAATAAACATTTCTTTTTACCAGTACTAATAATAAATATACATTTATACAGATACTAATAATAAATATACATTTCGTTCCTGATTGGACGAAAATATCTATATAATAAAAATAGCCATTAGAACAAATAAAAATAAAAATAAATAAAAAAAAACAAGTAAAAATAATCAATCCAAATAAATAAATAAAATAATAAACAAATTAAAAACTGCTGCCGCCAAAATAACAGAATAGACTACAGCAATCAATCCAAAGATTGGACAAAAAAATAGCTTTAATTTTCTTCCCAGACCAAAACAAACTATTAAATAAGCAACCTAAGCAAATCCCCCCAAATTTTTCACTATATTAATAAAACATTGAAAACTGAAAAGAATAAATAAATATATAAAATAAAAAATGAAAATAAATAAAAACAAGTAAAATAAATTAACCCAAATAAAAAAATAAATAGATAAGTAAATAAACAAGCCACTCTCGCCAAAATGACCGTCATAATGGACTTCCCACAATGTATCACTGACCTGTATATATAAATAGTTGAGAAAAAAACCAACACTCACAGCCTGATGATTGTATCTAGCATAAAACAGCCTGTTGCCTTTGAGTGTTGACTTCAATGTTCACTTTTATACATATATATATATATATATATATAATTATATATATATTAGGAAAATTACTTCCCCTCCCATTTTGTGCATATGAGTAGTTATATCAATTTATCTGCTTAAAGCCTAAAGGATGAAATGCGTCAGCCTCCACATACTTCTCATTTTTTCATAAAAATTAAGAGATCAGATAGAATATGCAACCTTGGTTTCGACCACACGGGCTCATCAGGCTAATTCTATCAACTGATCATCCAATGTTTTATTTTTAAAAAAACCCACAAAGAACACTACATTATTATATATATATAAGTGTGTGTGTGTGTGTGTCTGTGTGTGTATGTATATTTGAATAGGATGTCATGCCTTCTATTTCCATATTAACTACAGCAGATACAAAGAGCACAATCGGCAAGTTTTCACTATTTTTCCACATATGTCATTGTAATTTTTGTAAATTTTGGTTTTTATATGGCATTGTATCATTTGTATATTATGATGATATAATACACAAGATAAGAAATAAACAAAAGCTTGTACTGTAAGCTTGGATGTGTAAGTGGTGTAATAGATAATGGCTTGGAATTCTTAATCAGAGAACTGAGTTCCAGATTCAGTTGAGTTTGTTACATTCACTTATGTGCAAATAGCCTTGGGAAATGTATGAATTCACTTCCAAAGATTTGCCTCTTTTAAGAAAAAAATGTTGATGTGAATTTAATGTGTAAAATGTGTACAATGAAAGAATGAATAAAAATGAATAAGAATGATTAGATTAAGTAACAAAGGTAAAAAAGAGAGTTTAAGAAACTCTTTCTTGTTGGAAAATAAAAAAATGAGCCTTCATGACGCTTCAGTATTTCATACATATTGAATAGAATTTATCGAAACTATGAATAGATAGCCTACTTTCACTTTTCATGCTATTAATACTTTGAATTCAATGCTTGTACTCTGCTAGGCTACTTGAAATTAAAAGAGTAAGAATTTGGATTTGAAGAATAAATATATCAGTTATATTCATATATATTCCCTTTTCATAACTGTTACAAAAGTCAATGATTCATTTATGATAATATGTCTCTTGCTGCAGTTTATCCTTCATTCCCTAAGAGAAAAAGAGAAAAAAACACAGCAATTTAATGATAATGATGGTGATCACATTGTAGATAGCTAAAATATAAATTGCTGATTAAAACTAAATAAATTAAAAAAAGCATTCGTTCTTTATTCAATCAAAATATTTCCCTTTGGCTTTTATAAGTTTATTTCGACTTGGCAGGAGGTCATAAATTCTCTTTGCAAAGAATTCTTTATTTTTAAAAACTGTTACATTTATTGAAGGTTTCTTCAATTTGGTTTTCATTGGAAAATGTCTTGTCTGTAATGAAGGTTGATTTATAGGCAAGATGTAATAATCACTGTTTCAACTAATTTGACTTTAGTAAAGCCATTTTTATAACATGAAAGAAGGAAATGATATATTTTAGGAGTATGAGTTTGGGATTATAATATAAGATATACAGATGACACAGTGTCGATAGCAGACATAGAAAGGAAACTACAGAAACTCCTACAGAAGGTAGTGAAGGAAAGTGAGAAGAAAAGACTAAACATCAATTGCAAGAAGACAAAATTGGTTAATTAATTGTGTTTCATTTGTATTTATTAGTGAATAAAAAATCACATTTATAAAAGTCTGCATTAAAAATATTGTGGCAAAAGAGAAAATCACTTACCGAGAAAAAGGGCTCATGTGTTCTGCATGATATGCTGAAGACAAAATAAGCAAAATAGAGATAAGTCAGCTGCAGGTGTTGCCATAAATGCATCTCAGATATGGTAATATTGTTTGTTCTCTCCCACTAGTTGACCAATGAAAAATTGTTTTGTTAATAAAAGCGGTTGGTGTTCTTGAATTGGGGGAAGTCGTTTTGTATTTTTTGTGGCTCATCCTTCAACTTACATGGGTATTTCTGACCATTTACACGTATTGGAATTTGTGACATTAGACCTGTTATTTGTGATTTCAACATTTCTTTCTAGCCCCTTGATTTTCGAGTTTGGACTTGCGATTTGTTTAGTTTGTTGTGGAATTGGGCTGCCATAGCAATTATTTGAACACATTGTTTGCAAGGAGAGAAACAAAGTTTAAAGCTTTTTTGCTACAAACATTCAACATGTTTTTAAGTGAAGAATATATAATGGCAGTATATGGATGAGAAGCCAAAACATCAACTGAAACTACTAAAACTACTATCATTGCTGGAAAGTTATGGCAAACTGGAGTTGTTTGATCCATCTTAGCTGTCTTCAAAGTGATTAAAATGCACATGGATATGTATATAAGTGGGAACAATGCACCCAAAACTCTTCTTCTTCTATGTACCCTGTCTCTTCAGGATATTGGCTCTCCACAATTTCCTGTCTTTTCTAGCTCTTAATAAATTTTGTCTTTTTGTTATCTCTCCTTTACACAAAATCACTAGGTATGTTATGCATTGTTTTCCTTTGTTACTCTTGCCTTCAATATGTTTTGTGAGTATTAAATTTTCCAAGCCCTCTTTCCTCATTATGTGACCTAGAAATTTCAACTGTCACTTCCAGATATTAAGTATCAATGTCCTTTTCATACTTTAAAACTATATTTTATCAATATATATATATTTTTAAAAGAAAACCTTACTTTTAAAATTTTCACTTATAGCCATATCATGTTGAAACTCCAGTTCCCATACAATCACTGAAATTAAGCAACATTGAACCTGGTCAGTACCTAGATGGGTTACTGCTTGGGAATATTAGTTGATGAGTCTATCATAACCTTTTCTACTCAATCTGAGAGCTCCAACTACAATTGGAATTAAAGATGTCCTCATGTGCCACATTTTTGAGATTTCCACTTCAAGATCATTGTATTTTGATATTTTTTTGAAGATCTTCAAAGATATATTACAATTTGCAGGGACTGCCATGTCACTATGAAAACACATTCTTGGATGTGTGGGTGGTGTAATGAATGATGGCTTGGAATTGTTATATTTATTTATGTGCAGATAACCCTGGGAAAGGTATCCATCCGCCTCTTCTCACCCCAGATATAAATTAATTAGTAAGACTAGTATCACTAAATCATTATTATATCCAAAAAGATAATTCTTAAAATCTAAAAATATTTTCTGGCTTAAATAACCTGCAAAGGGTTGACAATCAATAGAAAACAAATCAATCAATCAATGAAATACTGATTAGCTACACAGGTGTGTCTTTTAGATTTATTTACATTCTCTGGAATATAAACATATAGAAACTTCCGTGGCCACAAAGTGTGGGATCGGTTTATATATGAATTGTGATATAAAATTAATCCCCCACTTTATATCCACATTATAATTTTTTATTTGTTTAGCAAATTCTGATTTGGTATGAATCCAGCTATGAGTTAATTAATAAGACTTGTATCAATAAATCATTATTATCTAGAAAAAAATTCTTACAATCTAGAAATGTTTTCTGGCTTTAAATAACCTGGAAAAAGTTGATAAGCTGTAGAAAATGACTTAATTAATCTTTTTAAAAAATTTCAAATAAAATCTAGAAAAGTCTGGACTGAAACTAAAATAACAGTGTTTATTTGTTGTTATTGTACATACTTTCTTTTTTTTTATTTTGGCTATTTTTATTATTTATTTTTTTATTCTTATTCACTTATCAACTGCTTTAGACAAACAATCCTACAATAATGATATCATAGGAATTTGGAATATATTTTTGTCCAAACCTTCTACATAATTCTGAATTTCTACAGGTAAACATCTGAAGGAGGACAAGGAGGATGAGGAATCATAATAATAATAATAACAATCCCTAGTAACCAATGACTATTCTCAGAAGTACAGCTTGCACCTTATGAGGGGTTTTTTCAATGTAAAATATGTGTGCGCTTAGGTTAAAAAATGTTTAGTAAAAATGTCATGATACTATTTTTGACCTTTGGTCTCTTGTTGGGACCCAGGAAGGAAATGAATATACAACAGAATTCAAGGAAAAATAAGAATAAGAATTGTAGGATTAAAAGCTGAAATTGAAGGTTTTATTCTTGCTGCACAGGATCAATGCTTGCTAACTAAAAATTACCAAGTGATATACTGAAAAATTGTGTTAACCCAAAATTCAGATTTTCTGATAAATATCCAGAAACAATTGACCATCTTGTATCAAGTTGCACAGTGTTAGCATCCACTGAATATAAAATTCAGTATGATAGGGTGGGCCAATATCTGCATTGGAAAATATGCAACTTTTACAGGAAGGAAACTGCAAGAAACTGGTATGAACATCACATAGATCCAGTTACAGGGATAGGACCTTTAACAATTTTATGAGTCTTTACAATACACACAGATATAACAATCAAATCTAATTACCCAGACATCATGATCGAAGACCAAAAAGAACAGAATGTGTTTTCATATTGACATGGCAGTCCCTGCAAATTGTAATATATCTTTGAAGATCTTCAAAAAAAATATCAAAATACAATGATCTTGAAGTGGAAATCTCAAAAATGTGGCACATGAGGACATCTTTAATTCCAATTGTAGTTGGAGCTCTCAGATTGAGTAGAAAAGGTTATGATAGACTCATTGAAGGGATTCCTGGTAGCTCATGCATTAAAGAAATACAAAAAATTGTACTCAGAAGTACACCTCACACCTTATGAAGAGCTTTATCTATGTAAAATGTGTGTGATCTTAGTTTTTTTTTTTTTTTTTGCAAAAGTGATCAGTGGAAAATGTCATGAAGCCATTTCTGACCTTAGGTCTCTGGTTGGGACCCGGAAAGAAATGTCTATACAACAGAAATCAAAGATGATGATGATGGTGATGATAATAATAATAATAATAATAATAATAATAATAATAATAATAATAATAATAATAAAAATAAAAAAATTGTTCTCACGAGTACAGCCCACACTTTATGAAGGGCTTTATCTATGTAAAATATGTGTGTGTTTTTTTTTTAATTGGTCAGTGTAAAATGTCATGATGCCATTTCTGATCTTAGGTCTCTAGGTGGTACCCAGAATGAAATGTGTACAGACCAGAGATCAGAGGGAATAATAATAATAATAATAATAATAATAATAATAAGAAGAAGAAGAAGAAGAAGAAGAAGAAGAAGAAGAAGAAAACAGGAACTTAAATGGAAAATACTGCTTAATGTTTTGTTATATAAAAAATGTTTTGTTGAAAATTAATATATGTAGAGTAGAATTTTTTGTAAAATATATATTTGAAAATATGATGGATTTTACTTGGTGAAATTTTATCTTATTGTGACTTCATTTAAGGGCCTATAGAAAAATCATGCTGAAAACACTGTTCTCATTCGATCAGAAGTTAAGCAGTGTTGATCCAAGTCAATGGAGGACCACTTGAGAATGCTATAAGTAACCTCTTACAACTTTAAATATGTTTTGGTTTAAATATCTCCCAAAGCGTTGATAAACCATCAAAAATAAGTCAATCAATAAATGATCTTCATGTAAGTCAGTGTTGCTATCACTAAAACTAAAATAAAAAGAGGGTAAAAAGAAAAACCTAAACAAAATGAATAAAAAAAATAGTACACTCCTCATGAGAGTAGTAGTCAAGAGGAATGAATAAGTCAGCAAAAAATGTCATGGCATTGATCAACATAAACCTGAAGTAAAAATTTCTTCAATAGAAGCTCTGAGTTACATTTTTAAAACCTAGAAATTTCACCAAGGTAATACAATTTAAAATCAATAAAAAGCAAAAACATTCTTTATAGTAGTTAGTTAATTGCTTTAAACACCCAGGAGGTTATATAATAAAGAATTTTGTCCTGTTTATTTTTAAATTTTATTTTATTTTTTTTACAGCTAATTAAGTATTAATCTAAAACATTCTCATTAATTCTAATGATTAAGTTGGTCAACTTAAATTTTGACATATTATTGAGTTGATTATTAGTTTTTGACTAGTTTGTAGGATAAAAAAAGCATCAATGAGATGATGAATGGTAAAATAGTTATAAATTAATGATAAAAATACTTCATTTAAGAAATCCAAACAGCTTAAAGCTATTTTTTATTGTTGATGTTTTTCAACAGTGAGTTTGGTATTTACTTTAACTCATCTATTAGTCATGAACCCCCCTCTCCATTCACAAGACTTCTTTCTGCTACTAACGTACTGATTGGGATTCATTTTACAATTTTCTTTGTGAGTGAAGTCTCTTACTGAAAAATGTGCCTCTGAAGTTTCTTCTTGGGTGAAGCCTGCATTGATGCTTTCATGCCTTCTCATAAGTACAAGATAAAACCACAATCTTCTTCTTGACTCACACCGGCATGTACAGCCACTATAGCCCACTGGAATAACTTTTCCCTCTATACCAACATGATAGCTCTGATCACAATAAATTTCTATTTGTATCTGTTGTAATGGAATGTTCCACACCCCCTATTTCATATATGAACTGACTATATTAGTAGAGATATATATAGTGAGCACAGGATATACCTGGATGGACTTGCTTCGGGAATTACAAACCTGCTAAGTGATTCCCTGTCTTTCAGTAGTGTATTCTCTTTTACAATAAACCTCTCTTTCTTTCATCTACGTGCATTTTGCTGTTCCTTTCACTTGAGTACCACCTTTGTCTGTAACCTTCTTTAAGGATACAACAGTATCCTCTTATAATAGGTGCAAGTATATCATTGAAGAGGTTAAATCATTGTTTACTCATTGGGTGAGGCTTGGTACAGCTTCACGAGTTTGGTTCTTGCGACTATTGGCAACTCTGTAAGAATGTGTTAAGTAAGAGTAAGTGCTCAAACCCTTTTCTCTTCACTCAATTTAAAGTGTCCTAATCTGCCAATAAAGCAGAATATTTTGCTCACAAAGTCCCTTCTAAAGTTCCTCTCTCAACTCATCACTTAGAACTGAGTCTTGTGTGAAAATGAAATAAAATTGATAAAAAAAAAAAAAAATAATGAATAATAAAGAAAAAGAAATACATTTTCTAATGATGCTTTGAGTAGAGGAACCAGAAATATGATTACCCCACATGGCATTGTCAAATGCTGTCAAGCAGCACAAGTTAAGTCTATAAAAAGAAAAATATTTTTCTACTGCCCTCTCTTTCTGATTTTTTCTCCAAGATGTAGAACCATATGGTAATTATGTTCCCAATGGGGATTGTTAGCTTCCCTTGACTACTGACAATTTTCCACTTTCCAAAAACAGCATTTGGATGTATTTTGGCAGTCCTACTTATGAAGTAGTTTGGTTGTTCTAACTCAGTACAAAGCTGACTTGAGTTTGACCATTAAAACTATTTTATACCCTAATCACCCTAAGTTTCATATAAAGCACGAAGAACAAGACAAAACAAGAAAACAAACATACCGAAGTGACATTAAGAATTTTGTTTCACTACTGTATATATTCTAAAAAGAGAACAAACAATCATGGTAGAAACTTTCTTTACATATTGAACATGCACGTATCTAAAATACACACAAACACTTAACCTTTGTAAGTTCCATAGCCTCTACTGTGTGATAGATATATTGTTGATGTTTTTCTACGTCAAGTTTTTAGTGTTTTCATGTTAATACCATAAGTGTAAAAAATATGAATAACATATGAATGAATCTAGTATGCTTACCTGCTTTAAAAATATAGAATCTGTACATCTATCAAAAGATGTCTATGTAAAAATAAAAACTAACTGTATGAAAATAATACTTCCCATTTATCTTCCTGAAAACACCAACAGTTATAGGAACCAAGTATTCAATGACTAAACACTATTTTTTCACATAGTCACCACCATTGTCTCTGAATTTTTTAGGTGCTCTTGATTTTGTGAGTTGACAGCTGTATAGAGTTGCTTGAAACATGGCTTCTCACACAAGGCTGAAACATATTACCACTGCCTGACTGTGCCCATATCCACTATTTGATTTCCGTAAATATTCAGCAAGCATCAGTGGGTGCAATCTTTCCACATTGGGAAATAAAATAAAATAACACTACTTTGTAAACACTTTCATATCAGACATCATTCTGCCAGAATATTATTTGACATAGCTGGGACCCTAACAGGTCCTACCACCCTGGATCAAGGTGGACCTGAGAACACCAGCAATTAAGAGGTGGTTCCACATTCCTCAAAACCTCCTGATCAGAGGCCTTGCTGTTGGACATAGTTTATCATCTTACCCAGGATGCAGATGTAGTTCATTGTCATACCCAGGATGGTCTTCCACTATGTGTTACTCACAATGACTTTGATTTATCAAGCCAAAAGAAACACTCCTGGTGTCACCAAACTGCTAACTATTTATATATCCAGCACCTCAGCCAAACAGAAGCAGCAGGATGTGACATCAGATTAGCAATGAAAGTACTTCATTTATATATCCAACAGAAATACTGATGATGATGAAAAGGGGGAGAGGAAGAAGACATAAAAAGGTTATTATTAATCAAAAAGAAGAAAAATGATGATGATGAATTGAGGCAAAAAATTAGGAGAATTGATGATTAATAAGAAGAAACAGGAGGATTAATAATGATGATGAATGAGAAGGAACAGGAGGGAGAAAGAATGATTATGATGATGATGATGATGATTGAGGATGAGTAGGAGGAAAGATGGAAGATTAGTATAATGATGATGATAAATGAGGAAAAGCAATAGTAGAGATGATGATGATGATGATGTTGAAAGGGAGGAAGAGAAGAATGTATGATGATGATGATAATATAACGGAAGAGATAGCTATAGAAGAAATATTTATTCTCCCATTTGTATTTTCCCTGTTATGGCCATTATTATATCCATGATATAATAACACCATAGTTCACAGACAGAACAAAATGGCTGAAAGGAAAAGGAATGACAAACATGCTTTGTTCTTATAGAGACTTTTATATCACTAAGGCATACACAAAACTATATATACATATACACAATTGTTCCATGTAGAGAAAAATATATCATATATATCTACACAGCAAAGCAGAGTATAAGGAAAAACAAAAAGGAAGGGTCTTACATATAAAACGGAGATACTCCTGTGTCTGGAGAAGCCATGTTTAGGATTCCAGATTCAAATGGGTTGGATTCATTTATGTCCCAGGTGAGGACATATCCAACAAACAGGAAACAGCAAGTCTTGAGTTTTCCTAAAATTGAGTACTGTGAGCTGGAGTTTCATTCTATACCAGGGAAAGATATTCCCAAAGGGAAATGGCACCGTGAACTTGTAAGCTGCTGGGGGAGACAGATTTAGTCTCAGCAACCTTTACCTTTGGCTGCTGTAAAATGAACTGAATTTGGCTGCCGCTTTCATTACTGTATGGGATGATGTCACTAAATGACTTATCTCAATCAAAGGGTATCTCTACAATAATGATGATGATGATGATGATGGTGATGATGACAACTGAGAAGAGACAGGAAGAGGAATGAGAGAAGAAAAAGATTATAAAAAGAAGGAAAAATGATAATGAGGAGAAGGTGGAAAAATGTTAAAATGGGAAATGATGGTAATGATGAAGAGATAAAAATGAAGATGATTAAGATAATGAATGAATAGTAACAGGATGACAAATGAGATTAATAAGGAAATGAGAGTATGTATTCCAACTATGCTACCTACAACCACATCATGACCTAAAAGACTCAATCTAATAAACTTTATTCTAAATACCAAAACTTAAAAACCAAAGAAAAATACAAAACAAATAAATATATGAAATATATAAATGAATAAAATTATAAATAAATAAATAAAATAAGCCTTAATGATATCATGACTAGATATTAACCCTAAACAAAACAACTCTAGGTAGAGTTAGTTAACTCCCCACCACTTCCTTTAATTCCCCAGTAGCCTATATATACAGATCATTAAAGAAGTAGTGGCACAGGGTCAGAATATTACAATAAGGTGTGAAACTGACAGTAACCATGCAGTGCATACTATCTATATATATATATATATATATATATATATATATATATATATAGAGAGAGAGAGAGAGAGAGAGAGAGAGAGAGAAGTACATTTTACTTTTTATTTGACACTTTAGACACTTATTAACTGCTATTTGTTTTTCAGGATAGTTTTGGACACATTTCTAAAAATATATTACTAATTATATCTGTATTTATCTATGACAGAATATGATATATTAATTTATATATATCAAACCAATATTATGCAAATGAATAACAAAGTGGATATCTATCTATCTATCTATCTATTTATCCAAATAATACAAATAAAAGGTTTGCCACTTAGCTGATTACCTTCAGCATTCTGATTCCAAAGTTTTGTAGAAGGACCATCCAGGAATCACTCCGTCCACTCATCAGGAGTATTAGCAATTGATTGCTTGTACTTTTCAATTTTTCTTTTTTATATGCACTTTTCATTGGTACAAGTTTTTCTTTGTTTTTTTCTCTTTGTTATGGTTATTTGTCCTTTTAAGTATTTTTTAGGATTAATACACTTAGTTGATTGATATTATATTCAGCACCTTGACTCCAGAGTTTTGTAAACAAACCTTTTTATACTTATTCACTCCACTCATCAGGTTTCAGCATTGTATACATACACATTCTATTTGCTTATTTGCAAAACCATGTCCATAAATTGCATAAATTTTTTTCAGATGAGTTGCATTTTAATCTTAATATCAAAAAACTTAATGTACTGAAAATGCTGCTTATTTTCTTTAATCTCTAATGTTTGAATTAATGAAGAAATATTTGCCAATTTTGACAACTTCTTTAAAAAATACTTGCTAATATGACACCTATTGCAGCACAATAAAAAGTAATTTTTTAAAATGTATTTAAAAATAAATTTAAAACTAAATGCACCTAATAGCAAAAAAATGAACTTTGAAGCCAACTCAACATATCAGGTTGCAGAAATGTCATACAATATATATATATATATATATATATTTAGATTATCTAAACTCTCCCTTTATCTTATTAGTGTGTACGTATGCGTTGTAGGGGTCTGGGCGGGAGCATAAGATTGTATCGCCTAAGGGGTGTGAGTGTCACCAAGAAATGTACACTCTTCCGGTATATCTTTGAAAATACGCACCCTTTTATCACTGAAATCCCTTTTAAATCTTCCCTCAGTTAAATTTTAGTGCCCTCTCCGCCTAAAGTCCGCACCGTCTCTCTCGTCTATTACCCCTCTATATAGATCACGGGTCCCCCCACACTCTCACACATACTCTCACCAATTTCTCCCGGAGTCGTTTTTCCGTTTTCATTTTGAATCTGTAGGTCTGATGAATTGGGTCGTTTTTGCGATTCAAATGGAATAAATTATGACCATGGAATATTAGTGTTTAAGTCTTTATTATATCCTTACTCTGTCCTGGACATCGAGTTCTACCTGGATCATATCCTCTTGGAATTATTTTTATACACATATGTGTATGTGCATATATAATTGCATATGTATGTGTATATTCACCACTAATATTGTCTATATATATATATATATATATATATATATATATATAATTTGTACTAGAAAAACTGCATATAAATAAGAGAACAAGAAAAATTGAGAAATATAAACAGTCAATTGCTGATACCACCTAATGACTGGATGGAGCAATTCCCAGAGAATCAGTCTACAAAACTCTGTAGTTGGGATGCTGAAGGTAGTGTCTATCAACTAAGTGACAAACATTTTACTTAAATTAATTCTATACAGCTAGAAAGAAACCACAAAATTGTAAACAGTGACAACTACTGCTGATAATGCAAAGCTCTTTTATGAATAGAGCCCTCTCAGTCACTGGTGTGTTTATTCAAAGAATAAATATGCGAAAATTCACCTTCCTCTCTAGTTCAGAGGTAAAATCTCTGCCTGATGCCAAATCAGTTGGGTTTCGATCTCGGCTTGAGGCAATCAGATGTCTAGCTACATTAATGAGCTGAAATACAGTGAAACAGTCTGTCTGTGTAAGACAATATCAATATATATATATATATATATGAATAAGGACAAAATGAAAACTTTTCTTTGCTGATTCATTTTATCACCCTGAGGAACTTTATTTTATTTTGCAACATGAAGCAAAAATATTGATAAAAGTTTTTAAATTTAAGAATGCTCTAAAATATCCTTAAAGATGTGTAAGTAAAGATAAATTATGGAGGACAGTAAGTGATGTAATTTAATGCCTAATAAATGAAAGTGAGTAAATATTATTGAAAAAATTTTCCTTTTGACTGTATTCATATTGACATTTTACAGATATATTTTATTTATACCTGAATTTTTACTCATTAGGATATTTTTAGTACTTAAGTGGATTCAAACTTGCATCCTCCTTTGTAGGAGAAACCAGTGTAACCAGTGTCTGATCCTGTTGTGATAAACAGGATTGTGGGTATAGTCAAATTTCAGCCAAGGTCATTGTATTTAGTTTAATTCAAATACCCTTAGAAAGATATGAATTTATCAATTCTCCCACAGCTATAGGTTACATAGCAGGGCAGAATTGGCTCTCTACCTTTGGTTGGCAACCAGTCTATGAAAAGATAACTCTGAATTCAAAACCAGTTGAGCTTTGAGCTGGAAACTCCACCCTGTAAAAAATCCTATTTATTACAGAAATCACAGCAGCAATACCTACTGTAGTGAGGCTGTGGCTCTATACTTCACAGGGAAATCCATAAATTGATGCAATACAATATATATATATATATATATAGTCATCCACAGACAGACTGTTTTGCTGTATCACAGCTCATCAGTGTGGCTAGACATGTGATTGCTTCAAGCCAAGATCGAAACCCGACCAATTTGACATCAGAAGAATATATATATATATGTTGCACATCAAACCTTTTTTCCAAAAAGGTATGCTCAAAATGCCTTCCAAAAATTTAATTGTAGTTAATTAAAATTTGATTAAAAAGCAAGCAAATATTCACACCCATCTCAGAACAATACCACATATATTCGTCAGATGATGCAAGCATCAAATGGACACAAAATTCTACATATTTCCTTGTTTGAGAATCAATATTGATTACCAACTTGAATATTTTTCAAGTAATGTTAACCTTGACTTACACACACACAGACACACACAAACACAGCTATATTATATATATTTCTATCTACTTATAGATATATAGATTTGAAGTGCTTTTCTTCTTCCCACATTGTTTATAGCAGTTCATTAAAATTGTAGCAATTCAAAAAAAGAAAAACATTTTCATCAGATCAACCTACACAAAAATTCTACACCAAACTATCTTAATTTATCTCAATAAACAGACAATATATGAAGAAACAAGTATTTAAATCATCAATTCTAGATTTATGCTTAATCTGTAAATTACAATCCGTTCTATTATTCCTTGTCTTTCATTTTGTTAGAGTCAAGGTGATATTAATATTGAACCCTATGAATTTGGTAGTTATTTTGTTTCTCCAAGTACAAATGCCATCTATGATGAAAAAGATAAGGAGCGAAAACAATAAAACAAGCTTTCAATTACAAGACTATGTAATCCAATATCAAAAAGATTTGGCATCATTCGGAGTTTCTACCCCTGAGCTATCAGCACACGACAGAGGGAAAGGGAAATATGTACATATGTATATATAATGATAAAAATATAGTTGTAAGGTATTCTATATTTATGGGTAAAAGTGCTCAATATCAGACATTGAGAGTATTTAAATATAAATACAAAAGTGGATACTGAAGTCAACACCATTGACAACAGTCTGTTTTGTGTTTGAATGCAATCTTCAGGCCATCCTCAGTCAAACCCACTAAGATGCAGGGGTTTACTTAGTGTGAAAGAATATAAGAAAAAATGAAACATTATTAAGGAGCAAGAACAATAAAAGAACAAAAATTAAAAAGACAGAAGATAATGATTGACATTGCATTTAAATTTTTGAAGATCATAGTTGACTGGAAAGCATGAAACAAGTGAGAAGTGCAGGAAAAGAAACTGTTAGCATAGAACTTACAGATATATCTAGCCATTTCAACTGTAAAACGAGATCTTGGTGCCAATCTAGTACTGAGCTTAAATTCATAGTCTAGGTAGCATATATATATATGAAATTATTAGGAGAATTTGATAATTATATTTAAGTAATACATCGAGTATGAAACCTCAACAGAATGCAGAAAGCACTGGACAGCCGTTTTGTCCTATATTTGGGACTCATCAGCAGTGCGCGTCCACTACCGAGAATTGAAACCCTGACAGTTACGTTGTCAAGCAAACACCATACCAACTGTTCCAACAGGCCTCAGTGACAAAGAGGTAGCAAATCAGACTCAATATAGTGCCGCTCGCTCACATATTCCGTGGTGGAACTCTACTGAGATTCCCTTTAACCATAGGACTGTGCCCCCTGGAGCCACGACTACTATCATCAAGCCGCTCACTCGAGCATTAGAAGCCGGTTCAAGCAATGATATACATATGAAATTATTAGGAGAATTTGATAATTATATTTAAGTAATTCATTGAGTCTGAAACCTCAACAGAATGCAGAAAGCACTGGACAGCCGTTTCGTCCTATATTTGGGACTCATCAGACTCAATGAATTACTTAAATATAAGGACACCTTACTTGTTGAAACCCAGGTTGTGAGGTTGGTTGGCATTTTAGCCTTTCCTTAAATATATATATATATATATATATATATATATATATATATATATATATGTGTGTGTGTGTGTGTGTGTGTGTGTGTGTGTGTGTGTCTGATTGAATAAATTACAAACATTATGTCTGCTTATTTTGATCATAATCCTTTTGCATTCCCAAATATGTTTCTCTATATTTGTTATGGTCCAGGTTCCTTGTACCACGGTGATGGTCCAAGGTAGAACCAATGAAGAATAACTCGAACACAGGTATGGAATAACACAGATATATTACAAACAGAATATGTACAAAAGAACTAGAAGTGTTAGTAATAACAATCAAGTTAGAGAAAACTATGTTGTCTCGACCAGTATCACTATTCCAATGTCTTACAGTAATCGTCTGATGCGACTCAGTCTGTGACTAACTCACTGTGTGACTCACACTGACTCTGTGTCTGACTCACTCTACTGCTTCCTCTTGAGGTGCAGTATTTATGGTCTACGGGATAGTCCATTACTATTATAGGTAAGTTCCCATAACAATATTACAATTGAATAAGACAAGAAATGTACTGTAACAGTGACAATCACTTTTATTTTCCAAAGACTTTCTATAATAAAAAGTTACAGTGTTACATTGCATTTCTTGCCTTATTTAATTGTAAAGTCTGGGAAAATATTTGTGAATAAGAAAGGATTTTGATCAAAATAAGCAGACACAATGTTTGTAATTTATTCCATCAGACATGTTTAAAAGAGAATTTGCTGCCTAAATACACACGCACACAGATGCACACACACACACACATATATATATATATATATATATATATAATCAAAAACAAATAATGAATAAAATGAAAAATACTGTAAGTAATCAATAATGAATAATGAGTTAAAAGTTAACAAACAACAATATACGATTGCTACAAATAGATATTCAATCCCTCAAATATTTCTACTCAATAGCCTGTTGAATGTTTTGAATATAGCTTAATAATTGTTAAGATAATACAATAAACCAGAAATACCTGATATTTGCTATGCATAATTCACTACTGAACACCATATATAAATAGAATAGTTGAGCCTCTGCCCAACACACATGGCCTGATGATTGCATTCAAGCATGAAACAGGCTTGCAGCACCATCCCAGATATGGCAGCAATTCTCCATTCTTGCTCTGATTCTTGTAAAGATAGAGCATGGCAACTGGCCTATATCTAAGTTAAAGTTTTGGGGTAGTAGTTGTCTTGGCTTGGCTTTCACCCTTAACCCCAGAAGCAGTTATTGGGGTGCTGATATGCTGAGGTGTCCACCAGTCTCCTCTGTCTGTTGTGGTCATGTACCAGAGCCTGGGTCTCTGTGAATGGTTTCTCCAGCCATTACTTGATATTGTCATTCCACTTTTTCTTCTGTCTTTCCCTCCTCCTATATCACAGTTCCTTGCAAGGTCAACCGTCTCAGCTTCTTTTACTTCACTGTAATGAGAAGTTCTTTGTGGGGGCCAATATGCTGCTGGGTTTTACTGCGTAACTGATCATTGGTGATATAGCCAATGATGCCCAGCATGGTGCAATAGCAACTCATTTCCAGTGCCTGTATCTTTCTTTGTAGCTCAGCTGTGGGTGTCCATGTCTTGCATGCATACAAGAACATAGAAAATACCAGGAGCCTGATCTTGTACTGCATGGAGATGGTGTTACCCACTCCATATGGTCTTCAGCTTAGAGAGTGCAGTCAGGGCAGCAGTTATAGGAGGACAAATTATTTGACAATGGTTTTGTTAAGTAGAAAGCAAACTGAAGTTAACATTTGTTAAACATTTGTTGTTGCTAATATATTTCAATTTTTTTTAAAGTTTGCTTTAAATTTTTAAAAATTCCTCATGCAGATGTAACCAGTAATTATTATTTTCAGAACATAAAATATAAGCAAAAGATTTATTTCTTTATCAAGATTTAATGATAACAATAATTTGCATTTTGAATTCCTAAGAGAGTAATATATTGTGGAGATTAAGAAAAGAAAAGACATAAATGAAATGACAAATTGATGAGGATTGTGAAATGATGTGAATTATATTGATTGTAAATAATGCTGATTGTAAATAATGTTGATTGTAATAATATTGTTGATCTTTTTACATTTTAATGTTTCATGCCCTTCCAATGATTAAGCATTGGTTTATTAACAGGACTGGTCTTTTTATAATGCTGTTTGTTAAATTCTTGGCTTATAATAATGAAATAATATACAAATATTGCTGCCACATCTGGTCTGGTGCTCCTGCTATACATTTAAATATTCTTGATAAAATCCAAAGAATCTGCAATGTTATTGGTCCTGACCTGGCATCTCACCTTCCCACTATCATAATATAACTTCCCTGTGACTTTTCTATAAATACTTTCATGGTAATTGTCCTGATGAACTTTCTTCTATCACACTTCTTGCTTGTGGAACTCTCTTCCAGCTTCTAACTTCCCAGTCAACTTTGATCTTAAGGTTAGGCATGGGGCTAGCAACTTCACCATGTAAAAGCTACATGAAGAAAGTGACAACAGCATTTCCTAGTGTATTGAGAGTTGTGGCTCCATATTCTTCTGTTTAGTCTACAGAATGTGTGAGTGAGAGAGTTGTTTGTGTATACTAAGTTTAGTAAAGTAGTATATAGTAGTGGTCGATGCTCAAGTAGTTACACAAAGTTAATATGGACAATTTTTCCTGTTCTTGTTTAGGGGAATCTATTTATAGTCTCCACTTTTCATGACTACAGTAAACAGGGTTCGTTTGTTTTTTCATTTCCCTTGCTTACTATCGAAATTGGTTGTGTCACTTTATATGTAACCATTAGAAGAAATGCTACAGAATGCATAGGCTGGACCAAAATGCCAAACTACTCTGATGATCCAAAAAGAATGGGAGTGGTTGGAACCACATGGGCATGGAATTCTTACATTGATGGATTGTCTTTGTTTAAGTCCAAAAATGTATGAAGACAATACGGCTGCAAGAATAGAAGGTTCAAGATATCATACAGCAATCAGATTCCTTAGTGAGACAAAGCACTATGTGGTGTTGAGTAGTTGGTCAACAGGCTGACATCCATTTTCTCTTCCTCCCTCGCCTTTCTGCTTCCCCCCAAGAAACAATGCTATTATTATTGTCCTTCATGAAATAAAGCAAATAAAAAGAAAACTGTTGTTGATTCAGTCTGGGATGTGGTATTGAAGTTTGAAGAATTGAAGCCAAAGACAACACAAAGCACAACAGAAATCAGTATTGGTATTTTTTTAATAAATTCCATTCATGATATCACAAGTTATAGATGCAAATTTTACAAACTTTGAATTTCATGAGGCATGGTGGAGTAATGGATAGTGGCTCGGACTGAGGAATTGGAGAACCGAGTTCAAGTTCCAGTCGAATCCATTACATTCACTTACGTGTTAATACCTTTGGAAAAGATATGAATCCTCTTCTTCTCCCCACAGCTGGGTTCTATAGCCTTGGATGGTAACTGGTCTATCATAGAAAGAAATGGCAACCTACTGTGGGAAAAAATCTGCCTCATCAGTCATGAAAGATACATGATTGCCTAAGCATGTATCATGCATGGCACATGACTGACTGACTGAACTTCTTTCTTAACAATGACTGAAACTAGTTGAAAGCTATTTTATACTCATAGGACATGATTTCAAGTTTATTTCAAATTTAAAGTGTTAATAACACAAATGTGCACTCCAGTAGGGTTCGCACCTTCACCCCTCTTTGTAGGAGAAACCGCCACCTGATCCAGCATACTTTAGACTGCTAAGCCACAGACAGCATCACAGCCCAGCAAAGTTGTATTTGCCCTTTTGAAGAATGCACACCTCCTTGTTCAGTTAATCTTGAAAGCCCATATCTGCTCAATTTCATATTTAGAATGTAAACAATACAATTTTTAAAGAATTAATGGATTTATTCTAAATCTAATATTTTTAGTTCTTCAATGTATATATATATATATATATATATATATATATATATAGTGATTGCCACATCCTAGTCAGATGAGAGCTGTCCCTCACTCCTTGCATCACTTGTGATGGCTTCTGTCTCATTTCAGTGAACATTGCCCCTAAGATGATTCTTGAAACCAGCATTTGATTTCACAGGTATCATACATATATGACAGATAAACTGTGTATCCTTAATAGGGTTGATTGGATCTGCATGCCTTACAACTCACCTGTGTACCAACACGTGCCTCCTCACTCCACATAATGACCTGCAAACATTATTGCAAGCAACACAGGATGATGAGATGAGTTGGCATAGTTGGTTTGTTTTTGGTTGTTATCATGACCTTTCATAACCTGCCTTCGACAATAGCATGTGCTCACACATACTACATTTCCAAGACTGCATATTAGTTGGTAAATCAGAATGTGTGCCTATTTGCAGATCACACTTGATCTCAGTATGCCTGAGACATTTATCCTCAATGGTGTTGCATCCCCCCCTTATAGAGTGCCTCAAATCTGTACGATTTACTATCAGCTTTTCCCAATGCTGCACATCCATTCAGATTATCTTTAAACCTCTTCCTAGGATTGTTGCAGATGCTTTTCTGTCTTCAGCTCCCTATTGAAAAAAGTTGTTTGGGTATCCTGTTATCCACCATTCTCACAATCTATCCTGCCCATCTGATTGGGGATTATTATTGGCTCAATACTGTTGCATTCTGCCCAGCTTTTGGAATGTGTCCTTGGCCATCCCAATACGCCTACAGATCCCAGTGTTGCACTTACCGTCCTCTGTCAAGATGCTTCCCAGATAAGAGTACTGCGGGACAGAAGGATATCTTTGGTAACAAAGAAAAGAATACTGAACTGTTATGTGACATCTGTCCTTCTTTACGGCAGTGAATGTTAGATGATTTCCTCAAAGATGAAGAAGAGACTTGAGGTGACAGAGATGTGGTTCTACTGCTAAGGATATCATAGACTGAGTGTGTGAGAAACGATGAGATCTTAGAGAGGTTGCAAACAAAGAGGAGGCTTATACTTAATATCAGGAAGAGGCAGCTGAAGTTTCTGGGATATATAATGAGGAAGGAGGGCCTGGAGAATCTGATACTCATGGGTCAAATAGAGGTAAAGTAACATTCAGCTTTAATTTAATGATGAGGACCAGTGAAGATAATCAGAGACTACCTGTGCCACATATGATTAAAGTTATTTGATGGTAAGACAATGGCTGGATCGTCAATAATCAATATCATGAAGATATGGTCTCTGCCATTGCTTACATGATTCGGTGTTTCCAAGTAGTCAACCATCTAAATGCAGACCATGCTTTAGTGATCATCTGTTTATATATATTCAGAATTGGTTAGAAGATTAAAATTGATGTATGAAACAGACTTTCACCATGTAGAGTTGATTCTTATATCCACACTGTATGTATCTTTAAACATTCTATCTCCTATATTGAACAGCCTTTTGTCAATAGAGCAAATTTTAAACAATAAATCTATATATACTAGCATTACTCGTGAAAATTTAATTTTTCCTACATTTTGAATTTTTTGATGGATCCTAATTCTTAATTTAATGATTGAATACATTCCTTGTGATTTGCATGATTATAAAATACAATAGTAAATCCACTATTGCATTGTTAAATATATAAACTTAATGACTTTAATAACATTCTGCAATAAGAATCATAAATATGAATGCAGGTTATTATTTAATGATGTAAGACAGTATATATATATATATATATATATATATATATATATATACACAGAAATCCCTCAATTAGTGTGCATAATGTATACATCGGTAACTATAAAAAAAACAATTTTCAATTACTATGGTTAAAGTGAAGAATCTGTTATAACAAGACAATACTTATCAAGTATTATGTATGAACTAATTGAATTTTGGTATATAATATTTCTAATCAAAAACGTATAAATCGAGGGATGCCTGTATATATATATATATATATATATATATATATATATATATATATATGTGTGTGTGTGTGTGTGTGTGTGTGTGTGTGTGTGTGTGTGTGTATTAACCTCCTAAATACTGCTTCTAAAATATGAGAAAATTTAAAAGAGAATATGCAGGGCTATGTTGTCTTTGACATTCAACACAACATATATATATATATATATATACACAGGCCTCCTCCATCGATTAATGTGTTTTGACTAATCGGAAACGCATTAATCGAGGGATGCCTGTATATATATATATATATATATATATATATATATACAGGCATATATATATATATATATATATATATATATATTGCAAAGAGTCAATCATACCTTGAATTAATCAGCAATTTGGATGCGATTATTGACGAAATCACTTCGCTAATTGACAAACATAAGCATTCCACTACTGATAATCCTCCGAATGATGAGATCCTCATAAATAAATACAATGGATGTGGTGTATTTTTATTTTTTATTTCTGCTAGTATACTTTCAATGCATCGCGCAATCATCGTCAGGCTTTATTATCCATCAGAATCAAAACTGGGTGACAATTTATATGTGTTAATCCGATCGAAAGATGTTTTTAAGTATGAGCTATTTGTTAACTGTTATATGATGTTGGAGCATGCAAATGGCAACGCTAAATTTTAAATATTTAAAGTGAGAATTTTTTTATATATTTTGTAATTTGGTAAATCACGTATTTTCTTGTATAAGTGTTTTTCAGTTAATATGATATGAACTAAGTATATAGTTCAAGTAACAGAGTGATGTATCTTACTTTATAGTTTTTTCCTCAGGAATATATATATATATATATATATATATATATATATATATATATATATATATATATATATATATATATATACAGGCATCCCTCGATTAATGTGTTTTGATTAGTACACTAATATTTTATATACCAAAATTCAATTAGTGCATACATAATACTTGATAAATATATAATTTAATAATTGTGCATTTAGACAGCAAATTTTTATACAAGTTTTGTTAAAAACAACTGACAGCTGTTGACATAACACCCAACAAGGAAAGTAACACTGCAATATATATATATATATATATATATATATGTGTGTGTGTGTGTGTGTGTGTGTGTGTGTACATACAGGGTGGCTGTAAAGAAGCTCCCTATTGAAAATTACTTATAACTTTGTTAATATCACCACATTTGCATGAAACAAAATATATTTTGATCCCTAAATTAGTAGAATTTCATTCTTAAATTTTGTTTTTATTTCAGAGTGAGAAGTGTAGTCCAGAATAGCACATCACCTGACACTGCTTGTGCATGCTCAGCTACCACCCTGTTACAAAGTGTAGTAGTCCATGGTACAAGTGCAGAGATGGTGATGCTGTGTTCATGGACCCCATGCTTGAGTAGATGTCAAAACCATCAGAAATTGTCATTGCTGATAAGTTCAGGGTCTGTGGTAGATACCCACAGAATTGGTCATCCTTCAACATCCAGATTGGAATAAAATGTGCAAAAGAGATAGGAAATGATAAAGTCAGTTGAGGATATGATGGTTACAAATACTCGTGTTTTGTAGAATTTTTACATTGTATTGTACTTCTATAAGTATACTGTTCAAAATAAAACATGTTTTATGAAAATTGACCAATATTTAATAATGTTATTGACAATTTTAAAAAAGGAGTTTCTTTCTACCTATCCTGTATATATAATTTTAGAAGATTGCTTTCATTAATATGCAGATAGCCATCTCAGAAAACTCAGTTGATATTGAACAGAAAACTGTCTTTTTAAATTTATTGCAATTATAAAGTTAGAATTGATTTATGAGTCTAATATAACAGACTTGGCTTTACTGGTCAGTAAACTAAAGAGCGGAGACACGGTGGAATAATGGATAGCAGCTCAGATTGAGGAATCGGAGAGCCAAGTTGAAGTCCCAGTGGAATCCATCATATTCCCTTGGAAAAGATATGAATCCTCTTCTTCTCCCCTTCCCCCAGCTATGGGTAAATAGCAGGACAGTCCAGGTTCTATAGCTTTGGATGGCAACTGGTCTATGTATCGAAAGATATATGATTGCCTAAGCGTGTATCATGCATGGCACATAACTGACTGAAACCAAAGAGTGTCTAGGTTTGGGCTGTTTGAGAACTTACTTCTCTGAAACCAATAATAAATGGATTTTCTTTCAAAACCCTTTCAAATAATTTAATGACGATGGTGGGAGTGTTGGTGGTATCATTGGTGATAAGAATAAAAACAGTGATAAAAAAAAAACATAATAACAGTGATTATTCATGTAATAAATAAATGTAATGATAAAGATCAGAAAGTTGGTTTTGGGTCTTACATTATAGACATGTACGAACATGGATCTCCACAAACTCCTGCCCTTTCTAAGCTCTCAGTAAAGTTTGTCTTTTTGCTAATCCCTGTTTGGCCTACCATTTATTAAAGCTTGTTAGGGAGATTTTACACTGCTCTTTTCTCTCCCTCTTGCACTTTCTATATGTTCTATGAGTCAAATTTTCCAAATCCTCTTTCCTTTCTTTTCAATTCTCTCTTTCTAATTCTAAGTATACGTCTCCTTTTTCTTTTCCTTTTCCCGAAAACTGTCTTTGCTCACAGCTCAGGCCATGGTATTCTCAGCATCCTTCTGTAGTACCATATCTCTGTTGGCATGTCTCTTCATTTGTGAGGAGATTGTCAAGCATTCTCTGCTATATAGGATAACTGATGTTACATAACAGTTCAGTACCCTTTTCTTTGTTTCTAACAAAATTTTCCTGTTTCTTAATACTTCGCTTTTGGAAGGCATCTTTTCCTATCCTAATACACCGTCAGATTCCAGTGTTGAATTTTCCATTCTCTGTTAGAACACTTCCTAGATTTTTGTACATGCTCGATTTTGGTGTCTCCAGGTTATAGCTTGCATTTTGGGCTGTTCCTTTTGCTGACAACCATACATTGTCTTCTTACAATTGATACTTAGTCCTTTCTTCTTGCTTTCTTTAACTACCTTCTGTAGGAGTTCCTATAGTTTCCCTTAAACTTAAATAACAAGAATAAGAAAACTGGCAGTGATAATAATAAGAATAAAGTTAAAAAAGCAAGTGAATATCAAAAGCCACAGAGGAATAACAATGTTAACATTGGTTGAGATGAAAAACTAAATCCAACATTTTAATCTGTTATTTGAACAAGCAAAAAACTCATTTTATTCTTGTTAGCAAAGAAGTATTTTAAAGATACCATTTCTACTTGTTGAAATTAACTCTTAAAGTTTATAAATGTTACTTGTATTTTTAAATTTAAATTCTATTTTTTAAACTGAAGAGAAAATTATAAAAAACATTAAAAGAATTATGGAGTATGCCAACAATTTTACACTAAGAATTTTCAAATAGTGTGGAAAATCTATTAATTTCTGGATCTTAGTTTCTTAAAATGCCATCTTGTTTCAGGAGGTAGGTACTCCACAGATTCTATTTATTTATTATCTGTGAATTTTCTATGAGTTCTTGACAAAAATAATGGAGTGATTTCCTACTGCCTTCTCTATGGCTTTGAATTCAGAGTTTTCCTTCTCTTAAATTAGTTGCCATTCAAGACAAGTTTACCTTGCTATTTAACCAATAGCTGGGTAAGAACTGTAGTAGAGAACTAATGAAGGTTTAAAGGTGATGACTGCCCCAGTCATGTGCACTTTAGGAAACGCTTGCAAAAGAACTGAAATACTTCCAAATCCAAGGAAGAATTGAAAATTATCCCTGCAACACCAAATTACCCAGTATCAATTATTAAAGACACAACCAAATAATGTGAAAATTCAATAGAAAAAATATTTAATATAACAATCAATCATGGTGATTTGTAGGGATTAATGCGACTAAGAAATGAGAAACACGGTTATAACAATAGAACCAATGTAGATGAGAGTAGCCAAAACTAAAAAACAAATAAAGTCACCAGTGTTAATGATTGCTGAATGATAGTAATGATGCTGATACTAATAAAGAAAAACAAGAAAGCCCCCACCTCCACTTGCGCTTTCATTTCACTGCCCCACCTCCTTGCAAAAAAGAAAAAAAATTCAAGAAGCCAATAGAATTTATCATTGTTAGTGCAGCAAACTCCTGTTTGTAAGTACCCCCCTCTCTCTCTCACACACACACACACACACTTAAAAGAAAAAGAAAATGTACTAAATGAACAGAGATCAGTGGTTGGGTTGGTGGCAGTAGACAAAGCTTTGATAAGGCAAGGCTTCATCCCAAGTGCATTTTATTGATCTTGCAAAGCTTGCTCTCTTTCCTACTGCATCATCTCCAGCTGTAGCTTTCATCTCTTGATTAATCAGAGGTGTTGCTCTGCAGGTGAATCTTTAGACCCTTTAACTGAGCTTAATCCCACTCTCCACCCAGTCTCTCCATGCAGGAATCACCCTTGTTTGTATTGCATTTGTTTTTTTGCTTCTTGACACCCTTACATTAAGTGCATAACAAAAGGCGTACATTTCTGTCAAAATTTTTCAAGAAGTAGAGTCATTATCTTACATGGAGTTATTTGAACTGTTATCCTCATCTTGGTTGTTATAGTCACAATACTTCAGCCATTATACCCTCCAGCCTTCTACAGATGCTTGTCATATTATGGTAACATTCTCAGAATTTCAAACAAATCTCTTTATTAAATACACAGTGATAAACTATTCTCATACTGTCAGTGCTAGGGAATAATCTTATATTAATTCATTCTTCTTAGTTAATTCATCCTTCTGAATCATTGAATAATGTTCTCATATCTAGTCTGGTGTTCTTGCTGTATATCTTGAGATTCTTGACAAAATCCAAAGAAGGATCTATAATGTAATCGATCCAGACCAGTCATTTTGATTTCAGTCAATTTCTCACTGACATGACATAGCTTTCCTTTGTATTTTCTACAAATATTTTCATGGCAACTGCTCTGATGAGCTTTTTTGCCCTGGTGCACCGAATACATGAATTTAATAATGCTAATAGATTGATATCTAGGTCCCACACTTTTACTGTGGAAATAGCGAAATGTAACCACCACTTCTATTCCAACATTTCTTTTCTCACACTTCCCACCCGTGGAAATATCTTCTGTTTCTTTGCTTCCCTGATAACTACAATCTTGAAAAATTTAAATGCAACATTAATCACTATATTCCATCTTCTTGAACCTTTCCATCTTTTGTCCTTTCCTCAATCCTCCCTATTCTCAG
>OZ038508.1:52791948-52826948 GCA_964036315.1 Acanthosepion esculentum | reverse complement strand
AGTTTAGATAAACAATCATCTGGGGCCCAGGAACGGATTAATCCATTTTACGGTGATTCCTATGGGGGGGGGGGATAATTTCAGTTTATGAACATTTCAGGTCACAAATGGCCTCCAGGAATGAATTAAATTTGTGAATCAAGGTTCCACTGTAATTACAAACCAATTTACCTATGATATCAATTATCTATGATACACATGATATATTTCAAGTAGAAATGTAGATTTCCTAAAATTGCCAGGATGAAGCTAATATTTTTTTCTATATGGTGCTGATACAATTAACATTCTTTATAATGACTACAGATGAAGATACTCAAACAAAAACATTATATTCGGACTTATTCTTCTTCTATTTGCCATATCACTTCAAGACATGGGCAATCATGGCTCTCCACAACTTCTTATCCCTTGTGGTCCTTAGCAGCATTTCACCTTTTGCAACACTTCCTGCTCCATCATCCATACATTTGGAAGGTGGCCCACTACCTTCCCCTATCTCTTGTCTTTGATATGGCCTGTGAGAATTAAGTTTTCCAATCAGTCTTTCCTCATTACACGTCTAATAATTTTCAACTATTGCTTTCTAAGTATTAGCATTCTTTTTGCTACCATTTTCTTTACTTACTAACTCCATCCATGGAATTCTCAGTATCCTTCTGTAGAACCACATTTGTGTTGCCTTCCATTACTTCTTTATTTGCAGTGAGATTGTCCAGCATTCACTGCCATACAAGAGGATTGATATCACATAGCAATTCAGAACTTTTTTCTTTGTTTCCATACTTTCTTCATAAGTATGTGACAACTTAAATGCAAACTAGAAAAATGTGATAAAAAATAAAACAGACAAAACTTGCAATCAATTTTAATAAAATGTGTTTAAATAAATTTTGGTTGACAAAGTATATTTTAAGACTAGAATGCTCAAAAATTAAAAACAACATGTCTAGAAAAAATAACCAGAAAACAAATAGTAACAAATGGCTACAATTGAAAGAAAAGAGGGGAAAAAAGTAAAGGAAAAAGTTGAGGAGTGAGTGTAAAGTAGAAAGTAAAAAAAAGAAAAAAAAGAAAGAAAAGGACAAATAATTATGACACCCTACATGTACAGACATCCATGCAAATGGGTCATGGGTCAACGCACATCCATGCAGACAGGTGCACATGTGCAGACATACACACACTATGACAAAAAAACTTATATGCACCAATGATAAGTGCATATAAAAAAAGAAAAATTGAGAAGTATAAGCAGTTAATTGTTGATAACACACTCATGTGTAGACAGATGGGTCATCTCTGAAACTCTGGATTTGGGATGCTGAATGTAACATCAATCAGCTAAGTGACAAACCTTTTACTTATATATATGATGGACTCTCCCGTCGAACTCGATGTATGAGGGTTAGACAGATCAGTTCCCAGAAACTGAAAGCCTGACACCCACACAGGATTTGATTATAGTGGTGAAGGCCTTGTGCAGGGCCATCCACACTTTTTGGAGGGACGAATACAGGGACCTGGTGCAACGAATGCCACAAGGTCCCCAAACGAGCCTCCGCAGGTTTTGAATTCAGGGTTGTCCTTCTCCTATACCAGTTACCAACCAAGGCTATAGAACCCAGTCTGTCCTGCTATTTACCCATAGTTGGAGGGAGAAGAAGAGGATTCACACCTTTCCCAAGGGTATTAGCACGTAAGTGAATGTAATGGATTCGACTGGAATTCGAACTCAGCTCTCCGATTCCTCAATCCAAGCCGTTATCCATTACTCCACCGTGCCTATATATATATAACTCAATCTTCAGGACATGGACTGAAGATTGCATTTAAACAATATATAGTTGACATTGACGTCAACACCCATTGGGTATTGATCTCAAAGTCCACTTTTATATTTATATTTTCATATGCCCTATCTCTGCTATTAAGCACTTAAACCTATAAATATAGCATGCTTTAAAACTATATTTTTTATACCATCCATCCTCATGAAGAGCAATTCATTTCGGTTGACCACTTTTGAGGAGAAGAGAAAGACTGAAAAGGAATTAAGAAGAAGGCAATGCAGGGCTCAGCAGCTTCAGGCAATACCATCACCTGCTCTTTCATGTGGCCAATGCTCGAGACTGTTTCATTCCCAACTTGGCCTCCTGAGCTACATCAGGTTCAAGCATCATGGAAGCACTGAATAAAACAAACTAAGACATGAGTGGTGTCACTTGATGGGGACCATGATAAAAATCACCATTTTTCAGATGCACAGTATCAAATGATGGAAATCGAATAAGGCAATCACCCAAACCCCAGTTACCATAAATAAAATAACATTATCTGCTGAATTATTTTCAAATTATTATTAAGAGAAATGTTTGTTAGACAGGGATGTGGCTAGTATAAATAAGTAATGAATAATAAAATGGTTGAAATGTGTGATGAAAATAAACAACTAAGATAAATATATTGGCAGAGCCCAATTCTCTTCACAGAAAATTGAAAAGAATTAGTTAAATGTAAATAACACAAAGGAGATTCAAACCATTAAGTAATTCTTGTCACATCTCACAACAGAAAAATTAATAGAATTAGGTTAAATTTTAAGAGATGACTACAATTGCAAAATATCTAAGAATATTCACAACAGACATTGACCAGTCCCCATCTGTAAATGAAACTCTTAATGTTCCTGAGATGACCAATTCCTTTCCCATAGATGAAACATTGCAAGCCTGTCGATGCTCTATCTCTGTTCCCATAGAAACTGTTCAAATGAACTACATTCTTTAATTCCACCAGTTCTAACCTTCATAACGAAGACCTACCATGCCATGCACATTGTTGTGAACCACCCTCATTTCATTCATATTCCACTGGTAAAATGTAAGTTCCACTCGAGCAGCTTCCCAAAAGGATGCTTTCTCGTTTACTACAATTGGAACCTATTCAAGTCTAGGGTTAACTGTTGTCTTCCACACATATCCCCATAAACTGTTCCTCTTACTCTGTAACACTCTACCTCGAGTGGTTCTTGGGCCTTGTACAGAGTGAACATTATTGTAACTAAATGTTAGAGAATTGGCCTGATTTAATTCTGATCACATCTTTGTTTCAAAATATAGATGACTTGTGCAAACAATTTAATTGTCTATCTTCTCAACAATATTTTCATATATTTCCCGATTATGAAAATAAAGGAAAATTGAAGAGGGCACATTTCTTTACGAGTAATGTTATTCTCAAGCAATCACCACAATGAGCATATTTATACTAAAATATATATTTGCATAATTTATTTATAGTAAATAGGAAAATAAACATTCAAATGACTTATCTTCTGATTGGAAATTTCTCAGAGACACAGGCTCAGTTATCAGAATAAGATAAATCTATTGAATTTGTTAACTAGATTTTAAATTTGTTAGATATTTATTTTAAATACATTACATAAAAAAGTTAATTACTGACGTCAATTAAATTTTAAATTTGCTCTATATTCAACAAATTACTAATCAGTATGTTTTGTTAGGCATAATGAACTTTGTTATTCTTCTTCTTCTTCTTCTTCCCTTCAGGATGTTAGCGACCATGGCTTTCCATAATTTCCTGTTTTTTATAGCTCTTCATAACTTTTGATTTTTTGCCATCACCCCAGACCCTGCTCTACCATCCATTTGCTCAAGTTTGCCAGGTAGGTTGTGAGTTGTTATTACTAATTTGTAAAGTTAGAAGATATGGGCTTTGATTGATTGATTTGTTTTTTATGTCTTATCAACCTCTTGCAGGTTATTTAAAGCCAGAAAATATATTTAGATTGTAAGAATTTCTTGGAGATAATAATGATTTACTAGTTTTACTAAATAACCCATAGCAGGGTGGAGGGAGAAGAGGTGGATTCATACCTTTCCCAAGGGTATTTGCATGTAAGTGAATATAACGAACCCAACTAAAATTGGAACTCAGCTCTCTGGTTTCCAGTTCCAAGCTGTTATCCATTACACCACCCGCACATCCAAGCTTACAGCACCTGGTATTCTAGGTACTGACCAGGTTCAACGTTGGTTAACTTTGGTGATCGTATGATGATATGAGCTTTGAGGGATCCCAACAAGAGTTATGCATTTCTTAAATAGAGTAACTAAACATTGCATGGGTGTGAAAGATTTCTGTGTCCGAGCAGACTAAAGCACACTAGGCCTAATTGTGGTTTACTGTCTAAGGTAGACACAGGTTCAAACCTTGCTAGAAGGCATATTTTTTTTATTAAGACTCTTGAATGTAGAGGCTGGCCATTATAAATTTACACTATTTAAAAAAGAAACAAAATGAGGATGTCTACTTAGACACATGTCTTCACTAAATATAATCTTTAAAGTAATAAGAAATAATTTGTTCTTACTTTATTAAGATTTCTCCACTTTGTCTTTCTTTATTCCTTCCTTTCTTTTTTCTTAAGATTTCCATACTCTTTCTTTCTTTCTTAAGCTTTCCTCACTTTCTTTCTTCATTTCTTTCTTAGGATTTCCTCATTCTTACTTTCTTTCTTTCTTCATTTTTTCTTTAAGATTTCCAAACTCTTTCATTTTTCTTTCTTAAGATTTCCCCACTCTTTCTTTCTTCCTTTCTTTTTTCTTAAGATTTTTCCACTGTTTCTTTCTTTCTTTCTTTTTTTCTTCCTTCCTTTCTTTGTTTTTTCTTAAGATTTTGACACTTTTTTCTTTCGAAGATTTCCCCACTTTCTTTCTTTCTTTTTTCTTAAGATTTTCCCACTCTTTCTTTCTTTCTTTCTTTTTACTTAAGATTTTGACACTCTTTTTTTCTTTCTTAAGATTTCCCTACTCTTTCTTTGTTCTTTAAACTTTCCATATTCTTTCTTTCTTTAAGATATTTCCACTCTTTCTTTCGTAAGATTACCCACTCTTTCTTTCTTTTCCTTTTCTTAAGATTTCCACAATCTTTCTTTCTTTCTTAAGATTTACCCACTTTTTCTTTCTTTCTTAAGATTTCCTCATCCTTACTTTCTTTCTTCATGTTTTTATTTAAGATTTTTAGACTCTTTCTTTCTTCTTTTCTTTTTTCTCAAGATTTCCACACTCTTTCTTTCTTTAAGATTTTCACAATTTTACTTTCTTTAAGATATTCCCCACTCTTTCTTTCTTTTTCCTTTCTCAAGATTTCCTCACTCTTTCTTTCTTAAGATTTAACCACTTTTTCTTTCTTTCTTTCTTAAGATTTCCTCATTGTTAATTTCTTTTTTTCTTTATTTTTCTTTAAGATTTACAGACTCTTTCTTTTTTCTTTATGATTTCCTCACTCTTTCTTCCTTTCTTTTTCTTAAGATTTTCCCACAGTTTCTTTCTTTCTTTCTTCCTTTCTTTTTTCTTAAGATTTCCACATTCTTTCTTTATTTCCACACTCTTTCTTTCTTTTTCCTTTCTTAAGATTTAACCACTCTTTCTTTCTTTCTATTTCCTCACTTTTTCTTTTTTTTACTTTCTTAAGATTTACTCACTCTTTCTTTCTTGTCTAATATATTTATTTTTATTCATTTTATATGTGCAAATTTATAACTTAATAGCCATATTTTGTTAGTAATTGCCAAAAACAAATATGTGAGAGTAATGATGCTGTCTTAATTGTCAACACCAGTAGAATTTCTATGAGTCTAACTAGTTGAGATAAATGTTTATTTTAACCTTCTACTCAGGTACTTACTGCAGCAGTTTTTGTTGATGCTGTCTCCCCAAGTTGTTGATCAACCTTAATAATTCTTTCTTTATGTTTTCAATGAGATCACTATCTTGCAGGAGGTAACAAGACTTTCATTTTTAAGATGTGGACCAACCAGTATATATGTATCTGTACAAAATGAACTTGACTATCGTCCTCTGACTTAAAGCTACAAGGTGAAAGAAAGGAAGAGAAAGCTTAGAAAGTGCAAGCTTTCAATGGTTAAATATAGGTCATAACATACAATATTGTTTATGCGAATAATTATAGGTTGTGGTGTAGTGTGCATTTCCTTTAGTTTTAATAAACACGTAAGCTTCTTCTTTGTCTTCTTTTTCTTCTTTCCCAAAATAAAGCATCAGTGAAAGCATTTAGGAGAAAAAAAAAGGATTTGCTGTTCCTCTGACGGCCATCTTGACTCCTCA
Source organism: Acanthosepion esculentum (assembly GCA_964036315.1). NCBI lineage: Eukaryota > Metazoa > Mollusca > Cephalopoda > Sepiida > Sepiidae > Acanthosepion > Acanthosepion esculentum. The sequence continues at coordinate 52,820,793 of OZ038508.1, read as the reverse complement.
ACAAACCACCCCTAAATAGGAACAACTTTATCGATTTACTTCTTGAGTTGATCTGGGCTTAATGCAACTGGTTTCTTTGACAGAAAAAAAAAATTCCCTGCTATAGTTATGTGTGATTGGAATAATACATAAAAATTATCTGGAGTTTAACATGCATAATAACATATATAATAGCTATATTATGTCAGTAATAATTCACTTAATCCCTGGCTGATTCTTTCTTCTTGATTTTCAATTCATTTTTACAGTGAAATCATTATCATTACATTATCCATATAATATCCATATTCTGTCAGTAATATTTGCATTAATTCCTGATCATTTACAATTTCTTCTGAATTTTAATGTATTGCTATCATAAATATCATTGAAGGATTTTAAAAAGCATGTTTGAATTGACTGTAATATGAACAGTTATCTTCTGTGAGCAATGCATACATGTACTGAATGCTTTAGATTTTTTCCAGGACAAATAACTTTTGTACAATAAAAATTAATTATTTATACTATCTTCCTTGCACTCATGATATAATTTTTATTTAATCTTCCATTCCTTCATTTTTTTTTAAGATAAACTGTGAGCAAGCAATATTAGTAGAGTTATGTAAAAAGAGAAAACCCTTGTTTCTATATATTACTTATGTGTCAGTTCTGTGCACAGGAATAGAAAATGTAGAAATGAGTAGGTTGAGTTGTTATGGTTCAGTTAATGAGAAATAAAAAAAAAAACTATTTCTTCCTTTTGAAGAAGATGAATGTAAAGCATGGTGTTGATACTTTCTACAACAAAGTGATCAATGAATTTGTTCACCACAACAAAGAAAAAAAAAGGAGAAGACTTGATTTAATTAACAAATAAGTTTTAAATATGTCATTATTTATTTAATTTCAGTTAATTCCCTTTAGTAACTCAACTCTCCAAGTTTTTTTTGTTCCCTCTGCTGTGGCCAGGTATTGAACTCATAACACATTGAGTTAAGTCATTTTTGGATTACTCAACCAACACATTGCCCAGTGGATAAAAGTAATCCAAAATGTGACTTGATCCAAAGTGTTGTGAGTTCAATACCTGGACACAGCAGAGGGAATAAAAAAAAGCTACATTAGAGTAAATAAAAGTTTGATGTGTTTATTTAATAAATCCTACCTATGACATCATGGGTTACATAAATAATAAAAATTAAAACTGTAACTTATGATTAATCTATTTTAAAAGTAGGTCTTTAAAGCATATTCATTTTTATAACTTAATTTGTGGCAATGAATTTTCCAGCATAGCATTTGAATGGAAAATTTGATCTCAGTCAGGTTAATCAATCTTGTCTTTTTTCTTGAGCTAAACACAAAAGATGAATATTTAAGAGGTGCATTGAAGTAAAAAAGCTATTCTTAATTACAGAAACTAGTTCATATTTGAAAAATACATAAACATTAAAAGGTCTGGTTATGCTATGTGTCACATCTATTCTTTATCTACAAACATGTTTCTAGAATGCAAACACTCACGTTTATAAGTACTCTCTCTGCTCTATTGCTACTTCCATCTAACTACATTCCTTGGTTTTGCCAGATCTAACCTGGATGGTTAGGACCTGTCATGCCACTTACATAGTAGCAAACCACCCACATTCCCTCCATATTCCATCAGCAAGAAGTCAGTTCCACTCACGCAGCTTCTTCCCGTGAACTACTGCTCAGCGGAATCAACTCTCAAGAGGATATTTCCTTGATCGCTACAATCTTAACCAGTTCAAGTCTAGATTTGTACAGGGTGAACCTTGCTATATAAAAAAAATAACATGGGTTACAAAATATGTCTTGAAATATGAACAATAAAGTTTGGAGGTTGATACTACAAAATAATGTTCTCTTTCATGCCCTGCCTGTTGCCTAGTACACTGAAATTTAGGCAGGATCATGGACTATTTCTTTAAAATCCTTCACATGTTGTCTTGTATACTGATATCTATTGCCTTGCATAGTGAACTTTGCCCAGGTGTGGGCTGCCCGCTCCAAAATATTATTTGGCCCCACATACAACCCAAGAAAATGATATGAACTAATTTTAGTGCACAAATTCTAACTAGCAATGTCTGCCACTCTACTCAAAACACACTGGTGATGGGCCTGGATCAAAATAATACATTCCCATTTTTTTTATTTCTCAAAAATTCTCAACCTTCACACACAAGGCTACATATATAGTATATCGTTGGGCATCTTCAGGTGGTGTAATGGTAAGCAAGCTTGTCTCGCTAGAACAATTACGACTAAGTAATGAGCTTGATCCTCACTGGGTACCCCTACTTTCGGCCTTGTGACACATCTAAGCTACACTTGGAAAATCACTATATAGTATATTGTCCATAAATAAGTACACCAATTTTTTTAATAAACCGTTAATTTTCTTCTAAACCAAATATACAAGTATTTTATCATTTCTAATAGAAAATGATACTGTTGCAGAATGCTAGTATGATTGGTAAATATTTAGTCACCATTATGCTGTGGGAATCAACACTTTGGATAGTAAATGTTTTAATTTACAGGCTCTTGTAAAATATATCCTACAAACAATATTGGTGAACTCAATGCAAGTCCAAGTATAAAATGAGTAACACAAAACAATATAAAACAAACGACAGTGCATGTATTTACAAAAAGAAATTACATGTGATGAAAGGAAAGAACATGAAACTAACTATAATAAGTATGTGCTTGTTTATATGTGTGTAACAAGTGTGTGTGATAGACATGTGTATGCATGTGTAGGAGAGTACAAAAGTCAAGAGAGAAAACCATGAAATGAATGTGGGATACTTTACCCATGTGCAAAGGGTTGAAGAATTGTAAAAGTATATTTATTACTGTATAAGATACAATAATTTGGGCACAAGGCCGAAGGGGAAGTTGGGAAAAGGCTGGTCTTCACTAACTATCCTAATCCTAGTTAATCACAATCATGACCCATTCATCCGATACAATTTATCCGTTTACCAAAAGGACTCATCCATCACCATTCGATCTTACATATATCACAATACCACATATTCATAGGGAGAACCTACAAGAAACACCCCATGATATAAAAATCTAAAAATGTTTAAATTGAAGAACTGTAAAAAGAGAGCTAAAGAGAGAAATGCACGCCTTTTCATAGGTTTAAGGAGCGTCCCCTAGCGACGTTTTTTTTTTTTTTTTAGTAAAGTCAGTACAATCAAAATAGATATTATTAGGTTTTTTATTACCAAACTTTACATTCTCTACACCATTGTTGAAACTCTATAAACAAAAATATGAATATCTGGCAGAACAAAAATAAAGACATGAGAGCAAAAGACGTTATTTTAAAATCAATATTTGGTGTGGCCATTTTTATTTATTTTATTTTTTTTACTACTGCTTGTCATCTTGTGTGCTACTGATGCCGCTTGATTTGTACAGTCACTGAAATATTTTTTCCACTCAGACAATATGCAGACTTTCAATTTTGTCTTGGATGGTCGTCATTTTTCAACTTTCCGCTTAAGTACGTTCCGCAAGTACTCAATTAGACTTAAATCCAGTGACATGTTCTAGCTAGTTAGACCAATCGAATGTTTTTGGTTTTCGCTTCTTTAAAAACTCTGATGTCTTCTTAGTGAAATATTTTGCTATTGGGTCATTAATATAAAACTAAAGCATTTGAGTGAAAGCAACATGTTTTCTTTCAATATTTTGAGATAATCTTCGACATTTAAATGAAATACAGCTCACCTTTGCCATTAGAGTTCATGAAACAGCAGATCATGACATTTCTAACGTCATGCTTAGCTTAACTGTTAAAACATGGTACCACCATAAATGGATGCATTTTTTCCGAAATGAAAGCAAAATAATTGCTATCCCGTTTTTCAAAAAATCAGGAAATTATCCAATTTAAGCGAAATTTACAGTATTTATTCAGTAACAAATGACTTGTATACTGAATATGTCATTTCATTTTATTAATAAACTTTGTAGAAATACTGGGTGGGGGAGGCAGTTTAACTCGTGTATAATTTTTGGTAGGTTGTTCGCAAAGTTTTTTGACAGTTGAAGAAAAATCCCTGAAGATGTTTTACCAGTAAAACAGTTAATATCAAATGTGAATAATAACACTGAAAATTCGTCCCGAATCTTCAAAAAACATTTTTTACAGTAAGGTTCACCCTTACAAGACCCAGGGGACACTCGCAACAGAGGGTTATGTTAAGAGACAGTTTACGGATAAGAGGGGGCGGTAACGGTTAAACCTAGAATTGAACAGGTTAAGATTGTAGTGATCAGGGAAACATCCTCTTGGGAGTCAATTCCACTGAGCAGAAGACTGTTCGAGTGGCTCACAGATGGAATACGGAGGGAATGGGGTTTTCGTAAGTAGCATGGCGGGTTTTAGCCGTGGAGTTGGTGAACTGGCGATACCAAGGAATGTAGTTCGTTCGAGAACTTTCCATGAAAATAGATAGCGATAGAACAGCGAGAGACTTGACAAATCTCATCTGTGAGAGGGAAGATGGATAATTCAATTTCAATAAAATTTTTAAAAAAAAGAGAGTTAATGCTTGCATAAAACACGTTGTTTTCTTTCAGATTGTCTAGGAAACAAATCTACACTGAATATTTATTTTTAAAACATTTACTTACTTGTAATTTTTCAATGCGATTTTGAAATTTACCCTATTACTGTTCGTAACCACAGTTATTTTTAAAGACATGTCTGAAAAATCGATAATTGTAAAGTTTAATGTCATTTTCGAGTGTGAACATTTTTTTTAATTAATTTTAATTTTTTTTTCATCTTAGCAACTGTTAGATTATTTTTCGTATGGAAGTTCAAAAAAGAAATAATTCTGAATTACTTCTTTTGCATGTCAACTCATCCCGATCGGAAGAGTAACGTGATATGTTAATTCAATAACTCTTAAATTCAGAACAATTTAAAATATTTCACTGGGTGCAAATAACTATTTTATGACATCAAACAGGTAAGAAAATAATTAAAAAATTGAAAGTAATGAATTTAGCTTAAAATAGGTTCATCCAAAAAGAGTGATACCTAAAATTTAAAATGCATTTAAAAAAAACATATATTTTTCTGAAATGTTATTTGAGAAAAATTAGCTTACCTGCTTACTTAAAGTTTAATTATTCGGAATTGAAACAAATACTTTTAGACTTTAGTTTAGAATATCGCAGAAAAGCATCTGTAGGGTGGTGGTTGTAGTAGTAGTACTAGTAATAATAATAATAATAAATAAATAAATAAATAAATAAAATATAAAATAATAATAATAATAAAAATTATAAATAAAATAAAACAATAACGTAAAAACGTTGTATAAAATAAATTAAATAAAAATGAAAAATAATAAAAACCCTCCTAGGATGCAACAAAACAGTTCCTGCTGGAAATACGAACATCTCGCCAAAAGACATTAAATTCAATCTCTTCACCTCGAACTTTGGTACAAGCAACACGTATCGACTTTTCTCTGTGATATGGTTTGTAATACCACGGAGTGATTTTCCCCCTTTTATCACATGTACCATAAAACAATTGTAACCTAAAGAAATACACATACCAATACACATAAAAACTATAAATAAATTGTATGAAATTAACATACAATTTACTATGCTTTCTTGTTATTTGTTTAAGTTTTATTTCCTGCCAAGTATGCTTTTATCTCAATGAACATGAAGCTAATTTCTGCTGCTATGATGTGAGCGAATACCCCACAACATTTTGGTGACCGCCGACGTGCATAAAAAACTTACTTCTATCCACATCATTTGTTGACTCCCGACGTATATAAAAACCAACCACATCATTCATTTTGGTGACTGACGTTGAAAAATACTATTCTGCACATCATTTTGGTGATACCCAGCATCCAAAAAACCTTCCTATTTACCAAATCATTTGGTGTCCAACGACGTACAAAAAAAAAAGAAAGAAAATATTTTATTCACCACACCATTTAAGAACAAAACGACGTGAGAAGAAACAATACCAGGTGGTGACATCAAAAATAACTATCGTTCGAACATCGTTGATGACCGAAGCGTCTGCCCATAAAATAAAAGCAAGCGAAAGAGTAAAAACAAGTAAGCATTTCTCTTTTTATCCAATTTTTTTATTTGCATACACTCGACACAGAACGAAACAACATAGTTTCCATTAAAATTCCAAACTTAAGAAAAATACCTTCAAATGGTTGGTTCGCAAAATGTGAAATGTTCGCCAATCTGTATAACTTTATACCACTCCCAAACAAACGCAATAATACAGCACCAACATAAAAAACAACTATAATGGTTAAACAAAAAGAAATAAAGAAAAAAGAAAAAGAAAAAACAGAAAAAAAGCAAAAAACGAACTAGATAAACGCCCTACCAATTGAAATGAAAACTGTAACTATCGTTGTCACTGGAACCCAACTACAACCTAGAAAAACCACGAATAGAACATAACAGTTCTACCGCTACCAAAAAATAATGATAATAAAAAAAAACATTAAGCAATTTTTTGAAAGATGACTAAGCTGAAAATATTACGCCTTTATGAAGGACCGTTACACTCAGCTAAGAAATCCTCCGTACTCTGGGCACTACACTAGACATGAAAATACCTAATAACAGAAAATTCCTTTACCCCCCCCCCCCCCGAAAACAACACCTCCTCACAGTCGTTACGGAGTGATAAAAAAAGACATTGACACCACAAAATTATAGCAAGAAGCATAGAAAAATTACCTCCTGAATGAACTGAAACAAACTGCTGAACAGTCTTGAAAACAACCACATAAACGAATACAAGCATAGAGAAAAAACACACCTACACACCTCGGGAAGAAATTTCATAAAAAACAATGTCTATTTTATTTTTAATAGACATTCATCACTACCGATTAGCTTCGCTAATTTGGTGGGAATTTGATGTAGGAATATTATTATTATTATTATTATTATTATTATTATTATTATTATTATTATAAATAAATAAAAATAAAATAATAATAATGAAAATTATAAATAAAATAAAATAAAACAATATCATAAAAACGTTGTATAAAATAAATTAAATAAAAATACTCCCAGCATACAATAAAAACTGTCCCTGCTGGAAATACGGACATCCCGCCAAAAGACATTAAATTCAATCTCTTCACTACGAAGCTTTGTACGGGCAACACGTGTCCGACTTTTTCTACGGAGTAAATTTCTTCCTTTTATCACATGTCCCATAAAATAATTGTAAGCTAAACATACGCATACCAACACACACACAAATATATAAATAAATTGTGTAAAATTAACACAATTTACCATGCTTTCCTATTATTTGTATACGTTTCAGTTGATGTCAAGTATGCTTTTATCTCCCTGAACACAAGGCTATTTTCTGCTGCTATGATGTGAGTGAATCCCCCACACATCTTTTTAAGTCGGAGTGAGTGTTTTTACATGTTTAGTGATTTATAGACAGCCCGATGTTTAGGAAATCTAACCAAGAGTGTGTTGTGAACGGATATGAAACACTGACATTATTTAAAGTGAATGAAATATACAACATAAATATATGAAAAGTTCCAATAAAACACTAAAGTATTCGTATAAAAACACTTGCATATATATATATATATATATATATATATATATATATATATATATATATATATGTGTGTGTGTGTGTGTGTGTGTGTGTGTGTGTGTGTGTGTATTTATATTCGAATTCTTAATACAAAGTTAGCATGTATCTAATTTCAAAAGAATATGTACCCAAAACAATATAAAATTTTGTACTTATCTGGTTTGTTACGAACCTGAAATGCATGCGTCTTGATACCTTAACTTCCAGGATCAAAAGAGAGAGATTAACTTTCCCGCCTAACGATGTCCCGGGCGGTTCTCGTCAGGTCACGTAACTGTTTTTTATTCTCGTGAATATTTATAATTAATTTTTATTGCTATTTTGTTTGGGTCAAAGGGAAATAACTTTTTCTCTTTTGCTACAGGGGAAAGTAACTAGAAAAATTACATAACGAATACACCGTGAAAACGTTATTTTAAAATTACTAAATATTTTAAACAATCTAATATCTCATTGAATTTTAGGTACTTTGTCTTTATCGCCTTACTTAAGAAGTTGAGAAAATGTTAGAAAGTATCAATAAATTTTAAATTTACTATAGGTACCGCTCTTATTTCCTGATAACATTGTGTATGGGCGTCCATATTTACAAAAATCGACACGTTTATAGATACATAATGTTATGGGAACTTACCCATAATGGACTATTCCGTACACCATAAATACTGCTCTTCAAGAGGAAGCAGCAGTCACAGAGTGAGTGAGTCAGTCAGAGACAGAGTCGCGTCAGACGATTACAGTAAGACATTGGAATAGTGATACTGGTCGAGACAACATAGTTATCTGTAACCTAACCTGATTGTTATTACTAACACTTCTACTTCTTTTGTACATATTCTGTTTGTAATATATCTGTGTTATTCCATACCTGTGTTCGAGTTATTCTTCATTGGTTCTACCTTGGACTATCACCGTGGTACAAGGAACCTGGACCATAACAGTGGCGACGAGGAAACCCCAAGGAAATACGAACTTTATTCGCGGAGGACATACTTTTTTGCTATACGTCGCACATAACTAGTGGCGACCTGGAAAACCCCAAAAGAAAAGCAAATTCTCTACGCAGAGGACATACCTTTTTTGCTATCCGTCGCACATAACAGTGTCGACGAGTAAACTCTAAAAAAAAAACAAGTTCTACGCGAGATTCTAAATTCTAAAAAAAAAATAGTTCTGCGCGAACACAGAAAAAAAATTTCTTTTTGGATATCAAATTTCATTGGCAACAAAGGAAATTTTTTTTCTACGTACACAGGTTACAGAATATCAGGTTACACAAAAATACGTCAACATGGAAGATTTCAAGTCAACCATTTTGGAGCTTATCAAAATCCAATTTGAACAGCAGCAAAAGTACGAACAGAAACATCTGGAATTGCAAGAATTATTGCTACGTGTAATGTCAAATAAAGAGCAAAAACCCGAGAACGAAACAGTTCTCTCACAAGACGCTATTTGGAGAACTATCGAAGATTTCAAGCGCGCACCCGACGAAGATAAAACTTTTGCAAATTACTTCCGAAGGTACGAAGATCTATATGAATTTGACTCCAAAGATTGGTCAGACGCACGTAACGCACGTCTATTACTAAGAAAATTAGGTACATGCGAATATACCAAATTCGTAGATTATATCCTTCCCAGAAAACAAGTGAGCTAACGTTCAAAGAAGCCATTAAACTGCTAACGGAACTTTTCAGCCAAATACTTCACTATTCCACAAAATATGGAAATGCATGAACCTTACAGAAAAGGAGAACGAAGATTACATAACTTTCGCGTCCATTGTCAACAAATATTGTGACGACTTCAAATTATCAGAACTCAGCGCGGACAATTTCAAATGCTTAATTTACGTCCAAGGCCCGGTCTCAACCAAAGACGCGGAAATGAGACGCAGAATCCTTACTAAATTGGAGAGTGAAACTGATTTGACACTTCAAAAGCTAGCCGAAGACTGCCAGAGATGCATCAGTGTGAAGAAAGACTCAAAAGATATAGAAGAAGCTGGCATCGCACACATACATAAAGTACGAAGACAAACCAACTTACCCTCCTCACAAACAAACCAAACCGATTTTCCCCCCTCAAGAACAGGTAAAACAAAATTTTCTAACTCTAAAAATCAATATAAAAAAAAACTACCACCCAGTCCATGCTATCGCTGTGGGACTTGGCATTGGTTTAAAGACTGTACATATCGTTTTAAAATCTGTCTATCATGTAAAAAAATATACTGTTGGAATAGAAGAGAAAATAAAAGCAGAATAAGAATCACGAGGACTGGCCAAGCAGATGAGACTAACATAAGAAAATACGTACAAGTTGAAATGCAAAATAGAAAAGTCAGGCTACAGCTGGATTCTGGCTCAGACTTAACGATTATAAACCTACAAACATGGAGAAAACTGAACAAACCTGTCATGTTAAAAACGGATAAAATTGCTAGATCAGTTACGGGGAGAAAGATAAAATTCAAGGGTGAAGTAATTATAAACGTAACATTTAATGGAATGACGAAGAAACTAAAAATGTACGTCTTAAGAAATACCAAAAACCTATTCGGAACGGACTGGATGCAAAAATTCGAACTGTGGGATTTACCTATAAGTACGTACTGCCAAAATATAAAAAGCTTACCAACCGAGGCAGACAAATTAAAAGAAAAACTAAAAACGAGTTTCCCCGAAGTATTTTCAGCAGACCTAGGAAGATGTAAGAAAATGGCAGCTAATATCGAAGTAAAGGATAACGTTCAGCCTATTTTCAAGAAAAAAAAGGAGCGTACCGTTTGCGTCAATTGAAAAAAATTAAATAGAATTAACCAGACTCGAAAACACTGGCATATTGACAAAAGTAGAATACAGTTAATGGGCCGCTTCGACGGTCTACGTCAAAAAGAAATCGGGCGAAATTCGAGTTTGCGCTGATTTTTCTACAGGTTTGAACGCAGCAATAAAGGACTACCACTATCCTCTACCCAGTCCAGAATAAGTATTCACTAAATTAAATGGCGGAAATTTTTTAAAAAAAATTGATTTAAGTGAGGCGTACCTGCAGATTCCAGTCGATGAGGAAAGTTCAAAACTACTATGCATAAACACACACAAAGGACTGTACAGATACCAAAGACTACCTTTTGGAATTAAGGTCACGCCGGCTATATTCCAACAGACAATGAATAATTGCTTGCCGGACTAGAGTACACAATTGCATACCTGGATGACGTATTGATTAATAGCGAAAGCGTTGAACAACACAGAGAACATGTACAGGAAGTATTTAAAAGAATACAATGCTATGGATTCAAAGTAAAAGTAAATAAGTGCGATTTTTTCATGAAGGAAATCAAATACCTTGGCCATATAATAGATCAAGAAGTTAGACGCCCAAACCCTGAAAGGTCAACAGCAATTAAAAAAATGCCAGTTCCTAAAAACATAACAGAACTACAAATTTTTCTAGGATTAGTAAGTTACTGCTAGGAATTCATACCTCAAATGCATAAACTTCGCGCACCACTGAACGAGCTGCTAAGGAAAGAAAAGGTTTGGCAGTGGACAGATCAATGCCAAAAAGCATTTGACGAAATAATCAAAACACTAACTTCAGAACCCTACTACCAGCGGAGAAAAATTATTCACAAATAGAGAAAGAAGCTCTAGGAATTATCTTCGCGGTCACGAGGTTTCATAGGTACATCTATGGTAGACATTTTACTCTTCAGACGGGTCACAAACCATTACTAACAATTTTTGGTTCGAAAAAAGGTCTACCGGTTTACACTGTAAATAGGTTACTTAGATGGGGAACAATTCTTCTGAACTATAATTTCAGATTGGAATACTTACCAACGAAAAAGATCGGGCATGCGGATGGTCTGTCGAGACTTATACCAACAAAGACAGAGCCATTGGAAGATACGGTAATCGCAGCCTTAAGAAACGAAGAAGACATCAGGACAGTACTATGTTGTACAGTTAGAAACCTCCCAGTCACATTGCAAGACATAAAAAATGAAGCCAAAAACGACGAATTTATTAATGAAACAAAAGCAAAAATAGCAGAAAAAAAAAGAGCAAATATCGGACAGCTTTTCTCTATGCGACAATGTGCTACTTTACTAAATGGTTGTAATTCCCAAAACATTACAAAAGCGGATCTTAAAGGATTTCCATAGGGGCCACCCTGGTAAAAATAGAATGAAGTCGCTAATGCGAAGCTATGTATATTGGAAGAATATGGACCAGGATATTACTCAGATGGTGGAAATGTGCAAGGGTTGTAACTTAGCAGCCAAAGCACCGCCAATCATACATAAACCATGGCCAGAGACTGATCGTCCGTGGTCAAGAATACACGCAGATTATGCAGGACCAATTGACGGCTTCTACTATTTCATCATAGTGGATAGCTATAGTAAATGGCTGGAGGTGTTTCGTTGCAAAAATCCTACTTCAGAAACGACCATAAATTGCCTCCACGAGCTATTCGCTCGGTTTGGTGTAATGGATTGCCTAGTCACGCAATTCACGTCAGCAGATTTCCAAGAATTTTGCAAAATTTATCAAGTAAAACATATAAAATCCCCACCTTATCACCCAAGATCAAATGAGCAGGCGGAGAGATTCGTTGATACACTCAAAAGAGCGCTACGAAAAGCCTACGATGTGCCTACGGAGAAAGCATTACAGCAATTTCTTCAGGTATACCGAATAACGCCAAATAATGCTACACCATCAACACTCAGAAGTGATGTTTGCTAGAAAGATCAGATCTGCATTTGATAAATTGCTACCAAGTAAAACAAAACAAGTAACACAGTCCTATGCACCAAAAAGAAAATTTCTCCCAGGAGAAAAATTTTTTTTAAAGCCTATAAAAATAACACATCTTACTGGGAGCAAGGCACAATTGAGAAAAGAATTGGCAAGATGGTTTACATAGTTCAAGGACAAAAATTCTCACACAGAAGACACGTAAACCAAATAAGGAAAAGACTGTTACAGGACGCTAACGGTCCACCTCAAGAAGAGGTAATGGACACGATTTTCGATACGTTTGGTATAAAAAGACCGAAAAATGTTAATACATTTAAACGATACAAAAAAGTTTTTGAAATTTCATAAAATTAAATGACTGATGGGCAGCAGATGTAAAAAAAAAGTATATATTTTTATCAAGTTTTTCTTAAAAAAAGAACCAAGAAACATTTAAAATATAATTCTACTTATATGTGAAGAAGTATGAAAGCTCCATTAAAATCCGACAATTATCTGATTTTTTCAAGAATTTCCAAATCAGTGTGTTCTTCAGTGCAAAAAGACGCTCAAATTTCCCGTACAAATTTATTGACCCGCGTTTACACTAGAAAAATAAGATTTTTAGCCCAAATTTCCAAGGTCTAAAAAGAATAAAAAAATAATCAATACATAAAAAATCATTTGATCTTTCCTCCTAATAAATGACACAAAACTTTTGACGATAATTTTTTTAATTAGGTTTTGGGCATGTTTTTCGTCATGTATCCTGTTTTAGCGAATTCTTGGAGGTACCAACACAAAGCTGTCATTTTACTAGTTTTAATTTCTTTTTTATGCTACTAAAGTGGTATGTAAATTATAATTATTCATTTTACTATGTTTCGTAAAATCGTATATCATAACAAATCATATTCTTAAACTACTGGTTATATAAAGTTAAATATAATTTATTTTTAAACATAAATACCAATTTTTGGATTATTGCATTGTTGGTGATCCGTATTTCTTTGATTTTTCGCGCACCTTTGAAGTTGGAATCAAATCAAGAATGAACGTCAGATATTACCATTGTTACGAATTTGCAACACACAGAGATATGAACCCCGGGTTAAAAAAAAAGAAAAGAAAAAAAGTGGGTTCGCTCAGATAGGAACATGTGAACAGGTACCGACGAATAACAAACACAAGATGAATATTTGTAAACAATTTTATATAACAACAAACAATAAAATATGGGAAAAGTATGGGATGACAGACGTAAAATCAATAAAAGACGATTATCTGATACTGGGTGTTAGTTCAGCATTCGTATTCCATAAATTTGTTAGTTGAAATGTTCGTAATGGCAAATAGAGTATCTTTAAAATGTCAAAGTAAAAGTCGGTAGTTCTTTTAGCAATATAAGTTGGACAACTCTAAAATAGTACTTGTATTTCGTTTCCCCTCTGGTAATTGTATTGCATCCAAGATGAAATTAGGATGATTTCTTTGGGTATAATATTCCTTTATACTGTACACATCAAGTAGTCGAATAAATCCACGGTCTTCGGGAATAATATCTTTTTTATTCACTACACATCAAGTAGTTGAATAAATCCAGAATATTCGACGCTGATATGTCCTTATTCTTTACACAACAAATAATAGGATGATAAGTCCATAGGCGCATCTCATGATCGCACGATGAGAGTCGATTTTCTAGCGACCTGTCGCGGTCAGAGATTGTCGGGAAACTACAAAACGTGAGCTTGGGTGACCGACTTCTACTTACACCGTTAGGAGGCCAATCGTGTCTAGTTGTCAAGCGACTCGGATTCTTTCCCACTATTTCTTAGCTGAGAAAGAACTGTCGAGACAGGAAATAAAAATGAAACGAAAAGAAAGAAGAGGAAACATAAAGACAGCGTGTCCCTTAATAAATTGATTCTATGTCTGATTCAGCATTCAACATTGAGGGCCATGTCCCACCATGCATAAATAAACGTTATTTAAATTATGTTTTAAGCAAAAAAACGTAAGCATTATATTTACAGACACTAGTTCGAAATTCCAAGAAATATCACCCGATGAAGACCGGGGCGTACAACGGCTAAACGCCGTGAATATCTCAATAAAGATGAGAACAACAGTCCGAACACTGTAACTAGTGTAAATAAGGACATTTGCATTAGAACCTTCAACTTATCACTATCCTTCTGTATATATATTGTGTTAAAAGTTTATAGAATACAGCGGCCGCTCTTATTATTATTTTGACTTTTGAGGGATGGACGGGTCCTACTAACATTATTTCGTTTTAATTTTATCTTTGTGTTTCATTTTTAAGTTTTTTTTCTTGTTTCATCCTCCCACATGAACTGACTTTATGAAATCAAATGTTTACGTTACGGGATGTTTTGTAGGTCTCTTGTGAATATGCGGTATTATGGTATATGCAGGATTGAGTGGTGATGGATGAGTTCTTATGGTGAATGAGCAAATTGTAATGAACGAATGGGTTGTGATTCTGATTAACTAGGACTAGGATAGCTAATAAAGATCAGCCTCTCCCCATTTCCCCTTCGGCCTTGTGCCACAATTTTGTATTTCTTTACTAAATGAATAAAATTAACTCTATGTGCATTTCCTTTCAATCCTTACACAATGCCATATGGTGCTACAGTGGGAAATAACCTCCACAACCCACTATTATAGAACCTAGTTAAGAAGGCTAAACATTTTTTCTTGTACACGTCACCATGTCGCCGCCAAACTAACAGACATAAATAATTAATTTTTTGTTTCATCTGTAATTTTGTTTCATCTTTTGTATCACAATATACGGTCCGATCTTTTTTTGTAATCATTTCACCTCAAGCAAGGCAATAAATCTACTAGAACGCAAGAGGTTACTGAGTGTGAGAGAATACGAGGAAAACCACTATTAAGGAGAGAAGACAATAAAAGAACAGAGATTAAGAAGGCAGAACGTAACGATTGACATTGCATTTAAATTTTTGAAGATCAAACTTGACTGGGAAGCAAGAAGCTGGAAAAGAGTTCCACAAGTGAGAAGTGTGAGACAATCAACTGTTAGCATAGAACTTACGGTTACATCTATCCATTTCAACTGTAGAATGACCTTGCCTCCAATCTAGCACTACGTTTAAATTAATAAAGTTTAAATACCATAGACGAAAGCTTGATACCACACACTTTTACCTGTACGTCTCACCATGACGCCTTCAACCTCGTCGGATGCTATCAGGCTAGGGTTGCCAGATTAGAAAATTAGAAATATGGGACACTCTTTAAAATCTCAATCTCTCTCTCTCCAGACCAATATATTAAGGTTAGACGTAAGGCAATGATTTTAATGGTCTATGAGAAAAAGTATAAGTAAAATCACTGGAAAATTATTTAATACAAGTTGAGAAAAAAAATTCTGTAAAAGTGAAATATTTATTTAATACAGAAAGAGAAATACACGTCAGTTTTGTGTACACTTCTAGTAACATTAGTTCCCTCGTTTTGGGTTATTTTCCTCAAGCGAAACTGAGAAAAGAAAGTCTAATTACTTTTAAAGTTACAACCAAGAACCGTAAGAAGAAGGTAGTAAAAATATTTTTATTACGAAATTTGAAAATGAACTAAATGCAGGACATTTGGGGTATCCCTGGAAGGTCAGTACGGGACAGGGGATAAATAAAATTATTCAGTACGTGACCTGTCCTTTATATAAGGGATGTCTGGCATAAATCATTTGATTTTTGTTTCATCTTTTCTTTTGTGTTACAACATACTGTTCCAAAACCTTTTAATCTTTATTTTCCTTTGCAAACTTTAAACGAGTCGTTTGTGTTTCGAATTCAGTAGCGGTCTTCAATCATGTAAACTTATTTTATTCAAGGAATGTTTGGTTCTTGTAATCAACACATTCGTTACACACATTTCTTTATACTTCATTAACAACATCTGCAACCAATTTTCATCCCCCTAATCCCGTAATATAACGAATAGACAAGGCAAGGGTGTCAGCTTGCATGGTCGACCTGGTCGTCTCTTTACATCCCTAACTTTTCCAATCATCAGACTTGTAGCTATTTTGTTGGCAGCTTACGTCTTGCTGGTGCAAATAGATAATATAATACGCCCTTTAAAATCAGGAGAGTCCATTCCCACGTGGCTCCATTTTTTTAAATAAACGTTTAGATTGAAACTATGTTTTTAGAAAAACTATTTACCATTGTGTAAATGTACTCTATTAATATTCAAATGTCCAGAAATGCTCGAGAAGAAAAAAAAATCAAGTTTGGTTCGAAAATATACTCTTACTATATAGAATCAATTAAACGTCTTTCACAGAGGTGTACTTATTTTTGAACTTACTGTCAAGTCACGCTGAAAGCACTGGTTAAGCAATGACGAGCCCGATCAGTACTTAGATGGGTGACCGTTTTTGGAAGACCGGATACTGTAAGTAACCTCCTAAAATCCGAAATATGTTTCGGCTTTAAATAACTTTCGAAGGTTGATAAACCGTAAAATAACACATCGATCATCAATCAAAAAGTTTAGACTGTTGGGGATTGTTATGAGTTTGATTTATCAGAAGCTTAAAATGGTAAGAAGGCTAGATAATGGGTGAGTTCAACAATATTAATCCACAACAAATATAAAAAGGTGAGCATTCAAAACGAATCAATTGCAAGGTAATTCAATAAGAAACAACGGTATTTTAGGTTTCAATAATAATAATAGACATTTATATACAATTTATATACATATAGTAAACCTGTGATTGAATAATGCAAAGTCTGACCATGTATTGATTTGATAGCTTAATAATTCACAGTTCAAGATTGTTCATGTATTCAAACAGATTAAATTGTGTAGAATGAAAAATGTCACTTATGTAGAAATAAATGTGTTGTGGTTGTGTAAAGATGTTAAGAGATATCAGAAGGTTTGAATGATCAGAAGGCTTAAAATTGTGCGTGTTCAATGATCTTCCATCCACAACAATTAATAAAAGACAAAAATAATGATTATTACAGATCTTAGCTAAGCAGTAGTAGGGAAAAATGATGTCTGATATGAAAGTGTGTACGAAGCAAAGGTGTGTCACTGATTTCCTCCATGTGGAAAAAATTGAAACTCATCGACATTAAATAATGATGGCTATCAGCCAGTTATGTGCCATGCGTGATACACGCTTAGGAAATCATGTATCTTTCGATACATGACTGACGAGGCAGATTTTTTCCCCGCAGTAGGTTGCCATTTCTTTCTTCAGTAGACCAATCGCCATCCAAGGCTATCGAACCCAGTCTGTCCTACTATTTAACCATAGCTGGGGGGGGGAGAAGAGAATTCATACCTTTCCCAAGAGTATTATGAGAGGAAAATGTAAATGTGTCTCTTCAGTCCCGGAGATGTTAACAAAAAAGTTAAAATAATGGAAAAACAATTTTAAGGCTAGCCTTGTGCATTCGAAAAATACCACGATGTCGGGCATTTCGCGGTTGTATAACGCGGTTAAGATTGGTCTTGGGAATTCCTACCCTGACGCAGACACCTCCCTCGTAACATTAAAGGGCTTGGGGTCAGCAGATACTGGCGCCAGCATGAGAATGGTCGCAAAGACTGAGCAGTTTTTATGTCCTTGGTCCCATATGTCCGTGTATGGTCACCCCACAGTAAACCGATAGTATATTACATCCTGCTACTGAGGAAGGTAGGTAAATACCAACGGAGAGGGATATTCCCCAAGTTCAGTTGTTCTGTTTCAACTAGTCAATTCACACTGTATAACACCAATTAACGAATAACTGTCTATAACGTACTCTACTTATTTCATATTCAACGCGAAACAAAAGGCTCATAAAATATTTAAATATAAAAAAGTGGACTTTCCTTACAAACCCAACGAATATATTGTTCTACTCACAAACTATCACAACTACAACTGAGAAGAATTTATCTAAGCTTAACATAAAATTTGTTACAACTATTTCTAAAACAATTAAAGACATTATTAAAACAAAACAAAGTACTCGGGTTAAAACAAAACAAAGTACTCGGGTCTCTTATATCCGGGTTACACTGTAATAAACTAAAACTTGAAGGAGGCATTTACTCTGTCGCTTGTAATTGTTAACACAAAATTACTTAGAAGAAACTTCAAGGAATTTAAATAAAAGATTATATGAACACAAAAGTGTTCGTTTACAAAACACTCTCAATGTATTAGTAATGAGTTTAACTATAATTTTGATTTTTAAAATGCCACTCTAATTAAAAGAGAAAAGAGAAAGCAATTTACAAAGATGAAAAGGTATAGCCAATGCTTTAATTGCTAGATCATCCACAGTCAATTTATATTCAGGTTCATACAACATTCCACCTTTCTTGGCAAATATTCTATTATCACAATGTAGGATATTTAACAAACGTGATGGAGACATGAACAAAAAAAAAGAAACTAAATGAAATCGGCTAGACTATATGCACAAAATACATATTAAAAATAATTAATTTAAAATACTCAGCGTCCCCTCTCCTTCATGCGCATATGTGGTCACATCAACACAGCCATCATTTTAGTCCGATGAAATGTTATAGTTTTCCCTAAAGTAACTTAAAGGCAATACTTTGTAGAGGACCGTGCGTGGTGAATGTGTGAGAGATGATGAGGGGATATCTCTGGGTTACCGTTTCCTGATGGCCGGTCCAGCTACATAGGAATGTTGGACTTTAATGGAGTCCAAAGAAGATAAAGAAACAAACAAGACCGATATACATGTATGCAAACAAATATATATTAATAACAAATTACAATGACATGAAGGGTTACAGAGTGTTTTGTATGGAGAAGTTATGGTGAGTGTGTTGAGTGTCCGTACGAACGCGTATATTGTTTTTAGCGTGTTCCCAGAATATGGGAAACGCTGTATGTGTGAGAGGTCACATATTGGAATAAGTAAAAAAAAAGAGAAAGTTTTTTAACCTCGCCTCACGCGCGAGGTTGCGGCCCGAGGCCTGAGTCGAGACAGCTGGCCGCACGTGTGCGTAAGCCGTAAAAAGAGAAAGAGGCGAAAGGTCAGCCAGTATTTATACTCGTGGGAGAGAGAGACCCCTGTTGAAGGATTAAGGAAACTGAGGAGGAGCTAACTGCGACAACTTCAGAAATCAAAACTGAAGAATTTGTTCGCACACTTACGCGTTAAATTCTATCATATGAGAACTCCATGAATAGAAGTTATGTTATCATATACACATACCTTTATTAACCACTCATGAAAAGCAGTTGAACATTTTATTATGTAAAATTTATTCATTGTCTAAAAACACCTATCACATTTTTCTTAAAAAATCCGGTTCACATTCTTCCTTTGTTTTTTGAACAGGAGTAGAATTTTGTCCCTTGTTCTTTTATTTAGTATTGGGTTTCCAGTTCCTTCTAAAATCTTCTCATTCTCTTTCACTTCCATTAGCCACTCCCCAACTTGCGTCTTAGTGGCATTATCGCCTTGCTTGAGGTGAATTGATTTAAAAAGAATCATGTCACCTTCAGCATGTATGCTACAGTGGTAGAAGGAAGCATACCTTTATCTCCTGTCGTTTTTCTCTCTTTTCTTGCCCAATCATTTTAAGGCTAACATCTCCAATAGAAAGGAGAAGGACTTTTTGTCGATTTCTCTTTCTGTTTAGTCTCAGTGTCCTACTACTTACCGATCGAAGAATCTTATTAGCGGTATATTCATTGTTCATAACCAAAAGATGTAAGAAAATAATAATTCCGCAGCAACGCAAATAGGGAGTTTCAATGTAAGTTTAAAAATTAACCTGAATATGACATAAATTAAAACAAGATTAATGCTCACTTACAATATTATGAGAAAAATAATAAAAATAAAAAAATGAACCGAAAGAAGTATAAGAAAAATACACATAGTTAAGAGTCAAAGGTCAAGAACCAGACATGATACACACGTCTCTTTCGATTCATGACTGACTAGGCAGAAGATTTCCCGCATTAGGTTGCCGTTTCTTTTTGTTGTAGACTGGTTGCCAACCAAGTCCATAGGGCCTAGTCTGTTCTATTCAACCCATAGCTAGTGGGAGAAGAGATGGATTCACACTTTTCCTAAGGGTATTTGAGCGGAAGTGAATGTTACGAACTCGACTGGAATTCGAACTCAGCTATGTAATTTTTCTTCCTGGCCATTATTCATTACACCACATCGCACATCCTCACATCAGCTGATGATGAAAAGCCATAGACAATTATATTTACCAGCCTTCCCACGAGGTAGGATGTGGCACAAGGCCGAGTTTAATGTGGTGTAATCGGAGCCCAAAAATTCCCCATAGACCCCGTATAAAACGGGGTCAGGTAGCTGTTTCCCGAGACGAGACTTTGCCCTTTGACATAGCCTCGTCTGGTGATCATCTCTGCCCGGAGGCAGAGAGTTTGACCAGCACAGCTGAACAGAGCTATTCGACTGTTCCCGAAATTATTTTCTAAGCGTAATTTAGATGTGGCACATGTGGAGCATCTAGTGAGGATCGAACTCACTATTCAGTCGTAACTTTTTTAGCAAGACAAGCTTGCTAACCATTACACCACGCTGAGGTGCCCCAACCCATAGACAATAGATTGAAATAGGTGTATAATGAATATATAATGTCAGGTATGACGTACGAGTGGGAATCATGGAAATAAAATAAAAAACTGGACAAAAAATTTGAAAATGTACAAACATCAATGAAAAAGCAATGCTAGAGAGAGAAAGGGGTAAACATGGATAAGAGAAAAGAAAAATAAGAGTGATTAAACTAAGTGTCCAGTGCCTAGCAAACATAATAGGAAGAGATCAGACAGAAGACGGGGATTGATGAATTAGAGTAGGTATGGGCAAACCTTTTGAAGCCCTGGGCCTCTTAAATTTTCTACACAAACCGGATGTTGACCGCTCGACGACTCAAAGCAAACTGCGTAAATATGTTTTTTTGCGCATCGGCTCCACGCATACACCCGCTTTAACTAAAACAAAATTAATAATATATTATGCCCAGTCAGAGCCACTTCCGCTCAAAAAACAAAACCTTAATTTCGAGTCGACTAAAAACTATATATACCCAAATTCAAACAGACCCGACACAGACCAGCGTCTGATGTCAACACTGATACGCTGAGAGAGAGAGAGAGAGAGAGAGAGAGAGAGAGAGAGAGAGAAAGAGAAAGAGAAAGAGAGAGAGAGAGACGCTACACAGATCAGCGTTTGATGCCATCAGGGACACGCAAAGAGAGACGCTACTGACGAAGCCCGCCATCAATGTCAATTTCATTTCTACTTTCGCCACTCTCTCTCCCTATTTCCTTAGCAACAGCAACAGATAGAAAGGTCTACCTGTTTACACTGCTAATAGGTTGCTAAGATGGGGTACAATTTTACTGAACTACAATTTCAAATTGGAGTATCTTCCAACGAACAAAATTGGGCATGCAGATGGTCTCTCGAGACTAATACCTAAGAAAACGGAGCCATTGGAAGATTCCGTAATTGCAGCCCTACGACATGAAGAAGATATCAGGACATCACTATGTAGTACAGTTCGAAACCTCCCCGTCACACTACAAGAGATAAGAAATGAAGCAGTAAATGATGAATTCATAAAAGAAACAAAAACAAAAATTGCAGAAAAAAATAAAGAGGTACCAGACAGTTTTTCGTCATGTGACTATGTTCTACTATATAACGAAAGAGTAGTAATTCCGAAAACACTACAAAGGCGAATCCTAAAGGACTTCCACATGGGCCATCCAGGAAAGAACATAATGAAATCGTTAATGCGAAGTTACGTATATTGGCAAAACATGGATCAAGACATTACACATATGGTGGAAAAATGCAAGGGTTGTTCCTTAGCAGCAAAAGCACAGCCGATCATCCATAAGCCATGGCCAGAGACAGATCGACTGTGGTCAAGAATCCATGTAGGCTTTGCAGGTCCAATAGATGGTTTCTACTATTTGATCATAGTAGACAGTTATAGCAAATGGCCAGAAGTGTTTCGTTGCAGAAAACCTACTTCTGAAAATACCATAAATTGCCTCCACGAGCTGTTTGCTCATTTTGGAGTGGTTGATTGTCTAGTCACCGATAATGGGACAAAATTCATATCTGCGGACTTTCAAGAATTTTGTGAAACTTTTCAAGTTAAACATATCAAATCCCCGCCATATCACCCAAGATCAAATGGGCAAGCGGAGAGATTTGTAGACACACTCAAAAGAGCGTTAAGGAAAGCATATGACGTGCCAACAGAAAAGGCGTTGCAACAATTTTTACAAGTACATCAAACAGTGCTACGCCATCGGCATTATCACCCGCGGAAGTGATGTTCGCTCGAAAAATCAGATCAGTATTTGAAAAATTGCTACCAAAACAAACAAAGCAAATACCAATGTCGTGCGTACCAAAAAGAAAATTCTACCCAGGAGAGAAAGTTTTTTTCAAAACGTATAAAAACAATACATCCTACTGGGAGTAAGGTACAATTGAAAAAAGAGTCGGGAACATGGTTTACATAATACAGGGCCCGAAATTCTCACATAAAAGACATGTAAATCAAATAAGAAAGAGGCTGTTAGATGATTCTAACGGTCCACCTCAGGAAGAAGTGATGGATACAATATTCGACACATTTGATATGCAAAGGCCGCAAACAATGTCTGAACCACGAAAATCGACCAGAGCCTTTGATAATAAATCACAGAGCCTTTGATAATAAATCCAAAGAGAGAAAATACTAAAGACCCTTGCGACGCAAAAGCTTTGGAAGTGGGGTGTTATGGGAACTTACTTATAACGATAATAGACTCTTCCTGACTCTATAAATACTGCGCCTCTCTGAGAGAGAGGAGAGGAACGAGTCGAGACCTAACGAGTCAAGACAGTATTAGTTCACTCTAAACCAGACTGACAGTTAATACTAACACCTTTAACTTCTTGTATTATATTTCTGTTGTAATATATCTTTGTTATTTTCTACTCTTGTGTTCGTGTTGTTCTTCCTTTGTACTAACCTTGGATCATAACCGTGGTGCGAAGATACTGGACCATAACAGAAACCAACTGCCCGAAATTGCCTGAAGATACCGAAAGGTTGAAACCGAGGTAGCGGAATCGACTGATCTCCTAATTTACATATAGCTAAAAATTAGCTATAATATCATTTCCAGACCAAAATACCCTTTTGAATGAGATTTCGGAAATTATGACCCGTTGCACACACACTAAAGAGTTCCTTTTGAGTTCATATGAACGGGGATGAAAAGAAAGTATGTACATTTCATTTAATCCCCGACCGATACATTTCTAATAGCCTTGCTTTTCTTCTCTTCCACTTCTTCTATTACACTTCACGTCATGTGCTTATTTATTTATTTATAAATAATAACACGTTCAGTTAGTTAAAAAATATAAAGCATTTGGAAACCAACTGACCGAAATCGCCTGAAGATACCGAAAGGTTGAAACCGAGGTAGCGGAATCGGCTGATCTCCTAATATATATATATATATATATATATATATATATATATATATATATATATATATATATATATGAGGGTACCAATAAGTCAATGAGGGAAACGCATTTATCTATCAACGTAATCTCTTTCATTGTCAATTTCATAGGAAATATTAAACAGATTGAAGTTTCAAATAAAAACAACAGAAAAAAAAACTGCATGTCAAGCTGTGAACATTGATCTAAATATGTTAT
Source organism: Acanthosepion esculentum (assembly GCA_964036315.1). Taxonomy (NCBI): domain Eukaryota; kingdom Metazoa; phylum Mollusca; class Cephalopoda; order Sepiida; family Sepiidae; genus Acanthosepion; species Acanthosepion esculentum. The sequence continues at coordinate 52,796,578 of OZ038508.1, read as the reverse complement.
ATATACAAGTTGATGTTCAAAGACTACCAACCGCAGCATAAAATAGGGGAGGGGAAAAGGACACAGTTGAAATGGTGCTTCAAATTAACACAGTTGAGGATGCCAATATGCATAATACTTTGAATTGGTGAACAACTTCACTTAGAACAGTTTCATTGATTTCATCAAATATTTTGTCATGGTTTTGTTATTTTATAGATCGATTTTCCTTTATAAATTGACTGGCCCGATTCTTAAGATGTATCGCAATCTGTCAAATAAGTTTTCATCAGTTTAGTTTCCTTTATGTCGGTGACAGCTTTCTGGAGACAAAAAGGAGTTGGCTGGTTTTGTGAAGGCATAATTACGTTGTACCCGGTAGGGAACAAGAAATAAAGTTTAGCAAACATGGACAAACGTACCCGCAATAAAATGGAGTGTCAAAAGGACGGTACTTCCCACGTCACTATTTTTTTTTTAACTACCTTCACTCTTCGACAATCTTTATTGCTTTAAAAAGCGATCGTTAGAATTGTTATCAAACCTAAACATATGGAAGTGAATTTTATACATTTTCTTTGTTCTTGAGAATTGACTACGAAAATAATGACTATTTATTCATTAGATTGTTTATCTACACTATTTATTATATTGTTTATTGGAATGGTTGTCAAAACATCGGATAATTGCCAATCGATTCGAACTTTATAAAAATCGTAAATAAGGATTTCCTTATATATATATATATAAGTTCATATATTTTAATAATGTAATAAATATAAATATTCATAAGTTTATGAATAAAAAATTGTTTTCATATTTATTTCTTTATATATTGGTAAATATTTTTGGCATTAGTTCTAATTGTATTAGTTTTTTAAAATGTTGTAAATATAAAATTATTCTTGTAAATAAACAATCTAATAAATAAATGGTGTTTAATACTTTTGTTGTAGATTCTCAAGGACAAAAAATGTATAGATTCACTTTGATCATATGTTTAGGTGTTATTCCAGTTCTAATCATCGCTTTTTAAAATAATGAACATTGCCCAAGTTAAAAAAGCGTTATCATGAGAGAAAGCGGCCTTTTGACACTACGTCTTATTACGGGCACGTTTGTCCATGTTTGCCGAAAGTTTGTGTCATTTTGGACCAATATCAAAATAAAACTGACAGACTTTGGTGTATCAATCTCATCACCGAAAGAATGTATGCGACGGGACAAAATTGTTTGCTTTAACATGTCTGTATGTAAATAGGTATGTGAGATGCGTAAGAAGGCAGGGATATTTCATTGGCCATTGATATTTCGGCACATTGTCAAAGTTCTTAGTTTTACAGACGAATATAGGTGTTCATAGGATGATAAGAACATGTTATGTTTTTGTTTTTATTGGTCGTTGACGTTTCGACTCTTCATAAAGTTCTGGGTTCTGCAGATGATGTTGGCATCAAGAAGGTAAATCAAAGAAAAAGATACTTGCATAGGCGTGCCGATACTTCTGGATATGCAATCGGTGAACAGCTTATAAAAAATCGAGCTTATGTCATAGACTTCGGTATGGACATGTCCTATGCAGATCACTCTCTGAGATCCATCTGAAAGTCCTAGAAACAATCTTAAAACTAAACATCCATTCCTGTGTAAACTTGATGTGATCTACCCATGAAAAGACATACTTTTTTTAAAAAATCACTGAGCACATTTAATTACTTCAATCGAACTCTGAAGAGCAAGAAATGAAACCGGATAGCTTATTCCATTTTATTTTTCTTATTTTTGGTGTGTTTCCAGTTTCATACCAACTACAGTAGTTGTGATTTTTTCAGTGCTTGACTTTTAATTATATCCATTTTTATTGGTCTAAAGAAAAAGAGATAGGAAATATATAATAAAGTGTTCATTTTAACTTTGTTTATACTGAGAATGGTGGAGAAATGGATAGCGGTTTGAGGATTGAGGAATCGGAGAGCCGAGTTCGAATTCCAGTTGGGTCCATTACATACTCTTACGTGCTAATACACTTTGGAAAGGTATGAATCTATTCCTTCCCGCTTCAGCCTCGGTTGGTTAAACAGTCTAGGCGAAGGAAAACCGAATTCAAACCAGCCTGGAATTGCTCAGATCGCAATATCCTAAAGTGCACACATGCGACAGGGGACCGTTTGTGAATTCAAATTCCCACTGAAACACTTACTATAAATTTGCACATCCTTCGGGATGCGGCAGATCCTGGGTGAATGGTGCGACAAGTAGTAAGTTATACTGGGAATACTTTAAGTTTCTATATTTTACTTATTCTATATTTTTAGTAAACTATTTTTTACTCTCTCTTTACTTCCTTATTTTATTTATTTTTACTTATTGCCATGCCATTACTTATCGCACGAAGAAATCAGCTTCACTTAACTAGCACACTCGAAAATTTTCCGTTTATTATATTTTACCATTTTCGTAAGTAGTTCTAAATACACCATCTTTATTTGGTAAAGTTTTTCCTTGACCATAAAAGAGAACCGAGACTGAATAATCTTCAGTTTTTAGAGATAAATATGGTTGAAAATAAAATAAATTAAAATGTCCATTTGCTTTCATATCTTCATACATATTCAATAAAAAATACATGATTATTGTAGCGGACCGTGGGTTTACGTGTTGTTAAATTAGGAACACGTGTGTTTATTCCTGTTAGAATATTAAAAGGTCCACTACAAGAACATGGCGGACTCAGAGATTGAATCCACCATAAAGAAGTATAAAGAAAACAAACAAGACCGAAATATATATATATATATATATATATATATATATATATATATATATATATATATATATATATATATTAAACAACAAAATTTACAATGGACATAGACATTAACATCAGTATCTATGTGTAAACGTAAAGAGTTTGTATTTTGGTGAATGTTCGTACGTACGTGCATACGTGTATAATGTTCATGGCGTCTCCCACAGATGGGAAGACGCAATCTTCTGTGAGAGCTTACATTGTAGATGTGTTCGCTGAAAATAAAGAAATGAAAAAGAGAACGAGGCAAGACATCGCCCAGTATTTATAGTGTAGGGAGAGCGTGCCCTAGTGAACAATTAAGAAATTAAGGAGGAGTTAACTCTGAATCTATCCTCAACGAAGACATAAATATAATTAAACACTGCCGAAAATCAATATTATACCACAATAAAAAAAAATATGGACAAAGAGAGCAATAATGATAATACCGGTACTACTATAGCGGGAGGTCGAACTCCCGTTTCGTCTATAACGTGAGGTCTACTGCAGCATCGAACTATAATATAATATTGTAGGTGTATACTTATTTATTTAAAGCTTATATTACCATTTATATATTTATGTACTATTTATATTTATATTAAAGGCAGAGAGGTACAAAAATAAACACGCTATCAAATACAATACATTTATTTTTAACGATAAACACATCGTATATCTTCTTGGAATGACACGAATAAATCATTGGATCATCATCTACCAGCAAAAATGATCAAAATGTGACTGGAACAGCTGACTACCAACACCTCGCATTTTCTTGAGAATCAACGTTTTAGCATCCAGCCACGATCCATGACCTAACCTGACCTGATAACCACGTGAGGGGTGGGGCTCGGTAGACCTCTGCGCTGCACCTGCGTAGACGACATATTGAGGTAGACCTCCCGCTATTGTAGCACCATAACAACTTTGATGTAACTATGATGGTGCAGGGGTGTGCGAACTCATAGGCATATGCATAATAAATTAATATTATTAACAAAAAAAGATATAGGTCTATACAGGGACGATGGTTTATTAATTCTAAGAAATTGCAACGGCAGAATTACAGAAAAATAAGAAAAGAAATAATAAAATCCAACCAAACAATAGAAAATTTCTTAGATATAACATTCAACCTTAAACGGGACATACAAACCATACAGAAAGAAAAAAAAAACAAAAACAAAAATACCCAATATACATTAACAAAAATTACAACGTAGCTTAACAATATTCAATGAAAACAAAAAAACAAAAACATGAATCAGCCCTAAGAATCAGCGGATATTCAAACTAGAATACAAAAACGAAAACAATTCAAACAAAAACAACAGAAAAAGTAACCTAATTTGCAAACCTATCACACACAAACAACAATACAATAAAAACAAAAATAGGCAAAATATTATTCAAAATAATTGACAACAGCAAATTATCAATAAAAAACAATCAAAATTAGTTACAGCTGCATGGTTAACATGGAGGAAATAATAATTAAGCTCAATAAAAAAATACGCAACGAAACCAATAATAATAACATCCAACAAAACAAAACCATCAAATGTAATTGTAGAAACAAAGAAAATTGCCTACTTAACAATAAATGTTTAATCAATAACATAATATACAAAGCTAACTAATAACATTAGTACAGGCGAAACATTTACATAGGCGCTACAGAAAAAAAAAAGAACTAAAAAAGATCACAGAATTTCTTTAGAAAGAAAAAATACGCAAACAATACAGCTCTATCAAAATACATGTGTAGCCAAAAAGAACACAATATCCCCAACAAAATCAAATGGGAAATTATAAAAAAGCAGCCCCATACAGTATTAACAGTAAAAATTATAAATT
>OZ038508.1:52506948-52789448 GCA_964036315.1 Acanthosepion esculentum | reverse complement strand
TGTGTGTTACTATTTGCCCGGCACAGAGAAATTATAATACATATGAATATAACAAGCAATGTGAACGGGCGAATATCGAATGTCTTGTAATATTTCTCGAAGGGAAAACGGCCAGGTCATTGGTGCCCTCTATGTTCCTTGGTGAGACCATGTGGATTGCATTTGTTTACTGCGGACTCATGACGACGTCTATCTTCCTAGAAGTCTAAATCGCAATTGGGGTTCGGCACCCAACGAACGACCGTCAGGCAACCCTCGTGAATTCATCTTACCCAAATCGCTTTCTGTATCCCTGCAAGAATATTTTTAAAAAATTATTCTATCACTTCTGAACTTGTTTGACAAAAATTTGGTTGATATTGAATCTTATTGGTCATCTAAATAGAATATATAAACGTCACTGTTCAGTTATATTTTCAAACACAACATATGTTGAAACGTTATATTCTTTTCTTTACTGCATGTACATTTTTGCACAATTGTCCCTGTTCACCTCTCTGAATGATAGATAGATATATTCTGTCATAGCAGCTAGATGTTTCCATTGTTAATTTTCATATTCACAGCATATCATTTTTAAAAAATTCGTAAAAGATTTTTAAATGCGTGATCTTACATGTCCATGATAAAAAAATATAATAAAAAAGAAATGTAAAATTATATAAAAATTAATTAACGTGTGAATATAAAAAATAACTATACAATAGACTAGGTTTGTTTATTGCACCTTATTTTGAGAGAAGTGTTTAAAAAATAATCATCAAAAGAAATCCAGACGATTAGTTAATTTTTAAAAATGGCTTGAATAAATTTGATGTGTAAAACTTTCGATATCTGAGGCTCTGATTTGATGTAAATATTGCCAAAAATAAAGCCTTATCAAAGAGATACATGTTTAAAAATTTGCTTTTCAATAAGAGGCTCGAGTCTTAAGGTCTCAAAACCCACCTAAACCTGTTGTCCTTCAACATCCAGATTGGAAGAAAATATGCAAAAGATACAAGAAATGATGAAGTTAGTCGACGATATACCCAGACGATTACAAACACTGGTGGACAACGCTGGTACCGAGAATTTTAACACTGTACTGTACTTCTGCCATTATACTGTCCAACCAGAATGAAACGTATTCTATGAAAATCGACCAATAATAAAGTTTTTAAAAATTTTAAATAGGAGGTTCCTTTCCACATACCGTATAGTAAGTACTTCATCTATACAGCAGATTTTATATATAGTATGAAGAGACTGATTTATATCACTGATATTGAGTACACTTTCCCATAAACATTTAAACAAATTTATTTAAATTATATATATATATATATATATATATATATATATATATATATATATGAATGAAGACAAAAGGAAAACTTATCTTAGCCGACGCGTTTCATCCTCTGAGAGACTTTATCAAGGAAAATGAGATTTCAGAGGAACTTAATTCATATTACAAGTATACTCTGCTGAATTTTTTACTCTCTCTCTCTCTCTCACCCACTCACACACACACACACACACACACACACACACACACACACACACACACACACACACACACACATACATTATATATATATATATATATATATATATATATATATGAGAGAGAGTAAAAAATTCAGCAGAGTATATATATATACTAGACTCTCCCGTCGTTTTCGCCGTATGAGGGTCAGACTACCCACACATATCATTTGATTATAATGGTTAATGCTTGTGCAGAACCAACCACACTTCTCGAAGAGCCCAATACAGAGAACTGGTGCAAACGACCCTTGAATGACCCTTCGCCACTCTATTTACCCCCCGGGGGGGGGGTGAATTCATACCTTTCCCAAGGTCATTAAACCATTTCTTGTAAATTAAATTCTTTTAAATCCATTTCATGTAATGAACTCCGTTTCCTCAGTCTGATTACACCACATTGTGTGTATATATATATATATATATATATATATATATATATATATATATATATATATATATATATATGTATGTATGTATGTATGCAGGTGTGCAGTGAAATAGGAAAGAACACGTTAGGTAGTTGATCCGGTGTTCCTTAATATTTAGCTTTATTTTCAAAAGGACAGTGCTCCATACAGAAGTAGAGCTTATATTATAATAATATTTTTAGTTTTTAAAAATATGATTCCTCCGCTACATAAGAGTTCTCATGTTTCAAAAGCGAGAGTCGAGACCCCTAACATAATTTTTTAAGTTATGTAGAGTTAAGGTGTCTGGACCCGCTTCCTTGTCAAGCGAGAATTTGAACTCTTATGTAGCGGAGGAATCATATTTTTTAAAACTAAAAATATTATTATTATATATATATATATATATATATATATATATATATATATATATATATATATATATATATATATATATAGTAATAATAATAAAAATAGATGAGTTGAAGAAGAATACACAGATAAAAAAAGTCAGACGTGACACGGGCTTGGGCGATCATGTTTCTTTTGAATCATGGCTGACTAGGTAGAAGATTTCTCATGATCGATTGTTTGCCAACCAAGGCCTGGTCTGTTCTGCTATCCAACGCATAGTTGGTGGGAGAGATGCATTCACACCTTTCTCAAGTGTATTTGTGCGTAAGTAAATGTCACGAAAGCGACTGGAATTCGAACTCAGCTTTTCGATTTTTCATTCAGAGCCGTTATCCATTACATCACACTGCACATCCACAAACATTGGAGATAATAAATAGGTTGAAATAGGTGTGTAATTAATATATCATGCCAAGTATGATGTTCAGGTGCGGAACATGGAAAAGCGTATAATTATCTATATGTTACAATCAATCTCATCCAAAAGATTTACAGATTTATATATAACACAGAATATAATCTTAGGCGTTTAATTAATATTTACAAATGAATCTATTTTAGACACTTTTTATTCAATAGCAATAAAAATAACATTAACAATAATTAGCAAGTGCAAAATTTTACTTATGCCAGAAAATTAATTATTTTAATAGTGTATGAAATTTATAAAATACATATTCACATGATGTTATGCTGAAGTAATCAATCAGGCTGTATTTGTGAGTAGTAACTTTTTTAAGAACTTCAGCTTACTGTATACAAGCCGCATATCAAAACAACAAAATGGCGAAAGGAAAAGTGTTGTCTGTGGATTTAAAACTACGAATTGTGAACGCTTACAATTCGGGAATGAATTTTGGAACAGCAGCTAAGCAGTTTTCAGTATCTAAGTTGACTGTTCAATATATCATGAGAAATTACGGTAAGCAGGATGCATAATAAATATATTCTTAGCATTAATTACCAACCAAGAAAAACATCTCCGATCAAAATTTATCATCGCAAAACTCGATTGGAATTTTCACGTGCCTGCTTGGGAAAAAGATAGTGATTTTTGGAATTCAATTTTATGGAGTGATGAGACTAAAATTGAATTGTTTCGTCGGAATCAATGACAGCGTATGTGGAGGAAAAGAGGAGACGCCACGAACTCTCGGAATACTATAAACATGGAGGTGGCAATTTTTCCAGTGTTTTTTAGCGAAAACAAAAACTCGTCGTTTTTATAAAATCGTCGAAACTATGAAAGAAAGTGCTATGATATTTTAAAAGAAACTCTAGAAGATTTTTGTCAAGTACAAGTTTTTCTTTGTGTGTTTTTATTTTATTTTTGGTTTTGTTTTGTTTCTTTTTTTGAAGACAACTTTCCGCTTTCTAGCATAATAACGGACCTAAATACAAAAGTGCAATGGCGAAAAATTGACAAAGACAATAAAATCAACACCTTACCTCGGTGTACAGCGAATCCGGACCTGAACCCAATAGAAAATTTAAGGCTAGAATTTAGAGTTCAATCAAGATGTTACACTCCTTTGCAATTAGATCTCTTTCTGATTCATTCTGAATGCTGACCGGGTGTGAAGGTAAGGAATGAGATAAAAAATAGTCGTTTTCTGCGCATAGGCTTCACGCATCACATTCGGTCTATGAAGCAAGCTCTGGCAATGAAAGCAACACTAACCAATCACTAATGTTCCAGCCGGGAAAAAGAGATGCCTCTGGAGACTATCAGACATGCTTAAAAGCAGGTCTTTGAGAATGACCAAGACAGTAGCTGTTGCTGCCGCTGCCGACTCTCAACATGACCGCTACTTTCACCGACCGTTGACGCTCCCAGGCTTGAATGGCCACTTCGGCTGTCCTTCTTCAGCATGACAACACCTTCTCCCGACTCTTAACGCTCACATCCTCTACGTCACCGGTCAGATTCATTAGCATGTGAGTGACTGGTGCATTATGTGTTGGATTTCTGACCATTTACGTGTATTGGGATTTTTGGCATTTGACCTGCGATTCATTATTTCAACATTTCTTTCTGCTCCTGAATCTTTGAGTTTGGAGTTGCGATTTGTTCATTTCATTTTGGAATTGAGCTGCCATATCAATTTTTGAACACATTAGCTATTAGGTGAAGCATACGGAGAATTTTATTCTCGCCTATCATGTTCATGTTACATTACTGAATAAAGCTTTTATTATAAAAAGTTTCTGAAATAGATTATGAGTATTTATTCAATGCCTAATGTCATATTCTACCTTATATATAACATTTTATATATACAGGGTGTCCCATAATGATGAGACACATTTTAAATGTAAGTATCAAAATGACATAGAGTATCAAATATATGTATTACATATCTCATATGCAAGAGTTCAACAAATTATCTAAGATTTGGATATTACTTCCCAGCACAAAGAGAACATGCTTGCTTTCCAAAATGCTGTCAGAATTTCCTTTGAGCTGAAACAATGGATCTTTGGCTGATGAAGTATGCTTCCACTACATATGTTACTTCTTTTGGAATCCACAACATTATGAGGGTCCGCCATCAGTCAAAAAGATATCAGATACCTGTAGGAAATAGCAAAATCTTATATTTATATGTTGAACTCTTGTATATCAGTTATGTAATAAATATATTTGGTATTCTGTCACATTTATAATCCAAGATACTTGCATTTAAAATGTGTCCCATCATCATGGGACACCCTGTGTGTATATATATAAAGTTTGCGATGGGTAAATTGTCGTCATATTATATTTTTCTTTGCGCACAAGTGCATTGTTTGTTTTTGATTTTGTCAACTGCACAGTATAGTAGAATAGCAGAATTGTCGCATTGGTCAATAGACTAGTGGATTAAAGCATTGGTTTGAGAAATTGGTGACATAGTAATTGTGAGTTCAATCCCTGTAATTAGACTCAGTGGAAACAGTAAGCAATAACTGAGCAGTACTAAAAATAAGAACTAGATGAGATATCCCTAGACATGCACAGTGAAACAAGTACAGTCTACCCCATAAATTAAATAGAGGATTCAGTTCAGAATAGTCTACTGATTACCCACATTGATGTACACCTGAAAGCTGGCGAGCATAATGGCTGAAACATTATAAGAACAGCAACAAAGATGAAGATACTAGTCCACATATAAATAGCATAAATAATGAAAACTCTTCATTCCAGAAATTCAGACGAAAGACAATCAGGTGATAAAAGCATAAAAAATGAGGACATTAGTAAATAGAGTAAATAATGATAACATCTCATCCTAGAAATTCAGACAGAAGGCGATCATATGATAAAAACAACAAAGATGAAGATACTAGTCTTCAAGTAAATAGACTAAATAATAACTCCTCGTCTCAGAAATTCAAACAAATAATTCTTTTTTATGTGTTTTCTCAGTATGATTGTTTTTAAGACAATATCTTCGTTAATGTATTGTCAGGTTTTTCTTATTTGTCTGTTATATTCAGAAATCTTAAGGAATGCTTCATGACATTTTAATTATTATACTTTCCCACTGCTGTACTCTTTCACCCATAAACTGAACCTATGACTTCTCAAGAAACTAGGTCACATCCTATAGAATACTCAGGCAGTGGAATTTCAGAAGTTTCACCTAAGGTCTTTTCAAAACAGTGACTCCCATATGGTGTCCATAGCTATGGTTTCTTATTGGCTTTTTCAAATACAGAACCTGAGAAAAATGAGGTACAATGACTAATATATAGTGATAAAAAAATCAAAATAAGGATGTTATTACAAAAGATTCATAATATAATAGCATCTTATCTAAAAAGCCTGTTGATAAAAAAAAACAAGATAAGAATGCAAATCTAAAATAATCATTGTATAATAGTATAATTTTTTTATTTTAAAGAAGCCTGGTGATAAAAGCAACCAATATAAAATGCTAGTTCATAAGAATCACTGTATAGCAATAAGATCTCTTTTTTTAAAAAAAACATGTAATAAAAACAATGACAATGAGGATGCGAGTTCAAAAAAAGCATTGTATAATAAGTGTACTTTATATCAATGAAGCCTTCTGATAAAGACAACCAAGATGAGGATACTAGTTCAAAATACCTTCAAAACAAAACCACTATCATTTAATCATCATAGTAAAACTTTTCTGCTTTCCACCAGCATGGCTGATGCTAACCTCCAGGAGAGCAACTCTTTGCACCTTCTTGAGTTCATGTTTTTCACCAACATGAAATGGAGTGATTATATCAAATCAATTGCTAAGTTTACTGCTAGAAAAGTTGGTTCACTGTATCATTCCAGACAATTTTTCTTATTAGAATCTATCTTGTGCATTTATAAATCTTACCATTTGTCCATGCATTGAATATTGTTGATATATTTGGTCTGGTGATCCTGCTATATATATTGAAATTCTTGTCAAAATCCAAAGAATGGATGGTAATGTAATTGGTCCTGACCTGGTATGTAAATTTCAGTCATGTGATGTGGCTTTGCTGTGCCTTTTCTATAAATACTTTCATTGTTCTGATGAGCTTTCCTCCTTGGTACTTCAACTGCATGAAATTAAGTGTGCACTAATAGATTCACAACTCAGTCTCACCATTTTACTGTTGAACTAGCTAGATGTAACTGTAAGTTCTATTCTAATAATTTCTTTTCTTGGCTGTGAAAATCTCTTCTTCTTTCTTGCTTCCCTGTTACCTACATCTTCAAAAATATAAATGAAGTGCTAATCATCATTGTCTATCTACCTGAAATATGTTCTTTTATTCTCCTTTTTCTTCATTAAAGTCTTCTCATTTTCTTTCGTTCTCTGTAACCCCTTGTGTATTAGTGGCATTATCGCCATGCATGGGATGAAATGATAATAAATAAATAAATAAATATGCTTTATCTTAAAGAAACCTTGTAATAAAAACAATGAAGATGAAAATCAAATCAGAAGGAACACATGTATCATAATAAGAATACTTTATCTTAAAGAAACCTTGTAATAAAAACAATGAAGATGAAAATCAAATCAGAAGGAACACATGTATCATAATAAGAATACTTTATCTTAAAGAAACCTTGTAATAAAAACAATGAAGATGAAAATCAAATCAGAAGGAACACATGTATCATAATAAGAATACTTTATCTTAAAGAAACCTTGTAATAAAAACAATGAAGATGAAAATCAAATCAGAAGGAACACATGTATCATAATAAGAATACTTTATCTTAAAGAAACCTTGTAATAAAAACAATGAAAATGAAAATCAAATCAGAAGGAATACATGTATCATAATAAGAATACTTTATCTTAAAGAAACCTTGTAATAAAAACAATGAAGATGAAAATCAAATCAGAAGGAACACATGTATCATAATAAGAATACTTTATCTTAAAGAAACCTTGTAATAAAAACAATGAAGATGAAAATCAAATCAGAAGGAACACATGTATCATAATAAGAATACTTTATCTTAAAGAAACCTTGTAATAAAAACAATGAAGATGAAAATCAAATCAGAAGGAACACATGTATCATAATAAGAATACTTTATCTTAAAGAAACCTTGTAATAAAAACAATGAAGATGAAAATCAAATCAGAAGGAACACATGTATCATAATAAGAATACTTTATCTTAAAGAAAGCTTGTAATAAAAACAATGAAGATGAAAATCAAATCAGAAGGAACACATGTATCCTAATAAGAATACTTTATCTTAAAGAAAGCTTGTAATAAAAACAATGAAGATGAAAATCAAATCAGAAGGAACACATGTATCATAATAAGAATACTTTATCTTAAAGAAACCTTGTAATAAAAACAATGAAGATGAAAATCAAATCAGAAGGAACACATGTATCATAATAAGAATACTTTATCTTAAAGAAACCTTGTAATAAAAACAATGAAGATGAAAATCAAATCAGAAGGAACACATGTATCATAATAAGAATACTTTATCTTAAAGAAAGCTTGTAATAAAAACAATGAAGATGAAAATCAAATCAGAAGGAACACATGTATCCTAATAAGAATACTTTATCTTAAAGAAACCTTGTAATAAAAACAATGAAAATGAAAATCAAATCAGAAGGAACACATGTATCATAATAAGAATACTTTATCTTAAAGAAACCTTGTAATAAAAACAATGAAGATGAAAATCAAATCAGAAGGAACACATGTATCATAATAAGAATACTTTATCTTAAAGAAACCTTGTAATAAAAACAATGAAGATGAAAATCAAATCAGAAGGAACACATGTATCCTAATAAGAATACTTTATCTTAAAGAAAGCTTGTAATAAAAACAATGAAGATGAAAATCAAATCAGAAGGAACACATGTATCATAATAAGAATACTTTATCTTAAAGAAACCTTGTAATAAAAACAATGAAGATGAAAATCAAATCAGAAGGAACACATGTATCATAATAAGAATACTTTATCTTAAAGAAACCTTGTAATAAAAACAATGAAGATGAAAATCAAATCAGAAGGAACACATGTATCATAATAAGAATACTTTATCTTAAAGAAACCTTGTAATAAAAACAATGAAGATGAAAATCAAATCAGAAGGAACACATGTATCATAATAAGAATACTTTATCTTAAAGAAACCTTGTAATAAAAACAATGAAGATGAATATCAAATCAGAAAGAACACGTGTATCATAATAAGAATACTTTATCTTAAAGAAACCTTGTAATAAAAACAATGAAGATGAAAATCAAATCAGAAAGAACACATGTATCATAATAAGAATACTTTATCTTAAAAAAACCTTGTAATAAAAACAACCAAGATGTGGATACTAGTCCAAATGAATCATTGTATAGTAAAAACTATGTTTTATTTCAAAGAAGACTTGTAATAAAAAGATGAAGATGAAAATTCAAGTCTAAAAGAATTCATGTATAATGATAAGAGTACTTTATCTTAAAGTAGCCTTGTGATATATCTGCCAAGTTGAGGATGCAAGTCTGAAAGAATAAACATATCACAACAGCCACTCATCTTAAAAACAAAGTTTACCTTAGCCTGGGACAGGACTACAACACTGAAGCACCTGGTAACTCATTGTATTAAACAGTGATCTACAAAACTGCTTGGTTACTCTCACTCTCCAGTGGGCATTCTCTAAAATCAATACTTTATATGTTTAGGCCAGAATATGTTTAGATAAATAGAGAGGTGGATGTGAGCAGATTGGTAAAGAAAGACTGAGATTAAAAGAAAAATATATTTATTCTATGTAGGTATTACAGATTTTGCAAGTTCATGAATTTATTGACTGATATTTATACAGGAATGTTGAGTTGTGTTGTACCAAGTGGAAAAAGCCATCCTCACTTCAGAATCAGTGCCTGAAACACTGACCTGAACAGCAGCAAGAAACAAGTTTTTCAGATTTATTGAGCAGCAGGCAAACACAGACTTGAATGAAGTGTCTGTTCAGATTAATGTTAGATTTTTCTTATGGAAGTCAAATGTTTTCATAATAAAATTGGTTGTAACCAAACAATATTAGAGAAACATATATATTAAATATTAATAAGTTTCTACTGGACATAAAGTGGGGAATCATTTTTTTTGCTATTCTTAAGTAAAACACTGATCCACCCCAGAAGTACTGTTAGGTTGTTTGAAAAATAATGTCTGATTTTACAATAAACCTTTTAATTGTCTTCTAATATATTATTATAATAGTTGCATAAAAATATTTTCTTCTTCTTCTTCTTCTTCTTCTTCTTCTTCTTCTTCTTCTTCTTCTTCTTCTTCTTCTTCTTCTTCTTCTTCTTCTTCTCCTCCTCCTCCTCCTCCCCCCCTCCTCCTCCTCCTCCTCCTCCTTCTTCTTCTTCTTCTTCTTCTTCTTCTTCTTCTTCTTCTTCTTCTTCTTCTTCTTCAGTAGTCCTTCAACTGCTTCAATTGTTAGGGGGACCTGAGAGCAGAAGAAACAGACAACCACCTCAAAGCTGATCTATTGGCAGTGGATCTCAGGAGTCCTGACATTCTCATGTTCATCCACTCTTTGATGTTGTTTGACCAGCTCTTGTAGTGCCATCCCTGTCTGTGTCTGCCTTCAACAGTGGCTTGCATGATGGTCATGTAGAGGCTGTCATCCTATGTGATATGGCCAAGCCATGCCGTCTTCTGATGTTTAATAGTGGCTAGGAAAGGCTCACAAGACTTTCAACCTTGCTCTGTACATAGTCGTTTGTTTTGTGCTTCCAGTAGTAAATAAAAAGGAGTTTTCTCAGGCATTTGTTCTTGAATGCCTGGATCCTAATGATTAAAGTTTCCTCTTTGTTAATTTTATATCAACCAGAATTAACAGTAAAATGGTGAGACAGACCATGGTCAGATCACATTGAAAACAACAGTTCTTGTTTGATCATCAAAGTTAAGCAATGTCAAGCCCAGTCAGTGCTTAGATGTGGGGCTGCTTGTGAACAATGGCTACTGTAAGCAATTTCCTACAATTTGAAATATGTTTTGGTTTTAAATAACCCACAAAGAGATGATAAGATGCCATGAAAAAAGAAATCAGTCAACAAAGGATGCAGACATATCACTCTCTTTGGTTTGTTCTTTCAGTTTTATTTGCAGGCAACTACTCCAGGAAATTATGTAACTTTAGGATGCCTAGTAAAAACAGGGTGCAGTAGAAATACCTCCCACATAATGGTAAGACATTAGTTAGATCATGACACCATTGCCACTAATATCTTACCAATAAACTACATCCGGCAGCAAAGCCTCGGATCAGGGTAGTGGGGGTTTTGAGGAGTGTGGAACCATCTCTTAATTGCAGTTGTTCCCAGGTCCACTCTAACCCAAGGTGGTATCACCTGTTAGGGTCCCAGCTATGAGCAAATAGTTAACCCTCAAACAGAAACAAAACACTATGAAAATATAAAAATACATTTTTATATTAAAAATACCAGCAATACATTTTTATATTAAAAGATTACGAACAATACCTATTTATATTAGAAGTACCGACAATACATTTTATAGCATGACTCTGCTTATTTATAAGAATGGATACATCAGCAGAAGGGAAGAAATTAACAAACAGGTTCAAATAGAACTAGCACAGCTATTTATGCATAAATGTATATGTATCTGCATTGGTGCTTGATTGCATGCAGAAGTATGTCTGTGCATGTGTTTCTGCATGTGCTTCTGCATGTGCACATATTGTGCATGCACATATTTTATTTATCTTAACATATTTTATGTACAGTGTAACCCGGTTATAAGAGAGTTGCCGAGACCGGAGAAGATGTATCTTATATCCGGGTTTCTCTTATATCCGGGTTTGGTCTATTATATATACATTAACACAGGGACACATTTGGGACCAGAGAAAATCTCTCTTATATCCGGGTTTCTCTTATATCCGGGTTACACTGTACCTTAATGTGAATGTATTTTTTTTATTCATTTCACTCCAAGCAAAGCAATAAAGCCACTAAGATGCAAGGGGTTATTGAGGGTGGGAGAATATGAAAAAAAAAAGAAAACATTAAAAAGAGAGAGAGAGAAAGAACAATAAAAGAACAGAAATTAAGTAGACAGTAGATAGTGATTGACACTGCATTTAAATTTTTGGAGATCAAAGTTGACTGGAAAGCAAGAAGCTGGAATAGAGTTGCATGAGTGAGAAGTGCAAGAGAAGAAACTGTTAGCATAGAACTTACAGCTACATCTTGACATTTCAAGTATAAAATGATAAGACGTTGTCACCAATCTAGAAGTATGCTTAAATTCATAAAGTCTAGGTGCCAAAGAAGAAAGCTCATCAGAAAACTTATTATGAAAGTATTTATAGAAAAGGTGCATGGAAGCTATGTTATGGTGATTGGAAAGTGACTGTAGCTGAGATGCCTAGTCAGGACCAATAATATTGCATATTCTTCTTAAGATTTTATCAAGAAACAATAAATGCATAGCAGATGCACCAGACTAGATGTGGCAGCAATATTCAATGCATAGAGCAATGGTAAGATAGATTCTGGTGTGAAAAATTGTCTAACATGACACAGTGAATGAATTTTCCTAGCAGTAGAATTAGCAGTTGATTCAATATAATCTTTCCACTTCATGTTAGTGGAATTGGCTATATTTATGTATGCAAGCATGAACCAGTACATGTGTATGCCCATGCATCAATGTTTTTATATGTATATTCATCGAGGGATGCCTGAATTGGCTGGTATTAATAATGCCACAGACCATTGCTGCTTGAACAATTCTCAGCAGATTTAATGAAATGGACTTAAAAAAAACATAATGTTTTAAAAGAAAGATTTTATGCAAATAAGATTACCAACACACATTTACAATTGGACTTAATTTGAAAAATCTTAATTAAAATAACCTTTTGAATGAATAACACCAGTGTAACTCATGAGAGTCAGAGAGGATTAAAAAATCTCCAAGCTTCTAATATAATGTGATATATATTTCAGTCTGTTCATATCTATATATCTATCTAGCTCATTATATATATATATATATATATATATATATATATATATATATATATATATATACAGTGGAGGGAAACAAATATTCGTACACATACAAATTTTTAATTTATTGTATTTCCAACTAATGAATAAATATACTTTTCATATAATTAACTGCACACAGATGCATAACTAAATATGGATAGAAAACATAAAAAAATTTGATTTAATAGAAATAAATCCCATTTATCCATTTTAATAGGTGAAAAAGTATTCGTGCAATGCAAAAAAAAGAATACATAATCTTCATTTAATACTTTGTAGAATAGCCATAATTCACTACTACAGCAGCCTCTTGATTGGGTTTAAATCTGGGTACTGACTTGGCTATTTCAGGATATTTACCTTATTTTTAGCAAGCCATTTCTTCGTAGATGTTGCAGTGTGCTTAGGATCATTATCTTGTTGGAAGATCCAATCAGGAGGAAGATCGAGATTTTCAACCGAAATCATTAAATTTGCTTCCAAAATATTTTGATATATTGCGGCATTCATTCTACCATCTATTACTGATATTGTTGCCAGTATCTTCTGCAGAAAAAACATCCCCAAATCATGATGCTGCCATTACCAAATTTCACTGTTGAAACTGTGTTCTTTTGTTTGAAGGTATTGCCTCTTTCCTCCACATATAATTTCTAGAATTACATTCAAACAACTCAATTTTGGTTTTGTCTGTCCATAATACTCTTTCCCAATACAATTTTTCCTTATCCTTATGTTCATGAATGAATTTTAACTCTGTGCCTTTTAAATAGCAGTGGAGTTTTTTTTCAACAAAGTGACTTGACCAAAGAGTTGTCAGTTCAATACCTGGCCACAGCAGAGGGAATAAAAATGTGTGTAAAAAAGTGACAATTAGTATATGTGCAAATACCCTTAAGAAAGATATGAATCCCCCTCTTCTTCCCCCACTCCAGCTATGGGTTAATTAATAGGACTTGCATCAATAATTCATTTTCATTTACATTTCAAGAATTTTTTGAGATGATAATGATTTTAATGATACAAGTCCTAATTAACCCATAACTGGAGGGGAGAAGCAGTAGATTAATAGTTATATTCTGTGCTAATAGGAATATATACTTGAAGAACACGGTGGATAAATAAATAAAGGTTTATTGTAAAAACCAGTACAATAAGAAATACGGTAACAGTTATGTGTACGATCGTTATAACTCAATCCAGTAGTGAGTGCTACTATTGGAAGGTCAGTAATTCTTGCATAAGTCTGAGTCATACTCAACAGATCCCAGCTTGACTGCTGTAGTCCGTTGCCTTAGGGATACTTATAGGTAGTTACTACCTATAGCGTAATCACTCATGGGGGTGACAGGTTATTCCATTACATCAAATACCTTTTCCAAGGCTATTTGCACATAAGAATATATAATGAACCCAACCAGAATTGGAACTCAGCTCTCTAATTTCCAATTTTAAGTCATTATCCATTACACCACCTACACATCAAAGTTTACAGCACCAGTATTCCCAAGTGGTGACCCATCTAAATACAGACCAGGCTGATGTTGCTTAATTTTGGTGATTGTATGAAAACTGATGTTTCAATGTGATATAAGCCTAAGACTGTAAGCCTTATTGGAATGCGATATGTACTACATACATATGTTTAAGTAGACGTTTCCTGTGTTAATTTACATCTACAGTCCTGTGCATTTGAGAGTCTTAATAAAGATATACCTTCCAGCAAGTTTTGAAGCTGCCTCCCTCTCGTAAGGAAAACTACTATTCATCCTGTTATGCTTTTAGAATTCTTAGCAAAGTTTAATTACCTTATTTAAGAAATGCATAAACATGTATGTATTTATATATTGAGTGTTTTTTAAAATTCTGTTATTATTATTTCTGTTATTATTCTGTTATTATTTATTATTGTTATTCTGTTATTATTATTCTGTTATTATTATTATTATGTTATTATTTCTCTGTTTATTACTATTTGTATATGCCAATCTATTCAAGTCTCATTTTATATCTGTTGGTGCATATCTTATATCAGTTTATGTATGTGTCTACACATGCACACAATGTAAAAATAGACATTATCAGCATGCAAAGCAAAATCAGCAAATAAAAATTTCAGCTGAGACTGCTAACATTTGCTTAGTACAAATACACTTTGTCCTGGATATAATGATAAACTACATCCAGCAGCAAGGCATCTGATCAGGAGGTTT
This sequence comes from Acanthosepion esculentum, assembly GCA_964036315.1. NCBI lineage: Eukaryota > Metazoa > Mollusca > Cephalopoda > Sepiida > Sepiidae > Acanthosepion > Acanthosepion esculentum. The sequence continues at coordinate 52,774,350 of OZ038508.1, read as the reverse complement.
TAAGGAGCATGGAACCACCTCTTAATTGCTGTTGTTCAGAGATCTACCCTGACCCAGAGTAGTGGCACTTGTTAAGGTCCCAGCTAATTGAGGTCAAAACATGAAAATATAAAAATACATCAGAAAAAATTACCACCAATACATTTTCATAATATAATAAAAAAAGTACCAGCAATATATTACTGGAAAAATAAGTTCACAAGAAAATTAAATTTTGCCATAAGTCATTGATATGCCATGAAACAAACAAACTAAACCAAATATTCTATAGAAAGATATGAACTGGCTTCTCCCTAAACAATGTCTTAACAGGACATCTCTTTAAAAAAACTGTTGTGAGGGAGAATATTTTTCTACAAGTTTGGACTCAGCCATTGGACAAAAAACATAAAAATACTCCTACATCAAGAGGAGTAGCAGAAGGAGCAGTAGCAGCAGTAGCCTTTGCTGAAAACAGTCATTCATGGCTAAACATTCTCTTCCCTAGTTTCTATTCTACATTATGTTTCCCTGTACCAAAAGGTAATAAACTTGTTGTTAAACCAATTCCGGTTTTCTGCTGTTGTTTTTGATAACTCAGTTACAACAAAATGTTTTCACCCCTCCCGTTTTATAGGCAAAAATCCACAAAATGCATGATGGGATACTTTTCTTAGTCAGTAAAATAGGTTGGTTTACAATTTGACTTGACTCAGTCCAGATCTACCCTCTCTATATGGAAGATTATCAGATTCACTGATATGATCATAAGGTTGAAACCTGTTTATTTCCAATCTGGCTGGGAATGCCTGCAAAACTGTTGTGAGGGAGAATATTTTTCTACAAGTTTGGACTCAGCCATTGGACAAAAGACATAAAAATGCCCCTACATCAAGAGGAGTAGCAGAAGCAGCAGTAGCCTTTGCTGAAAACAGTCATTCATGGCTAAACATTATCTTCCCTAGTTTCTATTCTACATTATGTTTCCCTGTACCAAAAGGTAATAAACTTGTTGTTAAACTAATTCCGGTTTTCTACTGTTGCTTTTGAGAACTCAGTTACAACAACATTTCATGTCACTGGCATTATGAAATTGTTTTGATTTTTTACCAATTTTTATTAATTTTTAACCCAATAAAAGGTCCAAGAGCCACTCAAGGTAGAGGGTTGCTGAATGAGGTTGTTGCATGAATGTAAGAGGAGGTTAGAAGTGCAGATTATGAGGATATGTAGGATAGATAACAGTTGACCCTAGACTTGAAGAGGTTAAGATTTTAATGATTGGGGAATTTTTAATGCACAAATAAAATACACAAGAATCTTGAGAATTAAACATCCACACAGATACCATAAGGTATATGAATGATGACCATAACAAATAAAAATAAAATAAGAATAAAATTTAAAAACTCTATACATACATAAACACTAATATCAGAAAATATATGTGAAACAACCAGTGAAAACAAAGGGATGTGCAAGTGATGCAATGGATAGTGGTTTGGAATGAGAAATTGGAGGGCCGAGTTCAAATTCCAGTCAAGTTTGTCACATTCACTTACATACAAATACCCGCGGAAAAGGTATGAATCCATCTCTTCTCCTCCCAGCTATGAGTTAAATAGCAGGATTTAATTATAAAAGACATTGATGTCTCCCCCATAAACTGTTAATGCAAAAAATAAATTATTCTAACAATCCCCCAAACACATTTTGGCTTGAAATAACCCAATAAGGGTTGACATGCTTTTAAAAATCAATCAACCAATGAAAACAAAACAACAGAATTTAAAAATTGAAACATAACTTCATATTATTCAATTTTCAAAATTTCTGACAATGTTAAATAAATAGCAAAATGTGTTAAATTTCTAATGATTTTCCTACTTGTTCCTTATTTAATAATTCTGTTAGGTTTAATATATATATATATATATATATATATATATATATATATATATGTGTGTGTGTGTGTGTGTGAAAAAGGTGTATCTGAAAATTTTTAACATCTCATTATACTTTTATTTGGTCTCAAGGCCTAATAATATACAATAAATATTTTTATTATCATTATTATTATGGTTATTTTTTTATTTCTCAAATTTCTTTCAACCTATTATATCTACACACACACAAATACACACACACACACACACACACACACACACACACACACACATATATATGAATTGGGATCAAATATGTATTAAAATCCAACATTATATTAACATTATAAACATTTTCTATTTGTTCCTTATTCTATCATATACATATAATATATATATATATATATATATAATATATATATATACATATATATATATATATATATATATATATATATATATATATATATATATATATATACTACTTTGCTTTTATTTTGGCAAAAAATAAGCACTTAACAATAAAAATTATCATACAGAAGCATCATATTTTGTTTTCCTCAATAAAACCACCACAAAGATGATTCCAAATTAGAACTTTTTGATAGTGAGAGGATCCTGGAGAGTGATACTGAAAAATAAAAGAAAAATAAAAGAAAATACGCAGTAGGTACTGAAATTTTATCTTTTACTTAAAAAATACAAAAATATCTTATTTTAAGTTGTTTTATGTAAATAAATGCAGCGTTGCTCCAAGTTTTTGCCCTGTAGTGTATACAGAGGGTGATGGGTAAATTTTATATTTTTAATTTTGCCCATGCGCAGTGTTTGTTTTTGATTTTGTATGGTGACAGTTGGGCACTGTCTGTGAGAAAAAGAGCACCATGACACAATTCACTCAGCCATTTGGAAATGGCATGATGTACTATTTGTACTGCTTGGCATTTTCACCAGAAGCCCCTATACAAACATTTCAGAGTGTTTGGGTGTCAACCTGAGGACAGTGCAGAGAAATTGAAAAAGGGATGGATGAGTCTAATGGTGATTACAAAAGCAACTCGGAAAACTCACTCTGATGGTTCTGATAAGAAAAGACCTCCTGGATTTGTTGGTGAGGGCCTCAGACTCAATATGGAGGCCAATATTAAGTGTCTTGAGGAGGTAGTGCTGCCCTCGGTCAAGATGGTGGCTGTAACAGGACTCTGCACCATGACACACAAGCAGGAGAACCTAGTCATGACATCAGACAATTTTTGCAACCACATCACCCCTGAAATCTGGCTACCTAACTCCCCAGACTGAACCCCCCTTGATTATAATGTGTAGGGTGCATTTGATCAAGAGTCCAACAAAACTCCTTGTAACACCAAAGATGAACTGAAGGCAAGGATTATAGCAGCATTCACCAACTTAAAGAGACCGTCCAGAAGAGTTGCAAGAGATTCCAAAGTAGTCTGGAAGCCATGGTCGAAGCCAATGGCAATTTTATTGAATAAATTTACTCTTTAGTATATCAAGATATTTTTGTGTAACTTGGTAAGTATATCTGTTAAAATGAGAAGTCAGTGTTATTTTAATTTTTGTGTAATTTAGATGACAATTTATCCATCGCACCCTGTATCTGTCTGTCTGTCTGTCTCTCTCTCTCTTTCTATATATATATATATATATATGTATGTATATATATATATATATATATATATATATATATATATATGAGAATGAATCAGTAAATCTGTAGTTTGATATACAATTATTATTTTTTAAAGAACCAAGATATGTTGTCTAATGGAGAAGAGATGTTCGAAGCATTGGGTTAAGTACATTGACAGGGAAGGAAATTATGTTGAAATATATATATTTCTTATACAAAATAAATGCTTTTTTGTCATGAGATTGCTGCCTTATTATATATATATCTATATCTGTGTGTGTGTATACATATATATATATATATATATATATATATATATATATATATATATATATATATATATATATATATATATGTATATATATATATAGAGAGAGATATGGGGGGAGAGAGGCCAAGTGGAAGAGAAATCAGGGTGTATTATCAAGAAAAAGTGCTTTCAACATTATCTCTGCATAAAACACATACCTGACAAAGATACAAAGATAAACATGTCAAAGTGACTGTTGTTTAAAGTTCTCAAATTCTAGAATCGTTATCATTCCATGAATTATTCAAGGGAATAACTTCATTATAATTTTGATCATTATGCATTGGCCAATATATCTTCAAATTTTACTGAGGAGCGTCACATTAAGTAATATTTGAAATCAACAACCACTATAAAGACAGTAGTGTGTCATTACAGTATTCTGTGAGTGTTTCCTACTGGACATTTTACAGGAGAGCTTACATCTGTTTTTTTCCCAAAAAAAGTATTTTTCTCCAGAGGTTCCTCATTTATCAAACTGTTATGATGTTGATTTGGGGTTAGTAGAGACAAACGCCAAATAACACGTAACAATAAAAAGGGTTTTAATAGGTTGGTAAAAAGGTACAGAAATCGCCTGAGTAGTCAATAACTAGCTCAGCCAAGAACTTCTCTGTCTCCCTGTCTTCTCATGTCAACTGACATGCCACTATTTAAAGTCTTTGTTCACAGATGCAGACAAGTTCATCTTCAAGAGGGGTGGTAGTTTCTGACACAACACAAACATAAAACAATTCAGTTAGTGTTAGATATATCTGAACAGGTTGAACCAAATAGATTAAGGATTCTGTTCAGGCCAAACAAAGACAACATTTTGGAAAGATGAAGGTAGCATCAATTAATGTATAGTGATTAAAACAATGAAGTGCTGGATACTCTTTCAAATGATAATGGTAATATTAACTGTTTCCATTATAATGAAACATTCAGAATTCATTGATCGAACAGCCAGAGCTACACTGGTTATGCTTTTCTTCACTCCCTGGTCATTGGGCTGGAATCAAAGTGTAGCATCTGTTCATCTCATCTCTAATGATAATGGTAACTGTTCTACCTCCTGAGTATATGTTTGTCTTGAAGACAACCAGATAAAAGCCTTATGGCAATTAAGATAAAGTCTCGTTCATAAGCAGGTTTATTAAAAGCCAAAAATGTAAAATGGCAATGTTATTTATTGTTGAGTGTAAAATTTAAGAGAATGAGAAAAATATGAACCACATACTTGGGGCCATGTTTTTACAGTGCCGGTTCCAATGGTAAATAAAGGATAACAGGAAGTGGTCAAAAAATAGTAACTAACCTAAAAAGTACCTAAACTTGAAAAAGAGACAAAGGGGGAAATTAAACAATACAGGTTTGTACCGTGGTAACAGAACAGTAATATTAGCCATTTCCTTATAAGGAAATATTCAGCATTCACTGACTAAGCATCTAGTGCTGCTTTCAGTTGAAATTTATAAAATCTTTCTAATAAAATGATTTTTTCAGGAAAATAGATTCTCAAATTCAGTGGGCTTCCTTCCTTTTTTGAAGTAGTGTGGAACATCAGCATCTTGATTATATCATGATTCTCCCTTATTATGTGGTTTGTGTTATTTGATACAGTTCTTTATTTGTGATTCTGTAGCACCAGTCCCTGAGGTTCAAAAAAGAATGATTCTCACAAAGACCTACATGCTTCATTCAGTTGAAGACATTTTTAACCAGTGATCTGAGAAAGTGGTTGTATACAGCTTATAGTTTAGATACGTATGGCATCCATATGACAGTCTCAATCTGATAAGACTATTTAAGAACATGACTCGAGATTTTAGGTTAACATTTTGGTTTTGAAGTCCTAGAATAAAATATGCTACTTCTGTTAAAAATTATGCCACTAGAACACAAGGGCCTACAGGGAGTGAAAGTGAAAGACAATGACAAGACTAAGAATGAGGAGGATTGGGGAAAGGTCAAAAAAGGAACAGAGTTCAACAAGACAGAAAATGGCGATTAACATTGCATTTAAATTTTTAAAGTTTGTAGTTATCAGGGTAGCAAAAAATCGGAAGGGAGTTCCACAGGTGGGAAGTGTGAGAAAAAAACTATTAGAGTAGAAATAGCAGTTGCATCTAGCTAGTTCAACAATGAAAAGATGAAACCTAGTGGCTCATCTAGTCTTTTCTTTTCATGTGCCATGTCCTTTCAGGATGTAGACAATCATGGCTCTCCACCTCCCTTTATCCCTTGCAGCCTCAACAAGTTCCTTCCCTCTGCTTCCTCCCCCAGACCATGTTCTGTCATCCACTAGGTATGTCACGCATTATTTTCCCTTGTCTCTCTTTCCCTCTGTTTGACCCGTGAGTATCAGATTCTCCAGGCCCTCCTTCCGCATTATGTGTCCCAGAAACTTCAGCTGCCTCTTCCTGATATTAAGTATAAGCCTCCTTCTTGTTTGCAACCTCTGGTAGCATGCTTAAATTAATGTAGTTGGGGCACCAGGGCAAAAAAGCTCATCAGAGCAGTTGCCATGAAAATATTTGTAGAACAGAAAGAGGTAAACCATGTCATGTTGTTGAGAGAATGACTGGAGACAAGATGTCAGGATCAATTGTATTACAGTCTCTTCTCTGGATCTTGTCAAGATGGTAGGTTTATAAATGTGCAAGATGGATTCTGGCGAGAAAAATTATTTGGCATGACACAGTAAACCAATCTTCCTTGCAGCAGATACAGTAGCGTGCAGAATTTGGGGGAGGATTAGAGGGTGTGACAACCCCAGGTATCCAGATCAGGAGGGCATCCAATTGAAGAGTGAAACAAAAGTTTAGTTTATTTATATTTAATTTGAATAAATGTTTCATCTGTTTTTACATATTTAAAATGTCTTCCTTTCTCACATTTCTTAGGACCTAGTCTCTACCCACCCACACACTACTTGAGTCTTGGGGACATACAATCAATGAGTTGGCCCCGGGCAACACAAAACATCACTGAATCTCTGCATGTCACTGAGCAGACATAGTAATTGACTCAATATAGTTGCTCCACTTTATGTCAGTGGGAAACGTGAGGCCTGAAGCCTGAAGGCATAGATTGTTGTTCTCCTGGAGTTTTGCATTAGAATTAGCACACACAGAGGATATTCACCTTAATTTTTTATTTGGCAGTAAATAAACTAATCACAGATAAGACACAAACCATTTTTATTTAATAGCTGAACATTCTAGTTGTATAAAATATGCCTTAAAACAACTAGATTAAATTATTTAAAGTAATCCTTCATTTCTTTTCACAAGCTATGTACAGGAAAATATTATGGAATAACCCAATAATGAGGAAAAAATTATGGAACTCATCAACAAAACAAATTAGGATTAATACTTAATTGCACTTCTTCAATCTTTTATGACAGCCTTAATCCTTTCAGGCTTGTATTTTCACTAATTTAGAGTATTGTCCTGTATGAAAGTGGTTTAAACTTTCCTGAATAATGGGTAATTTTTTTTAATCATTTCACCCCCAAACAAGGGAAGGGGTTACTGAGGGTGAGAGAATAAACATTAGCAATAAAAGAATAAGAATTAAGAAGACAGAAGATGACAATTTAATTTAAATTTTTCAAGTTGACTGGAAAGCAAGAAGCTGGAAGAGAGTTTCACAAGTGAGAAGTGTGAGAGAAGAAAGTTTTTCATCAGAAAAATTACCCTGAAAATATTTATAGAAAAGTCACAGGGAAGCTACATCATGGTGGTAGGAAAGTGACAGAAGCCAAAATGCCAAGTGAAAACCAAAAACATTACAGATTCTTTGTATTTTATTAAGAATCTCTAAATATATACTGTTATATTTCATGCTAATAGGAATATATAGTTGACAAACATGGTGGATAAAATAAGTAAAGGTTTATTGTAAAAACTAGTACAATAAAAATAAAGGTAACAGTTATGCACAAGGTCATCGCAAGTCAATCCAGTAGTGAGTGCTACTATTGGAAGTTTGGTAGTTCTCACGTAAGTCTGAGTCGTACTCAACAGATCCCAGCTAGACTCTGTAGTCCGTTGACTTACAGATACTTATAGTTAGTTACTACCTATAGTGTAGTCACTCATGGGGGTGACAGGTTATTCCATTACATCACATATGAAGCACCAAACCAGATGTGGCAGCAATATTCAATGCATTGATGAATGGTAGACTTTTGAATGTACAAAATAGTTTCTGCCAAGAAAAATTGTCTAGTACAACACAGTGAACTAACTTTCCTAGTAGCAGACCTAGCAATTGATTCAATATGATCTTGTCCTTTCATGTCATTTGAAAACCCAAGAAGGTGCAAAATAAATAGAAAATCTATTAATGCTAACCTCCAAGAGCATTAATAGATTTTCTTTGGTGGCTGGCACCTTCTCATGGAACATTTTTTTAATTTTCCACCATAAATTTTCTACTGGATTTAAATTTAGATTGACCATGTCATTGACTTTATATGAAGCAAAGTTTTAACCCGCAATACTCTGTCAAAAATAAATTATTGTCCTGACAAATGACTTCACCATCTTCTACTTCGATGTGATGCACCCCTTCAGGATGTGGGCAATCATGACATTCTATATGTCGATCATAATCCTGAATCTTAAAATCCCAAATATTGAAATTCTGAAATTTAAACTCACAAAATTTGAAATCTTGAATTTATAAAATCCTGAATGATCAGAATCCCCCAAAATAGCCTTTGGGAGAAATTAAAAAAAAACTTTTGGAAATACCTTTGTTTTTAAACATTTATAAAATACCATTTAAATAGTCTTTATACATTTGAAACATTCAAAATTCAGTATTTACATTATTCGGACTATTGTCCTCATCTTTGTCGCCATATTTGTCACAACGTTTCGGCCGTTGTACGCTCCGGCCTTCTTCAGGTGGTTGGAATTTCAAACCGAACCCTTTATTTCGATCACTGGGGTAGACTGTTCTAGTTCCACGAGCCATGTTTGATGGATGTCAGTTATCAGTTATCTCCTGGTAATTTTTCCCTCTGAAAGTTCTCCACTGCCTAAACCGGGTATTGAACTCACACTCTTTGGGTCTGTTACTGGATCTAACCAACGCCTTTATCCACCGTACCATGTGTCCTCAAGGACTCAGGCAGTGGAGAACTTTCAGAGGGAAAAATTACCAGGAGATAACTGATAACTGACATCCATCAAACATGGCTCGTGGAACTAGAACAGTCTACCCCAGTGATCGAAATAAAGGGTTCGGTTTGAAATTCCAACCACCTGAAGAAGGCCGGAGCGTACAACGGCCGAAACGTTGTGACAAATATGGCGACAAAGATGAGGACAATAGTCCGAATAATGTAAATACTGTACATAATACCTCATCTCAGAAATATAGACAGACTCATTCAAAATTCATTAAAAAATATAAAAACAGCATATATGGCATAGGTGATGGAAAAATTTAGGCTTTCTATATGATTTCTATGTGGATTGTGAATTTTAAATGATTTTATATTAAAAGTAAAAATGAATCTTGGACTGTTGCCACAATAGCAGTGGAGTTTCTTGGGCAAGATAGCCTGACCATGTTAACCCTCTCCAGGATAGTTTTGAATTCAGAGTTTTTCTTTCTTCCAGACTGGTTGTCACTCAAATATATATATATATATATATATATATATATATATATATATATATATATATGCAGGTAAGATGAGAATGAATAGAATACAATTCCAACATTTGTAACATTTGATTTAAAAGAGTGCTCAATACAAAGTAGGGCAATATTCTTTATTTTATGATATTACACTGAAAACATGTCAAAAACACTACACAATTGCAATCATGTTTCAATACGTATCAACACAACTCATCAGGTGATTGTAAATTACTGACAAGTGAATGATTTATTCAGATTTAAAAGAAAAACACAGCCTCTTTTAATGAAAAAAGAAAAGAGTGGGGTGGTTATAAGGTTTGTGTTCTTTACTCAGGTCAGCCAATTGAAAATGACCTACGTTAAATTTAAACTAAGGGAAGAAGCAAAAATGAAGAAATTATTTTTCATAAAAGGGTCATGACCTGTAGATTTGAAATCAATGGCAGCAACAGACATTAAACAGGAGCAGATGTAAATGGATACATATCGTACATTAGACTGTCATTTCCTAAGAAAAAATGAAGCGGTAATCTAACAAAATGCTAGACAAGTTATATGCTTTGTGAGTTTTCTACATGGAAAAAAATAAATTTATAGTTGATAAATAAATAGCTTCTTTAAGAAACCAGTAAATAGTTTAAACATATAGACTTACTTTGTAAATTAATATGCAACTGTTGACTAAAGATTCTTTATATAAGGTGTTAATAATAATGAGTTAACAGTAATTTGTAAACACAGTCTACCTTTTACTACTTTTTTTATCCCCTGGGCCATGATGTGTCCTTGAGGACATGTGTGTATGAATTTCTGGGACTTATAAACCTAATGTTATAACAACTATTTTTTTTTTACCAGTGCTCATATTGCAATATTTTGTTATTATTATTGCAATTTCTTTTACCAGACCTTACATTGCAATTTTTGTGTTGTTATTCATTGTTTTTCTCTAGCACTACTAATTACTAGTTCCCATATTGTATTAATTTCTATGCTTGGTTGGCTCAGGAGATTTTTGTGGCTTAGCATATGTGCTGATTCCTTAAGTTTTCATATTTTCCAGTGATGTTCTCTGTCAATTTTTTCAACCTCATCCCACAGGGTGTGGTGAACTCCTTTTCCCTTCCATATGTGGTCAACTATGCCTAATTTTTCTATTTTCCTTTGTGTGGCCTGTTTCTCCTTTATATATTTCTTACCACAGTTACACAGGATGGTATACACAGAGTCCTTAGTCATGTTCTCCTCTATGGGGGTGGGTCTTACTCAGCAGAGGTGTCTGTGAAATGTTGAACCACTTTTGAAGATTGTCCTGATGTTATATGGACCACAGATTTTTTTTTTCTTTTTTTTATTGATAATCCCTTCACATAGGATAGGCGAACTGAAGCTGTTTTCTGAGTGTTGTTATCCTCTTGTACCTTTCTATCCCAGTTTGTCAGAGCTGCTGTCATGTACCTGGGGTAGTTATTATGCTGTAGGATACTGTTTATACTGTCCATTTCTTGTTCATATGTCTCTGGGCCACCACTTATGACTTTTGCTTGTTGTAAGCAACAGACAATCCTTTTCTTTACACTGTATGGGTGGTGAGAGTTGAGGTTGAGGTATTGTCTAGTGAATGTAGGCTTGTGGTATATGGATGTCTTGAACCCATGCTCTGTTTGAGATATTAGTACATCAAGGAAGGTGTTGTTGTTGTTGTTGTTTTCTCTCTCCATTATGAACTGTATCAATGATCTTATTGAGTTCACATGGTCCAGTAGTAGCTGAACTTCTTCCTGATGTGGCCAGAGTATGAAGGTGTCATCTATGTATCTTAGCCATAGGGTTGGCTTTAGTGATGTAGTTTCTAATGCCATTTCCTCAAAGTATTCCATATATAGGTTTGCCATTGCTGGTGTTAATGGTGAGTACATTACTAAGCCTATTGATATATGTCTCTGTCAATATATGTCTGATCTCATTCCAAAGTGTGTTCTTTGCATACAGAAATTCAGCATCTTGATCAGGTCATCTATTGGTAGACTGGTCTGTTCTCCTAGAGATGAGTCCAAGGCCAGTCTGTCCCTGACTACCGAGAGTGCCTTCTCCCTGGGTACCTTGGTGAACAAACTCACCATGTCCAGGCTCACCATCTGGTTGGATTGGATGGAAGCATCTTTAATTATTTCCACAAAGTGGGTGGAGTTCCAGATATATGATGGTGACTCTCCTTTTAATGGGTCGATTATATCTACTAGGAAGTGATTCAGAGGGTGGCACACAGAACTTTGGTAGCTAACAATCAACAGAGCAGAATACTGTCTTTGTGAATTTTTGAGAGACCATATATGTGAGGTAGTTTGGTGTAATGCTGTGACAACTGCCTATATGTCTTAGGTGCAAAGTGGTCCTTGTTCTTGATTAGGATCTGTGACAGTTTGTGTTTTGTTTGCATTGTAGGATCTTTCTTTACTTTGCTGTAGGTACCATTCTTAATGAGGTCTTCCAGTTTTTCTGTATATGCCAGTTTGTCCATCACTACAGTTGCATTGCCTTTGTCAGCTGGTAGTATGATGATGTTTTCATTCCTCTGTAGGGTTCTGATTGCCAGCCTCTCCAATTCTGTGATGTTTGATTTGGGTGGCTTAACTTTCTCCAGTGTCTGTCTCATTTTCCATCTTAGTTCATTTGCCTGAGCCTAAGGGAAGTTCAAGGTTATTTCCTCAATTCGGGCAATGATGATGTAGAGAAGTTGAGAACTCTTGTTTAGTACTGACTCCTCAAAGGCACTCAGCTGGTGCTGACAGTAATAAGGAGTGCTAGAGAAAAGCAATGAATAACAACAAAAAAATTGCAATGTAAGCTCTGGTAAAAAAATGTGTAATTCATACACAGATGTCCTCAAGGACACATAGCCCAGTGGATAAAGATGTTGGTTAGATCCATTGCTAGAGTTCAATACCAGGCTACAGCAGTGGTGAAGCAAAAACTTGGAGAGTTGAGTTAAAGGGAAATAACTGAGAGATATCTGGAAATAAAGGGTTTAGCTCGAAATTCCAACCACCTGAAGAAGGTCGGAGCGTACAAAGGCCGAAACGTTGTGAATATGGTAATGAAGATGAGGATAATATAAATAATCATAATACCTCATCTCAGAGATATAGACATATATTGTGCACCCTTTCAAAATGTAGTTTCTCTGAGGACAAAAGGGAATAAAGTTTTGATGGAGGCACATTTTCTTTATTAGTTCTTCTTGATCTCTATTAATTAATATTGATTCCACTTTAAAAAAAATTCCAGTGCTTAATTTTTGGAGAAAATGGTAGTATTGTTTAGTATAAAAAATATTTCCTTTACAATAAGTAAATGTGTGTGTGTATCTTTATTTACCTGTCTGCTGTTATGTCCTGAATACAAAATGTCATAGACACTTGACTTTGACTTAAATATTCTATGACTACATATTACAGGATAGACAAAAGTGGCATGGCCAATTTGTTTTATGGGCTTAGTCATCCATCCATCCATATCATACAATGAGAAAAGTAAATCATTACAATTAGTCCTTTACCTCTTCACAATCTAGGCCAATAAAAAAAGTTAACATTTATCATTTTTGACTTGATGATTAAAATTCCCTTTTCATTAACAAAGGAAAAGCCATGAGTATATGAGGATGTATGTCTAAGTACATGTGTGTATATATATATATATATATATATATATATATATATATATATATATATATTGCGTACAGTACCAGGTGTTCCCAAGCGGTCCCCCATCTAAGTACTGACCTGGCTCTACGATGCTTAACTTCGGTGATCGAACGAGAACCGGTGTTTTCCGCGGGATTTGACCGTACCAATTGTGGCTGTGTGGCTGAGTGGTCTAAGGCGTTGCTTTAGAATCACGAGGCACTGAGTTCGAATCCTGGCTGGAATTAATTTCAGCAGCTATCAGACTCCAAGCACAGGGCACCTTTGGCAAGTGTCTGTTCCATAGCCACGGGTCCACCAAAACCATGTGAGGGAATTTGGGAGAGGAAACTGTGTGGAAGACCTCGTTGGCCAAAGCTAGCATGTTATCACAAAACACCGTGATTGCAAGTTGAGGTGGCCAGCCTTGTTCATTTATGATCACGCTGGGTTCGCACCAACGCTCTAAAACTGTTAATTGGCTCTGCACACTCCAATAACAGTATAAACTGCAGGTGGGCTCTGTGGGCATTTCCCAGGTGGGAAATTGCAAAAATGCCTGTGCAAATGTTGCAATATGTGCTAGCTAGCTGTGCATTGCAACAGGTGTCCTCGATATCGAGTGGCCAATTATTATTATTATTATTATTATATATATATATATATATATATATATATATATATATATATATATGCTGTATATACTTGTGTATCATGCAACTATTGAAGACGTAATTTTGAAGCAAATTTTAAGGGGGTCACATCATAAAGATATAAAATTAGTGTATGTACTGCTGGCTTTGGCTATGCCATTGACCAAAGTATATTTCTAAGAAATTAAAAGTCTTATCTTAATCTGATATTTTTATCACTTTAAATGTTATTTTTACTGGACGCTCTCTGTGGGCAAGCAGATCAAAATCAAAATGTGGTTTCATTTAACATGTGGGACACAGGTTCAAACCCCGCTGTTTGTTTATTAAGCTTTCTTGTGTGCACACCAACAGACTTAATACACACTGTTTAAAATTTACAAAAGGTTGTCTATTTCAATATTTCAAACATGGATATCCACTAAAAATAATATTGGAAGTAATAATTTAACATATATATATATATATATATATATATATATATATATATATATATATATGGGCATGTGGTCGAGTAGTTAGAACATTTGCATTCTGAACATGAGGCCAGCATTCGAATCTTACCGTAATTTATCAGAAGAAAATTTCTTGATGTTATTGGACTGGAGAGAACAGTCCCAGTGTGCAGCACCTTTGGAAAGTGCCTGAAAACCATATCACGGGTTGACCCAAGCCTTGTGAGTGAAATTGGGTAGATTAAACACTTAGGGGTTGTCGATAGCTGTGCTAGCACAAAGCCACAAGTCATCGTGGCCGAAGGGTTGAGTGTGTTGGCTTTGTTCAGGATTGTTGATCATGCTAGCTAACACGCTCTTTCCCAGAAACTGTAACTAAGGTCTACTCAGCATAGTTGCAGTATAAACCACAAGTGGGCTCTCTGGATGTTGAATAAACACAAATATGCCTGAGCAAGCGTCTGCAATAGGGATTGGCTAGCCACCCTAGTAGACAGGTATCCTCGGATACAAGTGAACAGCTATATATATATATATATATATATATATATATATATATATATATATATATATACATATATATATATATAATTATTATAATATATAATTATGCTGTGACAGGATTTGGAGAATTTTGCTGTTACACTGAGTATATATACTGGGTGTAACAACAAAATTATACAAATCCTGTCGCAGCATAATTATATATTATAATAATTATATATATATATATATATATATATATATATATATATATATTGTCATCCACAGACTGTTTCACTGTATCACAGCTCATCAGTGTGGCTAGATGCCCGGTTGCCTCTAGCTAGGATTGAAACCCAACTATAATTATATATATATATATATATATATATATATATATATATATATATATATATATATATATATGTATATATATATACATGTGACAGGATTTGCAGGATTTGAACAATTTTGTTGTTACACACAGTATATATATATATATATATATATATATATATATATATATATGCCCATTAAGAAATTGTATTCCTGATCAATCAAAATTTGTAAATAATTATATAGGCCATACTACAACATGTTTCACACAAAGACTCACTCTACACGTTTCTGATCATAGCTCAATTAGATCTCATTTAAATACTCATGGAGACCTACTGGACCCTATTCGTAACATACTTGTTAACAACACAAATATAATAGCATAAAAAAAAGCTAAAAATAATGGAATCCTTATTAATAAAAACAAAAAAACTAACACTCAATAATATCAACTATGAACATGTTTTGAAAAATGAAAACATCATAGAAATATATACATACAACAAACTATTTCTTATTTAACAGTTAAAATATTTCATCCTTGAAAATGGCTAAAGGTATAGCCGAAAGTGCTCGGAAAAAAGAATATTTGGACAGTTTTTATATAATTTATCATCTGAAAAGAAAAAAATTATTAGATCATATGAGGAATTGTATAAAAAACTAAATCAAAGTACCTTGTCTGTTGTATTCAATGAAATGTGCATACATATATATATATATATATATATATATATATATATATATATATATATATATATATATATATACTGTGTGTAAAAGCAAAATGTTTAATATCTAAAATACACTAAACTAATTTAGTTTATTTTTCAAGTTTTCAGCTAATCATTTTGTGTCTGCCTCACTGTCTTCCCTAAGTGCAATGGTGAAGGCAAAAAAATCATTCAGGCCTTCAGTAATGGTACCAGCATTCATACTCTAGCTTCCATCTTCAAAGTTCATTCAAAAACCATCAAGAGAATAGTGAATAAGTTTTAAAAAGAGAGAACAGTAGAGAGGAAAACTGGATCAGGAGGTCACAACAGGAAGAGAGATCATCATTTCAACTGAGAGCTAAAGAGATCAATTAGAAAAGACCCAACTCAATCCACAAAACATTTGGCACATGAGAGATAAGTTTTGGCTATGATAGTCTGAAGAGCAGTGAAAAAAGATTTGAAAAAAACTTGAAAATGAAATCATACATTAAACCTATGTGCACGTTGTTATTCCAGAAAAAAAATGTATGTATATATATATATATATATAAATATATATATATATATATATATATATATATATATTTATATATATACTTGAACTTAATTTCAATCCTTTATGAGCTTCCGATCCTTAGCTCTGATTAATTAATGATGAACATGTCATTTTTGTTTATGATCGATTTCATCATGATTCTTCTGTTGAGCTCGGAGAGTAATTATACATTCTTATTGCTCAAAGCAGATTCCAATAATGTTATAAAAACCCCGAAGGATTCCAGTATGATATCTTTAATCATTTCTAAAATACAATGGTTCAAAGCTTAATCTAACAAATGGACAATTTTGCTGTTACATGATTTCAACAATTTTGCTGTTATATATATATATATTTATATAATAAAGAAAAATCGTCGCCATATGGAGTGGTGCAGCATGGTTGGGGACAGAGCGGACGATTCCCCCACACACACTGGAACTAAATATTTAGGGGCTAATATTTAGGAACTCATGGTTAAGTTGGAGGCACTAGAGTTTAAATTATCCCTGGCACTCAAAATCTACCCTACACCACTGCCCATATGCTTCTTACAGAATGTAGCTGTAGTTAGCTGATGAGAGAAATTAAAAAAGACAGATTAATAATAATAATAATAATAACTAGTTTTAACCTGTGAAAATTTTATGTTTTACGTATTTTAATATTCTGATGAATCTTAATTCTTAACTTAATGATTGAGTAAGCTCATGGCAAGTTCTATGACAATAAAATATCCATAGAAATTCCCGTCACATCATTAAATATTTGAGCTTAACAACTTTAAAAAAAAATATTGCAATAACAATCATAAATATGAATGCTGGTCATTATTTTAAGAAGTGGGGACAAATGAAAAGATATGAAATTGACAACTTTTTTCATTTCACTGAAACAGCTGTTAAACACTTCTATCTTCCATTCTTTCTTTCATTTTTTCATTGAAACCAAGTAGTGTCTTTTCCCCTATGATCAAAACAAAATAGTCCATTATTTATGAGCTACTGACAGGACATAACAGTTGTACAAATGAAGGGTGGGACAAGCACAATTATAATAAGATAATAATATGTACATTTACTTTAGGTTTCATTGAAAAAAACTGACAAGATACTTTTTAGGTTTTATATATGTTCTTGTATGTATACAAGTGTTCTCTTTTTTGGACCTAAAATGGGTGTATACAAAAGTATCTTGTCAGTTTTGTTCAACAAAACATGTATTGAAAAGGGTTGCTTCCCAAATACACACATTTTACTTTATATGTGTATATGCTTAAAAATATGCTTATATTTATAGACATTTATAGATAGTTTATCATTCACAGAATAATTTGCTTCTTGTATTTTTTCTATACTACTTTTCTACAGTTATTTTTGGAGTTGGGCAAAGGAAAACAAAAATTTAGTGTCTCCTCTTCCATTGAAGATTTTATAGATACCTTATCAGTGAATCAAATATCTTGCCACTGTAGATGCTATTTCCACTTAGTCTTCCTATAAGATTAAGACTGGAAGGATGCCAACTAAAATCTTTTGCCACCTCCTTCCAATTTCATGAGTTGGGGTCAGGCATACAATGTAGCACTCTTTGACCTTTGTCCTCACAATGACCAGTCATGTATAACTGTTGCTTTCTGCTTGGCCTGCATTTAGGTTCACTATTGACTATGTCTTTTGGGATATAAGGAAAAGTAAATCATTTTTAATAAGTATCTTACATGTATAGATATTTTGAACATTTTTTCTAGACCTAATATATATATATGTATAAATATATATATATATATATATATATATATATATATATATATATACAAATATTACATAGTATATATATATATATATACACACAAATTTTACAATATATATAAGTCAGATTGAAAACAGAAATTCCCTATAGATTACTTATGTATATATAGTGTAAAATTATACACACAGACACAATAGGTACACTATTTACATTATTCAGACTATTGTCCTCATCTTTGTCACCATATTTATTACAACATTTCGGCCATTGTACACTCCAGCCTTCTTCAGGTGGTTGGAATGTCGAACTGAACCCTTTATTTCGCTCACTGGAGTAGACTATGCTAGTTCCATGTGCCATGTCTAATGGATGTCAGTTATCAGTCATCTCCTGTTAATTCCCCTCTCCAAGTTCTCCACTGCCTTAACCAGGTATTGAACTCACACTCTTTGAGTCCTGTCACTGGATCTAACTAATGCCTTTATCCACTGTGCCATATGTCCTTGAGGACAATTGTGTATGAATATGCACAATAGATGCTGACAAGCTCCCTTAAGGAAGCAGCCCTCCTTAAATAATCTTCTTGGTTAATAAGTCATATATGAAGGTGCTGAAAAATTCTTGGCATGACCCATTATATATATATATATATATATATATATATATATATATATATATATATATATATCTGGATTACTATATATATATATATGGTAATCCAGATTTTTATTTATGAAAATTATTATTAAATGTGAAATAGCATTGATTGGTTATGCGAAGGCAGATTTTTATTATGTTAGCTATTGGTAGTTTGGCAGTCATAGCAAAAGTCATAACAAAAACCTCTCTCCTTGGGACAATCAGTCCATCATATACAGGGGTTGGACAAATAATTCAAACACTTGTTAAATTCAAAGAAAATTTATTTAATATGGAGTTGGTCCTCCTTTAGCCTCACATACAGCTTTAATACATCTAGGAATGGAATCATACAGCTTCCTGACTTCATCCAAAGGAATTTCCAGCCATTCTTCCATTAACACCTGCTCCAGCTCTTTAAGACATGACGGTGGAGGATAGCAGCTCCTAACTTGTCGCTCCAAAATACACCACAAATTTTCAATAATATTGATATCTGGAGATTGGGGAGGCCACTCCATGTGTTCCAGCTCACTTTCATGCTTTTCATACCAATTCTTAACCACTTGAGTGGTATGTATTGGAGCATTATCGTCTTGGAAGATGCAGTCACCATCAGGGCTAAAGTCTGGGTCATTGGATGAACATGATCTCCCAAAATATTCAGGTAATCTTTGCTGTTGATTCTTCTATGCAGGGCAACTATTGGACTGAGATATTTCCATGATATGGCTGCCCAAACTATCACTGATCCATCTCCATGCTTCACTGTTGGAAGAAGGCAGTCAGGGCTGTACGTTTCTTTGGGCTGCCTCCACACATAAACTCGCCCTGAAATTGGGAAAAGAGAAAAACTGAACTCGTCTGAGAATATGACTTGCTTCCATTGGTCTGCAGACCAGGAATTGTGATCTCTGCAACACTTCAACCTCTTCTGAATGTTGCAAGTGGAGAGTATAAATTTCCTTTCCTTGGATTGTGTAGCAAAACATCTTTCGTCAGTTGCGGTGTCAACCTGCAGACCGTTCGTCTATTTTGTTCCCTGAATAATATTTTCTCACACACATATGCACATGCATTCACACATTTTCTATCCGTCTGTTTTATATATATATATATATATATATATATATATATATATATATATATATATATATATATATATATATATATATATTTATAAATAAATGACAATAAGAAAACAGTAACTGCTGACGCGTTTCGTCCAATGCAGACTTTTTCAAAGCAAGAAACGAAATGAATTTAATTAAACAAAGAAAATTAATAAAAACAAAAAACTGTTTTCTTATTGTCATTTATTTATAAATATTGTCTTCTCTAAAAGTTAACTTTGAGAAATTTTCATATATATATATATATATATATATATATATGCAGGTATGCAGAAAAATAGAAAAGAATACGTTAGGTAAATAATCCGCTACATGTAGTGAAGGAATCATATTTTTAAAAACAAAAATATTATAATATATATATATATATATTTGTGTTTGTGTGTATATACATACACACATATATATAGGGTGTCTATATAATTCAATAAAGTAATTTTTAAGCAATTAATAAATGTTTTTAATCCAATATTATTTCTTATTACATTATTCCTTGTATATTTAGTGGGAAAACACATTTCAATCAATAAATTTGTACCCTGATGATGAAACAAACATTTGTTTATTTCATACAATAAATAATTCTTTTGAAAAAACCTTTTTCCTTGTCAAAGCACTTAACCCAATACATCTCTATTGATCGCATAGATTAATCATTATACAATTAAGTTAACGCATTGAAATTCCACTAAAATCTTTGTCAGGCTACAGACTTGGATTCACTGTAGTAAATATATATATAAATATATTTTTGCTTTTGTGGTTAAACTGTTAACAATTCAGGTCATGTGCAAAGGCACAAATGCTGATTTTTAAAATTTTATGTTTTAAGAGAAATTTGTTGTGGTTGAATTTTTACACTTGTAAATATACTCATGAATATAATATCAATTTCATAATTTTATATATATATATATATATATATATATATACACACTACATTTCAAAAGTTTTAGGAAACTCCTGATAATTTTTTAAATTGGCTTCAAAATTTGTTGTTTTGTACTTTAAATAAGAGAAAATTATTATACACAGTTAAAAAAAAAATGTCAGACATGATTTTTATTATTATGGCAAAAAGAAAAAAAGCATTTTATGATTAAAATTTTGCTCCTCACAAAATATCCTCTTTTAACCTTGATTATTGCAGCACAAATTTCTGGCATTTATTGCAAAAGTATTAGTTTGATAATTGATTCCATTTTTTTTTAATGACTCTAAGACCCCTTTTTCATTTTTTTTTTTTCACTTTTCTGTCAAGTTCATGTTAATTCTCATGGTCACTTCAAACTTTTGAACTGTAGTGTATATATATATATATATATATATATATATATATATATATATATATATATATATATATATAAGAGGCACAGTGGAGTCGTGGATAGCAGCTCAGATTGAAGAATTGGAGAGCTGAGTTTGAATTCCAGTCGAATCCATTACATTCACTTATGTGCTAATACCCCTGGGAAAGGTATTAATCCTCTCCTTCTCCCCCCAGCTATGGGTAAATAGCAGGACAGACTGGGTTCTATAGCTTTGGATGGCAACTGGTCTAGGAGAAGGACAACTCTGAATTCAAAACCTGCAGAAGGGGCCTTGTGGCACATAGTGCACAAGGTTTCCGTATTCGGCCCTTCAAAAAGTGTGGTTGGTTCTGTACAAAGCCTTCACCACTATAATCAAATCATATGTGCTGGTGTCTGGGCTGTCAGTTCCTAGGAACTGAACTGCTTGAACCTAATATGTTGAATATGACGGGAGAGTCCACCATATATATATGTATGTGTGTGTGTGACCATGTGTGTGTTTGTATGTAAATGTATCTGTGTGTGTCTATAATTCAGCTCATAAATGTAAGCTGAAAAAATATGAAGATATGCAAAACAAATTAGGCAAAATGGATAAATAATAAATAGATTTCCTAACAATTTGGGAGTTGAAGCTTTTACCTCCAACTTGACTTTAATTTAACTGTCTAAAATTGAAATGTCTAATCAGAAAAGAAGAGTTCTATAAAGAATCTCCAAGATTAAATAGGGACTACATCTTCATGGATTTGGCATTTACGCACTGTTACAGAAATTCAAAGATAAATGATATTGTGAGGTATTACTGGGGTCACTGTTTTGGTGGCAATATTTAAGCTCTGAATTAATCTCAGCCTTCATCTGATGAAATCTTTGTTGGATGCACTATCGCTGCTTTTTTTTTTTTACTAATGTTCACCCAATACAAGGCCCAAGAGCCACTCAAGGTAGAGAGTTACTGTATGGAGTTGTTTTAGCATAAGAAAAGTCTAGAAGTGAAGTTCTTGTGGCTATATAGGAAAGATAACAGCTGAGACGTTAGAAGTATAATGTGGAAGTAGACTTTAGAAGGAATCAGAAACCCAATCAGAAACAGGAAACAAGGAATCAACTTCTACTCTTGAGAAGGCGGATGAACTGGAAGAGAGGCAAATCTATCTACTCCTATTGGAAGAGGAAAAAATAATAATAATAATTCTTCTTTTATGTGCTGTGTCCCTTCAGTATGTAAGCAATCATGGCTCTTAACATCCTCTTGTCCCTTGTAGCTCTTAATAAGTTTTGTCTTTTTGTTATTTTTCCAAGACCCAGTTCTGTCATCCATTTGCTCAAGCCCATTAAGTATGTCATGCCTTGCTTTCCCCTGTCCCTCTTTTCCTCTATCCGTGCTGTGAGTATCAGGTTTTCCAAGCCCTCCTTCTTCATTACATGTCCCAGAAATTTCAACTGCCTCTTCCTGATGTTAAGTATAAGTTTCCTTTTTGTTTCTATTCTCTCCAAAATCTCATTGTTGCTCACATGTTTGGCCCATGGTATCCTTAGCATCCTTCTGTAGAACCACATTTCTGTTGCTTTAAGTCATTTCTTCATCTTCTACTATACAGGATAGATATCATGTAACAGTTCAGTACTCTTCTCTTTGTTTCCAACAAAGTTTTCCTGTCTCTTAATACTCTGATTAACTTTGGGAAAGCATTATTGGCCATGCCAATACATCTTTGCATCTCAATGTTGCACTTTCCATCCTCTGTTAGAACACTTCCTAGATATTTACATTTCTGTAACTGCTTGACTTTAGTATCCCTGACCTGTAATTTGCATTTTGGGCTCATCTTTTTACTGATGACTATTTATTCTGTCTTGTAGTTTATGCTCAGTCTTTTCTTCTCACTCTCCTTTGCTACCTACTGTAGGAGGTTTTGTAGTTCCTTTCTGTATCTACTATCAGTACTGTGTCTTATATTGTTAAGATTGTGGCCACCAATGATGAATCCTGGTAGGATTTCTAGTTCTCTCAGAATTGCCTCACTCTGTAGGTTGAATAAGTCCACATCCTTGTCTTACATTCCTTTCTAATTTTGTATATCTGCTGAACTCATTTTTTATCCATATGCATGCGGTTTACTGCCAGTATAGATTTTTGATTATTCTAATGTCTTTCCCAAATATGTCAAGGGTTGCTGAGCAGTTCTAACAGATGTTTGTGGTGTACTTTGTTGAATGCCTTTGTATAGTCTATAAAACACAAGTACATGTCCTTCTGCATTTGTATTTCTCTTTCTGATAACATTCTGAGCATAAATATTGCAACCTTTGTACTGGTGTCTTTGACGAACCCACACTGTTCTTGTTCTATCTCTGGCCTGATTCTACTGAGCAATCTATTCATCAGATTTTTTCAGATGTGTTTTGTTATGTGGCTTATTAGGCTGATTGTTTGGTGGAGTCCACATTTGTTTGTACCTAGCAGTGCTATGAAAATAGATCTGCTGTCTTACAGTATATCCCCACTGTTGTAGATTTCATTTATTATTTCTGTAATCTTGTCTATGCTGAAATTTTCTAAGGCTGAGATGGATTGAATAGTTGAGAAGGAAATTAAAAATGAAATGTGTTGAAAAATCATGTTTTGAGATAATTCCAAGGAGAATTGAACCCAGATTTAACAAGACTAAATCCAGTAAGATTAAACAAACCCAAAAACTGCCTATCTTTCCCTCATCTCCCACTGATAAGAAAGAGACCATTAAAGTATCTGTGGAGATTTCAGATAAAATAAAAACATTTGTTTCAAATCAACCACACAGAAGAAAAGATAATTTTGATGACATTTGCCCAGAAAAAAATTTATAATCCAAAAAAAATTTATATCCAAACATTAATTCAAATTCCCTTGGATACAAGTAAAAAAAACAATTATTACTGTTTTGAATTGGCCATCAGCTGGAAAGCTGATCTAGTTGAACGTAAAACAAGAGAAAAGATAAACTTTTGTTTTAAGGAGAGTGGAAATAGATTTTTCTTTCCTTTATTCTTGAGTGATTTGGTAGATTGAGTGGATCCCAGTATGGGTCAAGCTGATAGATAAGGACTAATGACCGAAAATTCCTTTTGTTTTCTGCTGCACCATCTGGAAGTTGGATTTATCCCTCCAGCCCAAAGAAGCTGAGCTGAGGTTGGCTGTTGAGAAAGTTTTTTTTTCTTTTTTTTAAGCATTTCACCCCAAGCAAGGCGGGAAGCCACGAGCACGCAAGGGGTTACAGAAGATTTGGAGCAAGAGCACATAGGAGTGATAGAGGAAAGGAAGTGGAGAAGGATAGTGGATAGATCAAGGCAACTGGAGATGTTGATTGACATTACATTTGAATAGTTGGAGATTATAGTTGTCAGGGAAACAGGAATACGGAAGGAAGTTCCACAGGCAAGAGGTGCGAAATATGAAGCTATTGGAGTAGAAGAGACGGCTACATTTAACAGTTTCAACAATGAAAGGGTGAGAACGGGATGCCAGCCTTGTAGGACGCTTGAATTCATGAAGTCTGGGAAACAGTGAGAGCAGCTCATCGGAGCAATTACCATGAAAGTATTTGTAAAAAAGACAGGGAGAGAGGCGATGGAGCATCTGTGAGAGAGCGACTGCAGACGAGATGCCAGATCAGAGCCAACCACATTGCAAATCCGTCTCTGGATCTTATCAAGAACTCTGAGGCAGAAAGGGCTCCAGACCATATATGGCAGCAATACTCCATGCAAGGGCGAATGGTTGATTTGTAGATTTGAAGGATCGACTTCAGGGAGAAGAATTTCCTGGCCAGGTACAGGGAGCCAACTTTCCTTGCGGTGGATGAAACAATTGACTCAATGTAGTTGTTCCATCTCAGGTCAGCAGTCAGTGGGAGACCGAGCAGTCGCAGAGAGGAGCACTCGAGAAGTTGAGCTTCAGACATTCTAATGGGGTGCAGGGAAGGATCCCTGTGGTGATTAATAGAGAGCAGTTTTGTTTTTGAGGCATTAATGTTAACCAGCCAATTCCTGCCTCAGTTCACAACCGATTGGAGGTCCTTTTTGAGACGAACAGCCAGGTTAATTTTGTCAGTGACACTAGATTTGTTTTTGAGGCAGGAGTAAATTGTGGTGTCGTCTGCGTAGATGCCAACTTGGGAATCTATGGCATCAGGAAGATCATTTATGAAGATAAGGAACAGAGTAGGGCCTAGGATGGAGCCTTGAGGAACACCTGTGTTCGTGGGATAGGAGCTGGAGGAGAATCCGTTGAGAACGACCTTCAATTCACGGTTTGACAGGAATGATTGTATTAGGTCAAAACAGTTGACCTGTAATATCATAACCCTGAAGCTTGCGAAGAAGGCCGGCATGTCTAAGGCCACGACACGAGCTGCTCTGTTATTATGAAGAGCTTGGTAGACAAATTCGGTGATGGCTGTAAGCACTTCAGCTGTAGATCAGTTAAAGCGGAAACCATATTGCTTGCCTGAGAGCAGATCATGGGATGTAAGGTGGTTAATCACTTCGGCGTTGATTAGGGCTTCGAAGACTTTGCCAAAGAGAGGTAGGAGACTGATAGGACGGTAATTAGAAGTGTCAGAGGGGTCGCCAGAGTTCTTAAAGACAAGAACAATGGATGAGGACTTCCAGCAGTCAGGTAAACAAGACTCCTTGAGGCAGTAGTTATATAATTTAGAGAGTGTGGGTGCCAATTCAGGCGCACATTTCTTCAAGACAATGGCTTGTGGGGGTCTAATTTAGAGATAATGTCCAATACCGAAGACGGGTATATGTGTAACCCGCTCAATAGGGCCTCGGTTCTGAGAGGGAAATCGGGTATGGGTACACCGGAAGAGTCAAGTGTTGAATTGATAGAGAATTTCCAAGCAAAGCATTCGGCCTTGTCAGCAAAGGAGGTCAGGACCTCAAACTGGTTGAACAAACGAGGTCTAGAGGGTTTACTATTGTTCAGAATGCTCTTGCAGAGACACCAATAATCCTTGGAGCCGAATTTGCAAGATGCAATATGTTCCTTCATCCGAGCAGCAAATAGTGACTTAGCTTCGTTGAGGACACGCTTACACTCATTACGGGCGGAGACAAAGAGACGTTTATTGCAGTCGGACATGTTGCTACGATATAGGTGGAAGAAGTGGTTCCTATGGGCAATGGCGGGTGAGCAAGCAGCGGAGGACCAAGGGGAGGAGCACAATTTGACCGTAAATTTCCTTGAGGCGATGAAAACGTCAATACCAGCTTTAACCCAGGATGTGACCACTGAAGCACATTCTTGAATGGGGAGCTTAAAGACAATATCCCAGGGGACATCGCGGAGGAAATCACGGAACGAGTCCCAGTCAGCTCATTGATAGCAGAACGAGGTTCTGGTGGTAGGAGGCTCTTTGCAGTGGGTGGGGTTGAAGGAGATGTTAACAGACACTACAGCATGATCGGAGCTACCAAGAGGGCAGAGCTGCATGGCACTACAAGACTCAGGGGTGGAGGTAAAACACAGATCGAGAAGAGAGGCCTTACTGTCCTGGTTGTAGGCAAAATGCGTGGGGAAGTAAACTATTTGTGTGAGGGATTGAGAAACTGAAAAGTTAAGAGTATGAATGCCTGCGAGGTCAGTTGTAGCATTCTTAAGCCACTTGTTGTGATGGGTGTTAAAATCGCCAAACACAAATATGTGAGCGAACGGATGGAGAGAGAGAGCCTTATCTATGCTGTCAGAAATGACATCAAGTATTCCACAGTCCTGAGAGAATGGAGAGCGATAAAGGAAGAAGAGATAGCTTACAGCATTGAGAAGATATAGCCGGAGACACCATGTAGGAATGGTCCGATGATTTGAGTGACAACTCTCTAGCCAGGGAGTGATGGTCTTTGACGTAGACACCAAGGCCATGCATGTGGGTTAGAGAGTCTTTTCTGAGGAGAGGAAGGTAGCTGGGGATCGAGAGGTCAGAGGAGGGGATAGATGAATCGAGATTGGTCTCACACAGAGCCAGTATATCTGGGCAGTTTGCAGTTAGGAAAGATTCCACACTGCATAAATTGGTTCTAATGCCACGGATGTTGGAGAACGAAATGTTAAGGGGTTTAGGTGATTTTGAAGGGCTGGTTTAGGTTTACTTTTTCGATCATTGTAAGTCATCATGTGGAATTATGGTTGGAAGATGTGAAGGCCTGAAGTAAAAGAAGCAGACGGTTATCGACCGTGACGTGGGCAGAGAGAATTTGGCACAGCCTGCATCATAATGTGGCCTCAGGGTTGCCCACCGGAGGTGACTGCAGGGACACTTATCCATGCACGACATGGCACTACAGACACCCCGATATTATACAACTGTTGATCAGAGCGGCCACTCAAGACACTACGCAAGAGTTAGGGCTCCTAACTACCAGTCGGAAACAGCAACCAGGGAACTGTCAACCATCAGAATGAAGAGGTAATGCCACAGACCGCACACATCATGGGAGAAACACAGC
Source organism: Acanthosepion esculentum (assembly GCA_964036315.1). Classification (NCBI taxonomy): domain Eukaryota; kingdom Metazoa; phylum Mollusca; class Cephalopoda; order Sepiida; family Sepiidae; genus Acanthosepion; species Acanthosepion esculentum. The sequence continues at coordinate 52,746,664 of OZ038508.1, read as the reverse complement.
AGCAATAGTACAGAGGCCAGAGAAAGAGAGAGAGAGAGAGAGAGCGAGAGAGAGAGAGAGAATCCTGGGAATCCCTTCCTAAACAAGAAACAAGGTGTGAGCCTCTACTCATGTCCAAGAGAAGGGGGAGGAGTGTTGACCGAATGGTAGGAAAGCCTACCTACTCCTATTGGGAGAAGGAAGAGAAGAAAGAAGAAAAGGGAGAGTGAGAGAGATTGCCTATATAGAGTGATGGTTTGAGGCAAAGTGTAAAGAGAGTAAGAGTTAAGGGGTAGCTTAATTCCTCTGACCACTCACAAAAAAGGGGCTGGACAACCCAAATTTGGAAAACTACTTGAGTAAATGTATTTTTCTATATGGAAATTTAGAAAAGGTTGATACTTAGGGTAGAAGAGAACTGAACCCAGACCATAGTCAACTACCATTTAGCCTGTCTGTATTTGTTCCTTATTTCATTGTGTAGTTCTCTGTATTCCGTTCTGTGTCTTGTCGTTGTTTTCTGTCTCCTTTGCGTCATGTCGAGAATCTCATTTGTGATCCATTCATTTTTTTTTCTTCTTTGTCCATTTTCCTTTGGATGATGTCATTTACTGATGCCACTAAAGCTTCTCTTAGTGTGTCCCATTTTGACTTTCCATAAGATACATTTAAAAAATGAATAATATCTTTATCCTCAGATGCAGTCAAGTTCTGTTATACATAAAAGACTAAATTTTAAAAAAAAGTAAATGCACGCATTTTACATATTGGGATAAATTGTCACATATATGATGCATATATATTTAAATTAGAAATGTAGTATTCTTTTATTTCTTTTTACTAATCATTTCAATCAAGGCAAGGCAATAAATCCCCTAAGATGCAAGGGAGGGTATGCTGATCAGAATTATTAGGGAAACAAGTAGGGAAATCTATTATTTGACTGAGAGGCTGAGCAACAGATAAATTGAAAGTCTGGCTACTGACAACATCAGTAACATTAGAATGATTAAACCACTTGATATGGTGAGTATTAAAATCAGCAGACAAAGATATTCATAGATTAATGTAGAGAGTGAGAGAGAGAACCATTTCTATACTGTCAGATATTTTGTTTAATATGTTACAATCCTGAGTAGAAGGGGAGCACTAAAGGAAAAAAGAGATAACTAACAGAATGCAATAAAAAAAGTTGAGAGCACATGAAAGAATCATCTAGAGACTCAAGAGAATTCTCACTGGATGTAAACACTATTCATATATATCCAAGAATCTTTACAACAAACAGGAGATAACCTAGAAGAGAGAATTCATTGGTAGTATGGAATTTAAAGTTGTGTGTTGGTGTATGATAGATAGGGTGCATGTTCACATGTAAACAATTAAGAAGAAGCATACAAAAACTTGGGTTATATACTACAGACTGTTTACTCTTGATTTTTAGATAAACTGTAGGGAAACAAAGTTCACAATGTATTTTAGGCATGTTCGTTTTTCATTTCTGGTCCAGAAGTTGGGTTAAGTATGTATAAACCTAATAATAATGGTCAAGTTCAAGTCAGCCTTACACAGACTAGGAATGACCAAAGAAAAGATTGTACTTACTTCATTGTTGGAGGGTTTAAGCATGGTTATAATGGTTGCACTCAAGTCAGCTTTGCACTGAGTTGGAACAACCAAAGAAAAGGTTGATTTACCTCATAGGTGGAGGTTTTGGAAGACACATGCAAATACCATGAGTTGGAAAGTGGAAAGCAAGTTCAGTTGTCAGTTTTTTCACACCCTGCTACATCTTGAAACAAGAGGGTGAAAAAAGAGAGGAAGTAAATGTTTGTCTTTTAATAGACTTAAACAGCACAACCTAATGGGCAGTTGATAAAGCCAAATGAAGTAATAAAATTACTAGCATCATGTATTTATTTTTTAAATTTTATTTATTGATTTAATTTAATTTGGTCACAGTAGCAATAAAAGAGTTTAAGTGCTAAAATATCTGGAGAATGTTTCAAGAGAAAAGATTTGACATTAGAGAAAGTGGTACAAAAAAGCTAGATAAAGAAATTTTCTATATCACACTGATAACATTAATGTCCTTAGTAATGATGAGGGATGCTTAAGAATACTAAAAAATATTACAAGCTTTACAGAGTCTTATGGAGTTTAAAGGTTGCATGTTGGTGTATGATAGTTTGCATGTTTGCAAGTAAATAATTAAAGAAGCAACTTGGGGTTCTACTATGTATAAAAATAGATATTGTTGTTTCTAGCATGGCTACTTTTGCTAGATTTACTAATAATAACAAGGTGGAGTCATAGAAATTACATAAGTATTGACTATGTTATAATGAGTGTATGGTTGCAAAGGAAATAAAAAACAAGAATTAAAGCTTCAAAATATGTCTTCCTTTTGTCTATCTCTTGCCTTTCTTTATGTGTGGATATATTTATTTATTATTTCATCAATTTTTAGTGCTTCGTGTCTTTCAATCATTTACTCATTCTCTCTTGATATCCAATCAGCAAATTTCTCCTTCTTTGTCTATCTCTCCTTCTTCTTTATATAGGAATATGTTTATATCTTTTTTCATTAAGTTTTAATGACATCCTGTCTTTCAATCATGTACTCACTGTTTCTTTATATTCAATCAGCAAATCTGTCCCCCTATGTCTTTCTTTTATCTATCTCTCACCTTAATTTATATATGGATATATTTTCTTTTTCATCAATTTTTAGTGCCATCCATTGTTTCAATCATTTACTCATTGTCTCTTAATATCAAGTCAGCAAACCTGTCCCCTTGCATCTTTCTTTTGTCTATCTCTTGATATTCTTTATATATAAATATATTTATTTCTTTTTTCATTAATTTTTAGTGCTGTCCATCAATTCCTGTCTTTCAATCATTTACTCATTGTCTCTTGATATCCAGTCAGCAAACCTCTCCCCCTATGTCTTTCTTTTGTCTATCTCCCACTATGAACAATACATGGTAAGTGCTCTGCAGAATGCCTCTTCAGTGTTGTCTCATGGGGTCATCAAAAGTTTTGGGTCTTCTGGACAACAGACTTCTTCTTCCATTGGGCTCAGTCATGAACTATTGTAATCACTACTAGTATTCTGAGTACTTTGTGTATTGAGTTCTGCATATGGCCTCCGTGAATGGATTTATATGGGGAAGTAGCTGGATTTTCTACCAATCAGCAAATTAAGATGTTTCCTGCTGGTGTTTATTTTATCCAATGAGGTCAGGTTTAATTTGTTTCCTTTTAGAGTCCCTTCCACAGTGACCATATCCCATCAACATTAATTTCAAACTTTTCCCATTCATCAATGTTCTTTGATGTAGGCCATTTTATCTTTTTGATGATTTCCTTGTTACTGGCCCAAGTAGTGATTGTGTGATAATGCGGTGTTCTATGGGGTGCCTCCTAACTCTGCTTCTCATGCGCCTCACCAGTGCTTATGCCTGTGTGCTGCAATCAACTAGTTTGAGTCAAACACTTCATGTAGCCATGGTGTATTTTGGGGCCTTTTAAATTTTGAAAATCTTCCCACATATATATACTTGACTTGTATTCCAAGGTTGAATCTGAGTAATCCATCCTATTGTGGTTCTCATCCTCCCACCTCTTGGGAAGCCCTGGGGGTATTCTGCAGTATGATTTGTAGAAACAATTAGCAGGTTCTTCAAAGAAGATACAATAAGGGGTGATATCGCTTCTTGTCCATTGTAGTTGTCTTTCCGATCTGTCACAAACTCTATTGTTTGGACGTCATCTGGTCTTTCCCAGACGTCACTGGAAGTACCAGATTTTTTGGTTTGAGCAATACATGGTAAGTGCTCCCCAGAATGCCTCTTCAGTGTTGACTCATGCAGTTGTTGAATGTTTTGAGCCTTCTGTACAACAGAAGGTGGACAACCACCTTACTTTATATATGAATATATTATTTTTTCATCAATTTTTGGTGCCATCTATCACTTGTGTGTTTCACTCATTTACTCATTATCTCTTGATATCCAGTCAGAAAACTTGTCACCTATGTCTTTCTTTTGTCTATCTCTAACTCATCTATATATATGAATTTTTTTTTTTCTCTTTTCATTAATTTTTAGCACTGTGCATATCTTCCAGTCTTTCAATCATTTACTCAATGTCTTATGATATCCAGTGAAAAAACCTGTTCCCCTGTGTCTTTCTTTTGTCTATCTCTTAGTATTCTTTATATAAGGATATATTTATTTATTTTTTCAACAATTTTTTGTCTTTCTCCATCACTTCCTGTCATTCATTCATTTACTCATTGTCTCTTGATATCCAGTCAGTAAACTTGTCTATCACTTATCTTACTTTATATATGGATATTTTTTCTCTTTTCATTAATTTTTAGTACTGTCCATATCTCCCTGTCCTTCAATCATTTACTCATTGTCTCTTGATATCCAGTCAGCAAACATGTCCTCTGTGTCTTGCTTTTTGTCTATCTCCTAGCCTTCTTTATATATGGATATATTTTTTTACTTTTTTCATTAAGTTTTAGTGCTGTTCATTTTTTCCTGTCTTTCAATCATTTGCTCATTATCTCTTGACATCCAGTCAGCAAACTACCCCCTCTGTGCCTTTCTTTTGTCTATTTCTCACCTTACTTTATATATGGAGATATTTATTTATTTTTTCATTAATTTTCTGTGCCCTTCATCATTTCCTGTCTTTCAGTGTTTTACTCATTGTCTCATGATATCCAATCAGAAAACTCCCCCCTCTGTGTCTTTTTTTTTGTTTATCTCTTTGGCTTCTTTATATATGGAGATATTCACTTTTTATTGATTCTCAGTGCCTTCCCTTCTTTTTTGCATTTTTATCTGAACTGGCAGCCTTTTTTCGAGTGAAGGTTTTGATAAATTTTGAAAGATCCCTGATTATGATAGAGATATTACAAAGTAGTGATCCATGAGAGGGGGGAATTCAGAAATGGGATGACCTTTTTCATCTAACATGGAGTTAGAGTTGAAGTACATTACAAAGAGTTTATCCTTATCTGACAATGAGTTAACCTCAAGACCATTTATAATAGTAGGCATTGATGCTTTGATAAATATTTTTCAGAACTCACAGAACTCAAGTCTTTTGCTTTTGACTTTGGTTTGGATTGCTTGTGCATAGCTGTGCCTTAGAACTCTCTTGCAGTGATTACAAACATTTTTGAATGCAGCAAAGTCCTACTTCATCATTCCCTGTGATAGATATTGTAGTAGTGTTTATGGTGAGCTATAGCTGCAGAACCTTCTGGTGTGTACCATGGCTGGCTGATTGGTTCTTGTTGCTATATTTTCTGGAAGATAAAACTTTCCATGCCAGAGAGGATCCATTCAGAAATGAGGGTAGCAATTTGGGAGGCTCTGTTTTTTAAAAATCCTGAGAGAAGAGCTTCTGTCATGTGAGATCTGAAACTATCCTAGTCAGCTTTGGTGTACCAAAAGATCATCCTATGAAACATCACATCAGGAGATTCCTTTGGTTTCATATCAACTTTAACATTGACCAGTGAGTGGTCTGAAGTGCCTAAATGAGGTAACACTTCAGTAGAGCACTTCTCAGATTAGAATGTGAGGAAGAGGTCTTGGTGGTTTGCATGATGTCCTGTTGCATTGGGAACACAAGTGGGATTATCTACAATCTGTGTCAGTTTGTAAGCAATGGAGAATTGACATTATCTGCCGTCTTCATTGGTTTTGGTTGAGTGGACTAACCACTCTTTGTTGTGAATATAAATGAAATGTGAATGCTAGCTGAAGGATGTTCAAAGAGGATATTATCAATCTTCTCAGCTATTTTGTTGATCATAACAGTTTCATCCCTGCAAGACAGGGAAATTGAAAGACATACTGTGAACAAGGGCCACACAAAAGCATATGAATGGTAAATAAGAGTCCTCACTTTTGGGGTCTCTGCCATATGCAAACCTATCCTTTGTATGGGCTCCAACTTTGTGGTTGTGGTGATTTTGAGGGTCATGTTTCATTATTAGAGGTGAGTAGTCAGGGATTGTGAGTTCCTGCATTGGGATAGATAGACCAATACCAGTTTCTGACAAGAACAAGAGACCAGGTTTGACCTTATTGAACTCTGGAAAGTTGAAACACAGACCACTCACATTCATGTAGGAGATGGTGAACCTGGGTCTATTTTTGTTTTTGTGGGGTTGACTTTGATCATTCTGTTTATTTTTGTTGTGGTCATGATTAGATAGCAGATATTGGTACAGGTGAAGATGAGGTAGCAAAAACAGCCACATACACAGGTAGTGTGAGCATCAACTACCTGAGTTGAATTGTCTGTAAGTATAGCCATAATATACTACATCATAATATCGAGATGCCCCACCATTGACTAGTACATGTTTCAGATAGCATTCACAAATTGGAAGTACAACAGCCCTGACATTATACATCTGCTTATGGGATAGCCTCCTCAGGAGTGTTTCTTTTTAAATCATTTCACTTCAAGCAAGGTAATCATGCCACTAAGATGCAATGGGCTACTGGAAGTAAAAGAGAATGAGAAGACTTAAAAAAAAGTGGAAACCCAATCCTAAACAGGAAACAAAGGATAAACCTTTACTCCTTTTCAAAAGACCAGGGAATTTCCTCTAAGTTTCAGTTCCCTGGCTATCAGGCAGATAACAGAACCCACAAAATGCATATCTCCAGTACCCCTAATGAAGGAACAAATAGGACAGAAGATGATATCCTGAATGCACACATGTCAGCCACCCAAAAGTCAAGGCAATAGAACTTAATCCTTGAGTCAGAAACATTGTTACTAAGCTGGGAGCCCAGGCACCAAGACAAGCTTGCTTGCATGTGAGGACTAAAAGACTCACCAGGAGAGGAGGAGGTTACATAGCTTGCTTGGGTGTGCACTAGCATTTCCTACCACAATTGGATTAAATGTTATTGTAAAACAACTACATGAAAAGGAGAGCTAGCATTGATATATGATATATCTAAAGGTTTTAGTAAATATAGAAATACTCTAATGACTGCATAAAGTTTCATCTTTGTTAAAATCTCATTGAACTCTGAGAATAGAATAGAAATATGCAGACTTTTCAAAGAAATTTGACAAAAATACATAGAATACAATGAATAAAATTAAAATATTTCCTTTCAGAGTATGTCAATCATTATGAATGACCAGTCAAAAGAACTTGCAAATACCTGCAGGGAGAATTTAAAAATAATGAAAAATTAAAATCCATACACATTGCTCTGATAAAAAGATGGATTGAAACTATTAATAAAGCTATATTAATGAAGAATGGGCAATCTTGGGCCTTTGAGCCTGCAAAAGAAATGTAGTGTCAAAAGGACAATTTTTCCCTTGACTGTTATTATTTTAACCACCTTCACTCCTGGCTAATGTTTATTGCTTTAAAAAGCGATAATTAGAATTATAATGTCTATCTATAAAAGGCAGGATGTGTGTGTGTGTGTGTGTGTAACAAATGCACGGTCATAATTTTTGACGGATTTGCACCAAAATTTACATGCACATGCTTCAAGTTAGCAAAAAGACCAAGACTGACTTTGCATTTCCCAACTCCCATCGATAGTGGAAATAATCGATTTTTTCATGATTCTATGGCAGTTTTAATGTAGTTTGTGGCCATTTTCTACTGGCCAGAGTGAGAGCCTATAGCTGGCTGCCACGAATAGGTAGGAAGATTCTATTGGCCAGCGTGAGAGCCAACAGCTGACTGACATGAATGTTAACTAGCATGTTAGCATGCAAAAAAAATCGATAGCTGCATTCGTCACTTTACTCCAATTGGCTCATTCACTTGCTTAAAGTCAACGTTGATTCTGATTCCACAGAACTGGGTTGGGTGTGAAAAAGTATCTGTTGTTAACATTCTTTTTTCATTCGGTTTTTCCAGTTACGAGTCCTTTTTTAAAGCTGATCGTTTTGTGTTCATTTTGTTTAGTTCTTTTTTCGTAACAGATTTAATGTTTAGTATAGAGCTTAGAAAAAATTCACAGTGTGAGATAGGTAAGAAGTAAGGCATATAGCAACATCAGCATGGCAAAGGGCATTCCTTTAAAGGCAAGGAAGGGCAAAAATATTTTAAGTCAAGTGATAGCGATTACTGTATGAGTCGTACGATTTTTGAATCAAGCACGGGCAACGCCAGGCCATGCTGCTAGAAAAACCTAAACATATGATGAAAGTGAATTTCTACATATTTTTTGTTCTTGAGAATTTACAACAAAATATTAAACACTATTTATTTATTAGACTGTTTATTTACACAACTTATTAAGCATCACATTTTAAAACAAACATTACCTAGAATTGTAATAAACCTAAAGTGAATTTATATATTTTTTGTTCTTGAGAATTTACAACAAAATATTAAACACTATTTATTTATTAGACTGTTTATTTACACAACTTATTAAGCATCACATTTTAAAACAAACATTACCTGGAATTGTAATAAATCTAAAGTGCATTTATATATTTTTTGTTCTTGAGAATTTACAATAAAATATTAAATACTATTTATTTATAAGATGGTTTTTATTTTCCAATTTATAAAGAAATATATATGAAAACAATTTTTATTCATGAATTTATAAAGATTTACTAATTTATTAAAATATGTAAACCAATTGAAAGGAAATCTTATTATTTACCATTTTATAAAATTCAAATCAATTGGCAATTAGCCAGGGTTTTGACAACTATTACAATAAACAATATAATAAATAGTGTAAATAAACAATCTAATAAATAAATAGTGTTTATTATATTTGTTGTCAATTTTCAAGAAGAAAGAAAAAGTATATGTTCGTATGTTTAGGTTTTATCAAAACTATAATCATCACTTTTTAAAATAATAAACATTGCTGAGGAGTGAAGGTAGTTAAAATAATAGTGGTGTCAAGGGAAAAATTGTCCTTTTGATACTCTATTTTTTGAAGGCATGACGGTTCAAGATTGCCAAAGAATGTATATGCGTAGAGTTTGGGGATAAAATCATCAATAAGATGATGCAAAACTAGTAACAAAATAATAGCGATAATAAAAAATATATCTACCTAGAATGTTTAGATAAAAAACAATACTCATAAAATGGAGTAAAACTAATTTATACACTTCTATGTGCTGTATCCCTTTAGGATGTGAGCGATCATGGCTCTCCACAATTTCCTGTCCTTTGTAGCTCTTACTAAATTTTATTTTTTTGCTATCTCTCCTGAGACCTGTTCTGCCATCCATTTACATAAGCTCGCTAGGTAGCTTATGCGCTGCTTTTCTTTGTCCCTCTTGCATTCAATATGTTTTATGAGTGTCAGATTTTCCAATCCCCCTTTCCTCATTATGTTCCCTAGAAATTTCAACTCTCTTTCTGATGCTAAGTATAAGTGTCCTTTTTGTTTTCATTTTCTCTAAAACTTTGTTGTTGTTCACATGTTCAATCCATGGTATTCTCAGCATCCTTCTGTAGAACCACATTTCTGCTGCTTCAAGTCCTTTCATCTGTGGGGAGATTGTCTATCATTTACTGCCATATAGGAGGGCTGATATTATATAACTGTTAAGGGCTCTTTTCTTTGTTTCTAATTTTTCTGTTTCTTAATACTTTACTTAGCTCTTGGAAGGCACTTTTTGCTACCCCAATATGCCTTCAGATTTTGGTGCCCTATTTTATGTCCTCTGTTAAAACACTTTCCAAATAGTTAAATAGTTGTACTTGCTTGAGTTTGTTATTTCCAATTTGCAATTTACATGTTGGACTGTTTCTTTTACTGGCAACCATACATTCTACATTCTTGCAGTTGATGCTTAGTTCTTTCTTCTCATTTACCTTCACTACTTTCTGTAGGACTTCCTGTAGTTTCCTTTCTGTGTCTGTTATCAACAATGTGTCATCTGCATATCTTATGCTGTTAAGATTGTGGCTGCCAATAATGAAACCTAGTAGATGCATTTTCCTTCAGACTAATATCCTTATCATTATTATTATTATCATAATATAATATCATAATACAGCCAATGTGTTTATGGCTGATTTTCTGTTTTGTGAATTCAACTTGTATTCAACACCAGACACACAGGTCTGTAGTATTCTTCTCTAACTTCCTCCTTCATTTGAGTATGCTGTATTCCATCTCCTTTGCTAATTCCTATGTATCTATAGACTGTTTTCTTGTTCTAGTTCCCTAATCTTTGTGACAAAATCTAGATCTATTGAGTGTGTTTCTGTAATTCTTCCTTTCCTGAATGTTACTTTTGAACATTTATCTCATCTGAAATCCATAACTATGTTGTCACTGAAACATTTTATAATATCAGGGATATTTTTCAACTTATTGTTATTTTTGGCAAAGAGTTTGAGATCATCCATGTAGAGTAGGTGATTAAATACCTCCTTGTTTACTCTTTGTCCAAGGTTATTATTGTTTAGTTCATGCAAATGGGGGGGGGGTAAGGACAGACAAAACAGAAGGGGTCAGAGGGAGTCTCCTTGAAAGATTCCTCATTGGATATTCAGGCGGTTAGAAGTGGCAGTGCCTCTGGTGCAATTGAGGTATAATGTGATTTTCTGCAGTCCCATGCTATATTTAAATAAATTTACTATTACCGAAGAGACTTTGTACATTACCAAAGCCTTAAGGATCCAAGAGTGTGACACACTATCAAAGGCTTTACAGTAATCTGTCCATGATGTGCTGAGATTTCTATCTCTTTTCCTGCAATTTTCTAGGATCATTTTGTTTATCAATAGTTGATCTTTACAACCATATGAACCTTTCTGACATCCCTTCTGTTCCAAGGGAAGAATGTTGTTTTCATTAAGAAAAGAGTAAGTACAGTTTGTCAGGACAAATGTGATCAATTTATAGGTGGTGGACATATAATTTTTTGGATCATATGTAATACCTTCAGTGATTCATTCTGGGACTTCATTGAGATTATTATTAATTAGCATTGATAAAGTTTGTGCAAGGGTTTTATGGATTGACAACAGATGATAGGGCTAAAAACTGGATACCTTGTCATTCCTGGAGATTTCCATTTTGTGGATTTTGTTAGAGTTTGCCTAACATTATTCTTGGCTATATTTTCCCATTCTTGTAGAGGTTTATCTTTCATTCTTACTTATTCTCATTTGATCCATTCTACATTGGGATTATATTCCTTTGGGCTGCTCCAAATATTCTCCCAAAACTTTTGCATTTCTTCAATAGATAGTGGCTTTTTGACCTCTTTAACAGTTTTTCCAATTTCCCTGTATTTTATCATCATCATAATCTTCTTCTACTTCTTCATCATCATCATAATTGGGTCATTACCCAAGACTTAGAACAAGACAATATAGTAAATATAAATATTCTGTTTGCACAATTTCTGATGTTAAGTAATACCTAACATGTACAGTGTTTATATTTTTTTTACTTTGATAATACTTTCCTGGTCAGATAAACAGTTACCCACTGCACAATATTTTGAACCTCTTGTGAACAAAGGCTACTTATTAATGTTCTTAACCGTACTTTTTTTATTGTACTCAAGGTTCTGATTATTATAGGTATAACAGTAATTTTAAGGCATCGCATGTTTTCAATTTTAATTTAAAAATCCTTATAATTACTTATTTTGTCATATTCTTTAACAGATATATTTTTATCTGATGGCTCTGTCATATCTAGAGAAGGTATTTGGATTTGTAGTCTTTAATCTTTATATCTGCTCTATTAGCTTTTATATGTCTGTCAGTATGAATGGTAAAGTCCCAAAGAATAACTTCATGATATTCTGTATCTATTTCAGGATGATGTCCATACCTTTTTCAGCATATGGCATACTATTATATTAATATATCTTCCAATGAAGATTGACTACTTGATTTTATCATGTTGATCTTTGTATTCTTTCAGTGACAGGATTGGACAAGTGATCAATATTTTCAACATGTTGTTCACACTATCTGCATATTTCATCTGCACCATTTGTTACTATGTTTGCTTGGTAACTCCCAGTGAATTGGCATTGGTCCTGTGCAGCCATTATAAATGCCTTTTTTTTTGCTTTTTATCATTATATTGTTGTTGCATATTGACATAGTCAATGGAAATTCTGTTCTTGAAGTATGGAGTCAACAAAACTTTTTCTGGAGGTTTACAATCTTCATCTCAGTTTCAATTTTCCCTAAGCACTCTTTCAAGTTTCTAGTTGGTTTTCCAAGTGCAGCTACAGGAATTGATTGGAATAGTCATTTTCCATAGCTTCTTCAACTCCTGAACTAGATCCTGGTATTTTTCAATCTTTTTACTTTTTTTGGAGTCCACTCTTGTATCAACAAAGTCAATAATTTGACACTTGCTACTTTCTTTATCTATTACAATAATGTCAGATCTTTATGCTTCAATGAAATAATCTGCTTAAAATGATTATAATAATAATACTATTATTATTATATTTTACTTATATATTATACTGTACAGTATATTACTGTTTACTGAAATTAATAAATTTGGCAATGGTTATAGTCATAAAATCAAATGTAATTTGATTTCTGATATTGTATATTTTAATTTTTAGCAGAGGGCAAGATTGAATGATCACTTAGTGAATGTTGTTTTGGAAGTTTTTTTTCTTGAATACAAATACAAACTTGTATCCTTGTTGTTGGTGAGACAGATTTTGTAGCTTACAGTACATTGGAACAGGGTATATATGTGTGAGAGAGAGAGAGAGACACCTGCTATTTTGTAGCAGGCAACCACTCTGATTAGTTCTTGGGTGGTTAGAGTGGAATGAACCAGCCTGTTTTGCTTTCTGACAAAAAGGTAGAGAAGACTGACCTAATAGCCCTATTTTTATGGGTTTATATTGAGGTTTGTAAGTGGCTGGACAGTGTGGTGAGTGATTGTGGGGTTGTCATTTACTTTGGTACTGGGTTTTTGATCTTTTGTTTTAGCTTCTTTTTTTTTAAACTTTTCACCCCAAACAAGGCAGGTGTGTCATTTGCCTGCAAGGGGTTACAAAGAGTGGGAGCAAGAGTAAAGATGCATGAAAGAGGAAAGGATGAAGAGAAGGACTGGGAATAGATCAAGGCATCTGGAGATGTCGATTGACATTGCATTTGAATAGTTGGAGATTATAGCTATCAGGGAAGCAAGTAAGAGGAAAGGAGTTCCACAAGCAGGAAGTGTGAGATATGAAACTATTGGAATAGAAGAGACAGCTACATTTAACTGTTTCAACAGTGAAAGGGTGGGACTGAGATGCCAACCTAATGGCACATTTAAATTCATACAGTTTGGGAACTAGCAAAAATAGCTCATTGGAGCAGTTAACATGAAAGTATTTGTAGAAAAGACAGAGGGAGGCAATGACACATATGTGAGTGAGCGACTGTTGATGAGATGCCAGATCAGGGCCAACCACATTGCATATCCATCTCTAGATTTTGTTGAGGGCCCTAAGAAGAACAGTGGGGGCTCCAGACCATATATGACAGCAATATTCCATGCAAGGGCTATTGGTTGATTTATAGATTTGAAGGATGGACTCGGGCGAGAAAAACTTTCTGGTGTGACACAGAGAACCACCTTTCCTTGTGGTAGATGAAGCTAATGATTCAATGTAATTGTTCCATCTCAGGTGAGCAGATAGTGTGAGACCATGCAGTTGCAAAGAGGTTCTCTCATGGAGTTGAGCATCAGACATTCTAATGGGAGGCAGGGAGGGTTCTTTGTGGTGGATAACAAAGAGCAGTTTTGTTTTTGAAGCATTAAAGTTACCCAAGTATCTGGTTTCAGAAATGGAGTTAGCTGAATGACCTCTCCCTAAGAATGTCAGCATTAATGTTAATGAAAGGTTAAGCAGATGATAAGTAGGTGATACTCCTCAGGAGATTTAAGAAACATTTTTTATTTTATTTTATTTATTAAACTTTGCCTAGTGCTACAAAAAATAAAAGTTTGTCAATACCTACAGCAGAAACGAATCAAGTGAGTACCAGTGAAGCCAGTGATAATGTGCAAACTATGGTAGATCTTTCTAATAATACTCAAGCCACTGTTGACAATTTTAATACAGATAATCATTACAAGTGTTGCATTGTGAAACAAGAAGAGAGAGCAGAAATAAAAATCCAATTCATTCAATGACTTTGTAAACTGGTCCATAACAGTTCATAATCTATATCTATAAAAGGCAGGATGTGTGTGTGCGTGTAACAAATGCACAGCCCCAATTTTCGACAGATTTGCACCAAAGTTTTCATGCACATGCTCCAAGTTAGCAGGAAGGCCAAGACTGACTTTGCATTTCTCAACTCCCATTGATAGTGGAAATAATCGATTTTTTCATGCTTCTACGGCAGTTTTCATGTAGTTTGCGGCCATTTTCTACTGGCCAGAGTGAGAGCCTATAGCTGGCTGCCATGAATAGGCAGGAAGATTCTATTGGCCAGCGTAAGAGCCAACAGCTGACTGACATCTAGCATGCAAAAAAAAATTGATAGCTGCATTCGTCACAAGTGGGAAAAATTTAAATCTGTATGGCACTTTACTCCAATTGGCTTATTCGCTTGCTTAAACTCAACGTTGATACTGATTCCACAGAACTGGGTTGGGTGTGAAAAAGTATTTGTTGTTAACATTCTTTTTTCATTCGGTTTTTCCAGTTACAAGTCCTTTTTTAAAGCTGATCGTTTTGTGTTCATTTTGTTTAGTTCTTTTTTCGTAACAGATTTAATGTTTAGTATAGAGCTTAGAAAAAATTTGCACTGTGAGATAGGCAAGAAGTAAGGCATGTAGCAACATCAGCATGGCAAAGGGCACTCCTTTAAAGGCAAGGAAGGGCAAAAATAATTTAAGTCAAGTGATAGCGATTGCTGTATGAGTCGTACGATTTTTGAATCAAGCACGGGCAACGCCAGGCCATGCTGCTAGTGATTTCATATATAAGACATATAAAACATTTTTTAATTTCTTTACTATTATGTATAGACTGAATCTAGCAACATTTATTTAACAGGCTTATGGCCATATCACATTGAAACACTGGTTCTCATACAATCACCAGAGTTAAGCAACTTCGAGTCTGGTCAGGACCTAGATGGGTGACCACTAGGGAATAGCAGGTGTTGTAAGTTTTGATGTGCAGGCGATGTAATGGATAACAGCTTGGAATTGGAAATTGGAGAGCTTAGTTTCAATTCCAGTTTGGTTTGCTAAATTCACTTATGTGCAAATACCCTTAGGAAAGGTATGAATCCAGCTTTTCTCCCCCCAGCTATGGGTTAATTAGTAGGACTTGTCACAGTAAATCATTATTGTCTCCAAAAAAGTTCTTATAACGTAAAAGAATAATTTCTGGCTTTAAATAACCTACAAAAGGTTGAAAGTTATAAAAAACAATTAAAGAATGGTTAAACGGAAATAAGATCCTTGTTTCTTGTTCTATATATATACCTTCAGAATGTGGGAAATCCTAGCTCTTCACAATTCCCTATCTCTAGTAGTTTTAAGCAATCAGTCTCTTTACTAGTCCCTCTCCTGTTATCCATTTACACAAGCACATTGGGTAAGTTTCTCTACGTTTCCCCCATTTCTATTATCTTCAATATGGAGCATGAGTGTCAAATTCTTCAAGTGTTTTTTCCTCATTAAATGTCCAGAAATTTCAACTCTTTTTATCTGATCCTAAGCACATGTCCTTTTTTCCATTTTCTTTAAAACATTTTCATTGCTCACATGCTTTGTCCATAGTATTCTCAGCATCCTTCTGTAGAACCACATCTCTGTTGCCTAAGGTCCCTTCTTCATATGTGAGGAAATTGTCCAGCATTCACTGTCATATAGGAAGATTGATATTATATAGCAGTTCTGCCCTCTTTTCTTTGTTTCTAATAAAGTTTTCTTCTTAACACTTTGTGGTTAGTCTACTCAAATAGCAAAGATTGTATATATTGTTTTGTTTGCAAAATCTTATCTAAATGTCAAATTTCCCTGAACACAGGTGGGTTTTCTGACTTGTTGAATATACACAGAACTTTGAAAATTCATGTTGAAAGCATAGAACAAAACAGGGTGATGTTTTGTATAACAAGAAAATCAAACGAAAACACTGTGAATCAGTAACTTGAGAAACAGATGAGTAAAAACATACAACACTATTTTCAAATACTGAAAAGAATTGTACCTGTTATAAAGTTTTTAAGTAAATGACCTTTGACATTTAGAGATCATAGAACAGAGGTGGGTACTGCTATCATGGAAAAACCTGCAAGTGATTTTTAAACATTTTTACTAAAAAGAAAAAAAATTCATTGACAATTTGATTCAGCAAATTACAACCAAAGTCCTGGGTGAACATAAGCTTTCGCTTGAGGATATATATGGTCAGCCTGATGATAATGCATCTAACATTAAGTGCTCAAAGAAAGGGATGCAAACACTCTTTAAAAATATTAACAGATAGACATGTACTATGTGCAGCCCATAGTTAGAAAGTGAGTCAAAATACTGGTTCTATGTTAGGTATATATTGTGTGCACTATGCTTAATTAGTTTGTTCTATTTACATAAATAACATGCACCACTGCAGAAATGTAAACAATAACAAATCAATATCATAAATATGCATAAAATATAATACTCTCCTTTGATGACATATAATCAAAATTATCAGAAAATAATTACATTGGAACAGATAGACGGGTACTGTGTATTATAGGCAAGCCATTCTCCCAACCTCAGAAAAAAGGCAGTGTCTACTCTGCTTGAAGTTGTTGACCATTGTGGAATTTTGCAGGAGCAACATGTTTTCTTTTCTGGATCTCCACTATGATAGGGGATTCTAAATCATGACCACTGAAGTTAAGCAACATTGATCCTGGTCCTAGATGGATGACTGCTTGGGAATACCAAGTGCCGTAAGCTTGGATATGCAGGAGGTGTAATGGATAATGGCTGGGAATTGGAAATTGGGAATCTGAGCTCCAATTCCATTTGGGTTCATTATATTCACTTATGCACAAATATCCTTGGGAATGTTATGAATCCACCTCTTTTCCCCCAGCTATAGATTAATTAGTAGAACTTGTATCAGTAAAATCATTATTATCCCCAAAAGATTTTTACAATCTAAAAATATTTTCTGGCTTTAATTAACCTGCAAAAGGTTGATAAGCCATAAAAAACAAATCAATCTTACTATTTCTCTCAGTCCTTATTCTGTCATTGATTTACATAAGCTCATTAGGTAGATTACTCACTGTTTTCCTCTGCCTCTCTTGCCTTCAGTATCTCCTATAAGTGTCAATTTTCTTCTATAAGTGTCAATCTTTCTTTCCTTATGCATTCCAAAAATTTTAACTATCTATATATGATACTAAGTAAAAGTATCTTTTTTTTTATCTCCATTTTCTTTAAAACTTTTTTGTTGTTCACATACCCTGTTTTCTCTTCTGGATCTTCTGTTTTAAGATGAGAGGTTTTAAACACAAGGGACAATCTTGATTTTTCTATGAAGAGCTTAATTGTAACTAGATGGTCTTCACACTATAAAACAGTCTTGGCAATTAAAAATGCATATACAAATATTTTACAAACTCTCAGACACATTTTTGAAAACTCAGGAGAGAAGTTTGAACATAAATAGAATATAAATAATTTATACAAGATGGTAAATTTGGAATATGCTATTTTAACAGTCACTTTACGAAGAAATGCTGTAGTTTTTTCAGTAAAACAAGAAACTTCAAACCCTTTGTTTTGGTGTATTTATTTTCTATCATCTTTAGTTTGTTAAAGAACTTTTTTATTTAATTATTTCACTCCAAGTAAGACAATAAAGCCACTAGGATGCAGTAAGATTACTGAGAGTGAAGGAAACTGAAAAAACATTACTGAGGAGAAAGAACAATAAAAAGAACAGGACTCAAGGAGACAGAAAATGATGATTGATTTTTCATTTGAATTTCTGAAGATTATAATTGACAAGAAAGCAAGAACTGGAAGAGAGTTCCGCAGTCAAGAAGTGCTAGAAAATAAATTATTAGAATAAAACTTATGGTTACACTCAGTAATTTTAACAGTAAAATGATGAGACCTAGCTAGAATATAGAATTAAAAAATCTAGCCAAAAGGAGTGAACACTATGAATCTAAAGAAAATGTCTATATGAAGATATCACCTTGAGTTATTGTGATGTATCTGGATACATTACTTTAAAAATAAATTCAGGTATAACTTCTTTGAGAGTGACTGACAAATTTAATATAGTAGTTCTAAATCAACTCTATGACTGCTTAATAATCCAATTGTGCAAGTGGATTTCACCAAATAAGAAGATAACAAAAAGGTTCAAGTCCCACTCTGAATTGGTGATTAATTATGAAAGTGAAGAAGACAGTATTAAATTTATAACATCGCATTATAAAAATGGTATTAAACACAACTTAATAAATTAATGTTATTCAATTCAAAGAATATTTACACCTTAGGAAATCCCAAAACACAAACGAAAACGCATTCTCTAAAATGCAATGTATGAACTATTTTTTTTTGTGAGTAAGAGCTAATTGAAGTGCTCTTGAATATTAATATTACTGCTGAATATTACTATTGCACTTAAGCTGTATATGAAAAAGGCTGTCACAAGTTGTGAGTCAGAAAGTAATTTCTCAGTGCTATCCTTTATAAAGAGCAAATTTTGTTTTACCATGACAACACTGAAATTCTTTATGCATATTGTTTCTAGAAAATGGCAAATTTTAGAAGTTCTCATATAACAAAACTGTATACAAATACATACTAGAAAAAACAAAAACACTATTTTGTAAAAGGTGCTTAATGTAGTATATATTCTCAAAGGTATCTAAAATAAAAATGGTTTTGTTATACTTTATTTCAAAATTCTATGATGCATCATGGTCAGATATAATGTTCCCCTAATTTTCATTCCATTCTTATAACTGGAAAACTTTAAGGCATCATCTAAGAAATCTTTCTTAATACCAATAATTTTGACATATGGGAGTTAACCCATCTAAAATGTTAAATGTTTGTGTTGTTCTACTTTAAAAACCTCATTGATGAAAATAACAATAATTATTCAACCTATGTTGCTGGTGGGAAGAGGATACCTGTATGGATTACTCCCACTTGGTATGCCAAGATGATGTTAGGTGGTGCTGTTTAAGGATTATAAAAGAACACACACACACACACACACACACACACACACACTCTCTCTCTCTCTCTCTCTCTCTCTCTCAATCAACACACTGGAGATAATACATTACCCTGGGTGACTTACGGCTGAACTTTTGTAAACACACACATGTACATTCCCTAACATCTAAGTTTAATGACTTTTCTTCCTTTTTAGTTGTGTACACACTGATAAATTTTCTCTCTTTTTGTTAATCCATTATTAGTTTGCATAAAAATACAAGAAAATATCTCCTTGTTGAAATCTTGTCATTCCATTTCTTTTTACCTCTACAAATAATGTCAACCTGTTACATGTGGAAATTTTGGTTGCCATTGCTTTTAGTTTAGCTAAAAGCAGTATCTGCAACACACTACTCTACAATCCTGATTTCTACCATTTGGGCCTCAGGTTCTCTGAAATGGTAGCAAAGTATTTGACCCCTGTTGGATGTTGCTGATAACAAGAGGGTCCCAATAAAAGTACAAGCTTTTGGGTCCAAAAAATATAAGTTTGTCAATGATTAATACTATGAATTAAACAATACTATTAATGTAGAGTGTATCAACCTAGAGGGTTGGGATAAAAAGCATCAAGAATAAGATGAATTAATGAAGATTTTCCTTCAGTAGGTTCCCAGGTTGATTTCTTTCTGCAGTAGACTGGTTGGCAACCAAGGCTATAGGAACCAGTATGATGATGATGATGATGATGATGATGATGATGATGATGATGAAGAAGAAGGATGAACACACCTCTAATCTTGAAATAAAAGCAACAATAATAAGATGGAGTAAAACTAGTAATAAAGTAAACATAATAATAGAGAGTGTATGTACCTAGAGCAGGGGTTGGCAACCCTTTGGAGAGAGTGGCTAGAAAGCTATGCAGTTTCTCGGAGGAGGGCCATAATATCAAATGTACTATAATAAATTGTATCAACCTCAGACCCCTCTATCCAGAAGGCTGCCTTGGTCTGTAGGTTTAAAGGAAATCAATGACGTTAATGTTATATTATCTAAACAAGGTTCCTTATTTTACTGTAGGAATAGCACAATAACAACTAGCACAATCAACAAAAACTGCAAATTTCTTACTACAAACAAAATACAGTTAAAAATGGTGAATTATTTAATGGGACACTTGATTCTGCTTACATTCAAAAACACTTCCCCACATCAGGTTAATTATTTGCTGATGACAGCAGCAAAACATCACCTAATCTTTTTTCTTAAACAACTTTTGGTATATTTCATTTTCAAAAATGTTGTCCACAAGCATATATTCTTCCAAATAATGATACCATCATTTTTGTATTATTCAATAGACTTTATATTTTCCACTTGGCAAAACATATTTCTTGTAGAATTCAGCAGTGGATTCAAAATTAAATTTCGATTTCAAAAATTTGTCACATATTTTTCTGCGACTTGCTCCACAGATTAATTAGATAATAATATCCAGGTGTTAATTTGGCAGGCTGAACAAAAATTCTTTGGGGGATGACTCCTGACCTAGAGTGTTAAAATAAAAAGTAACAATATTTAAATGTTTTTAAATCATTTCACCCCTAAACAAAGCAATAAAGCCACTAAGATACAAGGTGTTACTGAGTCTGAAAGAATATGAGAAAATGAAAAAAATTATTAAAGAGACAGAACAATGAAAGAAGATAAAAGATAATGATTGACTGAAAAAAGAGGCTGGAAGAGAGTTCCAAAAAATGAAAGAGAAGAAACTGTTAGTATAGAAGTTATGGTTACATCAATCAATTTCAACTATAAAATGATGAAACCTAATTGCCAATCTAGTATTGTGTTTAAATTCATAAAATCAAGATACCAAAGAGGGAAGCTCATCAGAATAACAACCATGAAAATATTTATAGAAGAAATGCAGAGAAGCTATGTTATAGCAGTGGGAAAGTGGCTAAAGCCAAGATGCCAGGTCTGGACTAACAACATTGAAGATTTTTAATCTCTAAATACATAACAGAAGCACCAGACCAAATATGGTAGAAATATTCAATGCATAGATGAATAGGTAGACTTATAAATATGTAAGAGAGATTCTGGCAAGAAAAATTGTCTAGCATGACACAGTAAACCAACTTTCTTAGCAGATGTAGCAAAATGTAGATGTAAAAATAGTAATAAAATAATAGTAAAAATGATGACTGTATATACTTACAGGGCAAGGTTAAAAAGCAACAATAATATGGAATAAATCTAGTAATAAATGGTAGAAATATATTTACTAAGTAGAAATATATTTACTAAAAATAATAACGAGTGCATTGAGAGTTGTTGTAACTTTATCCAATAATGGCTACCAATAGTGCCAGATTTAAGTCTTGAGAGCCCCATGGGTTAATAGAATTTAGGTTCCTCTTCATTATATATGTTCGCCCCCGCCACATATCTATAAAAAAATAATGCTTTGTTTTGGTGTAAAAGATGAAACACTTCAACTAAAAAAGCTACATCAAATATATATATATATATATATATATATATATATATATATATATATAAAGGATGTATCAGAATCTAAATCGAGCCCTTTCAAGGTGATTCATAGTATTTAAAAGACACACTCCAACTAGAGTTTTACGATATGCTATATTTATGGGTTAAAGTGCTCAATGTCAGGGATAGAGCATATGTAAATATAAAAGTGCACATTGAAGTCAACACCAAGTGGCAAATGTCTGTTTCATGCTTAAATGTAATAGTCATGACTTGATGATTGCACTTAAGCATGAAACAGACTGTTGTCCCTTGGTGGTGACTTCAATGTCCACTTTTGTACATGTGTATATATATATACATATATATATATATATATATACTATAAACATACTATCCAAGTATTGGGCACTCTCCTTCTAAATTAGAAAATTTTAAACATATATAAAGAGGGTGTTGAGTCACTGTTTCTAAGAAAATGATAAATGATTTTCATTCACATAGATATGTAAATTAAACAATAATATTAAATCTTGCTTCTGATTGGTTGTCATGAAAGGTTGAGGTTAATCTTCATCTCATTATATATGCCCATTGGCTTAAATTCTTATTTTTTGTTGCCTGTTTTCTAATGAAGTGGCTTTTGTAATTTCCACATGACTTAGAAGTATGCCTGCTTCCTAACAAATTAAATGTAAGGCAGGACAAGAATTAAATGGTCTTTATTTGTTCTTTTTCCAGGATTCAATAATTGCTTTCTAGACTTTCCACCATTTATGCATTGATGCTTAACAAGACAAAATCTTTAATCTAGAATGTGGTATAGGATTGAATTAAACTATTAAAAGAAATATAATGCTTTGGAATGGAAACTTTAATTGGGCATTTAATATAAGCAAATATAATACATATAATTAGTCTACTTAAAAAAAGAAGTTCTACTAGTTATTATTAGTTATTATTATTAGGTAGGTACCTCCACTTTTTGCAGAAAACAGCATAGCATAATGAAAAAGGCCACAAACTTATTAAAAATAAAGTTTTATCGTAAAAATGTTTATGTTATCATTAAGATGGAAGACAAGTATTTTTTGATTATTTTTTGAAATTTTTTAATTCTTTCTAACACATTCAAAATTTTGGTTAAAATCTTGTTTTGTTTACGTCATTGGGGTGGCATAATAATTACATTGGCTTTTTTGTGCTTTTTTTCTGTTGAAAACATTGATTTGGAAATTCTTGTAAAAATCAAATAATTGTCTGATTTTAATGAAATTTTCAGGACTTATTCACAAATGAAAGAAATTAGTTTTGAAATTTTTATTTTAGAAAACTTTGGTAAAAAAATATTTTTTTTTTACATATGTTACCCCCATCCCACCCACTTACTTAATTTCATGAAATTTCACAAAAACCTTTCTATTTCCTGAATTTATTTTATTTTATTTGTTAAAAGTAAGACTCCTTGGAGAATCTAAATAGCCTAATTTTTTTTTTCAAACTTGCACTATTCTAACTGAAAATCTGCTCTGAACTGAAAAATAATGAATGCGATAAAACTATGACATTATTTAATTAGAAAAGCTTTTAATTGCTTTTGTAAATAAGTTATATTGTCTGAAGCAATAACATTTTTCTGATGAATGATGAATTTTTACAAGAATGTTTTATTTTTAAAAAATTTTAATTATAATAATTTATAACATTTTAAAATCATGTAAAATTCTGTATTGGGCTATTTCCTGGATGGGATATAGTAATTAAGTGGAAACGAAATTTAGAAATCCAAAATTGATAAGATTAATAAATGTAGTTACACTATTCTATTTTTTAAATTATTTTTTATTTTTTTACTTAATTTGTTCCCTTTTTCATCTATGAAAGGCTAAACGTGACATTATTATGAAAAGGTCAGAGTTTTGTTTCTTTACAGTGAAATTAATTTAAGAAAATTTTATAGTATTTTACTTTTTTTATTTTTGCATAAAGCATCTTCGAAAGGTAAATAAAAGTCAATAAATTATTAGATAATTGTGGAAAATATGTTCATTTGTAAAAATTACTAGGTAGTTAAAAGCCAAAAAAGATGCATTCACTTTGATTTTGTAAATTTTATGTCAATTCTAGTCAGCCATACTAGTTGTCATTGCTTCATCACTCAATTGCCCATCAATCATTGCTTCAGATAAACACAGCTGATCAATAACAAATGGTTGGAAATTACTTTTTTATGTTATAAGTAAGTAATATTTATTTCAAATCAGATTAATTTAACTTTAAATTTTCTAATTTTGCTCAAATAATGTCTCAGATATATATATTTTTTGGAAGAGTTTTAAAATTGATAAATTTGTTTTGCTTACAAATTTCTTAAAATTAAGAAAATAGCTGCTTTTAAGAAAAATTCAAGAAATCAAAATTAAATTTGACATTCCAATCTATATAATTTCTATCTGAAATACACCAGAATATTTTACTTACTGGAAATAATAAATTTAATCCTTTAGCTTTGAATTAAAGCTAAAATGAAATCTTCAAGAATGCTTTTTCATTTTTAAAAATTCATTTTAAACTTTAGGTATCTGTCTGTATTTCTGAGATGTGGTATATATGTACACTATTTACATTATTCAGATTATTGTCCTCATCTTTGTCATGTCAAGGACACATGGCACAGTGGATAAAGGCATTAGTTAGATCCAGTGACAGGACACAAAGAGTGTGAGTTCAATACCTTGTTAAGGTGATGGAGAACTTGGAGAGGGGAATTAATAGGAGATAACTGTATCCATGGCACATGGAACTAGAACAGTCTACTAGTGAGCGAAATAAAGGGTTCAGTTCGACATTCCAACCACTTGAAGAAGGCCGGAGCATACAACGGCCGAAACGTTGTAATAAATATGGCGACAAAGATGAGGACAATAGTCCGAATAATGTAAATAGTGTAAACCTTAGGTATTGAAAATTTATGCCAAAAAAGTGGAGGTATATATTATTAGGTTATCCTCCATGAAGTCCTGGATTCACAAGAAAATTCATGATTTGGGGCTATCAAGATAGATATAAGTAGATATGTATTGCATTGTTCTTGTAGATATGATTATTTTATTGTGGCTCCCTTTTCAAAAAGTTCATTATAATCTTCATTTTTACATCCATGAAAATGTGTTGATTGTAGTGCAAGCACTCTTACTCTTTTTCTATTAATTTAAATTGAGACACAGGTAAAGCAGAAAAAAACATCAATTTGAAACTGAGAAAAGAAACTATTAACAATCAAACAATACAATGGTGGTTTCAGAAATTTTTCTTTGAAGCTGTGTATATACAAAATCATCCTTGACAAATATTATTGACAAAGAGAAATTTAAAAAATTCACAATCATACTTCTTGGACAACATTTGGAACTCTTTCAGTAAATCTTGGAGTATTTCCTCTGATTGTTTCTTATCCTTTGGTTGTAATAGGAAAGATGAGAAAAATGAACAAGCATGAATAGTCAAAAAATAAGAAACTGTATCACTTTGAGGTGTGCTTATAATGTAAACTTATAATAATAATAACCTCTTACATTCTTTGTGAGCAAAAAAATAAATCTTTTATGATAATCAGAAATGTCTCTTTTTATTAAAAGTATGGTATTTTTTCTTGAAAATATCGTATACTATTCTTCCTGGTGAAAATCAAACATTTCATAGAGTAATGGTAATATTAGCTGTTTCATTATGAGGAAATATTGACCGAGCAGCTTGTGTTACTTCTGGTTGAAATTTATAAAATCTTTCTATTGAAACTATTTTTCAGGAAAATAGGTTTCTCAAGTTCACTGTGGTAATAAAATAAGCACATCCCATCTCCCCTCTCACATGTAACTATCCATCACAATAAAACAAACGTTTTTCAGTGTTAAAGCTGAATTAGTAAAATAAGTCTTCATAACTTTCTACATATAGTTGTTACTATATAACATTCACTGTCTTTTCCTTTTCCTGTATTGATGGATGGCTTCCTTCCTAACCTTTTATTTGAAGTAGTATTGAATGTCAACATCTTGATCATGTCATTATTTTCTCTTCAAGTTACATGTGCTCTCCATTTTAGCTGTTGCAGCTGCTGTTGGTAGTCCTCAAATGATGAGGTTTCTGTTATTTGGCACAGTTCTTTGTTTGGGATTCTGTAATGCCAGTCCACAATGTTCAAAGAAAGATGGTCCTCACCAAGACCTACAGGATACCCCATTTGCTCAAAGCTATTTTTTTAACCATAGGTCTGAGGAAGTGGATGTAAACAGCTGACAGTTTAGATATTTCTGAATGTGTTTGGTGCTATACATAACATCTGTATGAAAGTCTCGATCTGATGACGCTATTTAAGAACGTGATTCAATATAATATTTTGATGACGCTATTTAAGAAAGTGATTCAATATAATATTTTATTTTTTTCTCTTTAGAAAAACTGATATTTATTTGCTTCCTCACAAAGACAATTATGACATTAGATGAGGTTCAATGAGAGACCTCCACCTTCATATGTGTGAGTAGAGGCAAAAGTTGAGCATTATCAGTGGTCTTGTAACAAAATCAGCAGTTGTAAATCTAAGATGTAGCAAAATAAATCTGTCTGAGATGTAACATAACAAGCGATCACAAATCTGAGGTTTAACAAAATGAATGGTCACAAATCTGAGGTGTAACTTAACAAATGGATGCAGATCTGATACGTAACATAAGTAATGGATGTAAATCTAACATAACAAATGATTGCAAATCTGGGGTGTAAGAAAATGAACTGTTGCAAATCTGACATATAACAAAAGGAACAGTTGCAAATCTGAAGTGTAACATAACAAACATTTACAAATCTAAGGTGTAACATGACAAACGGTCCCAAATCTAAGGTGTAACATAAGAAGTGGTCACAAATCTGAGGTTTAATATAGTGCACAGTTCTAAATTTGAGGCGTAACATAAACAGTTGCAAATCTGAGGTGTAAAAAATAAACAGTCACAAATCTGAGATGTAACAAAACAGTCACAAATCTAAGTCAGGCTCTCTATACTGTCAGCACAAACTGACCCAACTCTGACTATGAAAAGGTATTAGTGTTTTATACTTATAGTTACAGCCATAGATTGGCTATGATTTATTGATGGCTAAACATCACCAGTCTCATGCAAATTAGCAAAACTGCTATGAAAACTTAGCACTGATGCCATCTACATTGAGAACCGGCCTCTTCTAAACAGCCAATTATACAGCAGAATACAACTTTTATCTACACCGGACACCCTATTCGAGTTTTTTTTTTTTTTTTCATGTTGATTTGTTCTCTTGTGCAGGCCTCCATGGTTAGTGCAATGCTGTTCAAGAAATGCATCTCAAGTAGTCAAGCATATTTCAATTTATACCAAGTCACATTTGAAAACAGAGTTGATCGCACTCCCATATGACCAGAAATTGTGCTGAAATGCTGGCTCTCGTTCAGTGCATGATGTGTACACTCTACTTTATCAGCAAATTAGTTTGCTCTATTTACATAAATAACATGCACCACTGCAGAAAAGTAAACAATAACAAATCAATATCATAAATATGCATAAAATATAATACTCTCCTTTGATGGCATATAATCAAAATTATCAGAAAATAATTATATTGGAACAGATAGACATGTACTGTATATTATAGGCACACCATTCCCTCAACCTCAGAGAAAAGGCAGTGTCTACTCTGCTTGAAGTTGTTGACAATTTTGGTATTTTGCAGGAGCTGTATTTTTTCTTTTCAAGATCTCCACTAAAATGGGGGATTTTGAATACTCAGGTCAATTTTAATTTTTCTTTAAAGAGCTTAGGAGTAACTAGATGGTGTCTGTACACTATGAATCAATCCAAGTAATTAAAAATTTTTATCTTCTTTTATGTACTCCATTCCTTCAGAACTTGGGCGGTCATGGCTCTTCACAACTTCCTATCTTTTGTAGCTCTTAGCAATGTTTGTCTTCTTACTATTTCTGGTTTACAGCTGCATCATCAGTGAAGTTAAACAATGTCAAGCCTAGTCAGGACCTAAATGGGAGATCACATGGGAATACCAGATGCAACAAGTTCGGATGTGCAGGTGGTGTAATGAGATTCAGAATTGGAAATCGGAGTTTCAATTTCAGTCAGATTTGTTATATTCACTTACATGCAAATAGACTTAGGAAAGTTATGAATTCTCCTCTCCACCACCACTATGGGTTAATTAGTAGGACTTGTATCAATAAAATCATTATTACCTCCAAAAACTATTTACAATCTAAAATCTTTAAATAACCTGCAAAAGGTTGATAAGCCATAAAAAATAAATCAATAAATCTTACTATTTCTTTCTGTCTCTGTTCTGCCATCCATATACATAAACTTATTAGGCAGATTGCTCACTGTTTTCCTCTGCTCCTCTTGTCTTCAATATATCCCAAGAGCTTATATGGAACTAGATCATCTTCTGACCATTTGTGACACCTTAAATTTGTAACTGTTTGTTATGTTCATTATGTTACACTTCAAATTTACAACTGTTCTTTTTGTTATATGTCAGATTTGCAAGAGCTTAGGTGTAACTAGATGTACACTATGAATTAATCCAGGCAGTTAAAAAAGGATAGGCAAGTATTACTAGTTTTATTTGATCTTATTATTGTTGCATTTTATCACAAATTTCCAGGTAGATACACTCTTTATTATTACTTTTATTTTATTACTAGTTTTATTCCATCTTAGTATTGTTGCTTTTTATCATTATATTTTTTTGGTTGAAACACCCTCTATTATTATTATTATTATGTTATTACTATTTTTACTTATTATTGATGTTTTTATCACAAAGCTCTGGGTTGATGCAGTCTTTATTATTACTATTATTATTAATTTTGCTCCTAGTTATTGATTTGTCCTGGGTATGATGATAAACTACATCCAGCAGCAAGGCCTCTGATTGGAAGATTTTGAGGAGCATGGAACCACCTCAATTGCTGTTGTTCCAAGGTCCACATTGACCCAGGTTGGCAGCACCTGTTAGGGTCCCAGATATGTGCAAATAGTACCCCCCCCCAAAAAAAAATTGGGGTCAAAACAAGAAAATATAAAAATAAATTAGAAAAAATTACTGGAAATACATTTTCAAAGTAAAAAAAATAATTAAATTACCAGAAATACATTATTGGAAAAAAAGAAAAAAATTGCCAGCAATATATTTTTTGAAAAAAAATTACCAAATCTCAACAGAAAATAAAATTTTAGCATTAAATGATCCATAAGGAGTTGATATGCCAAACCAAACCAAACGCTATTATCATTGCTTTTAAACCGGCCTTGTGCCACATTCGACTCACGTGGGAGGGTTGTTAAATATCGTAGTGTAGCAGTGTAGTGCAGTGCAGAGTGAGACTTCTGTAGTGATCAGTTACACTTCCGTTTCTCGACCGGAAGATACCGTTGGACTTTATTACTATTACTTATTGTTACTACTAACCTACGTTCGTTCTACTACTAATCTCTCTGATGTAAATACCTCTCTGTATATACCAGTATTTTTCCCTACGACTGTGTTTGTTTGTTATTACCATATACTCACGTAGAAACACTCAACATCTCAACAGTGGTGACGAAGGATGTTTTATTGATCTCAACACTACTGATCACATGTCGTAGAACAACGCAATACAATATGGCGTTGCCGATAAGATGCTTGGATGGACCAAAATTTGCCAAGACTTGGATCACATCTTTTGCAGCCCAGTCTATAGCTAAAAAATTGAAAGAGGGGAGAAAATGAAATAAGTGACTTCATACTAGCTTCAGCAAGTTGTGAAGCTATAATGAAAATTTCTGTTATTGGAGAATTTGACTTTTGTCAAAATTATAAAAAGAAGTTTACAACCTAAAAAAGTAACTTTCTCCTAACAAAAAGACCAAATTTCTGTCCATTAAACAAAACCAAGATGAATCCATTATGCAAATTGGTTAAATTGGAATATGTTATTTTAACAGAAGCACTGGAGTGTTTCACTGAAACAAATAAGAAACCCCAAATCTTTGGTTTTAATATACTTGAAGATTATTGTATTTTTATATCTTACCAGCTATATTGGAACTGTTGTGTTTTCATTAAAACTACTTCATTTTCTAAATTTCACTACATATAATTGCATATTTAGGTTAAGTTAAAAGCTAAGGAGAATACTAAAAAATAGAAAAATTTTGCAACAAACAAGGAAGAGTACCAAACTGCTATGTGATATCTGTCCTCCTGTATGGCAGTGAGTGCTGGACCATCTCCTCAAGGATAAAGAGAAGACTTGAAGCAACAGAAATGTGGTTCAACAGAAGGATACTGAGGATATCGTGGCCTGAACATGTGAGTAATGACAAAGTTTTGGAGAAAATGGAAACAAAAAGGAAACTAATATTTTACATCAGGAAGAGACAGTTGAGTTTTCTAGGGCATATAATGAGGAAAGAGGGCTCAGAAAATCTGATACTCACAGAACAAATAAAGGGCAAGAGGGACAGAAGAAAACAATGCATAACGTACTTAATGAGCTTGAGTAAATGGATAGCGGAACAGGGCTTAGGAGAAATAATAGACAGACAAAGTTTATTAAGAGCTACAAGGGACAAGAAGTTATGGAGAGTCATGTTGCCTACATCCTGAAGGAAGACAGCACATAAAGAAGGTTGGTTGATTTCGCAACATGTCAACTCTTGTTGGGTTATTTAATACTGAATTTTCCTATGAAGCACCCATTGAGGATTGAACTCACTACTGTGTTAACCAAACTAGCCTCACTATTACTCCATGCTGAGGTACCTGTATCTTCTGATGGCAGTTACAATTTCTACATATTACTATTATTTTATTGCTAATTTGACATCATCTTATTATTGTTGCTTCCAATCCCAACATTCTATATCGATACACTCTTCATTGTTACTATTATTTTATTGCTAGTTTTATGCTATCTTATTATTGTTGTTTTTACTTCCACACTCTCTGTAGATGCCATCTTCATTATTATATTTATTTCATTAATACTTTTACTTCATCTTAATACTGTTGCTTTTTATCACATTTTTGGATTGAATCACTCTTCATTATTATTATTATTATTTTATTACTAGTTTTACTCCATCATATTGTTGCTTTTTATTGCAATGGGTTGAAACACTCTTCATTATTACTTTTATTTTATTCCTAGTTTTACTATTATGGATTTTGAAAGGTTGGGTATTTGTATATAACTTAACTGGGTGTGTGTTCATAGGTAAACATTTAAGAAGACGCATATGAAAACTTGGGTTCTTACCATGGACTCTTTATTCTCTTTTTATGATGACAGTAGGGAAACTAAGATTTCAATGTCTCTTTGGTATGTCCAGAAGTTATGGTAAGTAAGGATATGCATTGTTATAATGGTCACGCTCAAGCCAGCCTTGTGCATGGTTGGAACGACCAAAGAAAAATTCATAGTTGGAGGATTGGCAGGGTTATAATAAAATGTATATATTTATAAAAAATAAGATTGTACCTATTTGCATATGTTAAGTAGAAGGAATAGTAAACTAGGAGACAGGCAAGAAGTTGACTATAACACCTTTCGCTGCTGCCTACACCCGGTGGTGTAACTATGTTTTAGTGGTCCGGTCCTCAGGGTCTTAGAACAATGTTTCAACCACAAGACTAACTCTGTGCTGGTCAATGCTAATGCTGGTCCAAGCTGGTTGTTGGTCACTAGCCACTTTGATCCACACCAACTCTTCCCACAATGTGTTCTTGATGTCAGAGCAGTGGAAAATTGAAGGTTATAGTCTTGCAGTACTGGTTCAAGATGTGGTGGGTGCTATATTAAGGAAAAAATATCTTCCTGGCAGAAAAATAAAATGAAAAATTCATGGTGTTAAACTTCAGTTGGTTTATATAGCTCTTGGTACAACAAAAATTAATCCTTCCCACATCAATCTCTATAGTGACACTGGGCCTTGTCTAAACTTCTGGAGGGATGGGTCCAAATGCTTGGAATCAGGAAATCTGGTTGGCAGCTGACGTGGATTTCAGAGGGGATCTCAGCCCAAAGTCTCCAAGGTACCCAAATTCATCTGCTTATATGCACTTCAGCCCAAAACAGGTGTGGGGTCGAAGGGTTCTGGGGATTTGGTGATTCCCCAATTTTCATTAATTCCAATAAAGGTTTTCTTTGTTCCCTATTTCTGTTTTCTTAATCAACTTTCCAAATTTGGAAAATTATCCATCTTCCTTGGGAGTAGTCACAAGGATTGCTCTTCTCTTAACTCCAACCTTCTTCACTTCACATCCTGCACATCTACTCCACACAGGCAGAACTGAATTTTGCCCCATCTTCCTTTCTTCTCAGTATTCTAACTCTGCTAATTTCTCAGAGCCAGCATAACTGTCTTTGTGACAAATCTAATTTTTAAAGGGTGACGTTTATTCTCCTTATTAATTTCAATTCTCTGACTCGTTTCCTGGACCCAGCCGTCCGTTGAAAGCATAAACCAGATCACCTTCTCATTTTAACCTTCAAGTGATAGATAAAAATTATTTCCCAATATGTTTTCATCAATGAAAATATATTTGTTTACATAAATTCGCAACAAAGAGACATGCTGTTTTCCATCCTTGGGCTGGTTACCATCTTGGTGAAAATGTAAACCAGATTACCTGCCTGTTATGATGTATCAATTTTCATAATCCTAACCTGTTTTTATTTCTCAATTTGTTTTTGCTCACAAAAATATAATTCCCATCTGCTTCTCTTTTCACTATTGACATGTATTTTTCTAATTTCCCAAGAAAGAGATAAAGCCATTTCCCAATTTGTTTTACCTGCATGCCAGATTTTTGATAGATGAAAAAAAGTAAACACTCAGTGCATCATTCCAATTCATAGGGGTGAGGCAACCCAGATGACCCTTTCTTCACTTCCACATTACCAAGGAAAATGTCTTCCAATCTCTCTTTCTGTCTCTCTATCTTCCAGTTTATATTTCATTTTGGGCTTAACCTTTCTTCGGTTTAGAATTAATGTTTAACTACCTCACACCCTCAGTGTCACAGACTACTAATCAGGTGTCATACAACAACACAATACAACAACTTCATTAAAAAAGAAACTGTTTCACAATATGTACTTTAAAAGAATAAATGTATTGTATGTGTCACAGAGAATAATTAGTCATGATTGTATGTGTCACAGAGAGAGAATCAACAAAATATTCTCTCTCTGTGACATATCTCTTCAGAAACTAGGCGATTATGGTTTTCCACAGCTTCATTTTAAGTCCAAAGTATCATAATAATGATCAAATTCCCTAAGCTTTCAGGTAGCACACACACACACACACACACACACACACACACACACACACACACACACACACACACATAAATATATATATATATATATATATATATATATATATATATATGACAAAAATATAGTGTTAAGGCATGCTATATGTATGAGTTAAAGTGCTACAAATCAGGGAGAGAACATATGCAAATATAGAAGTGGATATTGAGTTCAATACCCAGCAGTGACTGTCTGTTTCATGCTTAAACACAATCTTCAGACCATGACCAGAGGATTGTGTTTAAGCATGAGACAGACTGTTGCCATGGGGGCGTTGACCTCAATATCCACTTTTATATATATATGTATGTTTATTAAGTTATTAGAAATGTTATACTCTTCTTGTAATATACATTCAAGCATTTTCTATTAAACAGTCAAGTATTTTCTATTAAATATTCATGCCTATTCAAGTGTCTCTTACTTTGAATCACATTTCAACCCTAACCCACTAAAATTAAGATGCCTGCAGAAACAGAAAATATACCAATGTACATCCAATCAGTACAAAGTCTGTCTCCAAGCACAAACAATAATGAACCTACTGATGAGGAAATTAAAAAGCTAAGGAATAATAAAGCATTACTAGATGCATAGGCTGAACTTTTAAAAATAGTTTACTTTCTCCCTCCGTCCTGGGTAAGACGATAAACTACGTCCAACAGCAAAGCCTCTGATCAGGAGGTTTTGAGGAGTGTGGAACCACCTCTTAATTGCTGGTGTTCCCAGGTCCATGCTGACCCAGGGTGGTAGCACCTGTTAAGGTCCCAGCTATGGGCAAATAGTTAACCCTGAAACTGTGGTAAAAACACTATGAAAGCGTAAAAATAGGTCTTAATATCAGAAATACTTTGTAAAAAAAAATTATTAATACCAGAAAATACTTCGTAAAAAATTATTACCAGCAATAAATTTTTGTAGAAAAAAAAACTATTACCAGCAATATACTTTTGAAGGAAAAATATTATCAGAAATAGATTTTTGACAAAAACAAAATATTACCAGCAAAATAAATGTTGTCGGCATAAAATAACCCATTGATGTTGATATGCCGTAAAACAAAACAAACCAAACCAACCAAACTTTCTCCCCAAATTTATTAACAAATCTCTCAATTTTCTGAAAGGAGTCTGGAATCAGAAACTCACCCCCAAAAGTGGGGTCTATCACCAATTAATGCATTATGGAAACAGAAAGATAACCCTCAAGACCTTCACATATAGAGAGGTATCTCAATTGGATCCATCACAGTGAAAGTATTAATGAACATTATATTAACTAGGCTCTCATTGTTTTATGAAGCCAGTTTGGTCTTTGTTCTGGTAAGGAATGCAATGATGGTATACATGTCATCAAACAACAAGAAATTGCTTACCACTCTAACAGGAAACTGTATACCTGCTTTATCAACCTCACAGTTGCATATATCCCCATCAACAGAAACTTCCTTTTCTCATCCATTAGAAACCACTTTCCAAACTCTGGATCCACTGAATATTAATAGGGGAACTGTATCCATCTACAAAATCTAACATGTCTGACGAGGACCCCAATATAGAAACATTTCAAAACTTATCAGGAGTACAAGGTGGAAAAGAAGACCCCAGTCTATTTAATCTTTTCCTAGATTATGCCCTGCATATTTACAAGTACAGCTGTGAAGAGATGGGTATTGATCATTTAAGCATTCCATACTGCATCCCACACAAATCTACGAATAGAAGATAATGATCCTGCAATCCCCCCCAAGGTCAACGTACTGATGATGAGGGGTGCTATGCTGATAGGTATTCATAGTTGGGATAAGAATTATCTTGAACAGAAAATCAACATCCTCGACCAAATCTTCCAAGTAATAGGAGTTGAGATAAACCTTTGTAAAAATGAAGCTATGACCTGGAATTGGAATAAAAGTAGTCATGGCACATACATTGAATCCATCAACAAAATTCATAATGTGAATTTAGTGTATCATGTATGACACTTAACTGACTGACTAAATGAAAATAAAATAAATATTAAATGTACAGGGGGGGGGTGCAAAAGTAGGTATACAGTAATGAGAAACAAAATATCCTTTACACATCCCTATAAAAAGAAATCCATAGGAGTGAGATCTGGTGTACTGTATACCTTCTTCCTTCTTTGTTCTCTCTTTTTTTTCTTGTTTGGAATAGATTACTATTTTGTGTAACATGTAATCAAAAAAACAAAAGAAATTTGTAATAGACTTTTAAAAAAAAAAAATGTTTGTTGTGCTCTTGGAGGCTGCATAAATTCATCAGATGGACCGCATGGGACCCACAGGCCGTAGTTTAACTAGCCTTGATTTATAAGATTAAAAAAGGGTAAACTAAAAATCTAATTAAATTAAAAATTTCTTGAAAAAATTGATATTCAGTAGCATGCAAGAGTGGGGGTCAGAGAGTGCAATGGTTCTAGGCATCCATATTGAGAGGGCATCCAATCAAGGAGTGAAATAAAAATCTAGTTTTTGAAATTTGAAATAAAGTTTTTATTTCATCTTTCATTTGTTTCTACATATTTAAAATGTTTTCTTTTCTTGCATTTCTCAGTACTACCCCTCCCACTTAAATCTTAGGAGCATACAATCAAGGAGTTGACCCCAAGCATCACCAAACCTCTGTATGCCACTGAGGATATCTGAATATTAATACTACTAATAATAATTAATAAACATGAAGCAGACACTGTTCTATAAAATAAGAGTAAAATACTTTATTAGAATGAAACTCAAACTGACAAACACAAGAAAATTGGGGTTGATGGGTGTAAACATGGAAAAGAAAATCTACCAGATTGTAGATGTTCATGGACTAGTAGTTCCCAGGATGAAGACAAGAAAAAGTTTTTAAAAAATTGGGGAAAATACCAGGAATTCACCAGAGAACTGAAGAAGCTGTCAAACATGAAGTTTAAATGTTATGACCAGAATAATTGGTGTACTTGGAATCATGCCTAAAATGCAGGCTTCAAGACAAGATAAATTACAGAATCAATGAACGCTTGACAACTGACTGTTAACACTTTGGCAGCACAAATACTGAGAAAGGTGTTGGAGATTTGCAGAGACTTGCTGTGGATTAATCTTCACTAGGAATATGTAGATGGAAATGCAATGTAATTTATTGCCTAATAAATGAAAGCTTCAAATATTTCCTTTCTTAAAGGAAATACTCCTTTTCCAAGCCAACATACATAACCATAAAAGTGTTTTGAATTTAATAAGCAGTTAACTCAAGACCTGTAAATATTTAAAATACTTAAATAATTTATCAAAATAAAACAAAAAATAAATATATAAAAATTCAAGAACAAAAACATTTACTCACTCTCATTTATTAGGCAATAAATTACATCACTTAGCATCTTAGCATCTTCCACAGTTTACATTTCCATTGGTTTTAAGAATATTTTAGACCATTCTTAAATTTAAAATTTGAAAACTTAATGATATTTTTATAAATACAAGTTGCAAAATAAAATTTCTACATTTATTTTTGTCTTTATATATATATATATATATATATATATATATATATACACACACACACACACACACACACACACATATATATATATTAATACACAAAGTGATAGTAACATAACAAAGCGATACTATATCATGCATCAAAGGTTAATGTAAAAAATCTTTACTACTGCAGTGAGGAGTTTGGTCTTCACTAAGTATACTAAACTTATGGAATTATACCAAACTGAGCTAAATTTAATTGATATCAATTCAATTTTATAAGATATCAATGAATAGGTTGATATAGCTTGCCCATTTACATGATAGATAAATTCCTCTAAAACTAAATTAATCTAGAATTAAATAGATGGTAATCTCTGAATTACATGTGCTATCCATTTAAAAATAAAAATAAATAAAGATAATATTTTGACAAATAAGGATAAACTTGAACACAATAAGATGGAGTGTCAAAAGAACATTTTTTCCGATGACATCACTTTTTTAGCTAACTTCACTCTTCGGCAATTTTTGTTGTTTTCTGTGGGAGGTATTTCTGCTGCATTGATTTAGTTGGACACAAGTCTTCATTTTTACTAGTTATAACATTTTATTAAATAACAGTTTCAGTTTGATGTTCCTAAAACTACTACAAACACTTTAAAAGGTTGGTGAGTACAATATTTGAAATGTGACAAAAACAACCAAGATGAAGATACTAATATGAATAAATCAATATATAATAACAATAATATTGTTGCAAAATAACAATAATTTAAAACATGATTTCATGATTTAAATTTTTCATGTTATTATCATGATAATTTTCATATTAGTTGGATATGGTGGCTATTACAAAAGATCATGTGACAACAAGTCTCTTCAAGATATCAATGCACTCTTTGGTATTCAGACTGATTTTCGTAAGCTTGTCATCTGGATAGTTTCAGAGCTGGCTTCGTTTTTCATTTCTTCCAATATTTTTGCAAAGTTCTTTGGAATTGTTCCAACTGAACAAGTAATTATAGGCAGAGCTGTAACTTTAATATTTCACTAGCATAGTACCCATAAAAAATGATCGGACTATTTATACATAGATTGGCACTTCTGCCAAAAATAAGATTATCTGTGTACTTTGCTGAGGGTCAAAGTGTCACTACCAAGTCTTCATTATAGGATCTGAGTGCAATATCTGTGTTTTTCTAAAAATTGTTTTCTAACAAGGTCCAGATATTTTTCCTGTTGTTTGGTTCCTTTCACTGTCACCTACAGAAATTGAAAAATTCACTATCACAGAAGTTTCTGAAATTTTCAGTACAGGACCTCCTCTTATTTCTGTTTATCCATCAAAGCACTCACATTAATTTTAGGTTTATTCTCTGATTGCTAATTAAGCAACATGGATCAGAAATAGAGGATAACCTTCTGAAGAGATTTAAAACCAAATTACTTTTCCTTTTGGAGATTCTGCCTTTTATCTTTATTTTCAATGTATGCTGCTTGATTAGTGACCTTAGAATAATTACAAAAACAACAGTCTGAGGGTTGTGATAGAAAAACTATCAAAGTAAGATGAAAGAAATACTAGTAAAAATGAATAATGATTGACAAAGTTTCATCTGTAAATTTGAATCCTATTAATACTATTATCAACAAGGCATATTTAAGGTAAACAGGGCAGATGAGAAATAAAGAATAAGCCTCCAATAAAAAGCACAAAAAAAATAAGATGAAAGAAATACTAGTTAAAAATGAATAATAATTGACAATGCTCTATCTAAGACATTCAAATCCTATTAATACTACTAGTAATAAAGCATATTTAAGTAAGCAGGGCAGATGAGAAATAAAGAATAAGCCTCCAATGAAGAAAAATAAGATGAAAGAAATACTAGTTAAAAATTAATGAGTTTGTTTGTCACTAGGTATATTAAACTTATAGAACTATACCAAACTAGGCTTATAATTGACAATGCTTCATCAAAGAAATTATGGTAGGATAACTCTTTTGTGTCATGAGATTTGCATAAAAGAAAACGCCTCAAAACACATTTGCAGGCTGAAAGTCCAACTGCCACATGCAGGCTTGCTGTTGCTGTCATCACCATGATCACTTCTCTCAATACATTCATGACCTTGTCAAAGCTTCATTAATCTCACCCAATTCATCACATGCAGAATGAGGCCGACAGGTCAGCTTCAACCCTGCCAGTCTCCAGATGTCAACCACTTTTATTTCTAACACTTTGATATTGTCACCCTTCTGCTCCAGGCCTCCCTTATTGTTTCCACCATGTCCCTGTTTCATTGACACCACTTCAACCAGTATCCAACAAAGATATTCCACTCACCCCACTTCATGCCTCCCTTGCTGTCACCATTGTTACCCCATCTTGTTGATACCACATTCAACCAGAACCCAACGGAGAAATTCTGCTCAAACCTCACAAGACCTCCCTCTTTGTTACCATCATGACCACATCTCATTGATACTACATTTGACCAGAATGCAACAGAGACATTCCACTTGATCCACACCATGCCTCTCTCTCATTGTCATCATTGTGACCTTGATACTACATTTGACCAGAATGAAATAGAGATCTTCTGCTCAATCAATGTTCACTATCTACACCTAATCCCTCCTCACCACTGCTATAATCTCAGCACCCAACATACCTTACCATGAATCAACTCACCACTTCAAAAATTGTTCCTCCTTTAAAAGTCAAGTTTGATTAAAAAAGAACCGACAATCTTTGTCTGTTTCATTTATTATTGTATTTTGTAATAATTTTGTATTCATTTTTTATATTTCCAATTTTTGAATAAGGTGTTGGATTTTGTGATCAGAATTATGGATAAACAATTTGACTGTTTCAGCCTTTTTCTTGAAAATGACTGGGACAGTCAAAAGTACTTGAACAAAATAACAATACAACATGAAATTCAGAGAGTTTATTCACAATTTCAATCACAATACCCAACACCTTATTTGAAAATTGGAAAAATACCACAAAAAGTTAAACAGACAGACCTTGTCAGTTCTTTATTATCAAACTTCTTTGGATGAACACTCGCTGTTTACATATACCTTATTCAAATATACATACATGCGTGCATATATATATACATATACACGGTGCGATGGATAAATTGTCATCTAAATTATTCAAAAATGAAAATAACACTGACATCTCATTTTAATAGATATATTTACCAATTTTACACAAAAAATATCTTGAAATACTAAAGAGTAAATTTATTCAATAAAATCGCCACTGGCTTCAACCATGACCTCCAGACAATTTTGGAATCTCCTGCAACTCTTCCAGATGGTTTCCTTATTTAATTTGGTGAATGCTGTCATAATCCTTGCCTTCACTTCATCTTTTGTGTTACAAGGAGTTTTGTTGGTCTCTTGCTCAACTGTGCCCCACACATAATAATCAAGGGGTTTGCAGTTTGGGGAGTTAAATGGCAAGATGTAAAGAGTGATGTGGTCTCAGAAATTGCCTGACAACCATGATTGGGTTCTCCTGCTTGTGCAGCATGGTACAGAGTCGTGTTGCCAGACATAGGGTCTTCAGCAGACACCTTCTTGATCCAAGACGGCACTACATCCTCAAAGCACTTGATGTAGGACTCCATGTTGAGTCTGAGGCCCTCACCAACAAATTTTGGAGTTCTTTTCTTATCAGAATGATCAGAGTGGATTTTCCGAGCTGCTGTACCTTCATAATCACCATTAGACTCATCCAACTCTTTCCAAATCTTCTACACTGTCTTCAGATTGACACCCAAACACTTTGAAATGTTTGTATTGGAGCTTCTGGCATGAATGCCAAGCAGTACAGCATGCCATTTCCAACTTTCTGGCAGAGTGAATTGTGTCATGGTGCTCTTTTTCTCACAGACAGTACCCACCTGACTCTGCTGTACTATGCAGTCAACAAAATCAAAAACAATGTGCATGTACAAACTTAAAAAATATAAAATGGCCTCAATTTTATCCATCACACTCTGTAGTGTATATATATATATATATATATATATATATATATAGAGAGAGAGAGAGAGAGAGAGAGAGAGATAGAGAGAAAGAGAGAGAGAGTCAGAGACAGACAAAGACAGGGAAAATAAATGAAAAGTTCAAATAAATATTCTTATAATTTTTCTCCTCATGATAAAATACAAGTCAGGCTAATATTTGCAAGCTCAGGCCATTGTTGAAGCAGCGGATAGTAAGGGGTTAATACATTTTCTTCAGGTTCATAAAGATTTTTGTATACTAACTTATTCAGCAAAGAATTTGTAATGATCAGTCTTCTTATTTAAGTCTATTCATTTCAAGCAAAACTATAGCACTAAAATTCAAGGGGCTACTGGAAGTGAAAGGAAGGAAAAGACTTTCGAATGAACCAGAAATCCAATCCTAGGCATGAA
The DNA here is from genome assembly GCA_964036315.1 of Acanthosepion esculentum. NCBI lineage: Eukaryota > Metazoa > Mollusca > Cephalopoda > Sepiida > Sepiidae > Acanthosepion > Acanthosepion esculentum. The sequence goes on along the minus strand of OZ038508.1, from coordinate 52,705,620 downwards.
ACAAAGGATAAATTTCTACTCCTATACAAAAAACTGCAGAGGAGTGCAAACTGGATGATAGGTGACCCTGCCTACTCCTATTGGGTGAAAAAATGAATAGATAAATGAATATTAAATATAGTTGCAGAGTTTAGGTGGAGACATTAGAAGTATAGAATTGAAGTAGAATTTAGAAGGAATCAAAAACCCAATTCCAAACAGGAAACAAAGGATAAATGTCTACTCCTGTTCAAATGACTGGGGAGGAGATGTGAACCGGCCGATAGGTGAACCTATCATAGTATATAATTCAATTATTCTTAAATAATAAATATAACAAATGGAATTTTAAGATACAGTGTAACCCGGATATAAGAGAGTTGCCGGGACCGGAGAAGAAGTATCTTATATCCGGGGTTTCTCTTATATCCGGGTTTGGTCTATTTTGTTTTATTAACACAGGCTCTAATTTGGGACCAGATAAAATATCTCTTATATCCGGGTTTCTCTTATATCAGGGTATCTTATATCCGGGTTACACTGTATTTTTTACAATTGTTATTGATGCAGTCAGAATAAAGAATTTATTGTTATTTAAGTTGCAAAAACTTAAATAACAATAAATTCTTTATTCTGACTGCATCAATAACAATTGTAAAAAATATCTTAAAATTCCATTTGTTATATTTTTTCTTACTACAATATTAAAACAAAATAATGAAAGAGGTGTTACAATTACAAATTTTCACAAATAAATTTCATAAATAAATTTAATTGTAAAACCTTCAATTTATACATAAGTTTAGTCCTGAATTAGTGACTTTTTTTAATAGTAAATCCTGTTCTTCTAACTAAAGATATGAAATGATTATTTAGTTTAAAAATTACTTTAAAAAAATTGTTTGTGCATGAAATAACCATCTTGTTTCTTGGAATTAAATTTCTTCCAGCCTAATTTATTAGAGCTAATTTATCTGTCACTCTATCTGTCACAATATAGAAAACCTCATAATAAATATAATAGCTTGAATTTCTGACTCATTTTAATGATTTTTTTGTTATCAACTCAATGTGATTAAATTAATATTATATATATTCTGTTTATATCTATATATCTATACTTTTATTTACATGAAATGATTTCTCCAGTTAAAATTTGTGAATAATCTACATATCACATAAATTTTGTGAAAGAATACTTTTCAAAACAAAAAAAGTAGGTCTTGATAAAGAACTTACATAAAAATAAAAAGAATTTGTTGATTGAAAGGCTAACATTTGTATCTGATTGATTAAAACTTTTGGCTTCTTAACACACTACTTTTTATTTATACTATTTACCTCATTTTTGTTGTTGTTATCACAATGTTTTGGCCATTGTACCCTTCAGCCTTCATCCGGTATATATCAATCTGGGTAACCTACAGGGAATTCTGAACTGAACCCTTTATTTATTCTACAGGGGTAAACTGTTCTTGTTCCACTGCCCACATCTAGGGATATCTTATCTAGTTCCTATTTTTGGTACTGCTCAGTTATTGCTCACCTTAGTACACTCAGTCCAAGTACAAACTGCTCTGCTTAAAGATTCAATTCACAATTTGTGATTCTACATTTTCCATGTATTCGAATTAAGTCTAAGGTTACCAACCATCCTTTATTAGAAACGACAGTACTTTGTTTTGCTCTTTCTGTCCTTGTCCTTTGTTTCATTTCAAAGGTAAGAAGTTCACACTCCTCCCTGGTTTTGTGAACAGGAGTAAAGGATTATCTCTTTTCCTGTTTAAGATTGGTTTTCTAGTTAATTTCAATTCTGTACTTCTGACGTCTCCACCAGAACTCTGAAATTTTATTCTGTAATTATCTGTTTTTCTCCCAATGGGAGTAGATAGGCTTGTCTATCGCCTGGTCCACACTCATCCCTGGTCTTTTGAACAGGAAGTATATGTTTGTCCCTTGTTCCCTGTTTAGGATTGGGTTTCCAGTTTGTTCTAAAGTCTACTTCAACTCTATATTTCTAACATTCCTACCAAAACTCTGAAATTTTTCCACTACTTTATTTCTTGCCCTTTCTTATGCTAATAATGCTCCACACAGTAACCCTCTACCTTGAGCTGCTCTCGGGCCTCGTATTGGGTGAGCGTTATTAAAAATATAGTTACGGAGGGTTAGTGCTAAATTCTGTACTACAACATGTACTATTTAAATATTTTTATTTAATATCCAAATACGAAAAGAAAGAAGCCTTTGCAGACAATGTGCATCTGTGGAGTTAGGAGAAAAAGTGTCCCTTGTATCTTGTCAACAGTCCTTGTTGAAGAAGAGGTTCTTTTCAATCAATGACTAGCTTCTGTAGACAATAGTAATTTCTATTAAGGTTGCAGAGGCCTCATTCTTTTGTAAACTGATGCCACTGTCTAGGGCCAGTGGTGCAGGGAAAAGCTTTGTTGCTGCCTGAATAGTATTGTGGAAGAAAAAAAGAGGATGATTCTTTGAATTTGATGCTTACATAGCCAGTGTTGCATATTACCCTTACAGGGTCAGTGATTGGCTCTTTCTTTAGCTGTTCTGCATCTCTGTTTTATTCTGAGCTTGATTAAACTAATTCTCTTCTTTTTTAATCATTTCACCCCTAGCAAATTGATAATCCCACTAGGATGCAAGGGGTTACAGGGAGTGAAAGAAGACTTTTGTGAGAAGAAATGAGGAAAGGAGTATAAAGGAACAGAATTCAGTAAGGTAGAAAATGGCAATTCATTTAAATTTTTGAAGATTGTAGGTGGCAGGATAGCAAAAAATCAGGAGTTCCACAGCAGCAAAACCTAGTTGCTAATCTAGTATCATGCTTAAATTCATGCAGTCGAGGCACTAAAAAATGTGAGCCCAAGAAGGCTCAGTTTAGTATCAGCGATGCCAATGACAGGCAGAAAATGTTCCCTATAGTGATTAAATGAAAGCAGTTTAGTTTTGGAGGTATTAAAATTTACAAGCCATTTCTTGCCCCAGTTAACCACTGATTGCAGGATCAATTAATCTAAATTCCAATTATATGGATTGGCATTTCTGTCTAGGATCAGAATACCTGTACCTAGGATCAGTGTAGTATGTGTGCACTCTGAGAAATGTTACACAGAAATACACACACACACACATATATATATATATATGTAAGCAAATATGTGGATGTAGATCCGACGGTATGATGAAAAATATGGAAAAGACAAAGCAAAATCCGAATATGCAAGTTTACTGTTTTAATTTTGTTTTACTGTCGACGTCAGACATTTCGGTCTAGTAGACCATCTTCGGGACATGGTTATTGGAAACATATTTATATTATTCATGTTGACTTAAATATAAATATGTTTCCAATAGCCATGTCCTGAAGATGGTCTACTAGACCAAAACGTCTGACGTCGACAGTAAAACAAAATTAAAACAGTAAACTTGCATATTCGGATTTTGCTTTGTCTTTTCCATATTTTTCATCATATATATATATATATATATATATATATATATATATATATATTGTAGAAAATAAAAGTTACCAGTGATGAATTTTCCCCATAGGGGCAGAAGCACTGCTGTTGGTTGCTCGGGAGATTTCACTGAATCTTCTTGTTTTCTCCCACCTGGTTAACATGTGATTGTGCTTTGGGCTTAAAAGGGGGCCTGTTAATAGATGAAGTGGCTACTATTGTTAACCACTCATCTGTTCTGCTTCGTTGCAAAGAACATCTTTTCTGTAACTCTACATGGATATTCTATGTGTCTTTCCTATTTGTTAAAGATAGAGCTAGACCCGTCTCTGTTGAAAATTAGCAGATCAATTCTTATATATATATATATATAATTGTGCATTTGGTTAGCAATCTCTCTTTTATACAAGTTTCATTGAAGAGAACTGACAACGCACTGCCATTAAGATTTTATTAAATTTTTCTTGCATTTGTACAAGTATTTTCTTTTCTGGATATAGAGTGCGCAAAAACAGTTCAAATAATCTGTGGATCTGAGTGCTTTCAATTAATCTTTTAGCTATTACCAAAGATGTTTTTCTTTTGTATTTTTCTGTTTAACTGAATATGTAGATTTTTATATATATATGTATCTATATGGATGGGGATGTTTTTTTTAATTTCCAAATATGAACCACACATTGTGCCCACGTTCATAATTTGATATTATTGGGAGTTTGCTTCTTTTTATTATTAATGCTTCCATTATTTTTAACCATTTTTTGCATGTGGATGATTCTACCATGGCCGTATTTTTCACAAGCATGTTGCGGATAATGGTTAGTAAGTCTCCAAGTGTATTTAAATGGGTCCTAATGGAGCTATGATTCAAGTGATGTAAAGTACGTCTTCTTGATAAGCATGGAGTGGTGTGTGTATATATATATATATATATATATAAAAAGAGAGAGATTTGTGTAATTTATCCATACATGATTTTATTATAGGTATTATATTAGTAAATAAATAGTTGACCCATGATATAAAAAGTGATGGTAATATTTAAGTAATTTTGCAATTGCATTATATTTATAGACTATCAAAAACTTTAAATTGCTCTTTATTTTTTTAGTTATAATTAATATTTCCTGAATAGTAAACTAAGCAAATAATATTCTATTCACTATTGAATAATTATGGAGTTTTATTTAACACAAGTTGCAGCAGACATCTTGTCGTACCCAGCTGGAACCCCAATTCTTTAACTCAAATGATAGTGCTCACTTTGACATCCACAGCTCATATGACAAAAACAAACCTTAATTTCTTCTGAAATACTGTCCCAAAATATCAGGGTCATAAAACATCTTTCCTGACCAATCAGAAAAGCCCCATACAGTTTTATTCAGCAGCTGTTTCTAAGCCACTGACTCACTATAAAGCCAATGCTGATTTCAACCATGAAGACAGATCCAATCTGGCTGGCATTAGTGATGGACCCATGGCAGATAAACTTAACCAGGCTATCAGCAGCAATACCAAGGCACTTCCATCAACAATTAAGCTTTTAGCAGTGACAAAAACTAGCAGCAGCAGAGACTAACACTTGAATACATATGCATGTTGATTTTCTCCTGTGAGTCTATCCTGTGTTATACCCCAAACAAACTCACAGTCTCCCATGACTAATATACAATATCCTGGAACAAGCAACTAATCGAACATTGTAAATCACAGGAAATAAAAACTCTTTCACTTATCTCAACCACATCTTACCTCCATTTGTTGTTTTGTCATTTACTCTTCTTTTCATTAATGAATTCAAGACAGTTGCATTAGTCATAGTGGTGAGTTCAGATCATAGAAGCAACAATTAAAATCCTTTCAAATCACTCACATAAATATATATATATATATATATATATATGAGAGAGAGAGAGAGAGAGAGAGAGAGAGAGAGAGAGAGAGAGAGAGAGAGAGAGAGAGAGAGAGAGATATTGTAAAAGAAAGAACATGAAGTAGTGAGAGGGGAAAAGAAGAAAGAGTGGAGGTATACCTAGTTGAACTACCGAGAGTTATAGTGATTGAGGGGAGATATACCTAGTTGTTACCCCTGGGAGGAATCACTGATATAAAGCTAAAACTAAACAATAGAAATAAAAAACAATGCATTACCAGAGTAGTCTTGTTATACTAACAAGAGACATACACAAAGTAATATCCACATTGTTATAACAATCAAATAACTCATTTCTGAGTAGAGAGACCAAGTTGCATAACTGATAAATATAAAGCTACATTGTGTTTCATATTGTAAAGTAGATATTATGATAATTATAATTGTGTTTTATATATATTAAGATATATATATTTTTATGCATTTTCTATACCATCAAAAAAGTTCACAACATGTCTATATTAGAAATACTGTGTTAAAGAAACTTGATCATAGGCTCTGTAGATAAATAAACTTTTAAAGTAAGATACATATAAATATATGTATATATTAAAAAATAGATTCATTCTTTATAATTGTTTTTATAGCATGGAAAAGGCAGAGGATCAATTATTGTCTTTAACTAATTTTACTTTTAATTTACTTTACTATTAAGAAAATATTGAACATAAACAAGAAAATGCAGAGCAAAATAAAGTTTTTGATTTCATACATTTACCCCCTCTTATTTTGAATCTTGTAAATTACCTATTCAGCTTCTATCTTTGGTAGTTGCTAAGTTAAAGAAAATGGTAGTGGAGGGAGTTTTGGAGCATGTTCCACCTAGTGGCAGTAAATGGGCCTCTCTCATTGTAGCTTTGTGAAAAGTAAATGGGGAGTTAAGAATATGTGGTGATTTTAAAATAGGCATAAAATAAGCTCAGGCTCTTTTCCTATTGCTAATATTGAAACTGCTATCTACAAATTATCAGGCAGGAAATGTGTTGTAAAAAGATGATTTAAAATTGGTCCACAATCAAATACAGATTGATGATAAATTCAAGGAATTAATAATAATAAACACCCGCATATGAAAATGGATGAAAATGCCTTTTGAGGTGAAAACAGCAAGTGCCATTTTTTCGAGAGTAATGGAATATATGTTAACTGATAAAATCAGTAATATGATTATTTATCATGATGATATTTGCCTTGGTGCTACCACTAAAAATGATTTAAGATAAAAAACACAACATGTGATAAACAAGTAAAAAAATTCAAGGATAACAATAAATAGAAACAAATGTGAATTTGATTGTGACATAATATCTTATATAGGGTAGCAAATTTCAAAAGATGGCATTGCACCAGATCCAAAGTTAATTAAGAAAATTTCAGAGGTATCTATACCAACTAATAAAAAAGAATTAGAATCCTTTTTAGGATTGGTTAATTTTTATAATAGATACCTACCAAAATACAGCAACTTAACAGAACCATTTTCTGAACTGTGGAAAAAGAATAGTGAGTTCAAATGGACTCAAAGGCAAAGCTTAACATTCAAGGATTTAAAAGAGATACATGTAGAAAAACCCATCGTAAAATTCTTTGATCACAGAAAGGAAGTTATGTTAACTATGGATGTGAGTGAGTGAGCTGTGTCAGCAATTTTATCATAAGAAGGTCAGCCAATAATGTACCTTTCAAGAAACTTGACAGCAGCAGAAATAAATTATTTAAATATTGAAAAAGAGGCATTGGCCATTGTCTGGAGCACAGAGGTTGATAATTTTTATTAGGTAAAAAGTTCCTATTAAAGTTGGACCATAAACCTCTAAAGTTTATTTTAACCCTAGAAAGGAGCTACCAAAAGTTACTTCTTTCAGGATTCTGAGGTGGCCAATAAAATAGGCTTATGATTTTGACATTGAGTATGTAAAATGAAATACAATACCACATGTCAATGTGCTGTCAAGGTTACAATTTAATAAGGACCAAAAAGAAAAATGCAAATCCTAGATGAAGAAATATTATATTGGGTTGAAACTTACATATTATCTCTACAAAGATTGGTATGGGAAACTCTGCAGGATCCAATATTAAGCAAGATTGCTGAGCGAATAAGAAGAAACAGGTGGAGTAATTTTTCCAAAGCTGAAAGACATTATAAAGAAATAAGGCATAAATTAACGATGGAAAATGGTGTTATGTGCAATAGAGATGTGATAGTACCATCAGAAACAGTAAGAAAAGATATTTTTAAAAATGTACATAATGATTTGCCTTGTGGAATTGGGTCTACACAGAGAAGATTAAAATTGGAGGCATGGTGGTCATGGTATTGTCACAAAATAGAAAGAAATCTAAAAAAATGCCCAAAATGTGCAGAAATAAAGAATTTTTAACATAGGAGAATACACTCATGACCTAAAGAAATGGAACCATGATCTCAGGTTCATATGGAACATGCACACATTAATGGCATGACTATTTCTAATATTAGCAAACTCCTTCTCTAAATGACCTGAAGTCATTAAATTTAAAGATAGAAAAATAAAAGGAGATGTAGTAGATTGGAAAATAGGATTGTACCTATTTGCATATGATAAGTAGAAGAGAAATTGTATAGTAAAGAAAGAGACAGGTGGAAGTTGACTACTGATCACATGTTGCAGAACAACACAATACAACAGAACATAAATAAGAAAATTCTGAGCAACATGAAGTTTTTGATCTCATACATTTATAGCATGGGGACAAGGCAGAGGATCAATTCTCATCTTGACTTAATTTTGCTTTTAATTTCCAATTCAAGAAATATTGAATATAAACAAGAAAATGCAGAGCAGCATGAAGTTTTTGAGATAACTATGTAACTACAAAATTACTGAAGTCATCCTTTTTATACCACTGATTAAACAATGATAATTTACACATATAAAATGAAATATATAATCAAATATGTGAGAGTGTTTATTTTTGAGTGTATAACATTTTTCACAAAGTGCACACACAGGGACTGCGCATATTACACTCGAACACCCTGTCTGGTGGGGAGGCAATCCTGATTGTGGCCCCTGGACAGTGCTTTGTGATCCTGCCTATCTTATAAATATTTACTTTTCTCTACCTACATTTATATACATTACAAATTAAACTGAGCACAACTATTAAAGGATAAAAAATTTTCATGGATTTTGACATCATTCTGGATTCTTTTTTTTCCCATCCAAATCCATGAATTTGTTTTGCTCATGATAAGTCAAAAAAAAAACACTAGTATATAAAATCGACTGTTTTTATCCATAATGTTGAATGTACTAAAATTATTCAACTTTTTAAAAAGAAAAATCTTAAGTTAATGTTAAAAATAGCCACAAGACATTGTTGATGTGTGGAATGATGTATTGTGATATGACTCTAATTTGTATTTAGATACATTATATTTATTTTCAATTTTTTTATCTGAATTGTTCACCTATATTGCATATGATCCATTATTGTACATAATGACAATAAAATTTGTATTTTACATGAATGCTACTACCTTAGTTTATTGTGAAAATTGAGAAGTAGTAGAGTGGGGGTCTTCATATTATAGATGGGTGGGAGGCATGAGACACTTTCTCCAGTCCTGTGCACAGATACTACACTCTGATCTTAAGGAGAGCACACAGATACTCAACCCCTAGGCAAAATCACTAAAAATAATCTTGTAAGATTACTCACTCTGTTAGCTGTTAGTAGTAATAATAAAAATGGATATATTCTCAAATATAACAAAAATTTGGAATATACATAAAATCTATTCTCTTAATATAAATGCTAATCAAATACAAAACTTCTTTCTAACATTTGCAGCCTTTAATGTTTAAGGCACTTGACAGGAAGTGCTGAGGTTTTGAATGTAGTTATCGTGTTAAAACTGGTTAATTTTTTTAGCATAATATATAAGGAAAACACTTTATATGTCTTATGGAGAAATTTCATTTTTGCTATTACAAATGGTTTAAAGAATGAATCATTTGCATTTGGATATTTTTCTACAAAATATTTATTTTATAAAAGTTAAAGGATCAACATTATAAGCCATTTTGCTAAAAAATTAAATTCTTATTTATTTTGGACTTACAGCCATATCACATTGAAACACCGCTTCTCACATGTTCACTGAAGTTAAACCTGATCAGTACCTAGATAGGTGACCCCTTGGGATTACAGGGTGCTGTAAGCTTAGATGTGCAGGTGGTGTAATAGATAATGGATCTGTAATTGGAAATTGGAGTGCCGAGTTCCAATTCCAAATCAGGTTCATTATATTCACTTATGTGTAAATACCCTTGGGAAAGGTATGAATCCACTTCTTTCCCACTCAGTTATTGTTTAATTAGTAGAACTTGTGTCAGCAAATCATTATTATCACCCAAAAATTATTACAATATAAAAAATATTTTCTGGCTTTAAATAACCTGCAAAAGGTTGATAAGCCATAAAATTCAAATCAATCAATCCTATTTACTTTGACATGGCTATTCAAGTTATTGTTGAATGTTTACAAACATTAATAAATAAAACAACAAAAATACATTTTTTTTTCTCTATTTGCATGTTCATTTATCTCATTCTCACTCCTCCTGGTCTTTTGAACAGGAGTAGAGGTTTATCCCCTGTTTCTTGTTTAGGATTGGGTTTCTGGTTCCTTTTAATGTCTTTTCATTCTCTTTCAATCCCAGCAGCCACTTGCATCATAATGTCATTATTGCCTTGCTTGAGGTGAATTGATTAAAAATGTTTTCATAAATATATACATATTGATACAGTTCTAAGTTTTATGCATATAGTTATCAAATTATATCTACCTTATATCTCTCCATATATGTATTTATTCAGACAACATGAGATCTCAAAAAAGGATATTCAACTGTTATATGTAGGATGAACATATATTTTATATAGGATTCTAATACCTTATAGTTTTACACCTTGATCTGAAAGTAAAAATCTATTGTAAAATCTTCTCTTTCTATTCATTCTATATCAGTTCAGATCTATCTCAAACTAACCTGTTTATTTATCTATCACTCTGCTCATACCTACCTGTCTATCTGCCAGTTCTGATCTATCTGCATTTGAAGGCAGTTACTGTTAAATTGCATATTGAAAATTTATGATTTAAATTTAATAAACTTAATATGCATTTAGTTGATTTTCTGTGATCATCATTGACTTTTTCAGTAAGTCTTAAATTCAAAGTTGAGAAATTTAAAAAAAATTTCATTAATTTATTTGGGATATTTACATTTATGTCTTTTTTCAATATTCTCTTCAATATAAATGTCATATAAGCCTGTTAGTGTCCCATATTTATTTAAAAATAAGAAAGAAGAGAAAATGTAGATGTATGTTACAATGCAAATGCGATAACTGATCTTGCCTCATAAGATAGATGCTTTGCTTAACCTAAATTTGGCTTTGCTATTTTTTGTGGGAGTTTCAGTCTTTATTTTTAATATGAACAGGCACACATTTCCCTCCGAAATCAGTTTGCGTAAAACAGTTTAAGGAAAATAATCAAGTATTTTTAAAGTTGTGGTAAGAATAATTCTAAAAAGCAGGCGGACGATAACGAAAGAAAAGACAATTTTGAAGATGAACTAAATGGGCTATGAACAGTCTTCTCACAGTGCAAAACGTTCTTTCTCATAGCAGACGGAGTTGCTCAGTTACGCATGCGCTCTGGCGTGGTTCACTTTAAACTATTTTGGAATTTTATGAAAACTATTTTTGTGTTTAGCATTTTAGAAAATAAAATTTCTACACTATATAATAGCAGTGATCGAAAAGAAAAAAAATATGTATAATTCTTTTTAATATATAATCTAAGACTTACAACCAGTGAAGACCGTCAAATTTAAAAATAAAGTATTTTTGTGTACTTTTTACTTATTTCTCATTTTTATTTTCTAAAACTGATTATTTTATAAATTTGAAATCGGAGGTAAATATTTTTAGAGTAGCACTCATAAAAATACTTTTTACCAATTTGGAAGCAAAAATATATAAAATTATTATATATTTTATTAAAATATTCGTATATTAACACCAGACGCTTTGACTGTGTCACAACTTAATAAATGTCTATTGAAATCATTTCTCATTTAATTGGTAGTAACATTATAAGGTCGATAGATTTATTGTATATTTCAAAACTTCAATTTATTTTTAATATTGGGATCAATCTGTCAGTCAACAGGTTAGTTTTGTTATATGAATTATTATTAGCATATTTATTACCTTAATGTACCATTTCTCTATATATCTCATTATGCACAATTTTCCAATTCCAGAACAGCCGCTTGTGCTAAAAAGTAATTACACAAAATATCTGTAATAATATTCCTCATTTTTTTAAAAATTTGCGTCACAATAATACGTTAAAAATAAAAAAAATAAACGAATATGAAGATAATGGACAGTAAAAAGCGCTTTTCGACCATGTGTACATTGGAGTTTGGTTAACTCACTTTTAAAAGAGTACGACTGCTGTATTATTGAAGTACACTACACTGTGTAACGACACTAAAGTTCAAATTTGTTACTGATGCTTCGATATAGAAAAACTTAAACTAATCGCTTTTATTGCTTTTTATTGTTCTACACACGATGCAATACAAATTTACAGTTTTCTTATTTAAAAAAAAAAAAAAAAAAAAAAAAAAAGGTGGGGAGAGAGATGACGATAAATGTTTGTAATGTAATTTGATTTTCCTCTCCCTCTCGTTTAACGGACTCGAGGTGAAAAGCGAGCTGCTGCTGCTATAACGAAGAAGAGTCTATGGAGAAAAGACACACGTGCGTGCATAAGCATTAACGCGTTACTTTTATTTAAAAAAAACAAACAAAACAAACAGTAATACTTTTTGTTGTGATGAGAGGCTGAATAATTTTATCTTTTAAATACATCAACGGATCTATTTAATAAAGAAGGATGAAAAATACGAGAAGCAAGAGAATTTCATTTAATAGTCGAAATAAAAATTTCAGTTTGTTCGTCGGTCGCCTACTTTGATACGACTGGCTGAATCTATCTCTACTTTATTTCACTCTAAACAGAGAAGAGGTCAGAAGGCCGAAATATTTGAGGTTCCATCGTTATCACATCCAAAAATCATCAGAGACCAGAAAAAAAAAAAACGTTGTTTCAAACTTAAACTAGTGTAAAAATATTTTTAGCAACTAGCGGTCAGTCTATAAAAAAAAAAAGAGCATTGCAAGCAATAATTTGTGATTTTATTTTATTTTTTGTCAGTGTTGAACTGGTTCTATTATATTTAATTAATCCTATCTTCTCACGCAAAAAAAGTTTTTTTTTAATCCAGTGTTGATGATGCTCAGTAACAGAAAGTAGGAAACTGGTGAAAAAAGAAAACTGGATTTTAAAAAAGAAAATATGTCGTTCGTCTTAGCGGTCGGTCTCTAAGTACTTTGTAAAATATGTCTTGTCGTCTTTGTAGAGAGTAAAGTAAATAAATATCTTAATTTTTACTATTGTCTGCTTATTTTGACCTCTCAACACGCGTAAAACGTAAACAGCAGTAGTAGTAATAGTAGTAGTGGGCTGTAGTTATCGGAATCTTCTTTCTTTCTTCCTTCGTCAGCCAAGCCAGCTGTCTTTCCACAACATCCTCCGGCTGCTACCAAATAATGTCGAACAAGAGCAGAAAATGCGAGATCGGCTAGCTGGAGATGAATGATAATTTTTTTCGTTTTAAATAATTTTTATTTATGTTCAACTAGAAAATAATTGACGGTTTGAAAGAAGAAAGTAGAGCAAATTTGCTTGTTTGTACATCTGTTTGATTGAGCAGTTCTACATTTCTCCCGCCGGTAGACAAGGGCCGAGCCTGAATGAAACAAGCTGCGCGCGCAGACACGCGTGCAGGGGATTGTGGGAGAAGTTGATGGGCCTTCGGTCCGCCATGATGAAAGCGACTATTCCGTGCAAATATGAAACAAGTAGATGGACTGCCGGGAAATCTATCGAAAAGCGGAGTACTGATTTCACTGCTTAAATATTATTCATGCTGCTGGATTCTACCGTTTATTATATATCACACAGTCCTACGTTCTGCCACCTTGATGTGGTAGCGAAGCTACTTTTTGGACCATCTCATTAGCATATTTGGGGTCATCACTATGAGTAAGGTGTCTTTTAGAGCTAGGGCTCTGGATTCCTCCAAGCCGATGCCCGTTTTTCGGGCGGAGGAAATACCGGATTTACCAGATTTTGCAACGATTAATAGATCGGTGCCACAAATGCCTACCGGGATGGAAAAGGAAGAAGAGTCGGTAAGTCTTGAACGCTCACTCTAACCCTTCTAAACAAAATGGCTGTCATTATGAAATAGGCGCTTCTCGTTCGAATGTACAAAATGATGTATAGAGGCTGTTCTCACTAGGCACAATGCTTTTCTTAGGTGTTTTAGTTTCTATAAATTGTAAAATAAATATTGTGTCGCCCGTTTCTACGCTTTAAATTAGTAAATTTGCTCAATTTTATATACTGCATGTCACGTGATTACGTTCAATGTGCGCCGCCATTTTGCTTTTTTAATTTGAACAGCTCTTCAATAGTGAATCGACTGTTGATCGATCCTGCTGAATTCAGTAGTGTTTCAGTAGCCCACCAATGTTGCCTTCAATATTAACCACTGCTCTACTGATTATAACTGAGCGATCGCACACTATGTTTCCTTTTATTATAGATGTTTATTCTAATTTTTTCAGATCTGTAATTGCAGTCATCAATATTAATAAGGTGTTTCCCCGTTTTAGGGAATCCCCGGTCTGTAATCGTTTGTCTCCTCATGAGAGGGAGAGAGACGTGAAGTGATCATATTGGTGTTTCAATATGAAACTGACATTCACCCTGACTTTTTCTAACATATGGTTAAGCATTTTCTACTTTGCTATGCTCAAAATGTTTGATGAGTAGATGATTATTTTTTCTTTGTTTCATTCTGTCATCAAAACATTAAACGTTATTGATTTAAAAGAGTGGGGAGGAAAAGTATGTCAGTTCATCAACGTCTACTGCTATTTTAGTGATCGACTTATGTTGTAAGTCACAATCTGAAGTGAACTGCTAGGCTACTGCTGCAATGAATATAAATTGTACATGAGTAATTTAATTTCAAAGTACTAATAATGCATCCAATTCGGTGTTGTATGACATTTTTGTGAATTGTGGGGTTACTTTGAGCCATTCGACTCGATGATGAAGAAATATTAATATATGATTGTTGATGTTTGTGTTTTACTGTTACAATATGTCATCTATTGACATTTTGTTAACTGGGACTCACTCTTGTAACTGGTGTTAGTCTACAGCACATGTTATTGAGTAAGAGGGGAGGGAACAGGAATAGCACGTGGGGCAATGATACACGTGTTCTCTCATCATTTTAACACTCAGATGTCTGTCATCATTGTTTTGTGTACTTTTAGAGAGATACATTGTAATTATTAAACATTATGATTTTATTTTTAATTGCATTACATTTTTTTTATTCGAGAACTTTTAAAAAATAAAATTACAATTTTATCGTTAAGTGATTATTATTATTTATTTGAATTGTAAATTGTCAAAAATAAACAATTAACACATTTTATTATTTTTGTTTACTTTTCATTTTCGGGAACTTTAATAATGAAAAAAATATTTTTATAAATTATTACTTCAACCGTAAATAACAGTTTTGAAATTAACTTGGGAGTATAGTTTTTCATATTTTTTTATCAACTTTGTGGACGATTTTTTAAATATTGTTGTCTTTATAATTATTAACAATCTTTATTCTTTAATGATCATGACCTGATTATCATATAACTCGGTCTATATAGGAAACTGGTATTAGTTACACCAGCTGGTGCTTTTTGTTTTGCAGTGTAGGGGCATCTCTATTTTTTTAAAGTTTAAATATCCAAAAATTATTTATTTTCCTAGTTCTTTAAGATAAAAACTCACATTTAGCTTCTATGACAAATAAATTTAAATCAAATGTTTAGTTTACTCAACTGAGTCACTCAACAAATCGGTTCAATGATTAACCTTGTCATTGATTTCACTTAAAGTCTAAGCATGGTGTTTCTCTAAATAATAATAATGAAATATTTTTAATGTCAAAGTAATTTTAGAATCCGTTTTAAACCATTGATTGAATGTCTGATATTGCCCACGTTTCGCGCGTTATTATGAACAAGTTGATGCATTACATTCAAAAGACAGTAAGGCATCGCCCTGATTGCATTAAGTGTGATGCTGAAATGATAGTTTATAAGATTTGGGATACTAAACACTTTACTAAAATACGAAACAGTGGCTTTTATTGTAGGAACATCACGTGAAATGTTTTATCTTGACCAGTTTGCAAACATATTTTCATCTTTTTTATTTTCATGCTGTGCGTTGGAATGTTTTTATAGCATCTATAAACCTCTTAAGAACCAGATTTCCAATCTGTAAATTTGTGGTTATTTTAGAAATAAAACCAGGGCTGTTCTGGTAATTATTTTCCAACAATATGGGCCATTTTCGTCTCTTATAATGAGCTAAAGTAAAAATGTTACCAGTGTGTTGTACAACTAGTGCTGGGTATCTCCAAGCTCTAGTATGAATTAATTCACTTTATGTACAATCACACGTAAACACGAGTAATCTGTTACAATTCATATTTATTATCTTTCGGATTTTATTTTGCAGTGCTGGAGACCTTGTTTGTTTTAAGGGAAATTAATAGCTTCCTTAATCTTTATCGCTTTAAAAAAGCTGCCTGAAAACCTAAAATAAAAATGAGTAAATGAAACTAGCGTGAATGGTAAATGTTCACCTCATTGTCAAACATGTTTATTTCCTTTCAAGTTCTTTGATAATTATTTTCACAACTTAATCGCGATAGTTTTTACTACTGTTATGCTTGTAAGTGTAAGGCTACTGATTAATGAATGTATTTTTAAATTTGTTGCGGATTAAAAACTTGATTCAGCCATTCATTTATTCAATTCAGTTGTCAATGGCATTTTTCAATCAAACATTTTGCAATTTTGAACATCTTGTATTGAATTTTTTTTTTTTTAAATTCAACATTTGTATTTATTTTCCAATGAAATAATCCTTATTTGACACCCAAATAAATATTTAACGGAATGAATGTTGACTTTTCCTGTTAAAAGTAATTTAGAATAAACACTGGCATCATCCCGATTCCTTTTGATTTTTTGTTTTGTTTATAATTCAGTATTTACTTTTTTACTTTTCTGTCGCGATAAAATAATCATGTTACTGTTTGTAATATCTTTGATAAAAAAGGTCCGTAGAATTTTCGCCATGTTAAAATTTTGTGATATCAAATGTTCGTACAATGGTATATTCACATCCAATAAACAACATATGCTTATATCCCGTAAACATCAACTTTTCTCACTTGAAATTCCTTGAACAATAAAAACATTGCACAAAGCAAAACTTTACTTTTGATTACAAATTTATACTTGATCAAATATTTAATGACTTCCTCATTATATTGTCTTTTGATAATCGTATTAGGCTGGAAAATTGCATTATCTTGTTATGACTAATCTTGCCTGCAGTGTGCAGTGCTTCGTATTTAGAGAGGTTTGGCTCATAGCCAGTCATGCGTTAAACTTTCTTCTGATAACCCAATAATGCTCTTATTTGGTTGAGACTGGACAATAAAACTTACTTTTTCTTTGCTACAGTCATAAATTGAATTTTAGTTTTGAATCAGTGTAAACCTCTATTTGTGCATTACATATCACACACACACACACACAGGAAAGTTTTTAATTTTTCTTGCAGCTTATTTTGGATATACTCGAAGCAATTTTTCTTCATTTTCTCTCAGTGATTACCAGAAGAAATTACACTATTGCATACAGACACTAGTGTTACTGTGCTGTGTATGGTTTAAATAGCTCTTCATCTGCATTACAATGTGTAATGCAACTGATATTAAGTTCAAACAAACTCAAAAATTACCCAGATAAGAGTGCATTATTTTGTGAAAATGACATTTAAATATCTCTGAATCCGGGAAATATTAATCTCTTATTAAAAATAATTTGAAACATGATAAAAAAATTATACTGATGCCATTATAATTTAAATATAAAGTATAAATGCATAGAAATTAATTTAGTTATAACTTACTTGCATACATATGAGAACTAGCTCCATTTATGTATGTGAATCCATTAAAAAATTGTGGCTAATATAATAATTTAGGTTTCAAGATGATGATTGATGCATTTTAATTTTCCATTTAAAAATCAGGGCAATAACTATAATGATAAATCTATTGCACATAAAGAAATACAATTTTTTTTCAAAACTTTATTAGAACTGACATGCAAAAAAAGCTTTAATTTCATGTTATCTTCATACTTAACTTTCCCAGTTTTAAGTTTTGCATTACCCTTTAGCTAACTTACTTACATTCAAATTATTGATATTTGACACCATCTGTTGAACTAATTCAGAAATCGGTATATTTTCATTATTGCATTTACATTTAGTTGCAGCCTGACAAATTGTTATGCTTAAAAATGCAACTGACCTCTTTAAAAAAAAAAAACAAAAAAAAAATAAAGTAATTTAAATTAGAAAAAATTTTATAGAATGAAATTTAGAAATTTAATTCAATAAAGAGTCTTTGATTTTAAATTTGAAACAAATGAATTTGATCTGCTTTTTGCATTAGATAAACAAATAAACTAAATTTGAAAAAAATTTGAAGGTAAACGATTTAAATTAAAAGCAATCTTTACTGATTGGTACTCCACTGCCAATCAACAAGAACTGGCAACTGCAGCTGAAGAATTCTATATGGCAGAATCTTCAGCTTTTATTTGTAATCACTTTATGACTTATAAGAAAACTTTTGGAACTGTGCAACTCTGTAGAAAGAACTTACAAATAAAAGCTTACCATTTTATCGTATTTAATGATATATAAGACACCCTCCCAACTTTACATTTAATATCACAGTATTATGGAGTTAAGTTAAATACAATCTTTATGTAAACATTAAGCTACCAGACACCTCATCTTTGCATAGAAAACCTGTGAGATATTTTTTGAGTAATTTTAGGTAGTAAATACAGTAGTTATTTTAATGACTAAATACAAATGTGGTAATTAAAATGACTTTCATTGCATGCTTTTTATGGAGAAATACACAAGACAACATGGCAATTTTGGAAAGTTTAGATTATCATAGATTTATTGTTATAAAAATGAAAGAGTTAATTTAAATTATATACCCAAGTAACTGTATCCATTTAGTTACTAACCTTGCCATCTTATGGTTCTGAAATTAATTTTGTAACTAAATTATTCCTTCATCACAGATTTATTTATTTTTTTAAGTATAATTTTTATGCATATTTTCTTGGGGAAAGTTATTTTCAGATTTTTATCATTATATTCATTGAATGTTATGCATAAAGAAATGGAGGAAGGATCTCAACTTTAGTCAAGATGCACTTCACTGACAATGACCTAAATCCAGGTTTGGAGATAAAATCTTTGTGATTTAATCAGTTTGAAACTGGCAGAAAGTTGGAGAGTTTTCAGCTTCAGTAATAAGGGTGTCAATATAATCACTTATTTTAAAAATTCCAAAAGTGGTACAGAAAAGAAAATTAATGAAATATTTATTGTAAATTGAAACTCAATATTTTCATATGAAAATGTCATATATTCATTTTTAGTGATCTGTGCATGTTAAAGTATTAAATTTTTACAGGTTTTTCAATCTGGAAAGTATTGAATTATTAAACCAAGATATAAAATCTAATATAATAATGTATGTTACTGTCTTTTTTTTTCTCTTAACTGAAATTTATAATTTTTTTAATTTAATCACTATAAATTGTAGTAATAGATTCTTTTAGTATGTATTTAATGCTTGGCTTTAGCAAAGAGAAACGGTTATGTTTAATGCAAGAAATATATTAATACTAATTTGTCTTGATAAGTTTAATAATCATTGACATTGATATTATTTTGAAAAACATTTTAATCAGCTTTATTTAGAAAGTAGCTTATATTAAAAAAAATGTATAATTGTAATCATTTTCAATTATGGACTTAAGTGATATATTTGGATTTAGTTTTTTAATAGAAGTTTTTAAAAACTGATTTTTTAGGAAATGTTTCTTATTGTGATACAATTAATGAGAAAAATACAGAATATTAGTGAAATGTATCAGAATGAAATTTGTTTAGTGAAGACTATTGATCTGTAAAATTTTCTCATATCTTATTTAGTGACAAGTATATATTTGAATGTATAAATGAAGATCTACTTAAAAGGCCTATCGAAAAAATAAATATTTTTTGATTAGTTCCAACACTTTTACATGTGGAAAAAAATTAATTTTATTCAATAACTGATTTCTAAGGTATTTATATTAAGTTTAATAAATATTATTATTTAACTATTTAAATTTAATAATTTCAGTTTCTCCTTAAACAATGAAATTATAATGGTCACTTAGTCAATTGAAATCACTAAATTTCAACTATTTCTAAGCATTAGTACTTTTGTTATCTAAAAGTATTTTGTATTTATGAGTACTTATTGACATTTTATCAATTGTCATCACAAAGAAACTGGATACTGAAAGTTAATATTCAAAAGCCATTACATTTAGTCAATTTATTTGTGTAAATTTTTGCTTCACCTAATGTCACCTGATGAAGAATTACTTATTGAAAATCTGAGAATGTATAACAGTCTAAATATACACATTCTCTTTCACACTTTTGTGCTAAGATCTAGAATTATGAAATTTTGCATTTTTGGTTTATGAATACTCAGTCTATTATAGATTTCTTTGGCAGCAGCAAAGAAACAGCTGAAAGATTTCATTGCCATAACACCAAGGAAATTACAAGCATTGATTTACTGAGACATTGAACAATTATGCTATTTCACTTATTTCAAACTGAAAGTAGACCTTTTGAATCTGATGTAGGGTTTTGCATCCTATTCAGCTTTCTCAACTCTGACGATTGTAATTGGAACAATGGAACATATACTTGCAATAAGGAAAATTTCTATAGCTAATAATTTAAGTTCGGATACATTACAGTTGTAAATTTTAAATTGATGAAAACTGCTAATCTTAGATTTATATAGGCAGATAAAATTACAAAATGGCTGCTCAGCTAAAAATTGAAAAAAGGCCTTTGTATAAATACTTGAGAAAAATGTAAGGATTTTCTACAGGATCTGGTATAGATTTAAACTGTAGCTCTGAAGTGTTTTGGTTTGTTTTTTATATGATTAATATGGCATTGTCTGCAAAAAGATATGATCTAAGGAAAATTGGAGCTCAATATAAGATACTTGACAACAAGGCTCTTGGGGAATCTGTTCAGATGTGAAGCAAGTCTTTGAGGTTGTGTACGTTGTGTCTTTATAGAAGACAAAGGCAAACTATTTTTCAAATGATGAAAGAAATATAGAATTTTTTTTCTTTATAAAGTCTTTTATAATTTTAGATTCTATACTCAGTTTGTTTTAAAAACCTACAGAAGAATTATATATGATTAATCAAGTTTTAGAGTGTTTGGAAAGATTTAGTCAACAACTGTCAAATTTATGAATAAAAACACTATGGTGGAGTAGGTAACATGTAATTCTGTTTGTGAACATTTGTTTTAAAATGATTTTATGTGAGAACATAAAATAGCTTCAAATATATAAGCAGACAACATTATTCTTTTTATTTTTAATGGCATTTATTATTCAATTTTAAAATTAAAAAAAAAACTGTATATATTTTATACTCACAGTACATCATTTAAACCATAACAATGTATTGTTTAAACTAAAACAACTGATTATAATTATGAAAGATCCCCTTTGCATGGCTGTGATTATGTTTCTTCTTTAATTATAAATAGACTTAGTATTCATAAACCAAAAGTGTGAAAGAGAATGTGTATATTTAGACTGTTATACATTCTCAGATGATAATATGGTTAATTCTGCTTTGAAAAACTTTCTGGTATACATGCTATTTTTTTTTTAATTGCTGTAGTGTTTGGTCATTTAAAAATAAATGATCATTTGATATTAATAAAATCATGCACTTTCTTTTAAACCATGGCCTCAGTATAGCAGGCATGCTTTTACAGTTTATTAATTTGAAACACCAATATTTATAAATATTGGGTGAAGTATTACCTTAAATAAATAAAAAAAAAAAAACTAAATATTTAAATATTTTTTAAATCTTTATGTATTGGATTAGCAATATTGTCCAGTGCAAAATAACTTCTGAAATCATTAAACTCAACTCTTTTGTGTTATTTGACTTGATCAAAAACATAAATTCTCAAATAATAGATTTTTTTTATACCTATAAAACAAGTAAATTATTAGAGTTTAATACATTTAAAGGTGAGCCGTTTTTTTTTGTTTTGTTTTTTTTTTTCAGACAAAGTGCTCAATATTAAAAAAGAAATAAGGTAATAATAAGAAAAGGAAAGTTCATAAGACTTATCTTTTTAACTTCAAGGTTTTGCAGATATGGTTGTTAATGAATTCAATAGATTTATCTGAACCTGATGAGTGGTGTATCTGTGAAACTTGGAGTTGGAAAGATAAGTCTTTTGAAATTTTCTTTATCTGTTAAAGTATAAATCTAGTATAATAAGCAGTTTTTATTTTGTTCAGGGGGTAGTCAGTGAATTAGATTTTTTTAATTATTTATTTGAAACTTATTTTCATGATGTATTGACTTGTAGCTTTCTTCATAAAGGTAACACATGCTTCAAAGTATCATATATATTTTTCATTGGATTTAACTTTCAAACTTACATTTTTAATTTTTAAAATGCTTAATTGAAAGAATAAATTACCTTAATCTTAGAATATTCCATTGCCAATAAATCTACTTGTAAGATTTTATGACTAATGTTGAAATTTAATAGCTACTTTGTTTTGCTATTATTTACTGCCAATTACATTTCTATAGATAATGAATGATATCACAGTATTGACTGGTGAATGAATACATGTGTTCAATTAAGATATTAAAGATAATCCTATTCATTTTTGCAGAAATTTTAGTTGCCCTCTGCAAGTATCTATTTTCTTGATATTGATACAAAACAGCATAATTTTTTTTTTGTTCTTTAAAACAAATTATTTTTTTCTATAAAATGCAATTTATGTTGATTTTTTTTATGTTGTGTATGATTGAGATACATGATTATCTTAAATGCAAACCTGATTGAAAAGCTCTTAATTATGTTTATATTAATATGATTATTTACAGGTCAAGTATTTTTACTGAATCGAAGTTTGTACAACATGCACTTTAGGTATAAGGACAATTCAACAATTTATATTATGAATGCCATAGTTGTGATTTCATGATAGAACAGTTAGTAATATTTGAAGACCTTGTACTAGTATGGTCTTCTTTATTACATTCTCTCTCTGCTTGTCTTTTATACAGTTTTGTTAGATTTATCATTTGACATCTCAATAATTTTGTGTCAATTATTAATTGTCCAAAATTTTATTGCTTAGAATTACCATATTTGTTGGCATATAAAACTCCCATCATTTATATTTAATATTACAGTAATATGGAGTTAGGTGAGGTACAAGTACTGATAGTCTACAGTCTAGGTAAAAATTAAACTACCAAATGCCACAATGTCGCTTATAAGACCTATTTTAGCTGAAGATATTTTTTTAACTGAAAAAGAGATAATCTCATATTCCATCAAATATGGTGCATTATTTCTTTTCTCTTTCTTTATTTTTTTTGTAAAAATGTAGTTTTCTGTTAACATTAAGAAATAAATATATATGATTTTTGAATAACATAAATATTACCATAAATCGGTTGCAATGGCATAGACTTGCACAAAAATGCTCTTGTTAGGCATTGATAACAAAACTTAATTATGGACACATTAGAAGAAGTCTTGACAAAACTGCTGATAAAAGTGGAATTGCAATTAGCTGAAAGATACTTTTGATAATATTCTTGAATTTTAAATGTATATAAAATTAACATAGTTTTAATGGGAACAGTGTACTAGTAGAATTGCTGCCATAAATAGTTACTACATGTCTTGATCAATAAATAGCAATGTTTACATAGATGGTAATATTGCTATAATTTTGGACAACAATGTATTTTTTTATTATTGCTGTAAACATTTATATAGGTAGTTTCTTTTGTTTGAAACTCTTGAATAAAATTTAACTTCACTTAGGTGTTTAACTCTACACCTTATTACATAAAACAGATTTTTGGTTCTTTTAACATTCCTAAAGAGAATTATTACATTTATTCATTTTTATGTTTCTACTTTCTAACTGAAACATTCTGTATCTATTTTTCTTCATTGTATCTAATCTATGAATTCATTCATTAAATATCAATAATATTGCCAAGATTGGCATGTGGCTGGGTAGTTAAAACGTTAGCATTCTGACCATGAGTCCCATGTTTAACTCTCACCATGGTCAATTTGTCAAGGAAGTGACTTCTTGATAATATCAGTCTGGTCAGACAATCCCAGCCTGTGGTGCTACTGGGAAGTGCCAGAAAACCATACAATCGGTTGATTTCAAGCATTGAGAATGAAATTAGGTAAAATTGTCCAGAAGTTGTCGATGATTCTACTAGCACAAAATTACAAGTCATTGTGACCAAGGGTTTGAGTATACTGGCCTTATTTATCTGTTGATTACATCAGATTACACTCTCTTTCTCTCTCTGAAACTGTAACTCTGGTTCACTCTAGCATATATAGTGTTATATACCATAGGTTGTCTCTGTGGGTTTTGAAGAAACACAAATGTACCTGAGCAGGCATCTGGAATTAGCTACCTATCCTAGTAGACTCCATAGTCTCCCAGGATTGACAGATATCTGTTATTGCCAAGATGAATGCTGAAACGTCAATAGAATTGTATATAAATATTAATTGCATCATGTAATTGAAATATCGTTCTGGTGCTCAATTATTCATATCTGGTTTTTACCCTTTTATTTTTCCCTATGTACTCAATTCATCCTGCAAACTTAAGATTGTTTTCTTTGTTTGCAGTTAATTTTTTTATTCAGTTTTCAAGTTTATAAATCAAGCCTAGAGTAAGTACATTGTCTTGGTTGATTAACAACTTTGTTACATGTCAAACATAATCCCATTTAAGTTAGAATATAATTGTTACAGATTATTTTCATAAACAGCATATTTTTCTTTTACTATACCTTGCAAAATTGCCCTATTCTTCCATACTTTCACCTCTTGACTTTAAAATTATTTCTAGGGGCATCACAAAACATTTTACTGCACAGCTCATCTATCATCTGAGCAGACTTTGTATGAATCTGTTAACCATTAAATTGAGCAAAATTCTTAAAAAGAAATGTCTTATTGTTTTATGTTGGATTCAAGAAAGAATTGATATACTACAAAACAAAATTTAAAAATTCCCCTCTATTTTCTCAGAAAATTGGCTCTTTAATTGAATAAGCTTTATTTTCTGATCACCTTTTACATTATGAATTGCTTTTAGGTCAGCATTTATTTTAGACTAGTTTTATGATTAAGGAAATTATTGAAGCTGCTGTAAATAAATTAGATATGAATTTGCCTTGCAGAAATGTTATCTCAATGCATTAAATAGAATTTGGTTATTGATTCTCAATGCATTTCTTTGATATTCATAATCATCCTGTATGTATGTATTTTATAAAAGTAGTCATGAATATAATTAAGTTTCTCAAAATATGAGTCTTAGTATCACCATTTTATGTTTTAATAGTTTTAGCATTATTTGTCTTTTATTGGTTAATTTTACAGAGTATGTTTTCTTTTTGTATTAATAAAGAATGTATCACTTATCATTTATGAAAGATTTTTTTGATTACTATTTTTTTTGTTCATTTTATTATTTAAAAAAATTCTATATTTGTTAATTTGAAACTAAATATAGATTAATTTTGGCTGTTATAAATAGTTTGAAATTAGAATGTTAAATTCTCAGAAGTAGATAATTAAAAATTCAATTCAATCTGGTACTTGGAGTTTTATTATGAAAGTACCTTTCATTTTAGTTTTCAGTAAGAAATGATGCTGACTGTTTTCTACTTCTGATTCTATAAATGATACTTATAGTTTGCACAGTTCAAAAATGACATTTGGAAGGGCATAACTTGAATTGAATACCGTCTGAAAGATTACAGAAATACAATGTAAACTCAGAAAAATGATAGTGATAAGCAAGTATTTTAAAAGATAAATTTGTTTTTAAAAAAAAACAAAGTAAAGAACGCAGGTTTAATTTTTTAAATACTAATTAACGTTTCAGATTGTTCATGAAAGATGTTTTAATATCTTGTCTACAACATTTAAAAAAATTATCTATGAAAAGCATTTACTATTCTACAATAAGGTTTTATTCTATTAGCTGAACTGACTTTATAATTCATTGGTCTGTTTTCATTAGTTTTGACCACCTAAATTCTATTTTCAGATTGAATAGGTTGTATTCATCATTTTTTTTCCTTAACTGTCCATCACACACAGACTGTACACATAAATTTTTATACAATGCACACAAAATTTAAAAAAAAAAACTCAATTATTTTCATATTTAATATAGCAGTTTAAAGGGTTCATCTCTGTCGGTAGTCTTTGTTCAGCTAAACCATAATTCTAAAAGATTTATTAAAAATCTTGAACTAAAAGAAATTGACTGAAGTGTTGCTGTTCATATCTTTCATAGAATTAAGACAAATGATTAATACTTTTTGATCCCTGTTTAAGAAAGCCATTTTACTCTGTTTTATTTGGTTTCTCCCTCTTTTAATTCAGCACATTGATTTCTATTATAAATAAGATGAATTAATTTTATGAATGATAAAAAAGGACACTGCATCAGCCTAATTTGTACAAATAGGTATAATCTTAGTCTTTTTAGCCTTCTATACAAGGAACTATGATTATTTTATTATAGTAGCCAGGTATTGAACTCCTAACTCTGGGTCAAGTCCTGCATCCAGCCAATGCTTTTACCCACTGGGCCATGTGTCCTCAGTGGATAATACCTGGCTACTGCAGTGGTGAACAAAAACTTGGAGAGAAGAGCCATGGCATGTGGGACTAGAACAATCTACACAGTTCGAAATTCCAGTCACCTGAAGGAAGCCAAAGTGTACAACGGCCTAAACTTTGTGAATATGGCAATAAAGATGAGGACAATAGTCCAAACAATGTAAATAATTGCAATGCCTCATCTATAGAAAATAAATATAAATATAGACAGAACTATGATTACTCTGAAAATATGATTTTGTAAATATGAACATGTGCACAAAAATATTGTTATAGAAAATGTGAGCAAAAGTTTGTTTGAAAGCAATGTTCATTGAAATTATTTTGTGCAGAAGTGCATTGTCTACTTACTATTGGACACAGCATTTGATGTACCAGTTGTACATCTTTAAGCATGTTGTTATTGGTTGATAAATCCTTTTTATAATTAATTCAGTTTAGGTACTTACACTATTTTGGTATACTTAAAATGAATTTTCATAAATGAAAAAGCTTTTAAATTGGCTTTAATTGAAAGCTAAACTATTAAAATTACTAATTCCAATAGGCAAAATACTGTAGTGTATTTCAAACAGATTGGAATTGTTCTTGGTCTTTCCTCTTAATAATAACAAACATTTTGACAATAAAACTTTGTTTTTACTAAGTTTGGGGCCTTTTTCCGTCATGCTATGTTGTCTTTTAGCAAAACAGTGGAGGTACCTAATTAATTTTATAGAAATTAATTCTTGTACTTGTAAAATATAATTTTAGCCACTTTAAATAACATACTGTGTATTTACAAGGCCAGGAACTTTATTTTTGTTTTCATATTGTATGTTTATTACACTTTTCTAGGCTTCATATACTGCTAAAAGCTAGAATTTCTTTGACATCTATTTTTCTTTTTTCTTTTTTAAAATGATTGTACAAGTTCTTCCTATTTACTATGGGTAACATTTCATATAGTGAACTCTGGTTATTGATAGATGTCTTCTGTTTTTTTTTTTTTTTCCTTCAGTATTAGTCAGGGCTGTTCAAGTTTGGACACCTACTTCTTTCTGTATGTCATGTGGATAAAATAAGAGAATTCTTTCTTTGTCATTTTACCATGAATACAAATGTACCATTTTACCCTTTCTGAAGTTGACTATAAAATAATATATCTATATCTATATATATATATATATATATATATATATATATATATATATAAACTAATGATGAATTATGATAGAAATTACTTATGCAAATTATAACATGTAAAATGTTGTCAGGCATAAGCCCTATTTACTTGATTTTTGTAGTTTTCATAAATATGAAATATAGAAAAAAGAATATTAAAACTTTTTATATAATTGCTGAACCATTAATATCTTAATGACTCAAATGTTTCATTATCTTGTGCCTAAAAATTCACTTCAATTGTATTACTATTTAAAGTATTTCTAGAAAGCAGAACAAAATGGTTTTTGAGTTGTATAAGTTAGCATTTTCTATTTTTTTTAAAATCTCACAGCTATATAAATTCTCAGCAAGAAATCTAAGAGTTTTAAAGGGGTATGTTAATTTTTATATTGTAGTGACTCCTCCAGAAATTATTAGTTCAACCATATACTTATGAATCAACTTGAAACCAAACAAAGATATTGTCTTGAGTCAGTCATTAGATATGTGCTGTGTCTTTGTGTATATAATAAAATTCACCCTGGCTTAGTATTCTCAGAATATTTCCTACTTAGTGCACTGGCAGACGGCTACAATCTTTTGTGCAAGGTGAGTGGCCAACTAAGCCATAGTCTTTTTCTACTGACTGAGCCATACTGACTCAGTCTTCTCTGTATTCATCAGAAGTTGGGTCATTTTCACACTGTTTCTCCTTTCATCAATTATTCACAAGCCTAGCCTGCCAACAGCCCAGACCAATCTTTATCATTATTCAGGAAAGAAATGTTCAAGTTGGAAGTATTTTTCTGTTTAATGTTTTCATAATTATGCATTTGAATTTTTTATTCCATCTATCTAGCATTTCTCTAACAGTAAGTTCCTAGACTTAATTAAAATAAATGCTTTTATCATCTATGTTAACTCTTACAAATCATTGATAATGACATTTAAAAATACATTCTTGTACCATTCAATATAGAAAGCTTTAATAAAGTAATTTTGTTTAAATGTTACTAAATTTTTCATAAAATATAAAATCATGTTAATTATTTTTTTATTTTTCCTAATACCAGAATTATCAAAGTGCATTCATTCAGTTATTCTGAGTACAGCATCATGTTTTAGAGCTCCTCTAAATGTATGAATGATTTAAATTGCTCAAATGCATAAAGAATAATAAACATTTTGAAATGAAAACTGCTTTTTTATTTTGTTGGGTTTTTATTTGTGATTTTTCATTTAATTCATAAAGGCATGTTAAGGACTTTTACATTTGTGAAAGTTTCTCTAATATTAAATAATCCTTATAACAATCTCATATCTGATGGCGAAGAGAAACTGATATGGAAAGTGATGGCTGCTAATGATCAATAAATGTATTTTTAGATAATTTTCTAAATGGGTGTTACCATTGTGGAAACAATCTTGTCACATCATTATCACATTTTACAACCAAATTATTGAGAGTTGAATAATTTTAATAACATACATAATTTAGGATGAATTTGATATTTTCCTTAACATTCAATAACCATGAATTGGTATAATGCCAAAGTGTATACGTATAGTCTTTATAAAACTGATTACTAAAAAAAATCTGTGTATTCTCAAATGTTTTGTTGATTCATCAGACATTTATCATGTTTGATTATTTTATGTATTGAATTTTGTTCCCAGAATTTTAATAAATGTGAAATAACTTAGTTTCATGAAGAATCATTAAAAGGAAATGAAGCAACATAATTGTTTTGAATCAATTAAAATACTCTTACTCTTTCAAATTTAATCTCAGAGGCAATATTTTTTGTACTAAACTTGAGAATGCTTTTTGTTTGCACTTGTAATATATGTTTAGAATATCCAATAAATATATGAATGTTTTCATTGATAAAATTAGCTTGCAAGAGATCAGGTTATTCACTTGAATCTTTATATAAACAATAGTTTTACTATTGTTTATTAGATTTAAGAATCTTTTTTCCTCGGGGATATTGAATGAGTTTCGGTTGCATAAAAATTAGAAATGTTCAATTGGATTATCAATTTTATTCAATGAATCTTCTTTGTTCCAAATTTAAAAGAGCTAAATTTTTTAAAAAATGCATTTCACAATTTCCAATTGTTAATCTTAGCAAACAAATGAATGATTTAATACTGTACAAACAATTGTAAGCAATTTTATATAATTATCTTTTATGGCTTATTTTTTTACTTCAATTCAGTAGCCATAAAATTCATC
This sequence comes from Acanthosepion esculentum, assembly GCA_964036315.1. Taxonomy (NCBI): domain Eukaryota; kingdom Metazoa; phylum Mollusca; class Cephalopoda; order Sepiida; family Sepiidae; genus Acanthosepion; species Acanthosepion esculentum. The sequence continues at coordinate 52,675,678 of OZ038508.1, read as the reverse complement.
AAAGAGGACTGGTTTCTGTTATTAAACATTTATTTAGAATAATATTTAAATGAAAAGCAAATATGTTGTTGGAAATAAGCTTTTTAAGATTATCGCTCATCCTATAATCAGAAAACATCTGTTGGATTTGAGATTTATCACATTTCTCCCCACAAAGTTTAGAGCAGCTTCTCTTTTTGTAAGCATCTTGATTATCTTAAACTGTTGTTATGTAAGATACTCTCCTAACTCCTCTGAATATTCATTCAACTTACTACCTGCTTGTTTTATGTCATAGAAAACAGAAACCTTACTCTCCACTGATAGTGAACCTATTGAACAAAAGACTGCCTTACTAAATAGTTGTCTGCTCCCAAAGGCATCAGCCAAGCAGGACTATATTTGTCTGAAGACTCTTTGTTCCCTCTCTACTTGCTTTTCTCTGCTTGACTTCTTTATGTTGGAAGGCTTGACAAAACTATGTGCTCCCAGCAGCTGTACTTTAATCCCCGCATTTTTATCTAAAACTACAATACAAACATATGTCAGTTTTTAACATTTTTCAGTCAAGAAATGAAATAAGTTTGACATTGTTCCCTTTTGCTAAATGTGATATTTTAGTGAAGCTAGGCATTTTCAATCTCTTCTCATTGGCCATAAAGCTTTATTTCTGTACATAAAAATTCAAAATTCTTGATGCACTTTTTAATTTTTTTCTGCATAAAGACTTGATAAATACTTATAATAATTTACATTTAAAATTGTAAGATACTTCAACCTTTTCCTATGCTATATATTTGTGCAAGTTTTTAAAACTTTGAATTTTTTTTTTTTTTTCAATTGTATGTAATAACTTTTATACAATTGCTGGAGTTGTGGGATTAGCTGTAAAATATTAAGAATATTTTTCTTTTTTACAATTATTGTATTATGTATTCACTTTTGAAAATTAAACAACCTGGAAACTAGTCTTTTAGAATAGGAATTCTTATTATTGAAAAGCAGGTATTTTACTGATTTGTGTCTTGTCTTATTTGATTGCATAAGTAAATGCTAAATTCAATTAAATATTCCCCAAAGGCCAAATATACTATAAATTGGTCACAGTCTGACTTCCAGGCAAGATTACTTGCTATAATCTTTCTGTATCTCCAAGAAATATTCTAAAATTTTATCTAATTATTTCTGTCTGTTCAAATACAGAGCACATAGATAAATTACAGTTTGTGAACATTTTTTGTAAACAGACTTAGATATGCTGTTAATGTTCATAACTAGATTGTCTAATCAAATCTTTAAATTTAAAAATTACACATAAAATAAACAGCTATTAAAATAAAAAGTGTAGCCATAACAAGTGATCAAAGATATAATTGGTAAGAAATAGATTAATATAACTCTATACTTGGTGCAGTAAAAAATGTACTCACTTTTCAAAGTTTAGTTTTCATTTGGCCTTCAAACACAAATCTTTTATAAGATATTCTTCTAATATAAGTGCTATAAAATGAAAGCCACTTTATGAAAATATGGAGCAAGAATCAGCCTCATGAAACAAGAGTATGAAGAATTAAACATGCAGTTTTTCTATCATAATAGACTTTTTTATTTGCTTGTAGTGCACTGGTTAGCTTTATGGATATACTTGGTTGATAGTGAATTCAGTCATTGCTTGTAACTAAAATTTATGACAAGTATTTGTTCTGTGTGTGTGTATATATTCATACACACAGACACACACACAAAGGAAAAATTACAGCTTAAAATGTTAAACTAAAAAAAAAATCACTAAAATCTGTGGCAGTTTGGATATTATAGACATACAATATAGCTAATAGAAATATTTTTTCTAATGTTTTTATTAATGAGATGGAGTAATGCAGTTATCAAAATAACATCTAGAGAGGGTAAGATGTTAAAATAATCAGTTTCTTCTACACTAATGCTTAAAGTAATCTCAAGTAACCAAACTAATTTTAATTGTTTATTTATTTATTGTATAAATTAAGCAGCACTTAGTCATCCACACTCACTTTTGACAGATCCTTCTCCTTTTGTGATTTTTATTTATCACAATGATTGAATAGTTTTTTTAAGTTACCATATTCAATAATGTTTTTATTCTAGCAAGTATGTGTTTGGCAAACTTTATGATAATCGTATTATTTCAAAAAGTTAATAGAAAGATGCATAAAAATGATTTTTTATTTAGAAAAAATAATGATAAATATCAAAATAATTTTGAGATTAGAGTAACCTTAAGATTCTCTAAGATAAACCCATGTAAAAAGTATACATTTTACTAAAGATTAAATTTTTTTTTTTTAATGAATAAAAATATTGTAAATATGAAAGTCTAACTTACATCTGCTTTTGTTTATATAAGGATGAGGTCATAATATCTGAGATTCTCAATTTCCTATGCATAGATAATGTTTGGAAAGTTTTTTTTTTATCTTATAAGGAATGTTCATCTTTGTTAGCATGATCAATTGCTTGAAGGCAGTATCAGCTGCTGTTTGACACAAATTTTCTCAGAGAGATGTCCAGATGCTGCTTTAAAAGGAGATTTAATGCAAGTGACAAATCAAGTGTTTTGGCTAATTTAGCTGGCTTAAAGTCTGTAATGTAATATTGTTTAAGAATCATAGGTTCATCTTCTATTGACTTGATTTTGGAATCTTTTTTTTTTTATATAACTTTTGAGCATCATGTCACATTTAAAATGTTTCTATTGTGATTATTTTGTGAGTTTAATCCATAAAATAAAATTGGGATCAAATACTGCCATTGACTGTAAACAACAGATTTTCAAACAGTTTCATTCATGCTAAGTCACTAAATTGTATTTTGTGTTTGCTTGTTTGAAGTTAATTTGAACTGACAAAATGTTATTAAATAAATGGCAAAGATAGGTTGGCTGGCTTTTTTTCTTTTTTTTTTTTTTTTTGAAATTGGATTTAGCTAAATTTTTCTTGTTATCAGCATCAATAGCTGACTTGAGTTTTTCATCAGTTTTGTCTGTAGCTTAAGTTGGGTAATAAACATGTTACCATGGTGAATGTATTACTGTAATTGGATTGGTCTTTGAACCAATGAAGCTGGTAAGATAGGCATTATGAAAGTATTGTGTTTGAAAATCCAAAATTATTGCGCTATACTTAAAAGTAAATTAACTGGTTTGGGATGGGACTTAACTGATCCCATCCAACTTATTTCTTTATTACTTGGCTATGATTTAAATGACTTTTTATTATTATTATTTCTGATGTTGCTTGTACAAATTATTATTACAAATTTCTTCAGTGATGTAAGTATATCTAATGAGAAAACACATTCCTCTCTCATGTAGAGTATGTACCTGCACAATGCCTTTTTATGTGATAAATTATTAAAGCAACTCTAATATATATGCAAAAGAAAATGATGCTTGGTGTCAAATGAATTAGTTTTCAACTACTAATACAGAACATCTTGTTTATATTAATCTACTTGAGGTTTATATAAATTTCACTTTATTGAGAATTACTGTGATATCAAATACAAAGAAAATAGACATGTATACATTTGCAGAAAGTTAATTTATACCAGACACTCACATTTCTGTATTTGTAATATTATAATTATTTGATATTTGCATAGAAATTTAGGATGTAAGTTACTGAAAGCAAATGCAACATCCTTGCAAAACAGTTTCTAACATGCAAATTTCTACCTGCTTTTGAGTATTAATTATTACTTTTATGAACATTTTTCATTGATATTTTAATTGAATCTTAAATATTTGTTTTTCAACTAGTATTTCTGAGTGCAAAAACTTAAATTATAATATCTGCAATAACCACTGCTTATCAACTAATTATATTAACTGAAGTTTCATAAAATTTGAATATCTATAAAATATTGATTCATAAATGACATTGCATGTATATTTATTTTTAGTTTTTATCATAACCTGTTTGATTTCTAATTAGTTCCCTATTTAGTAGATAATTTTTCCAATTAGTTCCCTAATCAGAAAATTTATCTACTAAATAGTAGCATCATTAAAATAGGTTGATTTAGTTTTCTGAAATAGCTCCATTATTTTGTTCAGTTGCCAACAGATGGTTGTAAGTGTAACTTGAGAAAAAGAAGAAATTATAGTTCTTGGATATTGGTTAGGAAATACATTTTTAAATTTTTTAGTTTCAATTGCATATTAATAAAAAAGAAATTAAAATTGTTCATTAAAAGTATAAACATCTTTGTCAATACAACATGATTCCTATAGATGTCAGTGTTCAAAAAGTTTTAAAAAAAAAGTATTTGCATGAAATCTATTCAAAATCTAGTATTGAGTGTTACTATTTTTCAATGTTTTAATGTTTTTATTCAGATAGCATCATTACTACTTCACTATGAATAGGAAAATTATCAAAGCAAAGTTATCTTAATCTGTTAACTTTGTTTATAAATACTTTTTTCTAATTATCTGAAATGGTTTGTTCAAACAAACTGCCAACCATTGTAGCTGTGGATTGCCACTGAAATAAGTTTGTTATTATTGTATACTTTTCACTCTTAGATGAAAATAAATGTATTTAGTAGAGTTGTAATCTTGAAAAAAATTGTAGAAAAAAATGTTTGTATTGAAAAATTTTTTTTTTCTTTTACTGTCTATATGACAGATGAAAACTATATTGGTTTCTATGTAATATATATATTATTACTTGAATATTGTTACAATAGAAAGAAAATTCTGTAGTTAATGGTTTAAAGGATTTTCCTGCAAAGTCCTACAGTTGATTACAGAGACCCTGTCTTTAATTCCTCGACTTATTATCTTTTACACTTAATGTAATGATTTAAGAATACTGAAAACAAAAGCTAAATCAACTAAATTACTTCCTAAATTAAATTTAAAATGATTTCAGGATTGATATTAAATAAACAATAACATGATATCATATAGAATACTAATGGTGACTTCCTTTTTGAGAAATTCAGCAAGGAATAAGATTTTCTTCCTAATATAAAATAATTAAATAAGGCTAAAGAATATAATAGTTATAAATGAAAGTAATATCTTAAAGAATTGAAGCTAGAAAGTCAGTCAACTGAATTGATCTATTTCGGGCTTTTGCTGCAAGGAGATTTAAGCAGAGGAAGAAAATGTTAACCTAGATTTAATTTTGTTGACAAAAAAACTGGTTTAAACATTTAATGTTTTTATAGGAATTGAGTTTGATAATTAAGGGCTTTGATGAAATCTGATATAATAAAAGAATGATAAATGATGAGCATTCATTTTGTAGTTTAGTGGATTTTTTTTTTTAAATCATTAAAGTCATTAATATTAATATATAACTTTGTTATTTTGTGCTGTACCCAGTAAATTTTGAAAACTTAAACTGTTCTCTCCTTTAAATAAGGTTTGAAAAAAAAATCTCAAAAAATTGAAGAAAAAACATCTTTTTATGTTTAACAGCTTACTTGTTCACCACTTTTCTCTTTGGCTCCTGTGGAAATATCTTTTGAAAAATGTTTAATATTTACTATGAAAGCTACAATGGATATAATTTTGACTGTTCATACACCTGTCTCCTATGCAGACGATTTGGTTAATCAAGTTTATTTGGATTTATATCTTTTTTCCAACATTATAGACATATCCTAAACTTTAAAATCTAAATCTCTTCTATTTATGCTCTGTGATAATATTTTGTAATGATATTCATCAGATTACAAATTCTTATTTTATCAATTAATTTCAATTAGATCAAATTAAATTACTGTTTGATTGCATAAGCAAATAACTAAATTTAGCTTTTAAAGATGATTTCCAAGATCTCTAATTAGAGAAGCAATCTTTCAGAAAGGCTTTCACATTTGCATTTAAATTGATTTTGTAACTTCTCTTTAAAGAATTGTAATTTTATTATCTCAAAATAAATCCCTTCCATCTCAGAATGAAATATTTCTTATTTGTTGATTATATATTTTTCTCTGTATATCAAATTTATATTTATAACCTTGTAATATGTTTTTCTCTTTCAGGAGCATCATTTGCAACGAGCTCTTTCTGCCCAGCAAGTCTATGGAACAGCAGAAGCCTTGGTCATCCCTATTCCAGAAGTGGTACAAGTATCTGAAAAATATGAAACCTATTATAAAGAAGATTTCAAACCATCAAAACAATATATTCATGTTCAAGGTAAGTTTTAAATACATAATGGATGATCGAAAACTAATTCAGTTAATTTTTACTTGTATATTTGTATCTCTAAAATTGCAATATCAAACATGTCAGGTTCTTAATCACTTAACTGCAGATCAAAGCTATATTTTTCTTTTCTTTGTTTTTTGATTCTATCATTTTCATTTCTCATGTAGTGGTTTTATGTTTAGTCTTTTCAGAGTTCTTTTTTCAGCAAAATCAATGTTTGCATATAATATATACATTGTTTTCCCCATATTTTTAGGCTTTAAAGGGCATGGGAAGAAGAAATTTTCTTATTTTCAGCCATAAGACCTTGAAAAAAATGATAATAAATGATGAGTTTTCTGACAATTATCAATTTTAGATTTTAAATTTTACTTATTTCCATGAGTGACATTTAAATTCAGTATATAGTTTATAATTATATAGTCACATCTTAATATATTTATGTTCTTATAAACTGCATATTCCTTGTGCACATTTCTCTGTTGCTGTGCTTTAACTAGATTCTTTCATATTTTTACTTTTGTTAACTATAGCTTAAGTTGTTTTTTATAATTTTTCATAATTCCTATGAATTCCTCTGATCAAACATGTAAACATATTTAAATAAAAAATAGTTAAAATATTTAAAAAAAAATTTTTTTAAATTATTTTTAAATTGCAAACTATGAATTAAAGTATGGATATTTTTTTTTATTTTTAATGAATTGGCTCTTAGCAGCAAATAACAAACCTTATAGAGTCATTTGTACTTTAATAGTAATGATTATTGTGTTTGTACTTTGTTTCTTGCTTTAAGCAACAGTCAATGAATGTTTAGAAAACGGGCAATTTCCAGCTTTTAATAATAGCAGTATTGTTAACTGTTATTATACTAAATGTTTGCTAACAGTGTAATTAGAGGCAAAGTAACAGATGTAAGTTATTTGGTGGTGATGGGAAATCAACCATACATGAAAGAAACCCCAGAAGCAGCTGGCTCAAAGCTAAAGTGAAAAAAAAGACAATGTTTCATTCCTTGTGCCAGATTCTTAAAGCTTCTTACCAAGAACTAACATAGGTCAGAGAAAACCGATTTTTAATTGAAGCAAAATGTCTAAGTTATAAAATCAGTCTGTCAACAAAAGGAAGAGGATTGAAAATATAGTTTTTTTTTAATCCTCAACATTGATTTGTACTAAAGTTTTCATCTGGAACCAAATCAGAAAATTGAATTTTATAAAACTATTTATTCATAAAATATGATGTTGCCACTTAAAAAGGAAATCTTTTGTAAATAAGTATTTATTAGCTGTAATAATTTTGAATAATGTTTTTAATATGTGAAATTTTCTAAATCTGATTGATATGTAATCAACTTTTATTTTTTAATATTTTTTTGCTCAAGAGGTAAAACTTAGTTTATTACTGTGAAGTAAAATGACAGACTTGTTTATATAAAACAGTTATAAAACAGTTAAAGTTTAAAAAATGATTACCTAGTGTTTAGCTATGTTTTTGCTATAACTAGTTTGTATCTGCAAAAATGTAAAATAGCAGAAAGGATTATTCAATAGTAATAACCATTTACACTATTTACATTGTTCGGGCAGTTTTCTTCATCTTTATTGCCATATTCACAATGCTTCGGCCATTGTTCACTCTGGCCTTCTTCAGATGTTAGTTGTTAGAATTTCAAACCAAACTCTTTATTTAATCCACAGGGATAGATTGTTCTAATTTCACATGCCATGTATTTAGATATCTCAGTTTTCAGTTAATTCCTCTTGATAACTCCACTCTCCAAGTTTTTGTTTTCTCTGCTGTGGCCAGTAATTGAAATCCCAACTCTTTGAGTTGAGTCACTTTTTGAATCTGCAAAAATGTAAAATAACAGAAAGGATTATTCAATAGTAATAACCATTTACACTATTTACATTGTTTGGACCGTTTTCTTTATCATTATTGCCATATTCACGTTTCATCTGGGTTTGGTTCAAAATTCCAACATATATCATCTGAAGAAGGCCGGAGTATACAACAGCCAAAATGTCATAAATATGGCAATAAAGATGAGGGCAACAATCCGACTGATGTAAATAGTTAAAATACCTCATTTTAGAAATATAGACAGAGATAATAGCCATATAACTTAAGATTATTCTTTCTCTCTGATATATTACAATTTATTGCTAATTACTGGCATGTAATAATTAACTTCTCTCTTTTATATATATATATACATACATACATACATATACACACACACACACAGTATGATTTCATTATTCAAAGTAGATAGGTTCCAAGAGCTCGGTGGATGATGTCTAAGGATGCTTGTGAACCATTTAGGTATATCCAAATTTTCACCAGGAAATCAACACACTGTTTTAAAAAACAAATTCAAATTTTAAAAAAAAATTCTAAAGTCTTTTGCTTTTGTGTTAAAGAAAAAAAGATTTTTAAAGTAAAATTGGACTCTTATAAAGTCAGTGCTTACTTTAATTGACAATACTTTAATATCCATGTAATAAGACCATTGAATGATAAAGAGATGCATCTTCCTCTCTCACACCCATCCCTGAAAAAAATATATAATTGACTTATGAGTCAAACTGTAAAAGTGAAATTAATTAAACAAAAACATTTTGGTAGTCAATGAAGTTTGTTTATTTTAATTTGACCTTTTCCCCTCAAAATCTGATAGCTCAGACTTTGATGGTTTTGAAGACATTTAAATTTATCATTTTTATTTTCAAAATACTATTATTATTAAATACTTTTGGAAGTTTTGAACAAAAGTTTTGTTGAGTAGATCAGTCACAGATAAGTAAAACTGTAACTGGTACTTGCACAGATAGTGAAGTCAGCTATTTTTTTTTTTTTTTTTATGGAAATAAAAATGGCAAGACAAGCTATACCATTCATGACTGGAAAAAAAAAACTTAACCAGCCGACCGGTTTCGCCTTCACTCAACAGAGCTGAAATCGAGGGGAGACTAAATTTTACAATATAAAATATAAAACATAAGAAGCATGTAATGAAATAAAGGCAGAACAATCAGGTGGAAATAATGTCAAGCCTTAACAGACATTTCCTCTGTTTACAGATGGTGGGATGTCTGGACCTGACATAGATTGTTTCCAATGCCTTCAAATGTAATAAAGAATGAGCATGACTAAGGATGGAGAAAAGAGTCAGTGATGATGAAATTGGTGGCACAGCTTGGATTATTTATAAGGTGCTCAACAATGGCAGATCCATGCGTGTTGTTGATCTTGTCACCAGATTGGAACGTACCATTCCTAATTTTTCCGGGTACATTTTGATTTATTCATGTGTCTAACCGTAAGGTGGTTCTACCTATGTAGTCGGCTCTGCAGCTACACCCAAATTGGTAAATCACATTGTTAATATAGTGGAGATGTAGAATGTCCTTTTGACTTTTTTATACAAAAACCATATCCAACAACATCCAATCAAACTAAAGCTAGATAAGATCCCAGCATCACAAGGAACAGAGAAACCATTTAAGCACTAAATATGTAAGTTACTGATGATGTAGCAGTCCTTCTGTGCACAAAAGGTTCTATAAACTCTTTGTCAGATGTTGGGATCAGGTAAACTACCAAAAGGATTGAAAGACACAGCCATTATAACTCCTTTGTTTTTGTAAAGGACTAAGTCTGTTAAATTTACCATTGTATCACTCTGCTTTTGATTGAAGGCAAAATCTTCTCAACAATACTGCTAAACAGATTAATAACTTGCATTGAGAACAAATTTTGTTTCAGAACAAATCAAGGTGCAACTGAAATGGTCTTTGCCCGATGGCAAATCCAAGAGAAGCACTCTTGTCAACCTGACAAAGGCATTTGATATGGTAAGCAGGCCAAGCCTTTGGATAATCTTGGAAAAAAAATGGTTTGTTCATTCCCACCAAAATTTCTCACCATGTTCATTCTACAGGCTATAAGCTTGGGCAAGTTGGATACAGAAGTTACTTCTCCAGACACTTCTCGTTTGAAAACAGCATCAAGCAAACCTGTGTTCTGGCCCCCATATATTTTTCAATATTATTAATGAAATAGCATAATTAATTGATAGAGGCTACAAAGGTGATTGATGCATCCATATATGCAAAACCAGTAACCCGTTCATCCTAAAGTGTCTCTGAGCTATCACAAAACAAAAAAAAAATCTGTGTAGCTGATCAGGGCTCTGATTGCTCATACAGAAGTAGGTAATGTCTACAAAACACTTCAGCATGAAGTTCAATCTTAAAAGGATAATGATTATTCGCCAATCTGCACCAAGCTAAAAGTATCATCTGCCTTTCACCAACCTGTCAAAGCTGGAAATTGTCATGGACATCTCCTGTATAGACAGTATCATATTCTCATGCCAGACTGGATAGAGAAATAATGAACACAGTGGCCAAAGTTAACTAAGTCTTTGGTAGATAACAAAAACATGTTAGAATATAAGAAATTTTAGAAAAGACATGAAGCCACCTGAATCTACAAAATCATGGTGATGCTCACTCTTCTATGTAGTACTCAGTAATGGATGGTAGATCAGTACCATCTCCTACTGTTTATGTACTTCAATTAGCATTGTCTTCATACCATCCTAAAAGTGCATTGGAGCAACTTTATCAGTCATATTGAGGTTCTAAACTCTACCAGGGTTACCAGTGCCACTCCTTTACGAGCCTTATCAACTAGCTAAGAATCAGCAATAAATATGAAAGCCCCTCACAAATCTTTTTGCAAAGCTTTTTATTTTTGACATTAACTTTATTTACCATTTTGTCCCGCTATTTTCTGCCATCTTGCAGGTAATTTTATAATTCCAGCCTTGCTGGAGTTTTTATCCTTAGCAACAAAAGACAGTTTTCAATGTCTTGCAATCTTCTAGTAAATTTTTCTTTCAGTAAAAGACTTCTGTAAGGTCTGGAATAAATGCTAATCCAAATCTACAATATTTCAAATGTGAGAAATGAATTCTTCTGTGCAAAGTTGTGACAATTTTTTGCTAGGTAGCCAAAGAAACAACAGTCAGTTTGCTTTTCCAGCAGAACTCATCAAAGAATCCTTTCCATCATGTACATAACTGTACCTTCTTACACTCCAAAGTAATATCCGTAGTACTATCTAATGACAAGCATGTCGAACTTGGTGGCTGTCTTTGCTTTGAAAAGTTAGCATTAACTTGGTTGCTTGTTACAATTATTCATATGTACATTGTCAGATTATTTTGCAAATCAATGTATTCATAATAAAATTGGTTTTAACAAGTTGATGTTGATTAAATGTTTCAGGATATACTTAGTCTATTTATTTATCATAAGTGGTTTATTATATCTATTTCTTTTAAAGAAATATTTGTAATAACTTATTTGGAACTGAGATTTTATTATGCAATTTGATGATTGTTCATCATATTGTAAACAATAATAACATGGTTATTTATTTTTTTTAACTTCGGAGATATATAGAGATTGACCTAGAACCAAGATCAGAGAAAAAGGAAATTTGAAAATATTGGCATGACAAGAATAAGAAAAAAAAAAGACTTTAAGAATGTCACAAAAGGAGATTTGAGAAAGATTAAGAGTAATATGCAAGATAATAGGATTTGAACAGCAAGAAAATATTTGAAAAAGTTGGCATTGTAAATGTAAATAGGAAAGGTACAAAATATTAATAACGTTGGTTAAAGACAAGAAAGCAACAAAACTACCACATTTGAATATGTATCAAGAGAAATATGTAAATTAGACAAAGTAATGCATAAATTAATTTCTCAACAATAATTTTTGTGATGAATGTAGAGCTAGATTCGATGGGCTTGAGGTTGGGTCCCTCATAGAAAGTCAACCAACATGACTTACAAGATCAACAGAATGTTTTGAGCTACTATTATAGGCAGTAAGAAGACAATTGGTGTCATTCATTGTTAACTTCAAATTTTATGATGGTGCAAAGAACAAATGCAGAGAATTATTGTAAATTCTTGGACAAGGTGTTTAAGTGATCAAGTCAGCTTTAAATTAAAATATATATTTTAGTAAAAGAAAACTTCACATTTGTAAAGATAATTATTGCCCACCCTAAGAAAAAACAAAAGAATATTCGGACATTAAATTAATGGAATGACAGTCAGCTACAGATATTAATAAAAAAATAATGACAAATTGTGGTCCATCATTAACCTTTAGCACTCTGCATTATTAATATTACTTCCTTTCCACTGCATTCTTTTTCAAGGACTCTCAATTGCAGCATCTTTATTGTTAATTTCACTCAGTTGTTTTCCATTTCCATAGCAGGATATGACAACACAACTATGAAATTCAAACAAATTCAGTCACCTTTAGTAGCAGGATAAACATTTTGTACAGCAAATGAAGTCACATACATAGTGATAAAGGTTAGATATATATGAGCATGGAAAACAATATTTGAGCAAAAATCTGGGAAGCAATAAAAACGGCAAGTAATGTTAAAGTTAAAAAAAAAAAAAATATTTGTTCTAGTGCTCCTACTGTGCATCTCAACATTCTTGACAAAATCCAGAGATGGGTCTGTAATACAATTGTTCTTGACAAAGCATCTCATCTCCAGTAACTTTCTCACCAGTGTGATGTGGCATGGCTTCCCTCTGCCTGTTCTACAAATATTTTCATGGTAACTGCTTGGACAAACTTTTTTCCTACATGAATTTAAGCATGCTATTAGATTGGCAACTAGCTCTCACCACTTTATTGTTGAACTAGCTAGATTCAATTGTCATTTCTACTCTAACAGCTATTTTTTTTTCCACACTGATTTCTTGCTTCCCTGATAACTACAATCTTCAAAAATTTAAATGCAATATCACTTGTTGTCTTCTTAAAACCTGTTCCTTTTTTTACCCTTTCCTCAATCCTCCCCATTTTTAATCTTTTCATTCACTTTCACTCCCTGTAACCCTCCTGTATTCTAGTGGCATTGTCACCTTGCTTGGGGTGAAATGATTAAAAAAAAAACAACTAAAGACTGAACATTGTAGAATGTCAAAAAGCCCATATTAAAATATAAAGTAATATATTCCAGTATACAATATCTTGCATTAACCAAATGTTTTTCTAACCCATGTCTTTTGGATTAAATAAATAAAAATTTGTTACCCTTTGCATAATAAAACCTAATATCTCCAAAATAAGCTATCACTATTTTTAATAAGGTGAGATTATGTGAGTTTTAGCTTACTAACTGAAACTCACAAATATAACGCTCATATATCCTGAAAATTCTACCAGAATCAGTTGGTAAATATAAGTTTTCTTGTGAACATATTTACTTGCATAATAAAATATGGTATAGTGTACAAAATACACACTTTGCGTGTGTTACACTTTTCTATGTTTGCAGTAGTGTTCAAATTGCCCATGGACACTTTTGATGATGTAGAAAATAAATGTAATATAATGACATAGATAAGCCTTTTAGAGTAAGATGTTTAAATATGTATTATAAATTAGTTTTGTTTATTATAATTGTTGTCACACGTAACTTCATTGGAATTTCATTTAGATATATTGGACATGAATAAGAAAATGCAGAACATAGTTTTTTTTATATATATAAGTACATTTCAGTTGCAAAATTATGTAAATATTGCTATCATTGTTTTGATGTTATAGGTAAACTACTTCAAAATAGTTACTTTAACCATTGAATGATGTCACTAAATTATTCAATGAGATTTTATACACACCTATACACTTTCTCTCATCCGCAGGTAGCATTCTTTTCTAGATTAAAGTTATTAATTGGAAAGGAGGCTATTACTCAATTGTTATATAAATGTACCAATAGACACCTTGCTATGGGCATAGGGATTCATAAGATAGTCTTACAGACCATAACTACCATAGTAAGTTCATTCCTAATTGGGTGTTCCATACTTAGACTTGACTCAGGCTAAACAAAGCTTAATAAATATCAAGGTTCCTTACCAAATAGTACTATCAGTCTAGTCTTGCTAGACTCTTACTACTGTAGTGAGTTCCACACTATGGCCTTATGTCAGACTAAAGTAAGCTGAATAAATACTTTTATAAAACATAGCAGACAAAAGAAAGATCAGTTTTCTACAATGGTTTATACATTTTTAGTTATGATGTTCACTTATTTAGACTTGCATTTTCATCTTTTGTTTCAATTACTGCATGTATTCTTAACAGTTTCACATAAACTGCATATTTTAATGTGGAGGGCATAATAGCCAAAATACTGATAACAACAACAAAGATGAGGACAATAGTCTGACTATAAATAGTGTAAATAATGCAGATTTTAAATCAACAATTGAATAAGAATAGAATTCATTAAGAAAGCATAGCATACACTGGCTAACATTGTATTGGAGTAGTATTTATTTGAAAAATATATCTGGAAATATTCTAGCCAAAAGACTGCTATGAAATGATGATCATCTTACTATATCATCCTTTGTTTTTTTTTGGTTTGCAGTGTCTGTAACTTGTTGCTATACAGGTATTATCTTCCTTATACAAAAGGTTTATGTATTTTTTTAAAAGCTTGCACATTAAAACCTTCTACGGACTTAGAAAAATATGTTGAGACTTTTGATGGCATAAGTAAACTAGTTTCCTAAATTAGGATTGCTTGTTAGATTTAATATTTCTGAAGTATAGACCTTTCATTTAATACATATTTCTACAAATTTCATGTTTTTCTTGACAATTCTTTCCAATTTTTTTAAAAAATTTCCATCTGAATTTAGCTGAATAATATTTTTCCTGTTACACTTAAATATTTATTGACTAATGTCTTAGAAAAAGAATACTCACTTGTTTGATCTTTTTAGGAAAATCAAACAAATTCAAAATTCCTATCTGAACTGTGGTAGGTAATAAAATTCTTAAGGCCCAAAAAATTTCTTGAAAAAAAAATATTGAAATATGCCACAATATTCTTGGAAACGTAATCTATAATAAGAATATTCAGTGTGATTATAAATACATCATTTGTCCTCTATCAATGAAAGAAGCACTCATTGCATGTTTGGTAAATTTGTTAAAAATAGGATAACTATAGTTGCTTGTTGATATGTTTAATGTTTTTAGATTGTGAGTCTTTTCATTCCTTGTGTAAAGAAATGAAAGTAATTCAATGTAACATTTAACGATATCAATAAAAACTTTGTAACATGCTTAATGTTTTATCAATCCCATTTTTGTTCAAAAACTGATATAAAACTTTAGTTATATTCTTGAATACAAGACAAATCACCCCCCTCCGCCTCAAGTTCTGTGCATAAAGATACAAGATGTTCTCATTTTCACAACTTGTGATCTTGTAATGATCATTTTGTGTGAGCCAGGATTAGCCTAAGTATTTATAAGCACCTCGTAAAATATTTAGTATTGCAGACACAATGGATTACTGCTAATTGAGTATCATATTGAAAGAAAGTAAAATATTTTTAACACATGATTGGTACATACTTAATTTTCTAATTACATATTTCTTCATTTTCATTCCAGGATTCTCAGTGTTTTATGGTTTTGTTCTATAAACAAAACGTTTACATTCTTATATCCTTAGTTTATATAGCACATAAAGTGACATATTTTTAATTTTTTTTACAAAAACATTGCAAGAAAATAACAAGTTTTTTTTTTTTAATCCCTGCATTATTATTTTTTATTTATTTATTTTTTTTAGCCAATTAATTCTAAAATATACAAAAATCTATCATTACATAATTTTTTTTTTCATTTAAAATTATATTTTTGTAACATTGTCCACATTAGTTTGAATTTATTCACTTAACTCTTTGCTGGTGACCCTATAAAAAAAATTAAAAATAAATAAAATTATAATAGCAAGCCATTTTTATTTTGTTCTATAAAATTACATCCTCAATATAAATCATTACACTGAAATTTTCTCCCAAATCCCAAACTCTGTCATATCCAAACTTCCATTTATTATTACAATTCACAAATCTATTATTAACTCGCTTAAAAGCCAACATTGGATGGCATTTAAGCTAGCTCCTGCAAAGGGCTGTTGATTGGGCCTTCATCACACTAGGTAGGGAGGAGTAGATGTGATAGGCAACAATAAACTATGGAAGAACTCAAAATTGATTGCTGTATCTAAGTATTGCATTAATATTTACCTTTTAAAAGTGCAATGATAATTCTTCTGCCGCCTCTTTGATTAAAGACAATTTGATGTATGTTGGTCTTTACTTTCTGTACAAACAATTACTTTTTTATCTCATATGACTTTCGCTGGATTTCGCAATTAATTTCAATTATTCCCAAATTTATTTCCAAGTTATGAAAATTATTATCATACAAAAAAAAATTATTGTAAAAATCACATTAAAAAAAAATAATCACAGTAATGAAAACTTGGGAATCCAAAATTTCAGAATTCTGGTCTGGATCCAGTCCAGAATGTTTTTAATTTGCTCACAGTCAGCCTAATTCCAAAATTGTATGATATGCTGGTCTTTAAAATACTTTTTTTTTTTCTTTTTTCTTTTTTGTGTTGTTGTTTTCAGACTTACTTTCGCAAATAATGGATACATTTATTCACATCTCAATTTCTGGTCTTGATGTATATTTTCCCAGCTTTCAATATGGAGCAGGAAATACCTGACTATGATATGGATAGTGAGGATGAAGCCTGGTTAAATGAGCAAGCCAAGAAAATGGAAATTACACCCTTGAAATTTGAAGAAATGTTGGATCGGTTGGAAAAAGGCAGTGGTCAGCAGGTACTTAATTTTGTTTTCTTTTTAAATAAATTTATTCTTCAGAAAATATGTAACTCTAGAGAAGATTTGAGGGACATGTTAGCTATGCTACTTGAGATAAGTAACACAATACAGTCGAACCTTGTACTATGAGTGCACCATTATATGAGCAACTTGCTTTATGAGCTGCCATTTGTGAGAATTTTTATATCATAGGACGAGTAAAAATTTGCAATATGAGCAACTGTCATATACTCGGAAACAGTCGGTGACTGAGATAAAGGGAAGCATTGCCAGCTGATGTAATCTTTCCTAACAAAACAACATGGTCAAAGGCAAGGTGAAGCGCATCTGTGAACACCTGACCTTTTATTGGAGAAAATTCTTTAAAGTACTTATCACAGATAATGTCACCTACCAACGCTATGGATTGCCTCCCTTCCCCGACATGCATGGAGAGAAGCTGTGGCATGAACTTCAGCTGCTTCACGAGCAGCAAAACATGGAGAAGGTAAAGGAACTACCCAAGGAGGAAAGTATGTCAGAGGTTGCCCCCATGACTGAGATCAAAGTTCTGGCGAAGTGGGAAAAAGTGTAGCTGCTTCGTTCAACAAAAATTGTTGACTATTTTCATGGCATTTTGAAATCGAGAACAAAACAGATTTCTATTGCTAAGTTCTAAAGAAAAGACCTCAAGTGCTGAAAGCAAATCAAATGCCACAAAAGTCCTTAAGTTCTGAGTGAAAGCACCAGAAACTTTCTTATGAAAAGTTTGTAGTTTAATAAAAGCTGTTTATTTATTTCATTCTCTCTTATGTTCTTATTACTTGTACATTTTGTGATTTAATTTCTTACTGTCCATTTTCTGTTGTTTTAAATTCTAAAATAGACATTTTGGATGGTTTAGGGGAACTGAAATGGGGGGAAAAAAACTTTGTAATACATGTAATTTGCAATACAAGCTCAGTCTGGGAACTACCGTATTTGACGGCATATAAGACACACAGGTGTATAAGACTTGCCCCAATTTCAGCAGGACAAATCAAGAAAAAATTATTAAAATTATTAGTAAATGGTACAGCATAGGCTATATTTATGAGGTATTATTTTGGTTAAACAAGCCATGATTACAATTAAATGAAAAATAATAGGAAAAACCTACAAGCCTATAAAAACTTTATTATATCCAAAGGTAAGAAAACAAAATAAAAATCAAGCAATTATTACAATTGAACAAAACAGTACAGTTACCATTAAAATTCAGTCAAAAATTTTCCGTTACATGATCTGTACAATGTGTGTCTTGTAAATGTCTTAGTGGAATAATTAGGGTTTGAAAATTCTGATTGTGTTTATTTCAGTGCAACCGGGAGTTATCGCAAGAAAAATATTAATGGAACAAATATATTTTACAAATGTATAATTTGAATTTATTGCGTATAATTTTAGTGAAACGCAGTATTAATATTAAATATGATGAATATTATTGATAACACTTTTAATCTGTGTAATAGCCTTTTAAGCAATGACAATAGGTATATGAAAGTTACTCTAAAGTCTAAGCTAATAGGAATTGCCAAGTAGCTAATTTTGGCCGACTATCGCAAATTTTAAACCTACATATAGCATATAAGATACAGGGAAATTTTAAGATATTTTTAGTAAAAAAAAATATGCCATCAAATATGGTAATTAAACTCATACTGCAAGGTCCTACTGTATTTCAAAAATAGGATAGACAGGTTCTAAAATTTTTGCTGCCCATTTATTTTCCAAACAAAATTTTACCAATGTTGTTTTTGTATTTAAATAAAAACAAATTCTTTCCCAATTATAACAAGTTTTTATTTTATTTTTTTATTAGAATAAAGACTATAAAAAAAACCTGCCTTATTGATATTACCTGATAATCCATACAAAGTTCAAACAAGCTTTTTAGTTTAATTTCTTAATTATAATGGCCAAATTACAGAACATTTCATATATGCCTATAAAATGTTGATATTTATCACAGCCATTTTAATCTAATTTGAATAAGATATGAACATTTGTACATCTTGCAAAAGTTGAAGAACAACTCCACCAAAAATTTATCAACATTGAGTTAAAAAAAAGTCTAATTATCCAAACAAAATTTGAAATGTCAATGACTATTCCCAAAATTATATACAATATATACTGTTATTGGGATTTTTTAACTGAGTTATTAAATTATTGAACAGCTGAATTATGCAAATGTTATTTTTATTTTTGGGGGGGTGGGGAATAAAAAAAATTTGCATTGAACTTAATTTTTAAAAAATTCTCTCTAAAGAATGTTCTATAATTTAAACTCTTTGAAATTTGTTTTTCAGGTGGTTACACTTCAAGAAGCCAAATTGCTATTAAAAGAAGATGATGACCTGATAATTGCTGTATATGATTACTGGTTGAATAAGAGGTTGCGCACTGTAAGTGAAATTTGTCTTCTTACATTTGGGGTTTTATTTTATATTTGTAATAAATATTAATGATATAAATACTAACTTTTTACTTTTTGCAATTTGTATACATCCACTTAAAGCAATATTTCAGTCATTTGCTCTCCTTTACTTTTTCTTTTTTATTACAGTACCATTTCTTGTCTCATCTTTCTAAAATAAAAACAAGTAACTGACTATAGATTGTTCTTAAGGTTTCACTGATTTTAATCTGAATGGAAAATGAAATCACTCTCTTTTGTAACCAAAGGTATGTAATAGCGACATAAATTAATTTCATGAAACTCTATGAAAACAAACTAAATTTTCTTTCTTTTAGTGTATTAATAAAATAAATTTTCAGATTTATGTCCTTAAGGAAATATTAAAATTAAATAAAAATGAACAAATGTATATTTTGTTTAATTTTTATTTATATTTTGGAAACCTTTTGTTTTGTTTGAGGCATTTCCCTTGAAGCTGCCTTATGACTATGACCACATCTGTTGTACTCTGGTTTACTCTGACTTATGGCTATATAATGTCGAAACATTGGTTCCTGTACGATCACTGAAGTTAAGCAACATTGAGCTTGGTCAGTACCTAGATGGGTGACCGCTTGGGAATATCAGGTACTATAAGCTTGAGTGTGTTGGTGGCATAATGGATAATGGCTCAGGATTGTTAAAGAACCAAGTTCCAATTTCAGTTAGGTTCATTATTTTCCCTTACATGAAAACACCCTTGGAAAAGCTATGAGTTCATGTTCAGGTCACCAATATTAGAAGAGCTGGGTTGTTGGATTGAGATTTGACCACTACTTATTTGATATTAACTAAGGGTCATATTGAAGCATGTGAAACTCTTGACTGAAAGCAATCTTTTGTAGGCATGATGGATGGGCAGAGTGAGCTTGGTGTGCAGTTTTCTTTTACAAAAATAGATTTGTGATCTTTGTGTTTGTTTTCATTAAATTATTTTAAGACTTTTCTTGAAGAGAATGATTTTTGTTAGATAATCTTGCCTCCCAAATGAAATATAAACTGTATAGATGTAGTAACTACAGTCAAATATTGTTGGATATGATGCCACAGTTGTCTTAAGTTCAGAGAGGTTTCTAAATTTTTAATATTTTATGCTTAATTACTGCTCATTGAGTGCTTTGTTAAAGAAGTTTTTGAGTCCCTTCTGAAGAATGTCTTATTGTATTTACAGCAGCATCCATTGATCCTTCAAGTGAAAACTGAGAAGAGAGATGGGTCGACAACCAATAATCCTTATGTGGCTTTCAGGCGAAGAACAGAGAAAATGCAAACTCGAAAAGTAAGTTTATTTATGATGAATACACACAAATATATCAGTCAAAAAAATTATTCAACCAAGTTCTCTTCAGAATCTTTTCTCTCTGTGGGATATTTTCTCACTTTCTAAAGAGAACAGACAACTTTTCAAACCTTGAAAAATAGGTACTTGCAAATATTTTAAAAAAAAAATGTATTTCAAATTGCTTGTAGTGTAGCTGGATAAATGTGATGAGTGAAATTCTAATTATTTCAAGGAATAGTTTTTTCGAAGTTGATTAATAATTTTCATATGTAATTCTCTACCAGTAAAGCAATGATTTTTCATTCGGTGTTATAATAAATGATACTTGTATTTTATTCTAGAACCGGAAAAATGATGAAGCATCATATGAAAAAATGTTAAAATTACGACGGGATCTTTATAGGGCTGTGTAAGTATAAACATATTGACATATTTTCTTCAAGGCATGTAACTCATCTGAAGCTAATAATACTTCAGTTTTACAAATGTATTGTTAGTGAGTTATATGAGTTTTATATCTTTCAATTCAAGATTTCTTTATATTTCAATTCACATTTGAAACTTTCACTGAAGAGATACCACTTAAAAAACTCAAAAAAAAACGTTCTTGTTATTTTAGGATAGAGTAATCTTCTATATTACTTCTTTTTCTTTTTTTTCTTTTTAAATTATAAAGTTTGCAGAGATACCTTTTAAATAAATAGTATTGAGCCTGCCCAACCAGCACCTGAATCTTTCCAGTTAAAATCAAAGGTGATAAACATAGCTTATTGATTTTCTTTGAACTAATTTTCTTGTTTTTTGTTCGTTTGTTGGTTTTTTTCCCCTTATTCTTTCCCTAATGTTTTAGCTATGTGCTTGTCAGCCTTCCTGTGGTATCGGTTGCATTCCAGAATGTTGACAAATTGTATTTTAGGGACACATGTGCATCTAATTTTTGAATTCCTGTTACTTAGGTAGTCTTAATTGTTAAAGTCAGCTATGGCACAAAGACAGATTTCATAAAGAACTCCAGTTCAAACTCACTTGAAATGGTTTACAAAACTAAGCTTGATGAATAATCTGAAAATAAATGTCTTCAGCATTTAATAATTGTTCCAAATCATTGACTTTAAGGCCGTTTTTGATCCTCAAACCATCTAATAATTTTCAATATGTATTTATTTATCTCCTGTCCCATCTGAGGGCCTTAGACAGACTGAAATATAAGAAATAATAATAAGCATTTATTTACTAGTAACAATTACTTTCAAAACAACAGTAGTAGTAGTTAAAACACATAAGATAAAGTACTTTATGCAACTAACAAAAAATATGTAATGAAGATTTATCTACAATATATTACAAAGTTATAAAAAATAAGCCATCATTTTTGATGGCATGGGTGCACTAGTCTTTCAAATAATTGTTGCCATTTCTAAAAGTTATAGAGGCTGGTTATGATCTAAGGGGACTTAATTCTGTATGTTCCTTTTATTCTTTAGTGACAGTTGTGATCTTGATGCTCATCAATCCCACTGATTTGAAAAGATAAACTCGTCTAGTTGCTTTACACTCTTCAAAAAAACATAAAGTCTAAATTGGTTACATACAGTATAAAAAATAAAAAACTTGATCAAAATTCATTTTCTAGCAGTTCTTTTCTGCATACTCCTTTTAATTCATTGCCCATTTAAATATATTATCTTTTTCTTTTACAGGACATTGCTTGAAATGATAAAAAGGCGAGAAAAGACGAAAAAGGAAATGCTACAATTAACAATTGAAATTTTAGAGAAACGGTAAGATGTGTTACAGTTTAATTTCCAAAGCAATAACTTTTTTGTTTCTTTTTGAAAATATCAGTATATTTTCAATGTCGATATAAAGTCATGTTAAAACTTCCTCATAACAAGAATTTGACCAAAAACTTCAATATATTAAACTAAACAAAAAGTTACCCTAGGTATGTGAAATATTGTTTTCTTTCCAGGTTTAGCTTTTTTGTTCAGGGCCTGGAAATTGCTCTGTTGAAATAAAATAAATGTATCTATAAAACTATCCTGTGATTGTGGTTTCACTTTTGCAGTTGTGGCTTTATAAAGCTTTTTATTTTTTCCTACAGATATCAGTTGGAAGACTTCCATGGTCAGCTTTTAGCTGATGCCGAAGCACAGAAGCATTCCAGACCATCCTACATTTCTCCCTATGGTGTGGCTAGGCAAGGAGAATGGGCTGATGGTGTCAATGGAGTAAGCAACTTGCTTAACTTGCTTTTTACTCTAGCAAAAGATGCATATTCCTTTCTCCCCCCTTCTTCTAAATGGACCTATATTAGCCATCACCACAGCCACCTTAGCAGTGGCTCCATTTTGATCAAATCTACAATTTGTTTTGTATAATTGAAACGAGCTTGAATTTTTATTCTTTACATGCTGGTTACCTTTAAATTGACAAATGGAATGCGTGCCAGACATTTATTTTAAAAAAATTCTCAGTCTGTTCAAACTGCAGGTAAAGTTTAAACAAATTCTTTAATTAAATGTTTTGAAATTTTGTATTTCATAAAATGTTATTTCAGATTTCTTAAGATTCAAACTCTAATTGGTTTTGCTGCTTAAAAATCAAAATTTGAATTTTAAATATTTGCACTATAAACAACGTATCCTTTGCAAATTCAAGACACAGAAATAAGAAAGTTGCTGAGTAATGATGCAGTAATAATTGTCGTTAATAAGAACATTATACAGTTATAAATAAATGATTTTGAAAAAACAAAATCTAACAAAACAAAAAACAAACTCTTTATCTCTTTATGCTCCTTGCAGTAATGTCAATAGAGCAGCTTGATTATTCTCAAAGACAATATCTGTTTAAAAGACTCTATGTTCTTCTGTTCAGGAGGAATCATTACAGAACAACAAAAAGCGTATTTATCGGAAAAGGAAACACCGACAAATTGCTCAGCAACAAGGTGCAAGTCTTAGTAGCAGCCAAACAAGTCATTTCAATGATGTTGTGGACTCTCTACAGCCCGACATGTATAGTTCTGATGAGGAAGGGCTTTCACCTGTAAGTACTTTAAGGCTTTACTCCTGCTCCTTTTTATTATTATACTTTTAAAAATTGCAACTACAAACGTTTCTACATTGTCATTTGTTATAATACAATTAAATATATCAAGGCTTTTTATATGAAATAAGCTGGATATGAAAGATATTTTCCAATTTACTATAGCTTTGTTTCAAAGCACAACTTCAGAAAAATTTCCAGTTGAAAAAGATTCTTAATTCTGTTAAGCAACAATAATGTTGCTTAACTTTTATAAATATTTCATTGTGTTTTTATAAATATTTCATTCTGTTTCTGTAATACAAGCAAGAGCATGACTGTGATTTAGATGTAGGCAATTTATAATATTATATAATGATCCCAAATGAAGAAAGCAGTTATAATATATATTCTGGAGGTAATGTTTTATTAGTGAAAAACTTTGAAATATAACAAACTAGTTACAGCTTATATGAAAGCTCGTTTCTGGAAAATAAATAAATTGTTTACTCAAGGTGATATGACATTTTCTTACATATATATAATTCTATCAATAGAAACATTATTTTAGTTTGAAGTCCTTTTGAAGGGTGAAATGTGCTGCATATAAATTTTACATTTTTTCATTAAATTACCCATGACACTTCTTTGTCACTGCAAATTGATTGCTTGCTTCTACAGACGTTTTAACTCATAACGTTTTTCAGGATTTTAAGTATCTTGTTATTTATTATATATTTTGCTGTATTTTTACA
Organism: Acanthosepion esculentum; assembly: GCA_964036315.1. Lineage (NCBI taxonomy): Eukaryota > Metazoa > Mollusca > Cephalopoda > Sepiida > Sepiidae > Acanthosepion > Acanthosepion esculentum. Next base: position 52,651,159 of record OZ038508.1, on the reverse strand, counting down.
TATGTTGTCAATTCTCCAATATGTATATATTTTGCATCTTAAAAGGAAAACATTTGTTATAAAACTAATGTTTTTGTTCTTTTTTTTTTTTTTAAACAGGGCATGTCACCGTCAGATCATGAAGATGAAAATGATCCTGATGGACAGTTTGCATTCAGAAGGAAAAAGCATTGCAATTACTATGCAGTAAGAGAAAACCTCTATTTTTCAAATGCAACATTAATAACTGTCCTATTTCATAAAAAAAACTATATCATTTATTCTTTATCAGTAAATCATTAGTTGCCTGTTGTGGCTTTTAATAAAAGCTTATAAATTATTGTTGATTAGATATTGACATATAGGTTTTGTAGAATTTAAGAAACACTTAAGTAAATCTTTTTAAAAAGGTATTATTTTATCTTAATATTTTGCAGTTTAGTTCCTGTATCTCAGATATGGAACATTTCTACAATTTTGGGAACTTAACTGGATTAACTTACACAATTTTTTATTTTATTTTTATTTATTTATAGAGTAATTAGCATATTTTGAAAATAAAAGTAAATTAATAAGAAATTAAATTTGATAATGATTTTTAATAATTCTTTCCGATTGATTACTTAATTTATTTTTTTATTTTTTTTAACAATTTCAACATGCAACAATGACTAAACTCCTAAAATATTTTCTTTTAGCCATTGGTTGGCCGATTAGGAAACTGGCCTTGGTGTGGCCCTGAAGAAGGTGGTTTAACAGACAAAAGATTTAGGTTTTCACTTATGTCTTTACCTCCACCACACAATTGTATAAGTTATGCAAGGAGACGAGTGGGACGAGGTGGAAGGTAAGAAAAAAAAAAAAATCCATTCAGAAATGGAAGTTTCTTTCGTCTTTCTTTCTCTTCTTTTTTCTACAAAGCCAAATTTGTGAATCCCCATCTAAAAAATGAACTCACATTAACAGCTTATAATTCTTTGAAAAGATTTAAATTTAAGCTTTATGTAATATAAATTTACATAACCAGTGTGTTCATGTGTCAACAATATCATCAGTTCATGTATCTTCATAAATAGACATGACTTTTGTTTGAGTGCTTACATGACGTAATTGTTACTCTCCATTACTTGATTGAAAATATTATATACTTTGAAGTCTTATTTTTGTATTGTTCATTGATCCTATTATAGTCTAATATTTTTCATCAAAAAATTATTTTAATATATCCAATGTATAAACTTCGATTTTTGTATCTTTTTTTTTTTTTTTTTTTCTTCTTCAGAATTCTTGTAGATAGAGCTTTTACTCCACAAAATGCAATTCTTGAACAGCTGGATCTGTCAAGCTCAAATACTGCCACGGGTATCCATCGTGATTATATCACATACATCAGGGAAAGAAAAATGTAAGTGTTTTCAAGAAGATATTCAATTGAAATTTATTTAGTTTTTTTTTTTTTTTTTTGTACATTATTGCAAATTTGTATTTGATAGTTAAATTGGAAATAAAGAAATTATATTTTTCCATTGTAAGTAGATTGGAAATTCATGTTTGAATAAGTTTACAAAAATCTGAAAAACTGACCAATTTCTTTTAAATTATTGAGTATCAAAAGATTTTGATTTTCTTTTTGTGTGAGCAATAGAACCCGTTTTAGTTATGATTGAAACACTGAAAGCTATGTGTATTTACTAGTTTGTAAAAGGAAAGGTGAGAAAATGTTACTCTTTATAACTTTATTCAGAAAGAAATGATGCTGAACAAGGAATAGGCTATGTAGATATCAATGGGCTACATTTGTCAGCAGGAGCTATCAAAAATTCAAGTACACTTTGTTAGATTTAATATTCAATTTAAGCTTATGTTTTCACAATAAAATTTATATTAACCAAACAATATTGGTACAAATTTCAAGATATAGGGTGTGCAGATGGTGTAACGGTTAGTAGTTTTAAATTGTGTGTGCATAAAGAAAGAAAAATAGAAGAGGATTAAGCTGAGAGAGAGAATGTTGGAGTAGGGGTAAAGTCAGTGAGTGATGATGGGAAAAACTAAAACTTTTTTTATTCTCATATGTGGATGTGCAGGTGGTGTAATGTTTAGTGGCTTGGAATGAGAGATTGCCAAGCCAAGTTTGAATTTCAGGTGAGTCTGTTACATTCATTGCATTTCTCTTGGAACCATCATCAACTTTGAAAGGACTTAAAATTTTACTATCTACAATATCAACTCAAAATGTCGCTCCACCTCCTCTTAGTTATTTTGGAATCTGTGTTGATTGACTGTTTTCATGAAGGACTTAACCTTTAGCCTAGCCGTTGTTAATCCAACATAGCTCAATATTTGTCACTAAAAATTAGTGTTGAGAAAATCAGTTTTCATGTACTTCCTTGCCCAAATTACAAGTTTGTCTTTGTGATGTTTACTTAAAGCTGATAGTTTTGTTGTATCATGTCTTTAGCCAATGTTCTTAATATTCTGCATCTTTTCTCTCTTTATATTAACAAGATTAATTTCTTTAAATATTTTCTTTCTGGTCAATCCACTATTTTTTACTATTACTCCCTATTAATTTATTTCAAATCTCTTCATAACATTCTTAAAGCCATTTTTATTTTCTTGTTATTTTGTCAGTCTTTTCAATTATATTTTTGATTGTTGTCTGATCTCTGTTCAACTTTTTAATGATTTCCAACATTGTTCCTGCCACTCTATTACTTTACAATATCATTTCTGTTTTGAGATTATATATTTCTTATCACCTATGGCAAGATTTATGTATCTGTTTTATTTTTTGTCTACAGATTAAAGGATGTTATGTTAAAACCTTTTTTCTTCTCTCCACCAAAAACAACACGAACAAAACATGGTATTTTATGTAGTTCTTGTATTTGAGGGGAGGATTTGCAGGAATAAATACGCAAAGATAATATGTTAAGTGATTTTTCAAAGCATTGTGGCAGTATTTTTCTATTTAGTTAACAAGTTTCTAGATGGCAGTGAACAAAACTATTTCTTTGTTTTTTTGACATCTTTTTAATTTAAAATGTAATTTCTACTGTATGACCCACTTAGAGGTTGATGTGAAATTTCTAAACAATGCAGATAATTTATGCAAATATAGTTTGCTGTAACTATAAAGAGCAAAATGAATTAAAATGATACTTATTTCTGATGATAGACAATGGCATGGGGTTTTTAAATGAGCATCTAGATTTGGTATTTAATCTAGATGAAGTTTGAGAAGCACTTTCCAATTAATTTTAAGGATAACTTTACATTTACATTTACATGTCATCACATTCTGAATGGTTTGTTTTACTTCCTATTTTATTGTCTTATCACAAAGATCTTGTTGAGATAACAATTTAATAATTTGATAAGTATTACTTTCCACCTTTTTTTTCCTCTGCCATCAACTCTAATATTTTTTCTTCATTTAAATAATTAATCACAAATCAATAACCAGCATTTTTATTGGTAGACTTCATTTTGTTCATCTTTTCTTGTAAATATCACTGAATATATAAATGGATTTATATGAATGAATTTAGTTAAAATAACTTATTTATTACATTGTTAAATTAGTTTTTACTTGAACTTAAAACGGAAATGTAGAAATACCAAAAAGTGAAGTCAGGAAATGAAATTTTATGCCATTTACTTTATTTCATGTCTTTATCCCTACTTGACTTATTACTGGATTTCTAATCATGGAACTTGTTTGGATAACAATGATTAAATTTAAAGTGACTGGTTTGTTGTATTGGATTCCAATTGTTTTCATTGTTTCAGTCCACATTACACATGGAGACGGCAAGTGAAGGAGGAGAGCCGTAGTCCTTGTTCTTCTGCATCCACAGCAGAGACGACGACGACGACGACGGCGGCATCAACTGCAGCATCCACGACAACCAACAGTGCATCTACAACAGAGTTTAACTTTGAAAGCTTTCAGAATCACAGAGAAGAAATTTTGTTAATGCAACAAAAACAGCGTCAACGCCTGGAATCTTCTGAGGCTGATAATTTTCAGACACCTGAACAACATTCCACATCGTCATCCAACCATTCTTCATCCCATCTCACTTTGGACTCTGCTAGTGCAAAGTTTGCTGTGTCAGCTGTGAGAGACACCACACAGCTGCAAAACTCATCTGGTGCTAATTCCCATTCATCCTCACCATCGTTGTCGTCATTATCCAATGGTCCCATCACAGAATGTAAGTTACCACTCTCTACTTCATATTGAATTTGAGTCATTTTAAAAAATAGTTTTTCTGCAATGTGAAATGATACAACTCTGTTGAATTGTTTTGTATGTTTGTTCATCCGTACAAAAAGCTGGTTCCCATCACTGCTTTTGTAATGTACAAGTCAATCTTTCGGTCGTTTCTATTAATGACTTAGTATTCAAATTTAACATAATCTAATTTATATCCAATGTTTTTCTTTCTTTTGGCTGTTCTAAAGCACATTTCCAAGACAACAGAATTGTCTTTTGGGTGTGGTCATTCCTTTCAGTAACTACAGGACTGATTAATTTATTTGGAATATTTTATAAAATCTTCCAAACCAGCTAACAATATTGTTGACATAAATTTCAATTATTTTATAAAATAAAATTACAAAATAAGAGGAATTTATTATAAAATCTTTATTTATAAAATCTTTTTTCTAAATATGGAAAAAAAGATTTTATATATATTAATGTATATGCAGCAACCATCTTGTAAGCATCTTTCATTAAATATGTCAGAAAAGGAGGTTTTAATTCATTTTTTATTCAGTTTTTCCAGCATCATTGCGTTTTTTGTTTTGTAGGAATAACAGAGTACAGAAATTTTCCATAAAATTAATTGTCCCAAGCATTTTCAGCCATTTTCAAGGGGGTTTTGTATTTGGTGTTAGTTTTTCCTCATGTTTTGACTGTATATTAAACATCTGTCTCCTACTATCAACCTCACCTTATTTAACAATAGAAATGGAGTGTTAAAAGTTTTTTAAAAATAGGAAAATGCTCAACCTGTGAAGGCTTGGAATAAACGTTCTTATTCAAAACGACACAAAAATAAAATACAACTTAAACAGTCAAAACATTATGAAAAACTAACAACACCAAAAGCAAAACCACCTTGAAAATGGCTGAAAGTGCCTGGGCAATGAAAATTATAGAAAATTTCTGTACTCCCTCACTCCTACAAAACAGAAACGTGTAAGGATGCTGGAAAAACTAAAATGCAAATATAAAAGAGGACACTGAGGTCAACATCAAGCAGTGACAGTCTGTTTCATGCTTAAATGCAATCTTTATGACCTGAAGATGAGACACTGTCACCACTTTGTGTTGACCTCTGTGTCCACTTATATATATTATTGAAAGAGGTAATGCTAGTGTTATTGATATGAAAAATTGTTGTTATTGTCCTTGATTTTGTTTCTACTTTACTTTGTCTATAGGTAAAGATAACCAATTTAGTACAAGCCAAACAGCTGCTGTACTGCAATTAAATCTCAATCAGCCATCACACAGTAGTGATTCCCATCTGCCATCAGGACTTGTTTCACCTTCAGTTGTACCAGCTTTAAACATGACCTCTAGTAAAGTGATCACATCATCAAAATCTGCTTTACCTGTTCTCAAGCTTTCAGCTACCAACAACACCACCACCACCACCACCACTCTGGAATCTTTCAAAAAGTAAGACAATGCCTAATGCCTTTTACTTTATTTCCCTTGATTATTAAACATACATTCACAAATGATATGGAATCAACAATAGAGCTTCTTATAGATAACAATGGCTACACTCAAGACGCTCTTGTCTAACTGTGGTGATTTTCAGGTCTGAAAAACCTGAATATTCAAACACTGAAATTCTCATTAAATAGTTTGTCTGAAAAATAATTTATTTACTTGTACCTTTAAAAAAATTTTTTTTTTTTCTCTTTTTCTTCAGTCTCTGCTTATTCTATTTCATCACAAAATATACAACTTTTGAATTTAAACCATAAGTCAATGCCTAGTCAGATGTAATGGTACTTTTAAAAAAATGGTACTTACTTTAACCCTTTGGAGACAGAGCCTCATTTGGAGATTCAGTACCAAGAAGACAGCCCTTTTCACAAGCCCTCACTTGGAATGCAAAAAAATTGATGTAAAATCACAGAACACAGCCAATCAGATTGCTTCTCACATTTATTGCACATTGGAGCCTTTCAATGGTGGCATCTATGATAAAGGCCCCAATGTGCAATAAATGTGAGAAGCAATATGATTGGTCGGTATGAAGACCAACCAGCTAATCTCGAGGCTTGTATTATTGGGCTAAAGGATCAACCCAGTTGTCTTCTTTGTCATTCAACCTTTTCATCTGATAGATTGGCCCTGTTGTCTCCTAAGGGTTTTAAAAATAAAATGGACAAATATTATACTGCATGTAGTAATGTGATGCATATGTCTTATAAAAAGTGTGTGTTAATTTTTCTTTTTACTGATAGTTCCATAGTTATTGTTGTAGAACCCTATTTAGATTTGGAATGTTAATTTGTAGACCTAGATTTTTTTTGTGGAGGGGGCATTTTCCATCAATATTTTTCTCATTTTGTGTATTGTTTCCTGAAGTCTACTTCATTGGAAATAACTTTTTTTTCTTTCTTTCTCTCAGACAGACTTATGAAGATGGAAGTCTTCTAAGTAACTACAGTAAAGACAGAATTGTACCAATGGATGTAACCTGATCCTTTATTGGAGTTTTACCTGATGGACTATTTGAAAGCCCTAAGAGACTTTTGTACTCCTCCTCTTGTACCCCTAGAATGCTCCATCTTCCTGCCAGTGATGAACCACAAGCTGTAGCTGCTCTTGCCTGGTCTGCCTGTCTCTCTGTGTACAGTGCATTGTTTTGTGTAGGTTATCTAGCTGCTACTACTACTACTATTATTACTACTACTACTACTCTTGTCTGCACCTCTTTACTGTCAACATGGTGGTATCCACTGTGCCACCACGTGCAGTACTACTACTACTACTATTACTACTCACTGACACACCAGACAGACATTAAGCTGGGGGTGGGTCAGCTGGCAGTAGGCTGGGTGACAGCAGTTAGGGTCTGTGGCCGGTGTTTGACTACAGTAAGATTTTACCAGGGAGTACGAAGAGCTGGATAGACAGATATCTATCTGTAGCGGATGGAACATTTGAAATTTTACCCTCTGTCAGCAGGAAGCAACGACCATGATGTGATGCTATGTTTTCTCCCATGGAGAAGGATTATGACAATGGAAATAACAACACAAAACAAAATGGAAAAAAAAATGGCAGAAAATGAAAAGAAACAAGAGAAAAATGCTTGTGTGACGATTTACCTGCACTGATGTCAAGTGTATGTCAATGGAGTCTCCTATTACTTTTACCCCCCCAAAAAGAAAAAAAAAAGCTTTCTTCTGGCAGCAAGATACAGGACAGTTGTTGTTGTTGTTGTTGTTGATGTTGTTGATTTGCTGCATGTCAAAAGGGAAAACAAGTACAAAGAAATAATGAAAGCTAACACTTAGCCACCACTTGCATCTATAAAGGAAAAAGAAAAACACATTTATTCACCACTTGCATCTTTAAAAAATTTTAAAAAAATCTTTTAAAAAAAATTTTTTAAATTCCACACTTAGTCACCACTGCATCTTGTTCAGTTACAGGCAGTGATGTTTTAGAGGTTTTGCTTCTAAAGTTTGCTGTTTTAACTGACCCATGAGAGACACAAAAATGTTTGCAAAAGCTAAAATCATCCCAAATTGAAAGGAGAGGTTTGTGTGCATATGTGAATGTCTTCAAATTGTGGTCAACTGGTCCAGTTCTCGAATGCCTTTGTTCTAAATCTTAGTTGTAGTCACCTACTTGCATATCAAAAATTGTCATAGATACTGTACTATGTTCCGTGTGAATGAGACCCAATCCTTCCCACTTCCAACCAACTCCTGAACCTCATTCTAACCCCCAACATTTTTTTATTCTTTCCAGTTTATTTCAACTTTACACTCTTCCATACATTTTGCACTTTCCCCTTTTTTTGGCTCTACACAAAGTTTTATTGAATGTGAATTAGAATCTGAGTAGATTTTACTGAATAGCAATCTGATTTTTTTTTTTTCCTTTAACAAAATCGAATCCCTCTTGTCTCGCATGACTTTTTCTGTTAAAGCTTTTTTGTTTTGTTGAAATGGGCAAAATCCTTGCCCACTGGTGACATCCTCTTTCTGGATTTGCTTAGTACTTAGGTATTAACATATATCCTTGTTTATTTTCCAAGGATTATGTTTTCATTACATAAGCTAATATAATACACTTGTCATGATTATTACCTTTTCCATAAATCTTACATTTGCTATCCAATGCATGCATAATTTCTCAGTATTTTCTTTTTTTTTTTCCTTCTTTTTTTGCTCATATTTTATTCTTAGGGTTGGTTGGCCCGTTGCTAAGTTGGGTTGGAATAAATGTGAGAAAAACAGATTTCAGCACATTTTTTCCTGCTGATGAAAATAAATAAAAAAAAAAAAGTTTAAAAATATTTAAAAAAATAAATAAATAAAAAAAAATCTTAAAACTTGCAAATTTTTCCCAGAAAGGTGGCTTTTTTGGTATCACCTAAGTGAACCACAAGTTGTCATACAAAGAATTTTGTCATGTTAAGACAAATTATGCAACTGTTTTAATATTATTTTTTTAAATGTTAGATAAATTTTGTCATGTAAAACAAATTTTATTTCTACGGGGAAGTGTTCCGTCCCAAAACTAATGAAATTATATATATATATATATATATATATATATATATCTTTCACTTCTATCTAATGTCGTCTTTTCTTTTTCTTGAAGTTTTCTTTTAAATAACTGCCACAAATCATAATAGCTTAGATTCCCCTTTTTGTTCAGTTTTGTTTGTTAGCATTTATCTTATCAATGCTTTGTTTCTTTTAGCAGATATAATAGCATAAACATATTTGGCTTCTTGGCTACGAGACCTTGAGAAACTCTTTCAAACCTATACTTAATATTGTCACTGCATTGATGTACTTGTAAAATCCAGTTTCCTCAAGGAACAAATGTGTGTTAACATTTTTAAAGAATTTGTTAGTCATATATCTTATTCCTTTTAAATGAGCAGAATGATTTCTGTTTTGAAATAATCTAACTTTTTTTTTTCTCCCAGAAAAGGGGCATCATGCCATTGAGGACAAGAAACTAAACTTGTCAGTGTGCCAATTGTTGGACTGAAAGAATCAATTCAATCTGGTTCTTTTCTTGTATTTTTCCCTCGGATAAGAAAATATTAAAACATTAATGAAAATAGAAATGCTTACCAGATTCACAAATAATAACCTTAAGGATGACTTTAGTTACCATAGTTACAAAAAATTTACAGATTGAAGCTTTACTTTATTTACATACAGTTGAATGATTTCTAAAACATACAATCATTATTAATAATAAATGATCAGTAATAATACAAAATTGTTATTATATTATTGATCAATATTAAGGTTAAAGTCTTTTACTTTGCTTACTCTTTGGGTTTATCACTAACGTTGACAAACTGATATTGCTAGCAATGCAAATATAGAATTATTTGGTGAATAAAACTTACTTTTCAAAAATAGAAATGGTTTTATGATAAAACTTCTCCAAATATAGATTGGTTAATTGACTTTTGTTGGAAAAGGCTTAATTGTTAAAATCAGTGGTCTAGGGACCAACAAGTCTAAGCTTCTCAATCCTGCTGGAGACTGAATGACATCCTTTTAGTCAGGAATCAGCATTATTGCATTAAATATAGATTTCAGCCATTGAAAAGTAGACTTTTCTTTTCTATATTCATCATATTTTTATGTAATCTGATCTTTTGTTTTTCTAGAATTGAATGTTTCACAACAAAAATAAGGTAACACTTATCTCAATCTGCCTTATCAAATAATCTTTTAATTTAAAATAAGTGTTTAATTTTTAATTTCAAAGTATGTAGCTAATTTTCTATATTTCAAAGGCCTAATTCCCAATAATTTTTTTTACCATTTTTTTATAAGTTACAATTCTATTGATATTATTCTTTATAAAAAAAATGAATTTTCTTTTACCTCAATACTAAGGGAATTTTTTCTTTTAATTTCATTTAAGCCTTAATATATGCCCCCCAACACACATACACACACTTTTTTTCCCTTAACAGAAATGTCAACTTTTACACACATATCTTCATTTGTTTCTTCCCAAACCACTTGTCTAGTTGTTAGATTGCCTTGGACCAAATTTTTTTACAATCCTATCACATTGGCATTCCAGTTTACCACAATTTGAATTCAGATTTATTTTTTACTTTCTCTCTCTCCATATTTTTTTTCTCTCTCTCCTTAATACACAAAAACAATTCTTGCCCTCCTTGATATGTGGTAATTTGTCATGCTTGGCATTTGTTGGGGTGAGGTTTGTCACATCAAAAATATACAAATAAACAAGAAAAAAAAATGTTTAAAAAAATGACTTAAAAAAAAAAGAAAAAAGATACAAGTTTGTCCTGCCTCCATAATTTAATTTAATCTATTCAAATGGTTCCACTAGAGCTTGTTGAGAAAATCTTTGATTTTTAATCATTATTTCCGCCTCCTCTTCTTATATTTCTGTTAAGTGGCTCCTTTCCCCTCCCCTTTCAAATGTTTCATTCTATGCAGAGTGTGTGATAGATTGGGATTTTCAAAGAAGCAAACCTTGTACAGAATATAAACTCTGGTTCTTTTGTAACCACTTTGATTACTATTACTCCTTTCATAATAATCTCATCTACCTGCCAGTTGCTGCTGCTGCTGCTTGCTTGGTCTCCATTAATAATCATTGTTAGTAACAACACAAAAGTCAAGTGCATGTCATTTTTTTCTTTCTTTTTCTCTCTCTCTCTCTCTCTAATCAAATTTACTAGTTTTTAATGTGTGTACATGTGATTTTAATTTTTTTATTTTTTTGAATGCCAGCCAGCTAAGACTGTGTGAATGTCTCTCATCTCACCCTTCAAAATGGCACAACAATATCAGGCAGCAGCCATCGTAGTCACCATGTGTGTGCGTGTCTCTCACCCGTCAGCACAGGTCATACATACATCTTCACAGCTAACAACAAGAATGGTGATGCTAAAAGTAAATACGGGTAGACTGAATTTGTTCAACAACTCTCAAGACCTTGTTTAGACTTAGTGTATATGATTGTCATATTTCAATGAAATATAAAAAGGAATAATGATAGTAATATTGATGGTAATAATAATGATAATAATAATGGGACATTTTATCCTCTCCCCACCCCCAGCCTTTAAAATCAAGCTGGAGACAGATTCTGTTTTGTCCTTTACCAGATTATTATTGTTATATATATATATATATATATATATATATATATATATATATATATATATATATATAATTTCATTCCTTTTGTAGGTTTTGTAAATAATAGATGAAAAGCCAAGTAAACAAATTATGCAATTGCCTCCACTTTGTCTTGATAAGCACACAGTGGATCAGCATGAATAACAATTTCTTTATGACTGAATGTGTTGAGACATCTAAAAAATAAGAGATTGTGGTGTTGTACAAATAACAGAGTTTTGCTACATCTGTCTCTATTTATTTATTTCTTTGTAAATTTTTGGCAGGAATATTAGACATAATTGAGATTCCTGCTGGTAACTTCAGTCAGATGATAAATTAGCTCCATTTGCTTTTTCCCCCCCTTGTCTCTGTTTCTCATGAAAAACCTTGCTTGTAGAATGCTTGAAAAGGGAGATAACTAATGGAAGGTGAGCGGCCATGATAATTGTAATTTACTCTCTCTTTACTCACTTGTCTACATTTAAGTGAACAACAGATTGCCAGCCATTAAATAACGTTTTATTAAGATTTCTCAGTTGTTTTTAAATTTCTCCAAATTAGTAACAACCACAGACTCATGATCAGAAGATAGGAAATTGTTTCTTTATCAGTAGCAAATCTTTAAAAAAAAAAAAAATGTTGTTGAACTCTGTGTTCAGTTGCTGCTGTTATGAATTTGACCAGAAATTTTCTTTTGTCTCTAAATTAGATACTTGATTGCTGCCCCAATGTATAATACTGATTGGTGTGAACTGCACTTCAACACTAGGAAAGAATCAAGAGAATCTGTCTTGAGTAAACTTTCATCTTAGTAATTTCTATGGTTGATATCAAAATAGGCCATTTGTCTTGTGTGTTATATTTATGTTTCTAAAGATAAAAAATATTAAAATAATTTTTTTAAAATATGTTCATGGCTGGTGGACTTTCTAGAAAGACAAGTCTGAAATCCTCAAGTTATAATCACTATATTTCTGGACTTTTAATCAGAAAACTTCATTTTTCTTCTTCAGTTGTCATATCAGGAGATTTAACCTCTTTTAATGCATTTTATTTGACAATTCATTTCCTGAACCACTTTGCAAGTATTTATGCTTGTTGTCTCCTAGAAATATTGGTTTGATCAAGTGACTATAAAATTGACCAGTATTTTTATGAGTAATGATAAAGAGTGGGGACTTGAATACTTGTTTGTAAGCAAGTACAAGAGCATTTCCTCATGCATTTAGTTTCTCTAATTGCATTTTATGATTGACATTTTTTAAATACAATTTTCAACTATTTTGCTTATTAAAAAGCAGACTTTCTTCACTGTTTGTGATGCCTAAAATCTGCACTTTAGAAATTTGATCACTACACAAATCTATTCATCTATTCTTTGGTTGTTAGAATTTTCTCTCTCTCTTGTTTTGTTTTTTTTTTAAGAAAGTTTTATTTATTCATATATTATTGATTTATTTTTAAATTTTACTGATGTTTCTCCAGAGTTCTTCAGGTGTGGGTTGGGAATCTGGATGTAACTGATAACTTAGAGCTTTACTTGTAGGAACATAATGTTAACAGTTGAATCTTGATTTGATTTGATTTTATATTTCTCTGCATTCCCCTGTTTCAGACAAAATCATAATTTATCTCCCTGAAAAGAAAAACATTTGAGTTGGTCTCTCTCTCCTCCCTCTCTCTGTATTTTCAGAAGGAAAAACTCTTTAACAAAGGTTTCAATATTCTACCAGCTTTTGGTAATGGGAAGAAGAAAAAAGTTACAGAAAAGGTTAAATTATTCAGAATTCTGAAAGTTTCTTCAGATTAGTTAGCCCCTGTTTCTACTGTTTTCTTATAAACATTTTTTTTCTTAATGCTAAAAATAATGGTGTGTAGGGGAGGGTAATCTTAAAAGAAAATTTTTGTCTCTAGTTGATGCCTCATGTCTTAAACAAAATGCACGCAAACATAATTTATAACTGGCTTCACTTATACTTTGCTTTTTGTGTGTGAAATTTGCTGTTCAGGTTGTTTGCAATTTAAACTGATTTGGAGATTGTTTAGATATGGAAAGCCAAATTCCTTGTGCTGTCCACAAAGTCTCCTCAAATGCTTTGCCTTTCTCTTTATACACATCACCCCATCCCCTCTACCCACTTTTATTAGTTTTTGTAGTGTTTATTATCTACATGAGTAGGTTTGGCTCAAGTAGTAAAAGACAGAACTGAAGGTCAGCTGGTCTGTGGTTTCAGCCAAAATACAAGACCTTATAAAGGGGTTATTCAAAATTTTTTTTCCAGTTAAGGCAATGAAATGTGCCCCCCCCCCTCTTTTAAGTGGTCAGTTTGGTATTCACTTCCTCTTGTTAGTTATTTACTTTTGCAGCTAGGTAGAGACTTCAGAACAGGGACTCTCTTTCCCCTATCATTGACTCACCCTACCTGCAGTTCTCAAAAGGCAATTCCTTTTATTATGTCACTTTTTATAAAGATTAAATAAGGCTTCACAGGGTGGGAGTATTAGATTTTTTTATTTTTTTTTATTTTTGTAACTCACTCTCCTTTTAATTTGAAAATTTTATTATCAAAAAAATGAGGAGAAAATTTTAATCTAGCAAAAAACTTCTTTTCTTTTTTCTGATTCAAATAAAAAGGTTGGGGGGACACTTTTCTCAATGGTAGATATGTTCGATGTCTAGTTGATGTTTATGCAGATAAAAAAGAAAAAGGTAACTTTTGCACAAAAACAAAAAAAAAGCATAAAAGTAATTTAAAAAAAATAAAAAAAAATAAAAACCAACACTTAAGAAAAAAAAAAAATAAAACGGCCAAAAAAATTATCAAAGAAAAAAATTTTTTTTAAAATACCAATTTGTATTTTTCAGCAGGATGAGTCAAAAATGTTAGCATTGAATTGTTGATTACCTTTTCTGCCATTGTAGCTTTAACATCTGGACTTGAATGGTGATGACTAGGTTAATAAGAAAAGAAAGGCTTTGATCCTTCTATTTCTTAGAGGGCCATCAAGCATTGCATGGCTTTTGCTTTATATATCAACTTTGTCTCAGCCTCTCTGTGTAATGATGTGCAAATGCTGATGAGTTTGGGAGCTGAAATATCTGAGCATCATTATTACTTTTGAATTTGTCTTCATCTTGTTGCTCGTTAACTACAACATTCTAGTTTGAGGTACCATCCAGCTGTTAAAGTAGCTGAAAAAGATCAAAGGCAACCAGACAAAGAAAATAAGTCAAAAATAATTAAAAATTGTGCTTCCATGTTTGGATTTGGTCTTTTTTTTTTTTTTCTCTCACTCTCTCTCTCTCTCTCTCTCTCTCCTCCTTCTGCCCACCATTTCTGTTAAGTTGGTTGATGTATGTCAACTGGGTTGGTTGCCCTCCTCCCTCCTGAATACCCACTTTGTCCAAACCAAAAACACACATAAAGACAGACAGACACACAAACACACACACGTAGATTTAGCTCAAGTGATAGAGCAGCAGACTGTCAAGCGATCAGCCTGAAGTTCTATCTCAAGTGCTACGTTAATTGGAGCTCGTTACCGCCAACTCATGGAAAACATTTAAGATGTTTTTACTCTTTAGTGGTCAACTTTGTAAGAATTATTGTAGCCTAATGATATCTGCACACACACACAGACACGCACACACATTGCTTGTGTTTTTCATCTGTCATGATTTAAAATTTTTCAGTCTGTACTATCAAAGAAAAAACTAAAAAGAAAAGGAACTTTGGAATTGTCAAACATTTCCTTCTTCATTGAAGATCGATTAGATTGGTCACATGTCCATTCACTCATGTTACAAGTATTTCTTTTTTTAACTGCTGGTTGTGGTTTCTCTTAAGAATGCTGATATTACTACTGCCTCCCTCACCTCTCCCCCTCCTCTTCCCAGCGGGGAGTGGACTGGGAGTAGTGGTGGGGGTGCAGCACCGCCATGTTGGTAGCAGTAAAGGTTCACTATGGTCGGTGGACAACTCCCTTCCTTCCTCCTCCTGTGTGTGACCACTCTTTGTTGTTGGATTGGAGGGAGGGTCTGATCGCTGGTAACATGCGCAATGATAGACTGTCTATCTGTGATATTCTGGTGTGTCACACCAATTTCATATGAAAAATAAAATTTGTATAATGTTCTCATGTGGAAAAACTGTGTTGTCTTCTTCATTGCATGGTTTCATTCATAAGTAGGTGGGTTGCTCAAAAGTTCTCAAACCTACCTACATTCCCTTTTTTTTTTTTTCTTTTTTTAAATTCTAAGTTAGGCCAAAAACATTTTAGTCTTTAGTCCCTTCCCTCATGTCTGCTTGACTCTTCTTAACCTGGGTGGATATTTATTAAGCTCAACCAAATCTGGTTTCAACCTCCAATAAGAGTTTAATCCTGTATCAGTGCTCTTTCATGCAATAACTTGTAAGATTTGCTGATTAACTATAAAAACTGTTTTCAAAACAATCTTTGGCTGAGGGTCCCAATATTTACTAAAATCAGTCTGGCATAATGTCACAAGTGTGGGGTACTCTGTGGGGATCAAACTCACTACAGTTGTAATGCTCTTGCTTAACACATTTCTATAATGAAATATCCTAATGTTTACTCAGCTTAACTGAGATCAAATGAGGATGGCAGTAGAAAGATTAAGCCATTCTTCAAGTAAGGAATACTTACCTATAAAATCTGCCATTAAAATTCTAGCTGAGCTTAAACACTAACCTCGTAGCAGAGGGCAACTCTAACCATGAGGGTTGTGTTACAGAATGTGGATGCTGGGCCAGGATGGCAAGCAATTTGTCAGAATATCTCAGCATTGAATTCTGATTGGTAGATTACCTTTGTCTATGTTTTGGATATGACCAAAACAGCACAAAGTCAACAGAATTTTGAAGTCATGCTTTCTGCACCCAGATTTCTTAAGAGAGGTTAGCCCACACATGGTGGTATGCTAAGCCATCAAGTAGGTATGCATTCCTCTGAAGATCTTCCACTACCTAGAATCTCATACAATGTCTGTTCCTCTTGTATAATAAAACTAATAAGAAACCATCTTTTGTTGATACAGTCTATGAAATGGTGTTGGGACTGAATCCAGTGGTGACATGGTATGCAACAATTGGTCAAAAAAGGACGGCTTCTATTTTAACACCAGATTTAATAGAAATACAGTGAAATTAACCTGGTCTCAATCATGGTATTCCGTTTTTTTACTAAAGGGAATGTATACTTTGACCTGGAAAGAGATGGGATCCACCAGGTCTACTTTGCCCAAAATGCACTACACATGATTAAATACCTGCTGAGAAAGCTGGTCTCGATTGCCTCCACAGGCTGAAGATATTGATCCTGAAAAATCAACCATAGATCTGAAGATTGGAAAGAGGATGTTTTAAATCACTATATATACATATATATATATATATACATATATGGTATATTTAGGCAGCAAGAATTCATCCAAACAAGTTTTATGTTCAACTGAGAAGGTCTGTTTATTTAATATTTTTATTATATTTTTCCATTTTCTGAATTAGATGTTGTATATTGGTATTCAAATTATGAATAAACTATCCAAAGTTCATGTTTTTTTTCTGGGTTTGTACAAGTGTTTTTAACTTTTTCAGTCATTATCAAGAACTGGGTGTCAGCATAGTAAACAAAATTGGTTGTTTAAATCCTAGCATTTTTAGATTGTTGGATTTGGAACATACAAAGATAGCCCCATTAAATAAAATCTATTTCTCCACAGGAGATCATATAGAGGAGTGTATAAAATATTTGATATGTATGATATATTTAATATGTATAAAAAATAAATAATAACTATATATATATTTGATACATGCTCTTTAATGTTACATATGTTACTTTGAACTGATCCCAATTCAAGCGATCTAAAAATGTCAGGATATAGTCAGAAAATGTTTACCATACTGTCAACACCCAGTTCTTGATAATGACTGAGAAAGTTGAAAATATTTGAAAAAACATGAACTTTGGACAGTTTATTCATAATTTAACTCATTAATTCATCAATCTCCAGTTTTCATGGGGGAAATTTGACATCTGAGTAAAAAAAAAAAAAAACAAAAAAAAAATTCATAGTCAGATTTTTTCTGCTTATCACAAGTGTAAAGAATGGAAAATATTCTTTTATTTTTCAACTATTGCCTGACTAACTTGCCATACTTTTTTTTTTTTTTTAAATCATTTCACTCCAAGCAAGGAAATAAAGCCACTAATATGCAAGCAGTTACTGAGTGTTAGAGAATATGAGGGGAAAAAAAACTCTTGTAAGGTGAGAGAACAATGAAAGAACAGGAATTCAGAAGACAAGATAATGATTAATATTGGATTTATATTTTTGAAGATCAAAGTTGTCTAGAAGAGAGTTCCACAAGTGAGAAGTGCGAAAAAAAATGTTAGCATAGAACTTATAGTTACATTTTGCCATTTCAACTGTAAAATGATAAGACCATGAATATATATAAATATAAAAATATTTAATGATATAAAAAGACTGAAAATAATATATTATTTTAAGCAAAATCAGAGAGTTTTGTGTTTAAAAATGTTATTTACTTTGTGTAAACACTGTCACCATAAACTCTGTCTTAATTTTTGGAATGAGTAGTTATCATTATTTACTCTATTTACATACAGACTATTGTCCTCATCTTTGTTGATGATGACATTGGGTTAGGAATTGAGTTAGTGTTAGAATTAGGGAGATTAGGGTTTTAAAATACCACAAATTGAATTCCTTGCCTCAGAAGAAAAAAGATACTTCATCATTTTAGGCTTCCATATTTAAATTGATAAACTAATCATGTTTCAAAAAAACTGAACATAAAAGTAAAGATCCAGTTTAACATTATTTACATTCTGAATCGACCCTCATCACCCTCAGAGCAACTAGGGTCATATTTTGGTAAAAGTTTACAATCCAGTCTATAATTTGCATGTGCAAAAATGAAAGTAGAAAATTTGTCAGAACTCTTAACTTTTTGAAAGAAAATAAGTTAATTGCAGAACAAAGAACTTATGAAGAATGTTGCTGCAATATGATGTTGGTATCCCAAAGTTGTTCTGATGTATTTGGAGATGTCCAAAAAAACAGCTGTAGGAAAAAATAACTCCAGTTCCTAATCAAACAATAGAGAATAGCTGGCTTCATATAAGGTGTTTTCTCAGCAGAAAAGGAACCAACAAACATCCACATGAATGGGAATACATAGCTGAATATATATTTCGAGAAAAATCAAAAAATGTATTTGAAAATATATTTATAAACAATATATAAATGAATTTTAACTCGCCATTTTGCTCATGCGAATTATGGCCCCCGATTATAGACTTTTTACCCATATTTCTTTAAAAAAATTACAAATCATCCACTAAAATCGAAGAAACTGAATTAGCATGATGTATAAACTCACAAGCAAAAAGTTTATGCATCAGAAATAAAGTTATCAATTTGTGTAGTTCGTTATTATTGCTTCTTGCAAGAAAAAAAATGTTTAAGTTGCATGCATTGGGAGTAAGATTGCTTGAATTTGTCCATTCGACCGTTTCTGAATTAAACAAGGGAGACAACTCTAAGCAGCCTTGAAAGTTATTTGAAAAAAAATTACGTTTTCTTTTAAGTTTGATTAATACGTATTTTTCCACGCAATTAAATAAACGAGCTGAAAAACTACTTTTTCGTAGGTTGTTCCATTCTTCAATATTAGTTGTATTTATACAACATTTTCCTTGAAAATTAATAAATTTATATTTTTTTAAGAAGCAATAAAATGCATAAAGAGAAGAATAAACTTCTTGCAATATTATTTGATTGAAACAGATTTTTTTTTTAATGTTATTCTCTAAAAATATCCTCCCTAAAACACTGATTTGAGATTGATGTAAATTATTTTTAATAGATGATTCAATTTTTTTTATTTTAAAAATTCAAGTGCCCAAATTCCAATCAATGATAAAATAAAAATTAAGAAAACAACATGGGTATGTCAAATAATTTGTATTTACAAACATACATACATGAATTAAAAAAAAAAAATAGTCTTTAGTTGAGTTTTGAGTAGAGGGTACACAGAAAAGCAGCTGTAGTTGAGAAAAGACTTTTATCATGAGGGAAGATTCACTGACCATCTTTGTTGTAGCTAATTCATTTGAAGTCACTGACACATTTTTTTTTTTTTTTTCAGTATGCGCTGTGGAGAGAGAGTTGCATCTCCTTTTGGTTTGGAGACTGTCACATTTCATATTTGAAAGCTGAAATTTGTGGGGTTTTATGAGAAATGTTTCCCTAGAGTAGACTTGAGGAAAATAGGATTTTAGTTTTCTCTGATTGGTCAAATAATTCACATGGTTATGTTAATTTCTTATCAATAAACAGTTTGATTTAAACAGTGTGTTGATGTATTGTGGAATCTTTTTGGCATGCTTGTAATATTGTCTGTTATTGGATAGAAAATAAAGTTTGGGTGTGTTTTAATATGGTATGTTTGTAGTTATGTAATTGCATTGGAAATAGGGTTTGTTTCATATGTTTTCTACAGCATTATTTAATTTTTTTTTTTTTTTTTTTTTTTTGACATATTTTCTTGGAAAAGTTAATAAGCACAACCCCAAGTCATAAAAGAACTAAATTAAAATCCTTAAGCAAACCTCATCCACACATCATATGTGGAGAGATAGAGGTCACAAAAGAAAAGACTTGTTTGCTAATTTTGTTTCTACAGCTTTTAAAATTTGTAGTAATATTCAAAATCCAATAATTAAAATGTTTAGCATGTAAAGATTTCAAAAGCCCGTTTTTGGAACACATTAAAAGAGGATCAACATATTTATATCAAAACAACAGATTCAAGGAAAACATGCCAAAAATAAAATCTAAAATAAGATTAAAAATTTGGAGATACTGTTGAAAACAGATTGGTTGTAAATTATCTTGTTATATCTCTAAATCACAAGGTTTGAGTAAATTCAAAATCCTTTAAGTTTGTATCACTTGAAAATGGATAAATTTGTGAATTTGCAATGAGTTGTAGTCAGCCAACACTAAAATGCCACCCCATTTACATAAATTTATGCCAATCAACTCTCAAAATGAAAAACAAAATAGTTAAAGATCAAATTCATCAACAACTGAAATGACATGCCAACTTCTCAAGGTAAAGATGTTTGTTCTTCCTTTTCTCCTGTAACTAGTGAGATTTATTGAAATGACTGAACATTTTTTATATCAGTCACATATCCATTTCTGGAAATATTTCAAATAAATAAGTCAGTTAAGTGCCATACATAATACACACTTGGGTGAGTCATGACTTTGACTAAGCAGACGATTTTCCCCACAGTATGTTTCCATTTCTTGCTGTGGTAGACTGGTTGCCAATCAAGTTTATAGGACTCAGTCTGTCCTGTTATTCAACCCATAGGTGGGAGGAGATAAGATGATTCATACCTTTCCCAAGTATTTTTACATATAAGTGGATGTAAGTAACCTGACTAGAATTTGAACTCACCCCTCTGATTTATTATTCCGAGCTGATATCCATTGCACCATATTGAACATGGCTTTCAAAAAAGACTAATTTGAAAAAAAAACAAAAAAAAAACATTTAAACCCTACCAGTCTATTGAATGCACAGGCTGGTAGACATAATACATAACATTTAAAAAATACAGGATGTCTACTCAAATATAGGTATTCAAAAAATAACATTTGGAGTAAATAATGATGGATAAAAAATCAATTGATTCCTTAGAAATTATTTTGTTTATGATTTAGATACAAAAAAATGAGCTGATATGGACATTTGAGAATATCTGAACGAGTGGGTACACATTCTTCAAAAGGGTAATTAAACTTTGCTCTTGCTGGACTGTGTCTATGTGATCTAAAAGATAAGTTGAACATTCAATTTTATTTGTTACTATTATTGTTCTATCTATTGTTATTGAGCTCTTTACTTACAAAAACTGCTAACCTTAAAATTGTTATCTTCCAGTAATACTCTGGTCAACCTTTTTATTATCTTTTTGTAAAACACAATCTTTGTTGTTATATAAATATTATATTGCTACTATATAAAGATCAGATTGCTGTTATATGTTATTATTCTAAAATTTGCTAAATTGATAAGCTATGAGAATTCAATATTGAACAGAGATATAGATATATATTGTAAATGAGAGAGAAGAGATGGAATGGAAGAAAGACACAAATCAACTTGTTGACGGTATATCCAAACAAAAATGACTGAAAGCATAAAATTTGTGATGCATTAACATTCTTTATGGAAAGATAGAGCAAAAGAAAGACAGTGAGAGAAGAGCATTGGCATGAAATAATGGACACTCTGCTCAGATTCATAACATTTCCAGGGGTTCAGATATTTGTTAAATTTTGTGTAGAGAATTCCTCTTCTTTTTTTTTTAAAAAAAAAGCTCTTAAAAAATTTAGGACTTAATTATTTCTGTTAAATCTTTTATTTGGAGTATACAAAGATTTTGACAAGCTTTTTGGTGTAATGTAACATTAGAGAAATATTTCATCAATTGTTCTTGAACAATGCTTCCTTTTCTTACCTTCATCTACAATTCATTTGAATCACAATCCAATTAAATGACAGGATATGAAAACCAGGGAATAAAAAAAAAATAATCAGCTGTTCTCAAAATATTTTTATTTTATTTCATTAAACTAGGAGAAAAGCTATTTTTCCCCACTGAATTATATATTAATATTAGCTGTTTATGTAAACTATGATATAAGATTTATTAAACAAATATGAAAAGCATTTCATTCACTCTAATGATTCCATTGTGTGTGTGTGTGTGTGTGTGTGTGTGTATATATATATATATAAGAAATTAAAAATGATTTAAGAATGCACAAATTCATATTTTTCTTTTTTTATTAATTTTGTCCCTTTACAGATATATTTTTAGTTATATCTGAAATTTTACACACACACAGTTTATTTGGGCAGCAATTTTTCCTTTATGCATGTTTGATTAAAAACCAATGAAAGTTCCTTATTGATTATTTTTTAATTGCTTTTTGAATATTTCTAATATTTTTTTTGATTTCCTGTTGATATTGGTAAATAAAACTTCTCATGTCTTTTGTGTGTGTGTATATATATATATATATATATATATATATATATACACACACACACACACAATATTAACTTACCTAATTGAAATGTAAATCCAATTAAATAAAGGTTATTGTCAATTTTGTAGAACACAATGCCCAATATCCTAAGGATAGAGCCAAATATAGTGTAATGTTACCATTTTTAAATCTTGTGCGTGAACAAGTGTTTTCTTTTCTGGACTTAGTGTAGAAATTGTCCTAATGTTGGTTGATTCTGAGTGCTTTTGGCCATTTTCAAGGATTTTATTGTTGTCATAAAACTAAAATGCTTGAAAAAGGTTAAAAAATTAGCTGAAAGCACTTGGAATTAACAAAAATTCGGACAATTTCTACATTCATTAAGTCTAAAAAAGAAAACACATTTGCATATAAGAAAAACATAATGAAAAACTTTTTAAAAATACACACACACAGAAAGAAATAAAATTAAATGTTCAACTTGTTCCTTTTTTATTATTTTGAAACACAATCTTTATTATTACATATAGATATATCATCTTTGCCTGCACAAGTTAGTATAACACATTTCTGAGGTTTTCACATTTATTTTTTTCTAGGTTATTAGTTTACTCATTTGCAGATCCAGTGATATCGTCCAATTTTTATTTTTGATAATTTCCAGATTTTTATTTATTTTTTTGCAGAGATTAACTTTTCTTTGCATTATTTATTTGAATAATCCACCATTTGTCATAAAAACTCTGCCGCGTGGAATCGCCGTTGAAAGGGAAATAACTAATTATCTCCCTTGCAACGGCCATATTAGAATTTACTGAATTTACAAATAAGGCACAATTGGCGATGATAATGGCTGCCCCGGACGTTAACTGTTAAAGGTTCGGAACTTCTTATTTAAAACTTTGTTAAATGCCTCCAATTGCATATAAAGATTTCGGTAAAAGTCTAGAATCGAGGCCATAATTCGCAAGTTGAAATTTCTATATTGTTTTATATTTTACATTTTTTTTCAAATATATATTTATTCCCATTTTTATGCAGATGTTTGCTGCTTCCTTTTTCTTTGAGAAAAGTAAAAAAAAAACGCTTTAGTTAGAAGTACGAACTAAAACTAAAGATTCATGTAAAAAAAAAAAAAATAACAAAATGTAAATTAACAAAATTATTTTCATGGATTATATAACTTTGCCATTGTATTCCAGATCTTTTTTTGTTTAGCTCATTATAAGCGGACCATCCATTCACTAATGATTGTAGAACCTTGTTCAATACGTCTTTGAATGATGGCTTCTCGATCTATCAGGAACAAATTTTACAAAATAAATTTAATTCTTCAGAATTTCTTTAAATTCCTCCAAAGAGCCATTATTATTAACAAAATTACTTTCATTTTTGTGCATCTGAATTATGGCCCCGATTTTAGGCTTTTACCAAGATTTCTACCATCAGGGCATTTAATCATAATGTTAAAGGACGTGTGAAAAAAAGAAAAGAAGGAATTATTGGCTCTTGGCAACAGTAAATAACACTCCTTTTTGGTCTTTTGAATAGGAGTTAGCTGTTAATCCCTTGTTTCCTGTTTAGGATTGAGTTTCCAGTTTCTTCTAAAAACTTTTCATTCTCTTTCACTCCCAGTAGCCCTTTGCATCTTAGTGGCATTATCGCCTTGCTTGAGGGTGAATTGATTAAAAAAAACAAAAAATATGGAAATTGTTTTGTCATCAATACCAAATGGAAAATAACATCCATAGACAACCAGTATACACATTGAATGATGACATTAAAAGAACTATCAATAAAATTCTGTCATTCCATATAAAAACTTTGAAGAGCTTAAAAGACCTGCAGCATTTTTGTTAGTTATCAGAGGACAGGGAGGGTTGGAGAGGAGGAATAAGATTTATCTATAAAGTTGCTGAAAATGTGAACTCACGCTGTGATTTAAAGTGTGCCTTCAAGTCAAAACAGTTCTGATGATAACACACTTAGCATTATGGATGTTGACAAGTTTGCGTGTTTTTTTTTGTTTTTTTTTTTTTGTGTGTATTTTTAAGTGAATGTGCATGTTCAATATATAAACAAAGAAGATAGAAGAAGCATACAAAAAAAAACTTGTGTTTCTGCTATAGACATTGCTTTCATGCTGTTTTCCTTTTGTTTCTGTAATGATTTATGGGAAGGATACAAATGGGTAAAGCTGGTTGAGCTCAAGTCAGTTTTGCGCTGATTTGGGACGGCCAAACTTCTACTTTATGAGTAGGGCTGCTAAAACACTTCCAACAATAGCATTGGTAAATGGAAAATATTCAGTTGCCAGTGGACTGGGGAAATTAATATTCCCTAGTGGGAATGCTATTACTGTGTGATTCACAACTTGAAGCCGAGCCAAAAAAAAAAAAAAAAAGTCCTTTCTGGAAATGGAGTCATAAAATTACATTTTCTCCACAGCATATTATATAGTAAAGTAATACAGCAAGTTCCATTGGGGACAGAAAGTAAACAGTAATCATTGCTGCATTTTGGCTTTGATTGCATTTGAACTTAAATAATGTAGACAAGCTCTTTACAGTCAGAGTTCTCTAAATGTTGATTAAACATTAAAGTTTGCAATATTTAATCTAAAATTTACTTGTACAAGTTTTGACAGCCCCTCTCTATATGATTTCTTAAGCGTCGATAAGATGTGGCACAAGGCTGAAAGTATGAAGCATCCAATGAGGATCGAATAATTGATCAAGCGAGACAAGTTTTCTAACCATTACACCACATCAAAGTGCCCCAGCCCTTCTTGATAGGTATTGAAAAATCAGAAAAAGTGTTGTCAGTAATTGATTTTTTTTTTTTTAACCTTTTGCAGGTAATTTAAAGGTAGAAAATATTTTTAGATTGTTCCCATAATTTTAAAATTCTCAAATGGTTATCAATGCAATCTGTGTATTCTATAGCTAGTGTTCCAAGAAATAGGACTTTGGATAAGTCTTTCCAAAGCATAAACACTGATCTGATTGATTGAATTGTTTTTTTTTATGGTTTATCAACCAGTTGCAGGTTATTTAAAACTAGAAAATTTTAGATTTAAGAATGTTTTAGGGATAATAATGATTTACTGATACAAGTTCTAAGTAACCCATAGTTGAAGGGAGAAGAGGCGGATTCACTTTTTCCCAAAGATGTTTGCATGTAAGTGAATATAATGAATTCGACTGGAATTGAAACTCCAAGCCATTATCCATTACACCACTTACACATCCAAGCTTACAGCAACTGATATTTCCAAGCAGTCACCCATATAGGTACTGACACGAAATGTTGCTTAACTTTGGTGATTTGGTGTTTCAATGTGATATGGCCATAAGCCTTGATTATCAGTGATCTTGAAATTATTTAAATATTACTGACAGAACAGAGCTACTATATGTAAATGCATTGCTGGTTTCTACAACAGAATTACATTGAAAATCAAGAAGAAAGGGATTGTCAGTGGTCAGGAATATGTATTGCTAACAGAATAAGATTGTAATATGCATAATAATACTTTCTGCTATCTTTTAAGAGTGTGCGGTAGTGAAATGGATAGCAGTTCAGAATGTGAAATTGATGATCGGAGTCCAAATTCCAATAGTTTATTACATTCATTTTCACACAAATATCCTTGAGAAAAATATGAATCCATCTTTTCACCCCCACCCAGCTATATGTTAAATAAGGCAGACTGGGCTCTTCAGCCTTGATTGACAGCCAGTCTAGGAGATGGGAAACTGAATTCTCAAGGCTAGGTAGATTAAACTTGTTAGTGTGGGAGCACGTGGCTGAAGGGAAATGGAAAACCAGCTCCACCTCAGAGTAAAGATATTGGTGCACGACCAAATACTCCAGCCTGTAGAACAATTTAATTACAGAAACTTCACCAGAGGTCTTATGTACACCAAGGCACCAGACAGCATAATGCTAATGTTTAAAGCTTCAGTCTCTTTAGGCTGTATCAGTCAAAAAAAAAAAAAAAAAAAAAAAAAAAAATGTTAGGTGGCATGATTTTTAAACAGTATTGCAGGTGATTTTTTTTTCTTTCTGGAATTTACAAGACACTTCAAAAAGTGATATATAATAAACTAACAATTTTTCATGGAGATATTAAGTTTATTTTGTGATCTTTGTTTTCAATGTTGCATCAGTGTTGATAAGGTGGTGGAGTTAAACAATATAAAGAGTTAAAGGTTCCAAGGAAACTGACAGTTTCTGCTAATTACAAATCTAATTCAATTACTGTATTTGCCAAGATATACATTTAAATAAACAAAAGTTGATATAATCCAAGCATATTAAATGTAGTGTAATAAGTTAAAAGCCAACTAACAAAGCTCAAAATGAGTTCCAAATACTAGACCCTCTTCTCAGTCTTTGAAATGTTGGTTTTATAGATCAGCAATAACTGTTGCTCAACTGCAGAGAAATAATGTAATGCAAATTATTCTTTTGTTTTCTTCAATGGTTACTTATAGATTTAGGGAAAAGAACCATGAATGAAACTTTTTTTTTTAACACTTGTTCAGATGCACAGAGAAGTTTCAACTCCATTTTGAGGTTTCACATGTACAAGTATCATTCAAGTCTATCATTTTCTTTCTCCTGGTTTCACATCTTGGTTAATCAGGTAGAAAAATCAATTAACAGGTAATGTACATATGATTTTTTTTTTTCTGATTTGAGAGGAATGTCTATTATAGACTTTTTAATTTAATATATTCAATCTTGAAATATATAACTCACTGAGAATCAAACTAAAGTTTGGAAGTGTATTTAAGTTCTACACTTTTAAATAGCATTTTTCTTTTTAAGCTTAAGAGAATGCAATATTTTTTTTCTGTCACACAATTTACTGACAAATGAAAAGAGGATGAAAATGAAGCTTTCACAATTTTATAATTTTTACTTTAGAAAACTTCAAATTCAGACTTTTTTCTTCTTTTTAGGTTGTAGAAAGAAAAAGGCAAAAGCCACAAAAGAAAGTGCACAATTGATGAAACTTATCTCAAAATCCTTTTATAAAGTGAAAAAAAGTGCTAGGTTGGTGAGACCCATCACTGTACAAATAGGGGGAGGAAAAAAAACATGGGGGGGGGACTAATATAAAAGTAAGTTGTTAAAAATTATAATCATGCCCCCCACCACCACCACTATGTAATTTCAAGTAACTGCCATACAGTTCTAAAGTTTCTCTTCTTACAATTTTTATTTATTTATTTTTTTGTTTTCTACAACCTTGAAAATAGATTTTGCAATATGAGACCAAAAAGAAAAAAAAAAATAGTAAAAACACTCACACAGAAACAAAATTGTACTATTTTTATTGATGCATTTGTAGGCAAAGATGTTTGCACGTCTGGAGGCTGGTTGTTGCCATAGCTACGTACAGGCAGTCAGACTATTAGATTCATTCACTGAGGGAATCAATGCAAGGGAAGTAACTCAACTGGTCGTCACAAAAACTAAACTACAACCTCTTTTATAAGAGCAAATGACAAGAGAGCCGCCGACCTTTTATTTTAAGAATCTGTTGAAGGAGAGAAAAATATTATAAAGTAAACTGCGACGGGTACTCATTTCCCCATGAAGAGGCAAAAGTAGGGGTGAGGGAGGGTTAGAAAACATATGTACAGATCATCTGGATAAAAATAGTTCCCAAATTTCAATCATAGCTTTCATGAAAAAATGAACTGAAAAATAATACGACTAATGCTACAAGATATTTTTTTTTTTCTTTCTTTCGGTTTAGAAGAGCTTAGAAAAGTATAACAAAGTTATTTTGATAAAGAAAATAAATTTGAAGAATGAAAAATAAAGAGGAATTTAGAACCTGATTGATTATTGAGGCATGTTGTTGACTTGCCTTGTGTAAAACCACAACCAAATGTGAATATAAAATTTGCATTGAAATAGACTTGCTTACGGTAATTTTCTTTCTCACTGCCACAATGCACAAATATGCCTCATTTGAAACCTGACATTGTCTTTTCAAGATCACCAGAAACAAGAAAAAAAAAATGTCAACACTTTATGCTAACAGTGGAAAATAACTGAAAAACAAATTTACAAAAAGACTGCAGTTTTGTTTTCAGGAAATGATACATTTTAAAAAACATTTCTGCAGATAGTGGACTCTATATATATATATATATATATATATATATATATATATATATATATATATATATATATATATATATATCACTTTTTGCTTTTATAAAAATTCACTAATGTGGTCTGATGTGACTGGAGGGAAAAAAACTAATCATGCTGTGAAAATTTTTATGCAAGGTATATTTAAAAAAAAAAAAAAAAAAAATTAAAATCAAACATCAACACAGTAAAAATAAAACAAACTACTCTAATGTCTACTACATGTCTAGTCACAAAACACAAAATGATGGTGGTTACAAAGTGCAAAGAATGCAAAAGCTAGAAAGCATCTCAGATTACAGGTCCTTGAGGGGAGGGGTCTTTGAGAGGCAGCTAAAATTGAATAAAATAGAGAATTTGAAAGATTTGCCCAAGATAAATTTATTAAAGACAAAAGTATATGTAAAAAATTCAAGTATAGTTTTAACCCATTGAACCAAGAGATGTGACCACTTGCTGATACACAAAGTATCCAAGGGTAAATTTCACTATTTTACAACTGCTAGTGTAAAAGACAAATCAGCAATGAAGACTAGCAAACAGAGAGAGCAAAGTTGCTCGTATGAACAGCCTTAATCTACTTACATGTTAGGATGGATCAATTTTTTGTTTTTCCGTCATTAGACTCCATAGCATTGGCACAAGTTCAATAGGTTAAATCAAGAGGAAAAAGAATGAGGACGAATCAAGTTATGAAATAATTATCTTTGTTGTGAAAGATATCAGAAATTAACACAAGGTTTTAAAAATTGCTATTTGGAGAAGAAGAATAATAAAATGAAAAAAAAAAAAAAATCACAGCCCATAGTTAAATATCCAAAATTAGGTGAATAAGGTGAATAAATTGTATGTTCTTGAGGTAATTTCAGGAGGAAACCTAATTTTTTAAAACTAGCCTGGGAAGAGTGTAGCCTATATTTTGGCAAAGGTTAAAAAAAATTAATAATAATATATATATATATATATATATATTTATTAGTGTGTGTTCATGTATATTTATTGGTGTGTTTCACAGAAAAAATTGGATCACCCACGCCAAAAAAGAAGAAGAAAAAAAAAATATATTTCGTTGCTTTTCGTTCACGAACCAAGTTAAAGTTTTTCCCTCCACCTGAATATCTATGCATGTAGAATTCTTTATTGGTTAACCTGTACATAGAATTTGCAAAGTTCAAGCCATTTGGTTTCTTAAACATTCTTCTAATAAAGTAACAGTAATAATTATTAAAATAATAAATTATGATTGAAATAAGAAAAAGCTGTATCAACCAAATAGATAATACTAATGTTAGCACTAATAATAATAAAAGCCAGAGTAATGCTAATAGTAATAGTCATATAAAAAGCAATAGGTAAACAAAGGTTGTGTTCCTAAATTTTAATTAAGATGACAGAATGCACACTGATTCCTTGATGTGCAAAGCCCAATTCCCACTGAACTAGAAAAGAGAAAAAAATTAAAATGGAAGGGGCGTTAAAAAAAGAAAAAAGACATTCTATTACAATTGATTAAAAAAACTCAGATATAACATTTAATAATTTATAGAAAGACAATTCGATGCTGGGAACTTGATCTTTAGGGTTCTGGGCAATACAGTTGCATACATGCACAAAAGACAACAAGTCATGTGAGGACAGGAATAACAACATGTTTGGCTACATTTTACAAATCCCCCCCCCTTCATTTTGTAAAGTAATGAATGTCAAACAAAATTGAATTTGCACTTTTTTTTTTCTTTTTTTAATTTTTTATAAAGGTGAGAATAAAGTGGTGGTTTTAAGATAGCTGATGTTCAAACCCCTGATAAAAATTTGTATATATGGGTATAAGCAGGATTCCGATTGCTTTATATTCCAAGTAATTAAAGAGACATATTTTATTGACAATAGTCAAATCCAAACATTTTTGCTTTCATAAGGGTAGAAAGTGTGTATGCACTAATATAAACCTAGAAATTGTTTATAATAAAAAAAATAAAATCCCTCCATTTTTGGTGATGTCTTGAATTTATTTCTGCAGAGAGAATAAAAATGTCTTTGAAATTGTGTGGAAAACGTCAGTTTAAATCAGCAGAGCAAGCCCTTCATATAGAACCATCCCAATTTGGGATTAAAAAAAAGAAAAAAAAAAAAAGAAAAGAAAAAATTTACACAAAAAGAAAAACACAGAAGAATAGGGGCTGATTTGCTTATTTATGAATTTATTTGTTACGAGCAGTGCACTTAATTTAAAGTGGGCAATTTTTGGGGTTGAATTTTATAGACAACTGCCCAGCTGTAAATGAGAGAACTGAAAAATTACAGAAAAATAACAAAGCAAGACAAATTAAGAGTAAATGTTCGATGATTGCCCACAAAAAGGGGGCAAATAACCATAAGAAGTGAAGGGGGGAATCAAAACGGGGGGGGGAGCAAAGGAAGTGGTTCCTTTCAAATATTTCAGGGTGCAAGCACTTCAGAATTTACTGAAACATTTTTTTTTTCTTTCATTTTTATTCATTCAAAAGAATATTGCTTACAGAATAATTAACAAAGTGGGAAAGCCTCCAGATTCAATGCAATTTTTTTTTTAAAGTTATTTAAAACAATTTTTTGTCCTTATTCCAAGAGATCCAACTGGAGTTGATAAGTAATAAAAATGTTTTGTTTTTAAATGTCAAACCTCAAATACTACAAGGTCACAAAAAGCAACTTTGTTGCAATTTGAGAATGTTGTCATTTTTGAGGTTGGAAGATAAATTGGGCAACTTTTATTTCTCCACTCATTTCTCCTTCAGTACCAGAAAGAAGGGTCCAGGGAGGGGGGGACACACCAGTTTTAATATCAGAGAATTGAAGAGCTACGAGCCTACAAAGACCCACTGAGTAAGTTGCCTCCCTTCTTCCGGCCTTTAAGTATTTTGGTTAAAATTTTTTGCCATATGCAGCAAATAAGTTCATATACAACCCCACCCACCTTCCACACAATAAAAAAAGATTAGAAAAGAAAAGAAAAGGAAAATTATAGATAAACTAGTAGAAAGCAAGGGATCAATGCCCTCTGCCCACCCCCCCAGAAATACTCAAGTTGAAGCAAATATCAAAGCTGTTATTTGAGTTAGTCACAAATATTTTTGTTGTTGATTCAATTAAAAGTTTAATAAACAAATTAGGATTTAATTCACAATCTTTGGTAAGAACAAGATGCCCCAACACTTTAAATTTTTTAATTTATTTATTTATTTATTATTATTATTATTATTTTTTTTTTGAATTTTTATGGACAAGCCAGTGATTCAGTTTTTCCAATTTTATTTAGCAATAATCAATTTTTTTTTTGTTGTTGTTTCTCTCTCTTTATTAAAATGGTATGTGAATGTGTTTTTTTTTTCACTGTAGAAATCAATCATTTTGAAATATTAAAGAAGCTGAAGAGTCTATTTACAAGCAAATATTAACAGATCAATGCTTGGCATTTATTTATCATTTTGGTCAGTCAATGACAGACAGAAAGACATACAAGCCAACAGCAGCAGCAGGGTAATGGAGTTGGATCAAAACCTGACCCTTTCTCTGCTTTCAAACCCTCTCATATATCAAATGCCATTCTGTTGGTTTAAGTACCAAAAAAGTGTTTTGGCTATTTCCCCTCCTCCTGATGACACAGCTGTGTGTCAATTTAAATAGGAAATGTATCTTTCACTGCTACTGCTGTTTTCATTTTGTTGTCATGGAGGCCCTGTTTTTGTATTTAGTTCCAGGGGGGAAACTCTGTTCAGGACAGAAATATTAGGGCTTCTGCCTGCGATGAGGAGGACAAATTAGACTAGGCAAAATTAAAGCTGTGCAGGACAAGCAGAAGGGGAAGAAATCAAAATGGTAACGCAAATATTTTGTATAAAATAAGGACAGTGCACTGGTCACATTTATAACTCTGGAATAAATTTGTCCAATTTTAATGGAGTTTCCTTTGATTTTAGATTTAAAACATTAGTTTTTATTTCATTTATTAATATTTTTTTTGAAAACTAACTTTTAATAAATGCTGAACATATAGTGAGTTGGGTTATAAAAACATTGTACACAGGTTTTCACTGAAGTGCAACTCACAGAAATACCAGCCATCAATAGTTTTGTCTTTAACCAAATTTCATTACAGACTTTAAAAAGAATTTTTGTTAAGTTATTTCTGTCCCTCTTTATTCTTTAAAATTAAATGTTTAAATTTGAAAAAAAAAGTCAACTATATTTATCTCATTCGCTTTGCATGGAAATTGTTACTGAAATCTAAATTCATTCAGATATTTTTTTTTTAAAATGGACAAAACTTATAAAGATTATAAATCACAACAGGTTAGATTTTATTTAACATTCTCAGAGTCAAGATTAAGACTTTAAATTATTTAAAAAAGAAAACTTAATTAGCAACCGGAAATGTTTTTTAAACTGGAAATGCAATACATTTTTACAGTTGATTCTTTTATACAATTCCTTCATGAGTTTCCAGGGTTTTATTTTTACCTAACAGCAGAAGAAAAAAAAAAACAAAAACAAACTTCTGGAAATTTCCTAACACAAAACAAAACAAAACATCAGGTATCAAAGTGTGTTGCAGACCAGAGAAGAGAAAAGCATCTGAGAAGCATAAAAATAAACAAAAAAGTGTATAAAAAAAAAAAAAATAAAAAAAAATAAACAAGGTTTTTTTCTCTAAAAGAGTCAAAGACACAAAAGTGCAGTGCCAATGGAAAAAAATAAAAGAATTATGCTAATGAGAGATTACAGCACTACAAGAGGATTCCACAGAACATAGTCCACTAAATATAGTTTGTCATAAATGTCACATGGGCCATGGCAGACAAAGGCCTGGCTGAGACTAGTTTTTTTTTTCTTTTTTTTTTTAAAGTTTTTTTTGTTGTGATGGGGGAAGTAGATAGGAATGTGGCAATAGAAAGTTGCCAGGTGAGGATGGGGGCGTTGGCAGATACAGGCTGTATGCAGTCAGGGCGAGAGGGCAGGCAAAAAACTAACTGGTTTACACAGGCTGTACATAGTTGGAAGGCAGCATTCCACGTTGAGCTGTTCGCTCCACAGTACCTTCCATCCAGCCCTGATCAATAGGCTGGCAGTGAATTATGATATCGCCTTCCACAAAGGAAACTTCATCAGTGTCAGCAGCCGTATAGTCATAGATGGCTTTGGAAACCATCTGAAAAGAAAGGTAAGTTTCAAAAGAGATTAAAAAAAAGAAAAGAAAAAAAAGAGAGCAGAAACAGAATTAAAATTTACCTGGGTCTGTAGAGAAAAAAGATTTGCTTTAAAATATTAATAAATATATATATATATATATATATATATATATATATATATATATATATATATTACACTTAAAAGAAAACTATTCAGGAAACCACTTGAAAGAAATTAATCTGGTATTTGAAATTCAGGAATGAAGCAGTATCATTATTCTGATATATTTCAATTACAATCCTTATTTTAAAATACATCTGCTATTCTTTAGTCTTTCTCATATAGAGATAAACTGGTAACTTATTTTTATTTTTTTTCATAAACTTAAACAATCATGTCAAAATATAGAATCGTGTGCTTTGCACCTAATTTTGTGCAATGCTCCAGATTGCTTGTATTCCATATTTTTCTAATAGATTTCAAATATTCACATTAAAAAACACCTTCAGTGAAAATAAGCAGCGAGAAGAGGGTTAGTGAGTGAGAGAAAGAATCTTTTCAAATTGTCGTAATTTCAAAAGTCAAAATGGTAAAGGCTTTACTTAATAGCATCAATGTCCCCTACTTCTTCCTCACGCCATTTACTGCATCATTCATTCCAACTGCTTGATTTTTTCTGTCTGGAATCAGTCAGTCTTTAAGTAAGACATAAAACAAATGAATTGGAGATTCCAATTCTGGAGCAGCACAGGGTATGAAGTTTCACCCAAATGTATATGTGTAACCCTACCTTAAACAGACCTTGTGTTATATGGTGGTGGTGAAGGAAATAAATAAAAACTGCTAGGTTAGGACTGTGACCACCAAGAGAGAAGGCCTGTTTCATTTCGTTGTTGACAAATGTGACGTCATCACATTGAGTCCGACTTGCAAGAAGCGTGTCGTTTGTTTTGTGTAGCAGTTTTTTTACGGCGGCATTTATAAATTACTTATTTTCTTTTAAATATTGAATTAATTTAAAACAAAAACAATGTCTTATAGATGCATTGTACCAAATTGCAAAGGGAATTATAAAAACGGCCCTAAAGTATATGTATTTTCTTTAAATAAAGATAAAGAATTATCTGATGTTTGGATTCGTACAATCAGAAGAGATCATTTTTATCTACTAAATTCAGCAGAGTGAGTATATTTTTTGTATTAAAAAATAAGTAAATTTTATTGAAACTTTAATGATAAAATTAATACCATGTCTTTGTAATTCATAACATAAAGTTAAGACATAAATCTAGCGAGAAAGTTTAGAGAGAGACATTCATTCTCGTACGTGTTGTTTTTAAAATCTAAAATCTCATTTTTTTAAGAAATAAACTTTAAAGAAATTTTCGAAAGGAATATTTTATATACATAAAAAATAATTTTATCGATTTTTTAGAATTGTTTTATTCGTGACTAAATGAAACTTTAATTGAATTGAATTTTATGTCTAATTCACAACACATTTTAAAACAGCTTTGTAACTTGTTTTAAAAAGTTATTAAACTCAATTGAAACTTTGAGGATTAAAATAATTTTAGATCTTTATAATTCACAAAACACATTAAAAGAAATTTGCAAAAGTTTTTAAAAGCTGAAATCTAATTTTTATAAAAATAAACTTTAAGAAATTTTCGATATAAATTAATAAAGGAATTTTTTTAGGCATAAAAATAATTCTAATAATTTAACAATTTTTTAGAATTGTTTTATTCATAAAAATGTTTTGCATTCATCATTTTAAATTAAAGAAATGAATAAACGTTAAAAATTCTCTTATTTCTACATAGCTTCGTCACTAATAATCTTTTCTTGAATTCTCTCCACTTTTCCTAAAATTGTTATTGCTTCATATTATTTTTTAGATTTTTGCTGATTGATTTCCTTAGATTTTCACAAGAATTTAAAATAGGTTTGGTTTTTAAAATCTTTTTGAGTTTTTATGTGAACTACATTTTCGACCGGAGGACATAAGAAGTGAATCGTCAGCTTTTGACGAAAAAACAGGTGTCACAATTGCAGTTAACCTAAAAAAATATATCTTCATGCTATTCCTAGAATTTTCCCAAACTGTCCCTCATATTTATCTTCATTGACTACTTCTAGAGAGTCACCAGGAGAATGTGACTAGAGAATTCTGCTCTTAAAAGTGCTTTAAATCAAAGTATTAATGATGACTTAGCATATAAAATGCAGAAGAAATTCCATAATAATGATCTAGAAGGGAAATTAAATTTCCTTGATAGAAATTACTGGAGTTTTGTTAGGCAGCAAAAGACACTTATTATATTCAGCATCATCAAATCCCCATATCCAAAAATCTATCTGTCTCTTGTAATCGAATCTGATTTTGCAGTACATGTTTTTTTTGTAGAGATGTGGAAATACATTCAATAGGGGATTATAAGATTTCTAAACACGTAACTAATCAAAATACTCTTGAAATTCTGATAGAAAACATGAAAAAAATGGACACAGAACAACAGCAACTTGAACCTCAAAATATGAATTTTATATTAAAATTGGTAATGTCATTTCTACTATTGGTGCAAGAAGAATCAAACATTAATGCAATCAAATTTATATATGAGCAGCTAAATTTAATGACACAAAATAAGCTTGATTATTCAACAGAAATGATATTTTCTTCATTGTTATATAACTGCTCCCCTAAAGGGGACAGATTGTTAAGAGACAGCAAAAATATAATTTTACCTAGCTATTCAACCATTAAAAGATTAACCTTATCAACATATATGAATCCTTTGATTGAGCAACATAACAATTTTCTTATGTATATTAAAAATAAATTTAAGCTCCTAGTGCAGGACATCACAGTATCTTTACTTGTTGATGAAATTCATCTAAAACATTATAAGGGTGGTAATAGTGTTGGCTTGTCTGATAACAGCAGTGAAGCTGCAACAAGTGCTTTTGCTTTTAGGATTAGCAGTGTATTCTCACAATATAAAATGTTGTGCATGTTATGCCAACTAAATGTCTTAAAGCTGAGAAGTTATTTGATATAGTTAAACATATAATAATTGGCTTTCAAGTATTATCAATCATAACAGATAATAATGCTATAAATAAAAAAGCTATATCTTTCTTTTGCAGTTCTCCAAAGCTTTTCATTGTATATCCACCCTCAGTTATAAAGTCTCGACCTCTTTTCTTCCTTTTTGACTCGGTCCATATATTAAAATACATTAGAAACAATTGGCTTAGTCAAAAAGATGCAAATAAATGCATGCTGTTCCCCAAATTTTGTCATGATGGAAATCATGAATTAGATAGTATCCAAAGTGCCACATTTTCTACCTTACAGAAACTTCATGCCTTAGAATCTCAGTCAATTTTAAAATATTGTTATAAATTAACCTCAAAGGCACTTTCTCCTACTAATCTTGAAAGGCAAAATGCCAATTTAGTTCTGCAAATTTTTAATGAATACACTATTCAAGGATTATTGATCTTAGGAAAACAGAAATATTTGCCTAATTTTGCAGAATATATAAACATATTTTATATTTGGTGGACAATAATGAATGTTAAAATGCCATATAAAGGTTGTCGGCTTAGAAATAAATACTGCAATCCACTTAGAATGAATGAAGAAAATTTTAGATTTTCCTCTGTATTCTGTGACTGGTTAAAATCTTGGAATAGCATTTCTGGAAGAAATGGCAAATTAACAAAGGAAAACTTCACTGCTTTGCATCATACAACCTATGCATTTCTAAAACTGACCAAGTATTGCATAGAAGAACTGAAAATGCTGTACATATTACCAGGTAAATTTCAAACTGATCACCTTGAGGCAAGGTTTGGTCAATATCAACAACTTACTGGGGATCAGTATAATATCTCGATACGGCAAGTGTTTGAGTGTGAAAAAATTATTACAATGCAATCAGTTTTAAAATTAAACTTACCATTTAATCAGCAATGCATTAAAATTGATTTAAAGAGTTTACAAGAACCAAACTGGGATGAAGTGACAGAGGAGGAAAAGTTATATATATATAAATATAGAATTGATGTTAAAGAGGATGATGTAAATAATTGCAGAGAAGTTCTACCTGTAATACTATACTTAGCAAGTTATTGGTGTAATGCAGTTTTTAAGAAAATTAAATGCAATAGCTGCAAAGATTTAATATCTGGAAGTGTAAGAGATAATGTGGAAGAAATACCTGAAATAAGCAGCTATTTTCAGGGGATTAATAGAAGTTCTCTCTTATATCCTAATGATAAAACTATAAATTTTGTTCTGAATAATTATGTAGTCATTCATAAGCTGATAAAAATCATTCTTTTCTTCATTCAGTAAATCAAAGAAAAAGAAAATAAGCCATGCATATAACATTGAATGTTTTTTGCAGATTATGAGGTTCTTTTTTATGTTGACACTTGTGATGAGGGTCACAATATAGAAAAAATACAAAGAATGTTTGTCTGGAGCTCTACAAATGCTCTTTTAAATAATTTTTGTTCTAGGGAAAATAATATTACAAGTAACAAGTTAAGCAGAAAAAGAAAACTTCATTCAGCTAAATTTTGTATCAGTAACCTATTTTTCTGAAAGTATTATTTGATTTTTAAATCTATTTATTGTTTGTATCTAATTTATTTTCTTGTTTGTGTTTTTGTTTCTTGTTTATGTTTAATTGTTTTATTTATTCATCATTTAATTATAATTTGCTTATTTAATTGTTTGTTCCCTAATTCATAATTCAGTTGTTAATGTAATAATCTCTTAATGATTACAAAAATTGTAACTTCACAGAATAATTATTAAAATTGAAATAAAAACATGCAAATTAAAACAATGCTGATTATGATTTATAAAAAATGTTCAAATGTGAAACAATTGAAATCATGAATGAATTTCATTTTCATTCTTAAAATGAATTGTCTGTAACCTACTTTTCTATAAGTATTATTTGAATTTTAAATCTCTTTTTTGTATCAAATTTATTTACTTTCCTTTCATGTATTTAGTTTATTTGTTTCTTATTTTAATCGTTTATTTATCATTTACATGTAATTTGCTCGTCTATTTATTTAATTGTTTATTTGTTTCCTAATTCATAATTGAGTTGTTGCTGTCCGAGTGTATATGAATAAAATCATTAATAATTACGATATTGTAACTTTACAGAATAATTACTAAAATTAAGATAAAAGCATGCAAATTAAAACAATACTGATAATGATTTAAAAAATGTTTTCAAATTTGGAACAAATAAAAAAATAATGAACGAATTTCAGTCTTTAAAATTTAATGAAATCTAACATGATGTTTAATTTCTTTAACAAAACATTCAGCAACATTTTTTTTTCTTATCGGTTATTTTAAAAAAATTAATATGAAATAAAGTTCTGTATAAAATCCAATTCTGTTTATTTGTTTTGTAAAACAATGTATTTTTTAAAAGTTTTCTAAAACTAATTTTTTTCTTACAATTATTCGTTACATTATGATTACTGTCTGTTTCACTGCATGGACTACTTTTGTGACGTCACGTCACTACCGAATAGGCCTTGTCTCTCGGAGGTCACGTTAGGACCCATATGATCAGGAGGAGAGATGGTAGTCTTTGAGTGTTTACCGATATACCCTGTGGCACCTTACAATTGTGGAAGGTCATAACTGTAACCATGAAGTAGATTTTTCGAAGCAAGCAACTGTTGTGCTTTGTAATTTTTAAAAAGTATTTTTCAATAATCAACTTTTAATAGTAAAAGCGATAAATGTGAAATCTTAGATGTTTGTTATGAAAGTAGCATTTCATTAGTACAGTGGAACATTCAGCTGAACAATTAAGTTGAGGGAAGAGAGAAATTGTTGTGTTATTTTACTGACAATTTCCTTCAGTTAAAATGTTAATGGAGAGTGACTTTGGTGTTATGCTGCAAGTGTCACCCTAAAAAGGAAAACTTGGCAGATGATAATCTCCAAATTATCATTCAAAGGGACCAACTTTAAGATAAAATTGTTACTGCAGTATCAACTCTAATGATAAAGCTTTAGTATGGTGATGTTGTTTCAGTGTAACAAGAATAAACATTGGCATTGCTTTTTCTGTATTATCTCAATTTCACTGCTACTAAGATTATACCTTTTCACTTTCAATTTGAGAATAGTGACTTTCAAAAGAGAACACTAACTTTAATTTTTGAACTAAACAATAAAAAATAATTCTATAGAAGAAAATGATTGAATCGTCATTATAAGTAAAGCATGTTAACAAAAAATGTCATGTCTTCCAGATTTAAGGTTTTCATGATTTTGCTTTGGATGCCTGCAATGAAATTTGAGCACATTGCCTATTTCACCATTGCAAGGGTAGCATTTATATAATCTTTTAGGGTCTGGGACCTATACTCTTTGATGCTCATGGTTAACCTTTCTCTCATTAGAATTTCTTGGGTATTTTCAGCCAATTTCCTCTTTACTTCAGCTTTGAAAATTGACCAAACATTCTCAATTGGATTGAGCATAGAGCTGTAAGGTCCTAGTCTCAAAATTTGATCATTGGAAAATTCCTCATCTAAGGCTGATTTGATTTTTAAGTGGCAAGGTACATTGGCAATGACAAGAATGACACATCAACCATACTTTTCCTTGGCTACTCACAAGGTTTTCTTTAGCAAAATCACACGTCTTCAAGTTATTTATGTACAATCTCTGCCTGACTTCACTGTAAATTAGGCCCAAGTTGTCGATGCAGCCTATTACATGTATGTTGGCACTGTTTGATGCTGCTGCAATTGTGCTGCACCTTGTAGTTTTTTGAGATTGCCCTTCACTCCTTGAAATATGGATATTGAAGTTTGTTTCCTCCAGGAAGAGAATTGGCAAGTTCTGACTCTGAAATGCAAGGAGTTCCTCCACAAACCTTTTTCTCTTTTCTTTATTCTCTAATGTGTTTGCTGTTTCTGGCTTGAATTTGACACTTTTTAGAGTGTATAAAAGCATGTCCAGGTGGTGATGTAAAGTCTGCTTGGGCAGTTTTAAATTGAATTTATGATAAATGGCATCAACTAGCTCATTAAGCATTATTCTGGGGTTATCTTCAATTTTGTTCCACATAAAATCTGTGATCATTTAATACTTTTCTGAAGCATTGTCCACTTTTGAGTCTTCCTTTTTTTCCTTGGAATACAAACTTTACAAGTTTTTCTTTCAGTTCATGCAAATTTAAATTCAACCTACTGTGGGGGGGGGGGGGATCTGCCTCGTCGATCATGTATCAAAAAGATACATGATCGCCTAAGCGTGTATCACGCATGGCACATAACTGAATGATAGTTAAATAAGTGTTTTATCAAATTAAATTCAATTTTTAAAAAAACAATTTTAACTTTGGAATATAAATATATAGAAAAAATACAAATTTGATTGGTTAATTTTCCTTTTTTTTTTTTTATTCAAAATAAATCCTTCCATTTTGAAAGTTACTATTCTCAAATTGAAAGTGAAATGGTATAAAAGCGAGTGATCAGAGTGTCAGGACTTCATTGACAATCAACTCGATCACTGCCCACATCTGAGAGCATCTGGAATCTGGCTTCCTTTGGATAACCTGTCATTAATCCCAATTTTATCTCACTTCCAATAAAACACTAATATATAATAAGTCTGCTGGAACAGTTAACAGTATGCTATCCCAAAATCTAATATTGTCTGGGAAATAGTTTAGAATGGTGAAAACCAAACAACTGTGCCTGATATCTAAACTACTAGGATGTTTCAGCCAAAGATTTTGTTAAATAAGCATTGCCATTAGATTTCTGACTACTTTCTTTCAGCTTATTTCGGTTGCAGTTTATTGCAACTCTCAGGTCATTATTCCCCAAGTGAATCAGAAACAAAAGAATAAATATCTAGTGAGATTTAAACTCACATCTCTTCTTAATTGAAACTGCACATTTATCAATTTATTTAACCTATCCTTTTTAAGCAAAAGAACTCTTGAACTGGATTTTTCTAATTTCAGTATAACTCTGCAAAAACAACTTTCAACATTTTGGTTCAGGACTACCCATCAACTAAAAAACCTACAAGAACCCTATTATCTTATAATACTGAATCATCTTATTAAGTTAGGCTCATTGTATTGGTTGAATTCAAATCCCATTAGTGTGCTATGTAACAAAATAAATCTGAATATAAAAATCAAAATGTGAGAACAAAGAGGGGATTCCCAATTTTCAGCTGTTATATTTATAACGCTGATAGCTTCTTAAAAAAAAAATGAAGAGCACCAGCATACTTTTGACAAGGTGACATGCATAAAAAAAAAAGAAGCTTGCTACATTAATTTCATCATCTTTGTCATTCATAAAAACAAGTAGAGAAAACAATGATAGAACAATCCTGTCCAATGTATAGAACTAAAGATTATCTTTAAGAACAAATTCTTATTTTTCTCTTTCTGCCATGACATTTTATTTATGACTATTACAATGAAATTGGTATTTCTTAACCTCTTTGTTAAACAAACAAGTTGATATTAAATGACATTAATACTGTTACTAGTACACACTACAGAAGTTATTCAACTTTAGGACTATGTGCTTACATACGTAAATGTTCTATCAGTAATTTCAATTCTTTGAATTATGACTGCTACCATATATGCCAGTGCGAAATTTTAAGACATTAACTTATACACTGGCATACATGGTATTCTCACAATTTTATCTGTTGTAACAACCCAGGACTTAAATGGTGAATGCATATGAAAATATTTAAAAAAATTAAATTTTTGACCTTGCTCTTCTTCCACCATGTATACAATTATAAAGCAATGTCAAAACTTGTATGCTTTCCAAAATTATACCATCTATTAGTATTTACCATAATACTAAAATGACAAATATTTAGTAATTTAATTTCTACCTTCAGTTTTTCAGGTCGCCAAGTTGATTTTGTAAAGACTGGAAACAAAATCAAATTATTCAATATCTACGGTGCCCCATATGAAAATTTTACAGTTCTTTTGAATTATGAATTTGAAGACTCGCTTCTGGCAAAATGATTTATGTCAATGATACCATACTTGGAAAACAATCCAAGAGAGGGAGTGGTATCAGTGAACAGTTTTAACAGTGATCTTTTAATTATAGTATAGAGATTCCCCTGAAATATTTAAGGAATTTGCTATATTATTGTTCTCTGAAGATGAAAATGATAATGTATAAAATTCTTAACCCCCCTCCTACTTCAATGTGATTCATAACAAAGAAAGAGGCAATAACTTACCCCCTTTCCAGCATATGGATTGTGGCCACCTGCAGGAGCTGAAGACAGGAAAAGTAAAGAAAAAAAAGTTAATTTTCATTTGAAGACTTTCAAAATTCCATTGGAATTTTTCTTTTCCATTTGAAGATTTATTTGTGAATTTACCATCCTTGACCAATCACAGAAGAAAAAAATAGAGCCTGGGAGCAAAAAGAAGAGGGAAGGGTACAAGGTAAAGTCCATTTTATTTTAAAAAAAAAAATTAAATCAAAACTATACTTTTTTTGTTGCACTCTTACCAAACGACATACATACCAAAAAGCCTTGGATTTTAATCAGGAGAAGTCATCAAGTTAAACAAATTTGACTGTGACATTC
The DNA here is from genome assembly GCA_964036315.1 of Acanthosepion esculentum. NCBI lineage: Eukaryota > Metazoa > Mollusca > Cephalopoda > Sepiida > Sepiidae > Acanthosepion > Acanthosepion esculentum. The sequence continues at coordinate 52,607,624 of OZ038508.1, read as the reverse complement.
TTCAAGAATTGGAAAAAAAAAAAAACAGGAAAAAAAAAAAAACAATTTATATTTATTTATTTTTTAAATAATAAATTTTGTTCATGTTAGCCAGAATTGTTTTAAAATGAAACTAAAATGAACACAGTCCACTGAAGCAAGGGTCAACTGACTGGGTATCATGCAAAGAACAAGCAACAACTGACTTCATGCACAACAAATCTCCACATTGCTCAAAGGAATCAGAAAATAGGGAAAACAAAATAGATGGAAAGGTAAAGAGAAAGAAAAACGTTGACAGAAAAAGTCAACAGGTTAAAAGGCAGGGAAATTTTATAAAGGATACAAAAATTAATAAAACAATCGCTTTGTCGAACGTTAAGAAACTGCATTAAATTTAATTTAGTAAGTCCGATAAATATAAGTGGACAAGGATGTAAGGGAGATAACCTCGCGACAATATCACATACGACATAGGTAAATGACTGCGTTTTGCGATGGCTTAGGATATTTGGAAAAAAGGTAATGAACTAGTTGTAAGCTTTAAGGGATCATCGGATTCATAATAGAAGGCCAGTAAATATTCTCCATTAAAAAGATTCAGTATTAGAAATAAGAAATTTCCTACAATTTGTGTAAGAAAGAAAAAAAAATATCAGCATTGGTCTGAGAAAGATTATTCCTTGTAAGGATAGTAACCTGTTCATTTTCTACTCTTCACCTATGTTTTGCTATTTATATAGAGGGTAGGAAGATTGGGCATTTTAATGAAAATACACAAAAAGGCCAATGCTGAAAAAAACTGGTCTGTCAATATAAAGAATGGGTATAACAATTATTTTTGGTTTTTAACTGAGTAAGTAATTATAAAATTCAAGTTGCTCTCACCCAATATTCTTTGGGCTCATTATAGAGTACCATAGACAAAGCCAAGATAAAAGAAAAAGCTCTTCAATCTGTTGCTAGTGATAAAATATACTTATTTCACCTCCAAGACAAGTATTGTGATTAAAAAAGAAATCCAATTAAACTATCTTAACACCCCCACAAACAAAATTAAAATATGTACAAGATAAAAATCCAAATACTAGTGATATTAAAACTTGATTAACAACCAAAATTATAGAAGAGATGATTGGTTTATTTTCGTTTGTCATAAAATAAAACTTTCTAAATACTTTTGATTAAGTATTTTAATTGTTATGTCTAAAAAGAAATCAATGTTGCATCAATACTGGCCAGAGATGTTTATAGGATTAGATAATTGATTTTGATGAAAATTAATATCTAGCAGAATAATGCCTATTAGAATTACATAGTGCAAGGGTTGATATTTATCAATACTGACAAAGAAAAGGTTCTTTTGTTGTTTCTACAGAAATATTGTGTAATATTCTGATGGATTGATTTGTTTATCAACCCTTTGAAATATTCTTTGTCTTCAATTAAAAATAAATTTAAGACTAATCAGTTTTACTTTAAGAAAAATAAAATTTCAGTCTTTACTGAAAACATAGATGATTCTAGTATCCATTGGAGAAAGAAAAATATCTAAGTGCGATTTCCTGAAATTGAGTTTAGTTAGAATGTAAGTTAGAAGTTTTGCTTCTCCCCCCAAGAGAATTAAATTTTATGAAGAAAAATCTTTTAGAGCAAATGTGGAGATCAATTTATAATTGCAATTCATGAAAATTAAATAACATTTTAAAATGAATAAAGATGCAAATTTATTAGATAAAGTTAAACAATTCTTTACTAATCTTTAATATTATTTAAAATCATGCATTATCCTCCTCAAATATCTAACAAATTTCAAAATTCTCTAAAAGTTTCCTTTTATAATTATGATTAAACAACTGCAAGTGTTAAGATTTTGAAAAATTCTATGACAAATTTTGCATTCAATAATGGGACATTGAAGGTGATAGATTATCAAGCTTACAGGTCAAAAGGTAATATCTAACTAAAAATAATAATTTTTATGCAAATATAGTCTTTATACATTTTTTTTTGTTTTAATAATATCCTTCTTGAAAGATTTTAATTGTTTTTTTTATGAAAAACTTATTGAATTTATTGCAAACAAATCAGATTTTGTTTCTTTGAGCTGAAACTGTATAAAATAGGTTTAGATTTGTCACTGAAAGGCTTTTAGCAATTTTAAACTGCAGTGACATTAAAATTTGGGGGGGAGGGATAGAGAACAATCAAGGGAGACGACTGATTTTTGTATTCCCCTCCCCAAAGGAAGCCATCAAGAGAAAATATTAAGGTATTGTAAATAGGAAGTCATTTCTTGCAAATGTTGATTATGCAATTTGATGTGGCTAAGCTAATTATGACATTCATTTTTAAAGTATTTTACATCAGGTACAGAATAATGTTAGTGGGGTTTTATATGAAAAATGAAAATGTAACCAAATAAGAATTTAAACAACTAAGAAAAACTTGTTTTAAATTTTCATTAAAGGGTTTATGTATGATTTTATAAAATTTAACTGTGGGCAAACAAGAAAAAAAAAAGATAAATTGTGTAAACTTTATTATTTGTGCCAGACATTAAAATTGATGCTATGATTTTAAGCTATTTAATGACACCAAATTAATAAATATTGATTTTAAGTACTTCAGCATTTGTAATATCTAGAGTTTCTTTCCCTTTGATTAGTACTTAATACCATTATATATGTATTCTGTGGCTCTACAGATATTAGTGTTATCACACAATAAGGCTTTGTGTGGGCATCAGGATCAAATAAATAAAAGGTTTTCATTATTGATTAGTGAAAACATGGAAATAAAGATATGGACTGAATAAATGCTGAACAATGTTAGTAAAAGTTTGCAAAAAAGATAACGCTTTTAGGCCATTGGCCTGAAAATAATCATCATTAGTAAAATATCTGCAAGATTGGATACAGAGAGATTGTTCAGCTCAATCTGGGACAGGGTGACATGGTAGGCATCAGAAATTATGGCCCCCTGAAGTTTTATCAAAAAAAATCAGAAAAGGGTTGATTCTTCTGAAAAATTTTCTTGAATAAATTTTATACATGTGAAAATTAATGTATATAGAAAGCTCTTTCCTGATATATATCTATATGTATATTTTTTAATGAAAAATAAAATTTTAAAAAATCATCTACAGTAGAAGGAAAAGCCATAATTGGTCTTCACTTTGGAAAGAAGGATTTTAAAGATTGGAAGTTTTAATTCTTTACAAAAAAAAAAAGAATTGGAAAGCAGAAATTTCAATTTGTGTAAAGTGATAGAGAGAATGGAATAGGGAGTTGGAATTTATTTTTATTTTTTAGGAGGGGGGGTCCAAAATAGGAGATTGAAGATGGAATCTCAAAGAATGATAGAACTCGAGTAACAGTCTTTGAGTTGAGAATTTATAATGAGACCATTGGTGGTAGAACCAGCAACACTGTGTGTACCAGCCTACCAGCCTACCTTGCTGCTCCGGTTCGGTCACAATGGAGCCATACTGGTTATTCAGAGGGTCATAATCAGCAATTGATCCGATGCGACGAGAAGAGCCATTCTCAACTGGAAGAGAAATGCAGTAATCAAGCAAAAAAAACCAAGCCAAGCCAACCTCAAGCTGCAGAAGGGACAACAAGGAAGTGGATACTTCCCATTTTTTTCCTCCTCACGAAGATTTACCAGATTTTTACAAGATTCAGATTAGAATAGTAGAAATAGTTAAAAAATAGGAAGAGAAAAGTGGTAGATATGGTAATATTGCTGACAAGATATTGTTTAAATTCTTCAGTGGCAACAGATCATGAAACAGAAAGTGCATCTAGGGTGGAGCTAGGATTAGAAGATGCATCATTTCAAATTTATCTTCCATGTAGAAAATTTATTAGTAAGCTTTTAAACAATTTTATTTGTTTGATATTTAAAGGGTAAAAAACAAAACTATGTAATACTTTAAGTATTTTGTACTTTAAATTTTTGTGATTATTATTAAATAGATGATCATGATCTGTACTGAAGAACACAAACAGTTTTTGAGAAGATAACCAAGATGATAAAGATGGAGAAAAAGAAATGTTAGCACAATATTTTTTTTAAATTTAAGAAGACATGCATTTAGAGATTCAAAGACAAGAAATCTTGGAAAGAGGTTAATACACATTTACAGACTAAAAAAAAAAGAAATTATTTTTGAAATTCATTTTTTTAAAATATTCACCTAGTAATATTTTGAAAGAGGATTTAAAATTATAGATAATGAATAAATTTTATTATAGAACAGGTCCATTCTGCAGTAATAAAAAAAAAACATGTTGAAATTTTTAAGTACATTTTTAAAAGTTTATGATGAATAAAAAAAGAAAAAAGCTGAGAGCAGTGCATCGAAGAGCCATTATGAAAAAAGTGAAGAAAAGCAATTGTAGTAAGTGATGACACTGTAGCCAGAAGCTAGTTTGATATTTACACTCAGATTTAAAGTACTAGAACATTCTTCTCTACTTTTTTTGCAAACAGATTTGCAAGGAACTGTTGAAAAGTTATCAGCCTGGTCCACTTCCCAAAAGTCTGTATTTTAATGACAAAATGGAATATTGATTTTGGGGAAGTGGGTTAAGCCAAAGACTTTTCAGCAAACTCTCATTGTAATCATTTTTTAAAAAAAGGTAATAAATTACAGCCTAACTAAATGAAAAGTTATATATCCTAATCAAGTTGAGATTTGACATAACATTTTAATATTTCAAATGAATTACAGATTATAATAAAAAAGTTCTACTTCTCTCATTTGGACCAGACCATTTTCAAATCTTTCTCAAATGAATATATATTTATTAAGTTGTTACATATATTCATTTGTTTTTTTTGGGTTTTTTTTCTGTTCTGTGAATGATCTTGAATAATATATATCATAGCATATTTTGCTTTTTAGTAACTCTTGTCATTCTGTGAAACTTGTCTAATGTTATTGAAATTTTATTTTGGATTAGACACTCCTTTCAGATGGAATGCCAAGTAGACAAGAATGAACATGTTTGACATCTCTTTGCTTTTAATCAAGGTCACAAAGCTGCTTGAGACATGTGTGCTGTGTATGGAGATGACTTCATTACTGACAGAATGGCACTGAAATGGTTTTTCTGTTTCATGAAGGGGAAATTTGAACTCACAGAATCTTTGCATTCTGACTGACCTGTTCAGTTTGATGAGAACCAATTGTACATGCTGATTAAAGAAGAACCATGCTAGACCACTAGGGAATTGGCTCAGAAGATGGCAAGCTCTCAGGTAAGTCACTAGTCATCTTCATCCAATAGGTAAGATTCAGAAACATGGTGCATGGGTGCCACTGACAGAGAGAAACAAACTCCAGTACTCCTCCACTGCCACCAGTTTAATCGCGACACCAGGATACTTGTGTATACAAAGAAAGATTGCTTTAGAGTATTATAACCGGGAAATTAAAAATGTTATCTTTACGTGAATATGAAGTGGAGAAAAGAATGGGTGAGTCTAAACAAGCAGGCAACAACCTGAACCAAGCCAGAGCTGCATCTACGTAAATAAATGATCTGCATTTGGTGGGATCGGCAAAGACTAATTTACTATGAAATGCTACAAAACAACCAAATGGTCACTACTAAACTATTTTGAACAAATGAACTGGCTCAAAGCAATTCATCTGAAAAGACCCGACTGGTGATACAGTGTGGTTATTCAACATAACAAATAGCTTGGTTGGGAAGTTCTGCCACACCCACCATATTCACCTGATTTAGCCCCTTCAGACTACCACCTTTTTTAGTCGCTTTCTAACAATTTGAGGAGTGTTTTGTTCAATAATGATGTGGCATTTAAAATGTGGCTTGATTAATTTTTCGAGTCAAAACCTAGTGATTTCTATCATTAAAGCATTGAACAGTAGATCATTGGCAGGAGGTCGTAAAGAATGAAGAGGAATACATTGTTGAATGATTCATCAGAACTATTAATAAATAATGAGCATTAAAATAAATTATAAAAAAGCGAATAAATTTATGTAACAACCTAAGACTGCAATAGGGTATCAGTGATGTTATCAACAAGATAACTACTTAGTGGATGCCACATTCACCTGAAGATAAAGAATAGCATAAATTTTAGGTGAAATAAAAAAAAAGAGGGGGATTTAATAATAAAAAAAAAAAATTACAATATATTTTCTAAGACTGTGACCATTCAAAAACTATTGTCTTATGAGTGAGCACATGTTCTAGCCTTTGTCATTTTGAGATCAAGGATATATTTTACTATAATCTCTGTGAGGCAGTGTAAGCCTTACTGTAATTTTTTTTATAGCAAGAGTGGGGGGATGGGATTTCCATCAACAAATCTGATTTTCATCTGGCAACCAATTTATTCCTTTAATGGCTAATCTTAAAGCTCCCCTTAAATGAAGGCTGTAAATTTGTTGATTGAAATATTTCAAATCTACATTGTGGAACCTTAAAAAAAAAAAAAATATTAATGTTCAAGTGCTTGCAACAATTTTACCAATTGATTTTTAACCTGTTTTTGATGTTACAATCACAATGGTTCTGATATAGAATTAAAAGTATCAAGTAGGATTACCAACATTTGAAAATTTTAAGGATTAGCCTTTAGAGTGTGTGTGTGTGTGTGTGTGTGTGTGTGTGTGTGTGTGTGTGTGTGTGTCAGAAGTAACAGGAAGCAAATAGTCTTTGGAGAAAGCAATTACAATTTCAAGAGAGCTCAGTAAAAGAAACCAGTAGAACCAGAAATGAGAAATTTTGGTTAGAAATAAAATGAAAGATTAAGACCGAGATAAAACATTTTCATTTACATTGTTTTTAAAAATATGTAAATAGAAAATTTTAATAAAACATTTTATGACAGTTAATCTTTTTAATTATTAATTATCCCCCCCCCAAAAAAAAAACAGGAGGTTAAAGGCTACTTTTTCACCTCTCAAAGATTTGGTTAACAAGTTCTATTTAATATTTCTGATCATTCTGAGAATAGACTAAATTCAAAACAAATTTAGATTGTTTATAGGAAACTTTTTTTCTTAAGCATCCTCTTGCAATAATAAAGATTAGGAATAAGAAGAAAAAAATCATAACATCAAATTCATTTGATTGTATTTAAAATATTTATTTTCTTTAACTTTAAAATATTCAATTTTTAGAAATGTTTGCTGTAAAGAGTTTTTTTTTTTTTTTTTAAATGAAAGCTTTAATGTATTTAAAAATATTGTTTTCATACATAGTTTTAAAAATTAATTTCACTGAAATGCTTGAAAAATTTGGCCAAATATTTTTCAAAGAAATTTCCTTTATCATATAGAAGGGTATTTTTTTGTACAGCTTACCAACCCTTTGTGGGTTATTTTAAAGCTGAAACACATTTTGGCTTGTAAGAGGTTGTTTACAGTTATAGAAGGATTAACTGTTAGTTATGGTTCCTACAAAAGAGCCCAAATTTCAGGATGATTTTCTTATGAATGGTGATTTTAAGTATCATCAAGCATTATTTGGAATCTAATTGCCATAATATGAAACCCAATTGACCAACTATGGTACAGAATATGTTATTTTTATGAAAAGCACTTGGCCTAATAATTGAAAGTATGCAGTTTTTATAGGCAAGAAGCTAGCGATCTGAAAGTTTTGGCACAATTGGAAAGCATTATTTTTATTTCAGTTTTTCAGATAATCTAAACCATAAGTTAATCTGTTCCTATCAGATTAAACTCCTCTCATAACTATTTTCTCTATAAAATCCTACTTTAGTCACATGGCAAATATAACCTACTTTAAATTTTGCATACTGTACAGAATTCCAAACCTTTTAAGGGATACATTAGACCTTTTGTCATTCTACAAAAAAAAAAAAAAAGTAGACTACTATCTTTGTAATCCTAATCCACAGCTGTTGTCCATTTAAAAATGCCAGTTAATGATTATGAAAATTATACCTTGTACTGGGTATATAAAAAGCTTAGGAAATGTAAAATTCAGTAATTTTAATGTAAAAGTAGTAATGCTTGTATCAGAATAAAATAAGATTTTATCTATGTCACAACTGCAATATATTCAAAGTAAATGACTTTTTCTTGAACTGATTGCTTATAATGTCAGATTATTTAAGGTCTTGTTTATTCTTCATTAAGCCATTAATATTTGAAATAATCTATCTAATATAAAACTGAACTTAGTTATTTAAGAGTTAACCTAGAAGGATACCAGTTAGATTTTTTGTTTAAATTAAAAACTTAATGTGTAGCAAAAATCATTTTTTCAAACAATATTGTTTTGGTAAAAATATGCAATTTTTTACAATTTTTTCTCTCTTAATTTGCTGACAACAGGGACAAACTTGTAAGATTGTAATATATTGAAAACAAAAATTAATGTTTAAAATTCATTGCATCTAATACATACAAGATATGAATTCTAGAGGCCCTAGGAAGATTCACATTAGCCTTCATTCATTCACACACCAAGTGGAATGCTGATAGTTAAAACAGATTAGACAGAGTTGATCTTTAATCATTGGAATTCAAAAACTTGGCATTGTTGGCCAGCCATACATAATAAGCCAACATGTATAATGAACAAATAGTAGCTATTCAAGGTTCCTTTCCAACATAAGAAATTTATTAAAAAAAAAATCAAAAGATTAAAAATACTATGCAAATGTAATATCTACTTTAAATGACAGCTGTTTGTATGGATGTATGTTGTCTGATCAAGTCAAGTAGAAATTTGGTTGAGACTAATCATTACTTTCAAAATAGTTAATGTGCCATTGGTAACTCTAATCCTGTAGTCAGATTGATAGATTACTGATATTGAATTAACAAAAAACAAAGAAAATAATCCTGCATTGGCTAGCCATCAATATGCTCAAATTTTCAGGAATAAATTGGATACTTGAAAATTCTTCTGATCATTAGAAGTATGTAAATATTTGTTCACTTAGTTCTCCCATCATACAAGTAGCAATATCTGCAGACAATATTGTAAAGTTTTGTTTTTATAATTATTAACATACTGTACCACAATTCTGCATATGTCTGTATGGGCCAGCCAGTCCTGAATGCACAATACCATACAAATTGTACTAACCTTGTTCACATTCATTTTAAAGGGAGTGATAATAATAATAACATTTAGCATTCTACATCATTTATAAATATTACTCCCCCCTTTTACTGTATATGAAATATCCTCAGTCAAGATTGTTTTAAGTGTTGCCATAGAAGGACATGACTGCACAACCAAAAAATTCAAATTCAACTTCCATTAGCAGGACTAACATTTTTCTTGGCAAAAATAGTCACCTAGAGAGTGCTAAAGGTTAAAAAAAAATATTCATCCTTTCCTCAATTTTTATTGTGTAATTTAGGTGTTCAATAGTGTTGCTGGATTTTCAACAGGCTGTTAAGAGTGAAGTTATTCAAATTTAGATTCATATTTTTTTAATGGCATACCATCTTTGACAAATGAATAACTGATACTGATTAATAATATCAGATTTTGATATTTAACTTGTTTGGTTCAATCCATGTTTAAACTGAGCTACAACACACTGAACTCTATAAGCATAACTTATTTTGGCATTTTATAAAAAATATTGATCATTGTTCAATTTATTTTAATTGATATTTAAATAGAAAACTTATCCCTAAGTTTTCAGATCAAAATACATTGACAAAAAATTGTGACATCCCAAACATACGTTTCAATTTACTAAAGATTAAGAATACAATATATCTGGATTACAATAAATGATCACAGTTACAGATCAATATCTGTGCAGGCTCCAAAATAAGGAATATATCAATAGTACTCAGATCCCATATTAATGCATTGTATGTACCTCTTGAGCATTAACATTCATAATAATTCCATCCCGTGATACATTATTTCAGGCATCTTGCACCTGCTGACAGACAGCAAGAATGTTCAATGACAGAGATGGTGAGTAATCTTGCCGACTTGGGAAGTTGTTGATCTTGTAGAGTATGTAGAATAGTATGAGCATCATGTCAGTGGGCATTACCTTCTTGTTATAGTAATGGCAGCAGAAAGAATTGAAAAACGTTCTGGACATACAAGGCACTGCTTAAGCTTTCTTTCACAAACACCACAAATAATTGTAACTTCTGGCACCCTACACTATAATACCAGGGTCTGGGCTTATGTATCATAGACAAATACAGAGTATCATTCAACCCCCACCCCAAAAATGATCCTCTTGCATCTCACTAGAAGCATGTCTGCCTATAGTCTTGCAAGTAAATAATTCCCAACAGCCAGTATTGTTGTTCTTGGGGTCACACTATGATCTCCACTGTGGATGTCATGCAGTCTGCCAATGATGCTCTTACAATATGTTGATGTAGGTGACCATATGTACTAATATGCACATCTGGAACTGGTCTGTGAATGCAGGAATGTTCATTTGACTACTGTTGCTAATATCAATGTACTGTTGATTCATCACATGTACATCAATTCTCAAAAAAAAAAAAAAAAAAAAAAAAAGACCATCAACTTCTTAAAGATTTACAATCTACTCCATCTCAAACAGCTGTAACTGAACAAAGTTATATACCTCTCCAAGGAGACTCAGCAACTTTTACTCTACTAAAACTAATTGCAGCATGCGTTACCTTCTAAAGATCTTATATAGATAGTGCACTGGTACGTGTGTTGCACCACAAGATGGCCAAAGCCTGAAAATTTTACCAGAATATCTGCTATCCCAATGCATGCACATACTGTCAGTCAGTTAAGTTCCATACATGATACTTGGGAAATTCATGATTGACTAGGCAGAACATTTTCTCACAGTAGGTTGCCATTTCTTTCTGTGGCAGATTTGTTATCATCCAAGGCTATAGAATCCAGTTTGTCTTGCTATTCAACCCATAGATGGGGGAAGAGAAGAAATGGATACACTCCATTCCCAAAGGCATTTGCACATAAGCGAATGTTCCCAACTGGAATTTAAACTTGACTTTCCGATTTATCAGTACGAGCTGATATCCATTACACTACAACGCAAGTATCCACATCAAAATTGGTATCTTCTTTCAAAATTTTGCAAATTTTATCCCCAAACCTCAGTGCATGTTTAACAATACAAAGTGGATGGAAGTTTACAAACTACAGCACATGTAATTAACAAAATGAAGATATTTTCAAGTATTAAAAAATAAAAAAATTATCTTCATATGAAAATCTTTCCATGTGACAAATGTAATGTATCTAAATGCAAGAAAATTTATCTTTAATGATTATTAAATAAATCAGAAATTATCTCAGTATCATGCTTCCATTTTTAAAGTTCTTAGAAATATGTACATTACATTTAGTTTCAAAAGCTAATCTATTTCTTGCTTTTATAAGAATTTTCTATTTACTGAAAAAATTTTGGCATGTAATAATTACTTATATTATTTATTAACTTCTCCTCAATTTCATTTACCTTGAATGATCAAACTTTCAATGACTATATTTTGATACAGAAAAAGAAGAAAAATATGAATGCAGACTAAGAATAAAACACACAAATCAAACACAGAATTGTTGAGATATGAACATCTAGGACTTGGTGCTAAAGATTTTAATTAAGGACGTCAGATGGAGACAGCAACCCAGAACATCTTCATACTTTTCCAATTATTAGGGCTTTTTTTAATAATAGAAAAACCTGCAGAAAAGGTTTGTTTATTTAATTTAGCAAAAGTAAATACTATCATATACAAATCTCATGATTACAATTTGTGCAAAGCTGTCTTTCAGTCTTATGAGCAAAAAATGAATTTTAACAATGGATAAATGTGCTTGCTCTTTGTATTTAATTTGTTCAGTAACTGACTTATATTAAGATTATAAAAAGATTCTTATTATACATATTAAAGTTTATTAAAATAGAAAAACTTATAACAAAAGATTGGCAGAGACTTAAATTTTAAACATAAAATTCTTCTTATTAAGAGAAACAAAGCCTTTTAAGAAATGTGTACAATGTTTGAAACTTGAGACAAAACAGAGAAAGAAAAGAGTAATAGGCAGTTGCTCAAAACTTATGGTAAGTAAGCCAAAGAAATACACATTTCCTTTTACAATAAGGAGAGAAAAAAATCTATTTCAGAATGTAGGGCCTTATAAAAATTATTTAAGCAACATATCTTTCTTCCATCAAATTTCCAGTTTTTGTTAGGTGCCAGGTTCTGTGTTAGCAAACACATAAGTAATAACTTATGACAATATCTTATTTAGGCTTGGAAAACAAACATTTAAATAACCTTCCTACAACATCTTTCATAAGACCCATATTTTATCTGAAGTCTGGAAAAATCTACTTACCAACAACTATTAATTTATCAACCGTTTAAATAAGCAAAGTAAACTGGAACCAGAATCAAATGTATAAGTAATTATTATTGAAGAATTGTAACAGATCATAAGATTTCCAAGAAATCAAATATTGGCTTGTATCCATAAATAATATAAAAGGGAAACTTGTGTAACTAATCTGTAATTAGGTGCAATACCTATTATACCCAATAAATTGTGCTTGCTAATAAAGGTAAAAGAATGTACTTAAGCAAGAATGGCCTGACTAATAGAGACCAAAGACAGAAGAGCAAGAACTCCCAGTGGAAGTCGAGCAATTCTGTACAAGAAATTACTTTCTGCAGCTTTAGGTAAGCGTGCCTTGTTATTCTCCCTGTCATAGTTCAATTTGTGGCAGCAAATACATATATTTGGCCAAAATAAAGGTTGGGCTTGGTGGGACATGGTTTCAATATTCTACTCAAAGAAATTTCATACCATTTGATAAAATGTGGAATTATACAAAAATTGTAAAAATTAAAATATTTTCAATGACTTTCCCCAATTTCAGTAGATATGCATGTAAATAATAAAAATTACAACAAATAAAGTGGGACTTAGACAAGGGAAGACACAAACACATTGTATATAGTGATTATACAACACAGAAGGAAAACAGGAACAGCAGTAAAAGAGCTTTGGTCTGGTTATCAGAAAACTTCACTTGTATCAAAAATGCTATACTGGACAGCACACTGAACAGCCAAGGCTACAAATGCACAACAGTACAACTTACTGGTGACTGAAATTGAGTAGCAGTTACTAGAAGAGTGTGCAACAACATTGAGACAAAAAGGAATATCTAATGAGTTACTATTCGAAGATAAAAGGTTTCATAATACCAACAATACTTTGAAGAAATATACAGGTTTTTCTATTAAGGAATCACAAGAAATAATATCTATGAAATTTTTTCTAATCAGAATTACAAGAGGACTGGTAATAGTGAAGAGATAAAACAACACTCAGAACACCAATGAAGCAACAATTACACAACATCAAAATAAAAAAAAAACATCTGACATAACATGAACGCAAGACAAAAATCAAATTTTTTTTTTAAAGTAATTACATGGACCTGATAATTTGCTTAAAAAAAAAAATCAATAAAACTAAAAACATTTAAAAAAGTGCATGATTTAGTTGTCTAATTGGAAGATTACTCAGTAAGATTTATTTGTTGCTTATAGTAAATGAGTTAACCATAAAAAGTAGCAAATTTTGAAATGTAGTTTCAGCTCAAATGATTATAGAAATAGTGAAAATATTGGAGAGGAGAGAATAGGTCAAGTGAGAAAGAAGATATTGACACATGCAGCAATCAAGTGAGAGCAAGGAAAACAACTCAAAATAGCTTTAACTTAAAAAAAATACAGCAAAAACAAGTATATACACACATTTAAACATCAAAATTCACAATTTAAGAAAAATATGAATACATAATTTTTTTAATTCAGATTTAATTGTTTCCTGTTTATATTTGAAAGCTTAATGTTCAATAGTGACAAATCTTAATTTTTCGAATTTGTAAAGATTAAAAAAATTGTTTTTCCTTTATGAAAAAGATTACATCAGTAGATATGGAATGTCTTATTTTACACTGAATTCTAAATCTGAAAAATCATTAAAGAGAAAGTGGCAGAACTTATTAATAAGAGATGAAGGTTCTATTTGCTGAGAAAGATTAAACATTCATGAAGTTGACATAAATATTTAACAAGTTCACATGCTACATTTATAATATCAGCAAATAATAATAATAAAAAAAAAAACCACACACACTAAATATCAGGTCAAAGAGGAAAATATTTGTTGAAAATAGCAAATACAAAAAATTATGACATTTAAATTTTAGACAATAAAATTATACATATCAAGATAAAATATTCTTGAACTGTCAACAAATGTTATACATTTTTTAGGAGGATGTCACCAATCCATTTTGGGAAATAATTTTGTAAAGATCTTTTTATAAAACAAACTAATTAAAAAAAAAGAAAAAGAAAAAGAAAGTCAATTAGGAATAAAATTCATTGCCCCTTCTGAGAGTTGCTTATTCAGATATCTTTACAATATTATGTATGACCAAAAAGGAAGGAAATTTTATCAATATTATCAGGAAAAAAAGTTTGCCTACATTTTTGTTACAACTGGGGGTGGGGGGGTCAACAAAAATACTGAGAGAGAGTTTGTGTGTGTGTGTGTGTGTGTGTGTGTGTGTGTGTGTGTGTGTGTGTGTGTGTGTGTGTGTGTGTGTGTGTGTGCGTGGTGATGAATGTGGCAGAGTATGTCTCTCCAATGCAGGCCTCATTAGCTACAAGTCATACTGGCAGACCTTTCACAAATTATGATCAGTATACAGGGTTTGACAGAAAACTTGCAGAAACTGCTCCAGTCTCACCTGAAACCTGTAAGTAAGCTGAACAGACTTTACAAAACAGGCCACCCCCCTGTAGGAAATAACTTGGTTTGCTACATCTGCAATAAGTATTGCAAGCCAATTCTAGGCTTAAAGAGACATTGTTTTTCTCAGGAGAATCAGGAATATTGATCAACCTTGTCAGTGGTAGTCATACTTGTCTAAAGAGTCAATGGCCATCATATATAAAAGACTAAATTTTAATACAAATGTTTTGTTTTTATTATTTTAAAATTACTTTGGTTCTTATAACTTAAGATGATACGAGTATCTTTTGCCCATAATTTTAACTCAATTTATAGTAAATCAAATTTATTGTTAAAAATGTAAAGATTTAGTAAATGTAAATGTTGAGAAAAGTGAAAGTCCCCCTTCAATTAACAACATACATTAAACAAGGCATAAACATTTCACTTAAAATCCACTGGGGTTGGTAAATAGCACAAGATGGATTCAACAAGAAAAATGCATAACAAAATCTATCGAGAGATTAAAAGGCTCAATTACAGACCAACACATGGGGCACACACCTGAAAACAACTAGAGAGCATTAAATTAAGAGAAAAATCAATTGCAACAATGGATAGAGATAAAAAAAATGAGTTGGTTCAAAGGGATTAGGGCAAATGATCTGCAAATGCTTTTTTCTTCAGCATCTTGGATTTCACAAACTAGGCATAGCTGAACACAAACTAGCATTGGAGAAGTTAACAATCAAAATTTTAAAGAGATCACACATAAGGAACATTTCTATACAATTAAATACAGAAGATAAAAAAAAAAACAACAACAAAAAACAAAAAGACTAATAAGGGACCATAGACAAGTTTCATGCCAAGAAGTAGGGAAAAAAATTAAAATTATTGACAAAATATTCTAATCAACCTAGCCAAATGCAAGACAAGAAGAGGTTCGTTCATTTGCAACAATATTATACACTAAGGGACACACAACACATCATAGATATGGGAAATTATAAATATAGGAACTGCCAAGTGACGAACAAACCTTTCTTAGTTGTTACAATCCCCCTGGATCTGTCAGCTACAAAAATCAAAAACCAAATAGGAAAAAAAAAAAAAAAACTAAGTCAGTGAAAAGGATGTGAAGGGAATGAAGAACAACAATGTGCTCTACCAATACTGAAGTGAAATGAAACATTAGGAAATTATCAATTATTGTCATATTAAGTTGCTTAAACAATGTATTCTTATTACTAATATGTACATAGCTATATAAACTATACACTTTAGTGAGGAGGGCCAGAGTTTTTGGGGGAGGGGGCTGTAACATACAAAAACAATCCTCAGATCAAGTAAAAATCAACTGGTTTAAAATTTTATAAAATGACAACTCTTGTTAAAATCTAGTTCTGAAAAGTCAAAACTAAATTATAGATAATCCAATGCATTAAATCAAGCAAAAAGAATCAATATATATATATAAAAAAAAAAAAATTGGACCATAGAATCCAACATTTATCCCATTTATTTTCATCTCAAATAACATTTTCTTTCTACGAGCAGCAGAAGCAATCATGCAGCAATGTTTGGACACAAATAGTTATTTATATTTCCTCACTGTTTAAATGTCAATATTTCATAATAAATAAGGTTTACTACAACAGTTGAGTTATTTGACACAAGGTCTGAGGTGGTTTTGATAAAAACAAGCTAAATAGAATTTAAAACTTATTTTGAACAATAAAAGTAGTTTCATTTTACAAATTGTTTAAGCTTTTATTTTAAATTCTTGAATTAAAATACTCACCATTTCAGGGGTAAAATGACCCAGTAATAAAACAAATTACAAGTGAAGAGGAACATTTGACAGAACCCAATATTTTAATTTTATCCTTTGGTTTAAAGAAAGAAAAAACCTAGTAGTTGTAAGACATTACTTTTTAAATGGTGCAGTTGTTGTTGCATGGCTCAGCTAAATTGATCAATGGTGTATGGATGCCAAGCTTGTCTGTGATATGGGAACAAATGTCACATTGCTAAAGCATAGCAGGCCACTAGTAGTGTCAAATGATACATCTGATTTACACAATACTGCAACACTTGCTAGGGTAATGCCAGTTGGTTAAAGCTTGTCAGTCTGACTGCATGATAGGATTGAACATTGTGCTACTAAGAATCTATTACTAATTAATATTAAACTATTAATATCATTTCTCTAAATCTAATTGTTACAAAACTAATACTAGTCTGCAATGAGAGACTGAAAAGTACTGTTCATGTTTGTGTCGCTGGTCATTTTCAGCAGTCATACATGTCAGTAATAATTAAAATAAATAAAGTTTTCATACAACTAAAAATCTAAAGTGTCATTAAACCTGGCAGTATTTGTGGATTTGTTGCTTTAAGCATTTGCTTTTGCAGCAGTTTGCAAGTGGCAGACCAACCTTTTGTAGATGCTGTTCTTGTCTCTTTAGGGCTTTCAGCTAGAAAAGTTAGAGTAAAAGGCTGAATAAGGGGTGAAGTTTATAGATTAAAGGGATTATTATAACAGATTATCAATGCAGAATTCATTCAAACTGGAGCCTTTAAAATACTTTGTAAGCTATTTTCTCCCAAAAGAACAAATCTCTCAAAACAATGAAAACAACAAATTTATTTTTTGTCTAATTATTTGGGATTTTTGACTGCTTAATGGAAACTGAATTTCTTAAAGAAAAATAATACCACAAAAATTTAAAGTACTTTTTCAATTATTTTCATGTAGATACTGAAAGCCTGTCTATAGAATCTGCTACAAATTTTTCTTTCTAAGCTTTACATCTGCTAACAAGAGTTTCTTAAGATAAACAGGAACAATACTGGACATACTATAAATAACATCTGAACATTCAAAGCCCACAAGATAGCATTCCAGGTATGCTAAATATTTTATTAAATAGCAAAACATTTACTGCTTCATCACTTGCCTGCATTTATACATTTTTAATACAATATAGAGGATAAAAAAATCATTAATAGGTACAACTAAGACATCTTTATCTGTATATTAAAGTTAGCTTTGCACAAACTTAAGGCAATGTTTCTGATTTATTATATAATTAAAAAATGTAATTAAATAAAATTCTAAGTTAAATGTAAAATAAATAAAATAAAATGGTGATTAGTGACACCAGATGAAAACACTACTTGCAGGTATGAAACAAAAACAGTTAATTTTATCATTTACTGATACAGTGCCATCATAAAATTAATGATGTAACAAAAAAGTGGTTGGAACAAAAATTTTGTTTAAAAAAAAAATCCAATCAAATAGCAATAATTCTGTTTTGGTTTGCATTACAAACTAAAAAAAGAAAAAAGCTGTGTATGTGCATATATAACACTTATAAAACAAAAAAGTTGGAAGGATTGAGAGAAAAAGAAATGTGCTGAATGTATGTAAGAGAGAGAGAAAGAGGGGGAGAGAGAAAAGTACACACAAATGTACATTTTGAAATTCATAACATTAAAGTCATTTTAAAAAGCAATATTTAGTAGGAAGAAAAGTTAACTTGTGTGAATGCATATTCAAAATTTTTGCACAAGATGAATTTTTTTTAATACCAAGCCTATCAAGGTATACAAAGTAAAAATAGATACAATGAGCAGATTTGGCAATACAAATGAAATGAACTGTGACAGGCAATATCCCCACAGATATGAATGGGACTGTGACATAAGTTAAGAATGAAAGAAAAATCAAAAAGACAAAAGGTTCTTCCAAGTTAGAACAGCAAGAAAGAACCAAAATCTTGTCAATATAAGTATATAATAGGAAAAATACATTTAGACAATGAATTGGAATATGTGTGACAATAAATAAAAAATAAAATTTTGCCTCCATATTTTTCAGATATATATATATATATATTTATATTTATAAGCAGGTTGAAACAGTTGAGTTATATGCTCTGTACTGTATAGAGCAAAAATCAATAAGTTTCTAACCTTTGATGGATTTAAAGTAAACAATTTCTACAGATTACCTATTTCAGAAGGTTAGTTATAAGAGCTATGAATTCAACCCAAAGTCACATAATATTTTGACTGGCAAATCTTTTCTTTAGGTTAGAGATTAGAACATCAGCTTCACAATGAAATATACTTACATGGAGCACCTAAAAATAAAATTTGCCCTTCAAAACATTATTACAGCTAATAATTACACATTGATTGAGAACAAAGATTAGGTTAATTTTCTAATCAGTCCATTTTCGGAATTTCTTTCTTGCAACTCATAACAAATAATCCCATACCTCCTTTGACAATGGAGAACATATCTTCTATATTTTCCTACCAAAACCCGACATTGCTTATAACCTAATTGTTTCTAGAACGAGAGTATAGATTACACAATAAACACTCTTGTAAAATGCTATTATCTATCAATGGCATAATCTTAATGTTGATAAATATTTAAATTTAAGAAAGAAAAAACTTTACATTATCCTTACATATATAATCTTGTCTTTTTCTGTGCTAAAGTTTTCATATTAGCACTGATAGTGTAATCACATATACTTGCTACTCATGCAGTTTTTGTATTCTACATAGCTCTTTATACATTGGAACATTACATTGTAAGTTTACTTTAGAAAGAATTTAATAGCTCAATTTCCCTTTCATAGAGTGATAGAAATTAAATATCCAACAACCCTAAACTTTATTCCAGTTAATATTAAAAGACACCCCAAACAATGAATCTGTATTGAAGGGCCACAGAGTCAGAGTTTAGGGAAAATTTACAGGAAACAAAAGCGAAGTTTATTTTGAAAGGAGACATTATGCTACAATGCTTCAGAAACTACTGCATATGAATTAAAATATCTCTACATTTTGTATTTAACTCAAGTGGCTGTGCAGGGGTGAGTGCCTGGACAAGTGGCCAGGTTTACTGCTTGCTCCTAGGTGCCCAACCCACCTTTTTTGGGGGAGGGAGAAGAGGCCACTTTGCTTTTGTCAGCTATAAAAAAAAGATAATAAAAATAAAATGTTAATTCTTGAAATGTCAGACAAAAACCCAAACCAAAAGGATTGGATAGAATTCTCAAAAGGAGATTAAAAGAGAATTCAAGATTCAAATGAGGACTCACCTGTGGTCTCTGCAAGATGAGGAAATATTACAAAAAATAAAATATTTAAACATTAATAAATATAAACTCATACATACATGAAAAAATATAAAAAATAAAATAAAAAAACATAAGTAGATGCAACTTCATACAAATGCAGGTGGAAAAGTTTATTTTAAAAAAAAAAACAACAAAAAACTGATTAGAATGTCAATTTAATTCAAGCCGAAAAACAAATCATTGAAAAAATTTTGGCTAACAATATAAATAAAAAGCAACTAAACTTTGTTAGTAATAATGAGATGCAATACAATTTTAAAGACTTGTCCCAAATTAGTTAGGCCCCTAATTTAGACAAGGGCTTTAAAAACAAATTTTTAAAATTAAGATTTTGGAATATTTATAAATAGCTTTCTTTAGGAAGATTATCTATAAAATATGTTAGTGCACAGTGTTTGGGAACACAAACAGTGATAACAGTTACATAGGGTTTGTTTTGTGCATCACAAAGGTCATAAACACTCAAAACTAAAGACATCTAAGTCCTAGGCCACTAGTTTGCCTCAAAATTAAAAAGGCATACATTTATTGATATCACTGGTTTTTACCAGCACATTATTGAATTGCTTAAATACTTATTCAAATAAACATATTTAAAACATATCAGAATCATTGTAACTCCCTCTTTATGGCAAGTAGAAGCAACCAAAAACATATTGAAATGGAGTTATTTTATTAAGTGTGTGTGCACACATAAGTGAGAGAGAAAAAAAGCAGACAGAAGACATTCATCTTGAAAAGCTTATAGGGGGAAAAAACTTTTAAAGCCATGATTGGTTTATAGTTTAAAATTATCTAAGCAATACATGATTGTATAAATGAATCATACGAACAATGCTAGACTCCAAAAAATCTAAATAAAAAATTTGTTAATGACCAAAATTGCATAAGAGGATTTAAGAATTAAAAAAAAAAAAAATCATTATTTTCTATGAAAGAGAAAGAAATCAGCACAAGTAGAAAAACTAATAGAAAAGAATCCCAGTGTCTTTAGTAAAATAATGAAAATATTCCTCAGGAGAAAACTTTCTCAGAAAATAAAATATATCTGTAGTTTCAAGTCATTATATTTCGAAAAAGAAAAATGAATGTTAAAAAAAAGAAAGAAAAAAAAAAAAAGATTCATCTGGTTTGGATTTTATCCTGATCAACTTTTAGATAAGAAGCATTTCTCATCACAAGCATGTGACAATGAGTAAGCAAAATAATTTGTTGGACAGTGAACAAAATCACTTCTACAATTTCATTTAATAAAAAGCATTTTTGAAAAGTTAATGTTGATGAAAATATTACTGAAGTACACTGTTGATATTTTGCTTAACAAAAACATTGCAAGAATGGTTTATGGATATTTTTTTAGTTGACACACTACATTCTCACCTTTTGCAAAAACTAAAAATCAACTTATATTATATGGTGCAGTTAAAAAAACAAAAACAAAACTGCAGAAAAAGTTCTGCTTCTACACCTCTTTTTCTGCAAAATATAAAATTGTAATATTCATTTCAGAGGTAAAGTATAGAGAACAGAAATTTCAAGCTTCCACTTCCAGTAATTGTCTCTTGAAACATGAAAGTGTAATGAAAAAGCAAAAGTTAAGGTTTGTATTATGAGTATAATATAAAATTGAAAGGCACTTTGAAATAAATCCAATTTGTCATAGCTCTTCATCATAACTTTTTATTTCATCAGAATATGATTATAACCATCAGGTTGAATTTCCTTACATTGAGATATATATGTGTGTGTGTGTGTGTGTGTGTGTGTGTGTGTGTGTGTGTAAATGGTTTTGCACAAAACCTTCTCCACTATAATCAAATCTCATGTGCTGGTGTTGGGCTGTCGGTTCCTAGGAACTGATCTGCTTGACCCTCATTCGGCAAATTCGATGGGAGAGTTGTGTGTGCATATATATATATATATATATATATATATATATATATATATATATAAAATTAACTGATTTAAAAATATGGTTCCATCGCTACACAGGAATTACCATGTTTCAAAAACAGAAACTAACAACTTCAAATTCAATTATATGATTAAATTAAAAGCACTAGTTCTGTTTCATTTTCAAGCGAATTTTGGAATAACTTATTTTGAAATTTACTGAGTTTTAAAAGCACATGCATTCATAATATTTGTTTCCAAGGATACAGAGAAATCCAATCATTTAGACAGGGGCGGTACATGTTCATTTTTATTAACAACTATTGTATCAAATATGAGTTACTTTTGAAAAGTGGTTAAGTCTCGGTAGGGTAGGGGTGTATTTTTAAACAAATTATGACATCCATTCAACATGTCATCTGTTTCTTTTTTGTTTTGTTTTTTAACAAAAGGTTTTCCGACATGCATTGAATGGATATCATAATTCGTTGAAGAATGCACCTCTACCCTACCTAGACTTGATGGCTTTTCGAAAGTAACTCATATTTGATACAATAGTTGTTAATAAAAATGAAAACGCTACCACCCCTGTCTAAATGATTGGATTTCTCTGTATCCTTGGAAACAAATATTATGAAAATATTATATTTTTAAAACAGTTAATTTTATAATATTTATACTCTGTAAATATACATTGAGCACTGTTTTGTAAAAATAAAAATATCAATAAGAACACCAGATTATATATCTTACCGTTCTTTCTTTTTTTACTATATATATATATATATATATATATATGAGACATACAAGTTTCATTAAATAGAACCAGGTTCTGTCCGTTTATTTATTTATTTATTTTTTTTTTAAATACTTTTCTCACTTTTGGATAAGATGTTGAGTATTAATGCTTGAAGCTGTGGATTAACTGTCAGAAGTTCATATTTTTTTAATTTTTGTTCAAGTACTTTTGACTTTTCAGTCATTACCAAGAACCAATGTAGTAGCTTTAACTCCTTTGCATATTGGTATTCATTAGAACACTGGATGTTTGAAATAGTCTAAGATGATGCCATATGTAGGTGCTGTTGGGAACAAGGCAGTACAAAAAGAATGATTTATTTATGGCATACAACCATATTCTTCTGACAAAGTGTTGGTTGAAAAGGATCATTAAAGAATAAACTTCTTGCATTTTCAAATCTATATATAAGTTCTGTGGAGTCATACAACTGTTTTATATATATATATATATATATATATATATATATATGTGTGTGTGTGTGTGTGTGTGTTTCATCCTCTTATCAAGACATGTGATAAAGTCTGTCAAAGGATGAGATGAATCAACTAAGATAAGTTTTCCTTTTGTCTTTATTCATATTGTTCATTTATGGATATATTGTAGCTATTTCTGTGTTTTTTTTTTTAACACACACAGACAATAAACAAGGCCCTTCTGTCATACAAACTGATAAGAGGGAAAGAGGGATGTCTAAATTCAAACTAGTCACCGAGAGGATATATCAGCTATAATTTTAAAAATTTTCTCAACAGCTCTTAAGAATTCCAAATACAAGGAGAAGAAAGATCTTTTAATAAATGAGAAAAACATTACATTCAGACTGCCAATATCTGACCTAAATATTTACTTATAATTTGAGGCACATAGTTCTATTTTCGTTAGATATCACTGTATACACTTTCACCTCAAGTTTCTCAGACATCAGCTGCCAAACAGCTTTCAATGAAAGGATTGTAAACTAACCCAGAATTTTTAATCTAGCAAAGACCAGGGTTTTTTGCTTTTTTAGGCAATGGCAAAATGTGATAGTTAATAAGCTCTGAAGTAGCTTAGAAAACATTAAATATTATCTAATCACAAGAAAGAACTATTTATAGCCTCACAGATTTATAGAAAGACCAGAGTAATTCATTTAGACTGTATATGAATATCCTACTACAGTAAATACAAATTGGCAAATTCTTTATTTTTCCAAAAAACAGTACATTTTTATTGGAACATTTGTGTATACATATATAACCAATTGAAATTTTAAATTACTATTCAATTAAAATTTGCATTATAATTAAACACAATCAGGACTTAGAATTTACTGCTGGACAAATCAGTAGTACTACCAAGTGTGTGAAAAAAAAGAAAAGAAAAAAAAAGCCTTAAACAATTCATAAGAGCAAAGAGGTGTCCTATAATGAACTGATAGCTTATGATAATTGATAAACTTGAATAATTTAAATAAAATTTATCCTCTATGAATTGTCCTTGTACAAATGTTATGTCAAATGGCTAATTTCAGTAATCTTATTTTTTGATCGATTGATTTGTTTTTTATGGCTGATTAACCTTTTGTAGGTTATTTAAAGCCAGAAAATATTTTAGACTGCCAGAATTTTGGAGAGTATAATGATTTACTGATACAAGTCCTACTAACTAATCCATAGTTGGGGAGAGAATAGGTAGATTCATACCTTTCCTAAGGGTATTTGCGTGTAAGTGAATATAAAGAACCTGACTGGAATTGAAACTTGGCTCTCCAATTTCCAATTCTATGTCATTATCCATTACACCCCATGTACATCCAAACTTGCAACACCTGGTATTCCCAAGTGGTCATCAATAACTTCAGAGATCTTGTGAGAATCAGTATCTCAATATGATATAGCTGTAAGCTTCTAATTTTTTAGATTAGAAACAAAGTGAACCATGTAATTAGCAGTCACAACCCCCTACTGAAGGTTACAGTGTTTTTATTTTTTATTTGTTTTTTTTTTTTAAAAGAGATTATCTCTTTGTCTATATGTAACCACCTACCTGCATTGCAAAATTGGGTTTGTTTTGTCAAGGTTTACTCCTTCTTTACTTACAGCCCTTGGTGCTACTATCAACAGTCCCCTATCTAAGTACTGACCAGGCTCAACACTACTAATCACTGAAGATTGAATGAAAAATGTTGCTTTCAGTGTGATTTAACTATAATTTATCATAAGTAGCATATAAATCCATATTAAAACAAATCATGATAAATACAATATACATACAAACATGAATCATCAACTTGAGTCATGTCCAAGAATATAGATCAGGCATTGATCTAATTTCATTAATAAAATTACCATAGGGACAATCATGAAATATTTGAAATGAACTTAGAGGTTCTTTCAAGGCTATTAATATTTCATCACTATCATTCCTCTGGCAATTGAAGGTTATCAAATGACCTAGTAATCTTTAGTAATCAGTAGAAATAGCATATAAAACTATGGATGATGATAATCAAGAAATGTAACAATAGCAATTAGGGAGTATACAGTAGAAAGCAACTATTTAATTGGATACTTTATTTGATTAGGCATTGAGAAACCTTATTTTAACAGCCAATGTATTGGACTTCCAATGATCTCACCAAAAGTACCACATCTGGATAAAATAATTACAATTATATAGCTAATTTCTATCTATTGCAAATACAGAACGTTAAAAATGGAGAAGAATGCTATCACTTGATAGAAAGTGACAAGTTGATCAGAGCTTGATAATAGACCAGGTTCTTCTAATCCCTCTTGTTGTCACATTAACTTAAGACATCATCAGTTAGTCCTGTGATTGCTTAACTGTGGTTTTCTAGTCAAAAACATGAAAAAGTGAAGGGGAAATTACTAAGTGACTTTAAAGACCACTAGATCCAGCATATACCCAATACAAAGAGGGTTTTGAGAGAGAGAGAGAGAGAAATTATGAAGATAATGTGTAGAGAAAGACTAGAATCCTCCAGATTATGTACAGCATATGCTAAGCAGTAGATATAAAATCTTGATCACTAAAAGAATTGAAATGTGCTCAACTGGCTATTACATATTTTGAAGCAAAGTTCAAAATATTGATTATTTCAGATTAAAGAAGAATATATAACACTGGGAATCAAAGAACAAGACAAGTCTTCATCAAAAGATACTGATACTGAAATAATATTTTTCACCCTTTGATAACTGTTAAACTGTGTGCTTACTTACTGTGCCAAAATTTATCATTTATCTTTTTCTTGTGGTCAAAAGGTCATTGTTCAGAACATTTACACTTCTCAACCTATCTTTTGAAAAAAGAGAAAAGCATTTGTTGGTTGCTTGGTATTTTTTTTTTTTTTTTGCATACCAAAAAAATAAAAAAAAAATTGTCAATCATCATGAATATATCAGATTTCTTTTTGTCAATTTATTTTATTCTTTGCATCAGAAAATGATGTCCTCTGATGAATTATTTTTGGAAAAACCTTTTCCATGGAAGCATTGTATGAATTAAAAAATGTGCCCAGCAATAAATAAAAAATAAATAATTTCTGCCATTGCTGCTCACATTTGTTGTAATGGTGACATCGGCCAGTGCCAAATGTCTATGACATCTTTCTTCCTTGTTTTTTTTTTTTTTTTTTAAACCAACTCACCTTGTCCAATTCTAGAGTCATAGATTGTGGTGGCCTGGGACTTAGCAGAGTATGGGGAGTTGAAAGTTGAGTTCTCTTGGTAAGGATCGTAGTCACTGATTTTACCGGGCTGACCATAGCCAGTTGTAGGGTACCCGCCAACTGCAGCAGTGGACATAGGAGGAGGAGGAAGAGAGTGGCCATCTACCAAAGAGGTCAAGGCAACAGAACAAAGTCAAGCTGACATTGGTTAGGGCATGAGGCAGCATGCAGTTGACCACTGGACACTCCTGACTACGTGAAAGGAGGGACACACAGTGGGCAATGAGCTTTGAAAGCCTGATACTGTGATATGTGTGCAGGAAAGGAAAAAATATAGTACTATCATATACAGATGAATCTGGTGGAATAAATGTTTTAAGAAAATCAAATTTTCAGATTTAAAATTTTTCTTTATTATTATCCATTTGTTCTATATTTCTAAAAGAACCCAGGGTGGGGACAGATGCAACTCTGAGAAAGAAAAAAAAAGTGCCCTATCCCAAAAAGATTAATTCATAATTGAAAACAGATTATTAATTTAATTAAATTATAGCATTTGCATAGGATTAGCTCTGAATTTCCATTTTCATTTAATAACAAAAGGCTACAAAACCAGGCTTTCATTTCCTAATATTTTTTATAACTAAGTATTTTCAAATAATCACCTTTTGATAAGAAACATCATTACTTAATTTTAATTACTCAATGGAAAATCTAACATTAAAGTGTTGCATGCAGTTGAGTAATGCAACAATTAACCAAAGGGAATTTAAAGATAAAAAAAAAATTTTTTGCCAGATTAGAAATAATTTATTAGATTACAAAAAAAAAAGTTGATTTGCATTTTGGGATAGGGTGTAGTGGAGAATCTCAATAGTTTAAAAAGCAAAATAAGTTCTACTTTATTAGTTATTTTCCAATGTTAAACATTTTAGGATGTAATAACATACATAATAGTGTAATGTTAAATTTATACAACAAATACAGTTTATCAATTACTATATTTGCTGGCCAATAAAATGCATGTTTTGGACTATGACTCTTCACAACTCATTCCATCCATAAGTTTATACAACTTGATCCTTCAATGATCAGTCTTGTACTTATGTTATCCTTTTTGAAAATGCATCATATAGGCAATGTTTGAATAAAAATGAGAAAAACTGAGACCATACCAAAACTGAAAACTCAATACTGTATAAAACAAACATGAGATGGAATGCTGTTAAAAAAATCTCTTGATTCAAGAGGAAAATCCTCATTCCTGCAAGAGAGATTAGCATATGAGTAGAGATAGACCCCTCCCCACAACCTTGTGCTTTATGTTTCTCTACTACAGGCAATACTTGTAAATGCAAGTTTATAAGAATACCAATAAATGTAACAATCTAGTTTAGAAATATTTTGCATAGTTGCTGCATCAAATGAGATACAACAAAGGCAAGTGAATTTAACATTAATAGTAAAAGAATTAACACCAATAATACTAAGGGAGAGGGGAAAACCTATTTTCTATTTCCATGGGTGGGTGTGCAAATGCAGTGTAAATTTCTTTCCTCTACCCTGTCCAGATACAATATGCAACACATCACAGAATCAGGAGCAAAGCATTCTAAAAAGCAGGTTTTGTCAGCACCCAACTAATAGGAAAATTTCTTGCTTTTCACTAGAACAAAGTCCAGCAAATAAATTTTTTTAAAAATTAAATCTTGTTCAACAGAACAGATTAATGAATGTGTATGTTATACACCATATACTTTGATATATCTCAGCACAGAAGGGTTTCCAAAATTTAAGATAAAATACATATATAAATTTTAGGGATAAAAGATTGCCAAACATTATCCCATATTTTGATAAATTGTCTGAAATCAGTCATATTAACAAACCTCCTGCTTTGTTAATGTTTAAAATATTAGTACTACTGAATAATTTTTACGTTTTTGTTTCTTTGTAATTTTCATGTTTGAAAAACTTAAATGTCAATCACATTTTTTCATATGGAAGCTACACAAAGAACAGAAATTTTCATAATTGTTTTAATAAATTTCCAAAATGAAATAGGAATTAAATTTTGCTTTTTATGAATATTTGGGTGCTGACAGTAGCAACAATGAATGTGGTAACAATCAGTAATGATAAAAATATCATTAATCATTTGAAAAAACATTGGATTATTTGTCTACTAATATCTCTACAAAAATATAACAGTGTTAGTGTTTTTTTTTTCATTTAAAAAAAAAAAAAAAAAATCATTCTTTAATTCAATAAATCAAACAGGAAATCATAGCTAAGAAATACTGACCACTGGAGAGAGACATTTAGACTTAAATTTAATGAAAGTCTCAATTATAGTGAAAACTGTCTTAAAAGTAGCAGCAAAACATGGTTCCATACAGAGTTTTGATACCAGAGAGGGGGAGGGATCAAAATAATATTTAATGCAAAATATTTAATCTAATTCTGTCCATTTGGTCACTATATTTTTAAAAGAGTCAAACTAAAGAATATAGTACATTATTTCATAATGTATAAAAAATTTAGTATGTATATAGCTACTTAAGAAATATCAATGCAATCCTTTGATATAGTATTTTTATTTTTTTAAAAATCCCCATGAGAGAATCAGTGTTTATTGATAGTGTTTTAAAAATTGTTTCAATTCAATTTTTTTTTTTACTTTGTTAAGTGGCTTTCATTTTTTTTGTAGTGTTTGTCATGAGTTGGTCATCTAGAAAGAAAAAATGGCTTTTGCTGCATTTCCCAAAAATCATTAAAATGCAACCATCCATAAAATTTGGGAAGAATTTGTAGAATATTAGAATTCTGTTTATATAAAACTCAAGTGTTTTACACCAAAATGAAATCAATTCTTACAGTACAGTAATGAGTCATCATAAAAAGCAATAAACAGTCATCCTGACATTTTATGGAGATATTTAATTATATATATATATATATATATATATATATATATATATATATAAAAGCTCATTTACTAGACAAGCAACCCCATATTGGCAAATTTGGATAAACAAGATTCATCATTTAAGCTGTTTAAGTTTAGAAATGCATAGCAAATTTGAAGCATTTATTTGTATTGGGTACAAAATGTTAATGAGCAATTAAATATTTCATGGGACATCAAAGGAAATGTTTTGCGGCTTTTGAAATGCATGTTCTTCGCAGAAGGCACCATAGCTTTTGCTTAAATATTTAATAAATTTCAGTCCAAGGGCCAGCAAAGCCACCCACAAAAAAAAAAAAATGCAGCACTCAGTGTTGAAGAGCAAAAGGCACAGGATAGAATCAGGCAATTTTTGTTTTAAGTTCAATATCAATATTCAAAGGTTCAGTGTCATCTGATTTTGGCAAAAAGAACACTCATTGTTAAGAAATTTATAAAATTTCTTCTAAGGACAGACAACACTGCCTAAACTAATAGCAAAGACAGATATACCAAGAGTTGTAAAGAAAAAGGCTACAAGCTGAACCATGCCCAAAATTGGCAACTAATTTGGCCAAAGATTAAGCAATGTCTACAGTCAATCTAATCTACACTGTTGTCTGCAGGAGATTCAATTCCAAACAACGAATTTCTTTGCCAGATATTAAAAACCTTTGAAGTATTGAACTATTTTCAAAAGCTCATTCTGAATTTGGATCTGACAAACTTATTTCCATGATAGTAAGAAGTCATAAAAGGCCAAAATCAGCTTTTAGTAAATCTAACAAACAAAAGGTAAGTATTTTTTTTTTAACAGAATAAAAAACGTTTTAGGAAAAAGGGAAACCATTGAGGTGGAAGGAAAAAAAAAAAAAAAAAAAAAAAAATGAAAGAATGTTGTGTACCTACCCTGAGCAGCTTGTTCTGGTCGCCGCTGTTCCATAATATCACGGGTTTGTTTGATGCCCTTGTAATTGATTTCACTCTGAATCTGGGTGTTTTGCTTGATGCGCTGCAGCTCAGGGTCATCGGCCACGGTGATTCGCTTCCCTTTTTGCTTCTCAAAAGCTTCATGGTATTTAATCTGAAGTTAAAATGATCAATAAGATTAAGACTTGGCTAACATTCAATCTATAAAACACCACAGAACAAATTGAACATCAGAGTCCCCCAAACCCTGATAAAACAAATTCAAGGGTAGGGTTCAATACAATATATTAAATTATGCATAATAAATTGAAAAAAAAAAAAAAAAAAAAAAAAAATTTTTTTTTTTTTTTGAAGACAGAAACATGTACAGAAACCAGTATTAGCAGATACTATTATTACCAGAAAATTAGCTAAACAGTTTTATAAAAAAAAAAAAAAATATTAAAAGAAAAAAAAATAAAAGCTTAAATGGCACCAACTGCTCAAAATGGTTAAGAAAAAAAATATTACAAAGTTATATACTACATTTTGTGCAGAATTTTTTTTCTCTCTTTCAGTGAAAGGAATTACAACAATTACAAAAGATTAATTGAACTTATTACAATATAACTTTTAGGTAATAATCATAGCTGCTATTAAAGTATATATACTTTTTTTGTGGTGGGGACAAGTGTAGCAAAAAAAAAAAAACCCATAGATAAATAGATAACTCTTTATATAAAACAGCTAAATAAGAGCCAGTAAAATCTTCATTTTTTTTGGAACATATGACCAGCTTACTCTGGCAATTTTTCATCAACTTCACCTCGTACAATGTTTCAATTTCTGCCTGTGTCAGTGTAAACAGAACCAGGAAAAGGTCCAGTGTAAATTCACAAGAGACCATCAGGTGAAATATTACCAGGGTGAGAAAAGAAAAGAATCTGGTTTTCAATATACTGAGTTTCTTATGTATGGATTCATTTGGCACTGTCTAAAATTAATAAGTGACACTTGGGATAGCATCTCTCTCAACAGACTACAGGCCAGATCTTTCTGTTAATGAGAACTGCCTCCCTCCATCTTTATATTACTTACTTTAACTGTGGCACTCTTACTGCAACTCCAATTGCCTATGACTACATCTTGACAGGCAGCTTATGACTGACTCTTACCTAAAATGCAACCTGACTATACAAAACTAAGACTGAAATTCCCTAACTTCCATTTGAGTGGCACTTGATCATGAAAATTTTTAATTATATCTTACTTCTGGACAGTGGATGGTTGCTTTGAAACTATCACATCTCAATTTTACTGGCAATGCAATTGGTAGTCATAAAACCAGGTCTAGATAAAATCATATACAGTAACCTACCATGTGCAGATCCATTGCCAGCCATAAGAACAAAGAAATTATTTAATATGAAAATTACTGGATGAAGTCAGGATTTTAAAAAATTGAGAGAAAAATTTAGAAGTTTGAAAGACAAATATATAACTTGACATTTCAACAAAGTTATTTTCAGTATAGAATCAAGTTATTTTAAAATACATAAATATCAAATACTTGATCCCAAAAGTTAGTCAAACAAAGAAAAAAAAAATTAAGAATATATCCAAACACCGCTATATAACTAATAAGGTAATTTATGTTAGAAAAAACCCAACTATATTCAATAGAGGTTTTTTGAAAGGTAGGTCTCAAGGATAAAGAAATGCTGGTTATAATAAAAATTGATAGGGAGGATTAGGCAATGCTGATTATGATCACAGCTAGTAAAGGTAAATGGAGATATTTATTAAAAAAATACTAATAGCACTAATGTATAACAAAACCTATATAACTCAGGAAGGTAGTTAGAGAGATTTACAAGTAAAAATGTTTCTACATTTATTATACTTGGTAGGCAGCAAATCAATCGTATTTAAGGGACATGCTTTAAAATCGAACAAGGCTGAGAATTAAGTCGTCATGTTTTGTTCTTCCAATCTTTTAGATAAAGTGTATCAAAAAGTTACTATAGTTTTTTGGGTTTTTTTTTTAAAAGCATTCCTTTTAATGACTTCAAATTATTGAAATACTATAGAAAATCATTCATCATTTTTCTCTTAAGAGTAATGTAATTTTTTTTTTTTTTTTTTCGTGACTGTTAGAAAATAAAATCCAAGATGAACATAAAAAAAATGCTAACTAATTTTTATTACTGCTATTCAAGGGAAAAACATTTTTAAAATTGATATTTAATAAAATATTAAAATTTTTTCCATACTTATAAAAAGAATTGTAATACAAACCACATACTAAAAGCTACAGCAATATGAAAAATAAAATAAATTAAATTTTTTAAATAACAATTTCATTATTAATTTGCTATTTTCGTATGTACTGACTTTGA
Organism: Acanthosepion esculentum; assembly: GCA_964036315.1. Lineage (NCBI taxonomy): Eukaryota > Metazoa > Mollusca > Cephalopoda > Sepiida > Sepiidae > Acanthosepion > Acanthosepion esculentum. The sequence goes on along the minus strand of OZ038508.1, from coordinate 52,575,071 downwards.
ATAAATAACCAAATAAATTGAAAAATCAGAATAAAAATTTCTGGCGATTCATAATATCCTGTAACCTACAAAATGACCATGGTATTATACTTGGTCCTTCATGGTATTTCTTTAGACAAATGTTTTACTTGGCATCTACTCTATTGCAACAAAAGGCAAATTATTTTTCTTCCTGTCACAAACAGAGAATGGAGATATGCATAAGGCTTAGTAATCATAAATCATGGTGAACAATAAAGTACTTATACCAGCAAGCTCATCTTTTAGACAAACTAAATCATTTGAAAACTTAGAATATAGCAGTACTTTCAAAGTTTATATATTTATCTATTGTTTATACCAAATAAGGACAATACAATTATTTAGATGGGAAGAAATTGAAGAGGATAAATATTTAATATATTATACACACAGAGAGAAACAAAAAAACCTGAATTGTTGACAAACATCTTTCCAAGGGATGTCAAATAGAATTCCTGAAATTTGAAAGATTCAGTTAAACATTTGGGTGTTGGGTTACATTGGGACACTGGTGTGATCAAAACAAGTTGAAAATGGTACAAAGTTTTTCATACTAACTTTGACACAGGCAGCATTTTATGTCATTAGTGACAGGGTTGTAATAATTAAATTTTACATCACTCAAACAGGAACAAAGATACTTTTAAACTGCAAAAATATTTTTAAAGATATCAATTTGGACAAATTGTTGCCTTGAACTGGGTAAATACATTCATATTTGTCAAACTTCTGGATATTTAAATATTAACAAAGTGTTTTAGGATCTAATTTCATTAAATGTTACATTAGATCCATAAGAGGAACTAAAATTAAAATAATGAAGCTATTTTTTAGAAAACATACATGTATTTACCTAACAAGTAATGAAAAAGGAAAACTGACATTTCAGCAAAATACAAAAAAATTGGACAATAGCATGTTGATTATGTAATAAGCCTTAAATCTATTTGTAGGATTCTTGTTTGAAAATAAGATACCTCATATTAAAGTGCATGACACTCATCCCAAAAATGAGAGAAAGTCCATGCTTTGCAAAAATATATCCGTCACACAGGTATCTGTACTATCAGCAAGCTTTACATCCAAGTCCCCCACCCCCTCATCACATTCTCAACCCCATACTCTCAAACAATGTTTCAGCTACTTGAACTTTTTGTGATTGTCCAGTGCAGATTGTTCATTTCTCTGCATCAGACAAAAACATTTTATCAGAACAAAGAATAAACTGTTTAAAACACTGGTGGTGTTCAATTTAAACAAACTGGCACATTAAATATTTATATTATTTTTTTTTTTTTAAGTTCAATATATATATATATATATATATATATATATATATAGCTAGATAGATAGATAGATAGATAGATAGCTTAAACATTTTAAAATGGTTTTACATCCCATTTGTAAGTATAACAGAATAGTTAACATTAAGAAAATATCAAAAGGCAGAGAATGATTTCACTTTTTGAAGGAGTCAAAATTGATTTAATAAACCATAAAAATGTAACTGATGAATTCAACAAAATTTAAATGTGTGAAAAGCTTGGCTTCTGTTATAACCTGGTAGTTATAAGAGGATAACAGCAATGAGAAAAAGGGAAAAAAAATAAAAGCAAAGTACCGAGCTGAGATTCTTGGCATTTTCTACATGTCGCTTCATCTCAAGGCTATCAGCTGTGATTTGAGATGCAGTTCCTTTTTGCTTTTCAAAGCCACTGTGATACTGAACCTGTGGGTGTCAACAAATCATTACACTCCACCTCAGTTAAACTCTTCTTTTTCTTCATAAATGAATTTCAGTTAATTATTTACCAAATTAAAAACATGAAATATTCAAAGTTTTACATTAAAAATTAAGGTTTTAATTTTTTGTACTTAGTTATAGATTTTGATGTTAAGTCACCATAGCATTTAAAAAATTTGACTAATATCCTCATCCTTCCTTTTCCAACATCATACTGTTTAAATCATTATAAAAACTCAGGGATGATTTATTTTTCTATTTGCAAATGAAAAAAGAATCAGTAAAGCAGGAGGAAATGAAACTGACAAAACAAATTTTGATTTCTGATCATTAGATAAATTATTTTGAAAAGAGCTTAAACTTGAAGATTCACACTGATGAAATACACTGACGCATGAGCACCTGTTGGGCCTTGAAGTTAAGATCAAATTAAGAAAAGGGAGGACAGGGACTTTAGGTAGATAAATTTTCAATCTACAATTTAATCATTATATTCAGAAAGCTTGAGTAACAAGAAAGTTTCCTCAAGAAAAAGTATTTCTAAGCATTTCCTGATACAAATGCTCATGTGACATGCAGACAAGCAGACAATTTCTATTAAAAGTGACTTTTCTATTCTATGGCACCCAGTGACTATTAGAATAGGCCATGAAGTATGATGTAGAAAGAGACAAGGATAACAGCATAAATGTTGCTTTATATTTAAAAAGGTTTTAAAATAAGTAATTTATATCAAACAATAAAATAAGTGAAATTTAAAAAATACAAATGGATTTCGTTTTCAGAAATTCTAAGATGAAGTATTCCTCTTATTCCATGAATTATTCAGACTTATATCTTGATCTTAGTTGTTTTGCATTTTGGCCAATACATTCTTTAGCCTTCTTAGAGAGTATGTTACATCCAATAATTCCTGTGTCATCATTTTAGCCTCACCACTTCAATTGGAACAATTTTTACATTTGCTGTTCAAAGGTTCATGCTGACAAAAAATTTGTCTTCCTAGTGTCAGCTGAAACATTATGGTTAAAAAAACAAAAAAAACAACAAAGATTAAGATACAAGTCCAAATAATGTAATAATACATTTTATAACGGATACAAATGTATTGAAGTGCTTGTACAAAACCAATGCTTTTTTTTCTTAAAAAGAATTGTTAAAGAAGCAACATTATAAATAATGTGCTGGTTAGAGTGCACCAACAACCAAGCATTTACATGTGGTTAAAATCAATAGATAATAACAGAAGAAATAATAATACACTACAGAAATAACTGTCTCGGAAGGGAACAAAAATTAATTTTTCACTATCTGGATTCACTGTGTTTTTGGAATCTATAAATTGATAGGGTAAGATAATCTAATATTTTGCTCATTAGGCTCCAAAATACCACAGAAACTATTTTTTCTTAGAAGTTTCAGAAAAGTTTGCCTTTAGAGATTAAAGACAAATGGGGAAATCGTTAATTTGTTTTTTATAATTATAAGTTGACATTTTTTACCATTCTTAACTTTTTAATTAATACTACCTCAGTTCATCATAATTATTATATCTTGGATATATACTGCATATGGAAATGTAACATTATGGGACAAATGTAGCATATTTGTTATTATTATAATCACCCTCATGTAAAAGATTTTAGTTCATTTAATTTTATTTTTTAAGTAACAATTTTTTTTTTTAAATTTTGTACTTTATACAGTCATAATACACCCTTGTCTGAAGTTATTAAGCAAATTATATAAACTTCAATAATTCAAATTTGTTTAAAAAAGAAAAAGAAAAAAAAGTCAAATTTTAAACAATCAATTTTTGATGTCAAAACAAAGCCAGAGTTAAAATTTTAGGTAGTATCAATGTTTTATTGAAGTTATTTGATGTATTCTAAAAACCGCTGTCTGAAGTTATTAGGCAAAACCAAATAATCACATTTTACTTAAATAAAAAGGTAATAAAATTATCAAAAATTGATCATCAACAATAACAGACCAAATAACAAGCACATGATGTCTTTGAATCCTTTACATTTTAATATAGTCACCCTTCTTAATAACAGCCAGTAATCTATTAACTGTTGATTATGTTTTTGTTTTTTTTTTATTTCTGACAGGGTAGTTTTAATTCATATAGGTTTGCTTTGCTAATATTGTTTGCTACCTTCATATAATTTCATCTTCACATGTGATCATAGATTTTCAATTGAATTCAGATCAGGAATTGATGTTGGCCATTCTATTATCAACTCTTATGCTCAAAGAATTCATGAGTAAACTTAGATACACGAGAAGAAGCAAGAGACTGGGACTTGTACAAAGAAAGTCTTGTTCATAGAATTGCAATAGTTAACACTGTTCAGTTTAACTCCTTCATCAACTTTGAATGGTCCAATAATGGTTTAATCAATAATTCCAGCCCATATCATAGCACTACTGCCTCCTTGTTGCCTTCATTTGGCCACAGGCATATCTTAATTGGAATAAAATCTATCCTTTGGTACATCCATCAAGTCCATCAAATGTCACTCGAGATTCAGCCATGAAAATTACTTTAGAAAAATCAATGTTCATGTATTTCTCAGCCCAATTTTGACACTTTAAAATATTTGTTCTAATGAGAGGAATTTACCTCAGATTTTTTCACAGAACCCAATTCACAAAGTATTCTATACCTTTTGTCCTTGACTCCCTCAATTCCAGCCTTTTCAAAAATCTGAGTGCTGGTCAAAAGTGGCTGTCTCGCTATAACTCGCTTTAGTTTACATTCATCTTGAGAAAGCTAGTCCTTAAAGCCTTTTCCTTTGCTTTGAGTTCTCAATTTATATTTTCGACAGCCTTCTTTAGTTTTTGATGATCTGTGCAAAGCTCCTTTGATATCACCAATGTGGACATTCCATCATCAGTAACTTTGTTATTTTCTGTTTTTCAGCAGTTGTTAGATACTTCCCTTCAGCCATGTTTCAATATATATTATGGATAAAACAAAAAAAAAATTTTGTTAGATTTCAGGGGTCTTAAGCTAATATTAGTTTAATCTGCATATTAATACCAGTCAGTCCATTTTCGTAAATTCCAAATATCTCAAAAACTAACCATTAAAAATGGCAGAAAATTTAGTTCAATATTTTATTCAGGGTGGAAATAGACTAGTTTAAATTTAATAAATATTGTTTCAGAACTTTGAGTTATAGAGATTTATTTGATGATTTAATAACTTCAGACAGACTGTAGAGTTGAAACTACAAGAACTCAATTCTGTTACAATCTTATTCAATAAATGAATAAGATTTTGGTTTTGAAAAAAATTAAATCTAGGAATTCAGAATACCAAAACATTCAATTATGCTGGAAAATGTTCCAAAAACACAAAACTTGGATGCATCATTTGGAACAATTTCAAACCATTGGTAAGAAAATGGTCATTAAATTTATATTTGAATCAAATAAGAAAGGAAGAAATATGAAGCTTGCATTAAGTTCAATTTAATACAATTGAACTATTTTTGTATTGTACCATCAACTTATGAAAAATGTATTTTGTATTAATAAAAAATCTGTATGGCTTGGTATGAATGAGAAACCAAAACATCAATCAAAACCAAACACTTAACTATAGAAAGTTATAGTGAGCATTTGATAGAACCCAAGTAGTTTGATAGAGCATAACTTTTCAAATAGTTAAACCTCTAATGCACATATATAAACCACTTTGAAAGCTGCATTTATGGCTCAAATAATTTGAATATAAAAGATAGCATTACAGAACACATTTATGTTGAAAATAAAAAAGTTATGGATTTACAGTTGAATCAGTTGTAAGAAACTTTACTCCACCTATTTGTTAATTCTCTCCCTTTTAGATCATTTTTCAAGCTTTTCAAAACCAATTTTTAGACAAAATCTATTCTTTGAGTGAAAAATCATTTGAGAAAAGAATTGACAACTTGCAGCTAAGGTTGTATATATTAAGTAAATAAATTACTATTTTTTTTTTTCCAATTTATTTTTCTTTAAATCAGCAATTGTATTTGGAACAAACTGATAACTAACCTTTCCTTGATATCACATTGCAACAATTTTGCAATATAAATCTGCTTGGAACTTTTAAGATAAAAACTCTTATGCTTGCATATTATTTTTTAACCAATTATTGAGTGGTTATGAGCAAATTGTTTTCTCCATGAAGATTTTTACTATGTAGTCTGGAGAAATTATGACATCATTTCACACTTATTTTTCAATGCTTACCTTTTATAAATTTATGCTATAAAAACCATCAAATTGAGCATTTCAGTATGAGATGTAAAAGATTTTGGTAATATCAAATTCAGTTTTTATGATTTTTAGTATTTTTATTAACTCAATTTTACTTACGTTTCTTTTTTCTTTTTTTTAAGAAAAGAAATTCATAAAAGTTACAAATTTGAATGTCTTCAATATAAGATTGGAATAGAATTTAAAATATATAACAAAACACAAAGCAAAAATTTAATCTATTTTTCTATGACATTCTACTGATTGAAAGTGCAAAGCTAACCAGTCAATCAGTGAACAAAAGGTGCAGTAAATTTTACAAGCAAAACTCACATTATGGCAAAAGCACACAAATCCTTATCAGTTAATTTCTTAAACTTTTTTTTTTACTGAAAAATCTGTAAATGGATTGCATGATTGTAAAATGAATGACCTTTGGTGTATGCATGAGTGTACAGCTTCTACCATGTCTTTCATGAATAGAAGTAAAACGTGGTTGATGTAATAATTAAAAGTTTAAATGTTTGATAGAAGCAAAGAAAGCTTGAGTAAATACATTATGCATACAAGAGATACTGTAGCAGTTCTATGTGAAAATTATCAGAGGCTAAAAAATAAAATAAAGCAATATAAACAACCAATTTAGAAAAACAGCAGTGATAAGTTTGCAAATAATTCATAATTTATTTTATTATAAATTCACTATTATTCTGTCATTTGAGAATATTTGGAAGTTGGTTTTTAAAACATGTCAGCTCTGGAAATGTGAAAATCCTTATTGGAAAAGAAAATTAAAATTACAATTTTAAAATATAATTAATCATACACATGCTCCACTATCTAGTTTTGATCTCAGAGCAGTAAGTTTTTATCTTGTTAAATATTCTAACATTGAAAATGCCAAAACAAAATTTACAAAATTCTTGTTTTTAAGAATAATCAATTCCTCCTTATTAGAGTTATGCAAATAAGAAATGTAAACAAGTATTGCCTATCATTAGAAATATTACACATCAAGTAAAAGACAGAATTATTACAGGAAAACAGTCCATGGCAAAAAGCTGAAACTGTCAAGATAAACCTTAATTTATATATAACACGTTATTTTTAATTCTATCAAATTGAACAAATAACAAATTGTCAATAATTAAAAAAAAAAAAAAAAAAAAAAAAAAAAGAGAGAAAAAAAGTGAAATCTCCAGAAAGGATAATCCCCAAATCCAGAGAGCACACATGTCCAAATCGCTATGATGTAGCAGTGAAGGTCAATAGATAAAATGTGGTGCAGATAGAGAGTACCGAGCTGTAGATCTTGGCATTTTCTGCATGTCTTTTCAGTTCAAGAGACTCTCCTGTCATTTGTGTTGTAGATCCTTTCTGTTTATGAAAGTCACTTTGATAATGGATCTGTGAATGGTAAGAATTTTTATTCATGCTAAATTTGACAAAGATGCTCCCATATTTGAAGCATTTGAGAATATAATCTTTATGGTGTAAAAAAAAAAAAAAAACAAATTAAAAAATGAATCATGTGTTTTAAATGTCTTATGTACATTTTGTCGTACATTAAATGCATACAATATTCACCAATTATGAGAAAAACAGGTAACAACTTTTGTGTGGAGGATTTGAAATCAGAAAAATTAGTCTTAATAGTTTTTGCTTTATAGTCTATTTCTTACTAAATCTTTATTAAGCCCTTATAGCCCATATGGAAAATCTCAAAGCAACTCAATTCATAAGTTAATTTTTTAATGTAAAATTTTGAATTAAAGATGCAAATTAATCTCCTTTCATAGATTATATAAACTTCATGGATTTTCTAGTCATAAAGAATGAACAATTTTTTGAAAATAATTTGCCAATTCTTAAATCAGTTGAGAAAAATGTGAACAATACATTGCATGTAATGGATGCATTTACAGTTTAACATTTGTTGGAAACAAAACCATAACAATTACTGAATATTTATGTTTGAGGGAAAAGAATCATTAACATCCCAAATTTTGTTTGGATAAGTGAACTCCTTAGCATTCTTGATATTATTTCCACAGTGTTTTGGTCAATCCTTTAGCTTTGTAGCATAATCCATAAGAGAAATATTTAAAAAAATAATGACAAAAGTGGTCACTAATATACCAACCAGATCAATTCATTTCAACAACACTAAATACCTAATTTAGACCTGGATTTACTTCATATTTTTTATAGGGAAGAGGATACCTTTGCAAAAGAAAACCACATTGTTTTGAAATCCACCTTAACTAGACAATGAAGAATAAGCATTGATATCAGCCTGGATTCTAGGTGTGTAACTCCGACTAGTGTAGATTTCAGTACCATGTAATTTTCTTTAGGTTTTGTAGAATTAATAAATAACCTGACTGTTGTAATGAAAAGGAACAAGATAATTTTCCTTTTTAACAAATTATCATTGGACAAGCATTTTATAATCAAACTGCTTGCTACGAAAAAAAAAAATATCTCTAACTATTTGCAGCATCCAATAATCAATAAACAAAAAAAAATTAATAGATTAAGTATTAGTTTTGTTCACCAGTTTAGGTTTCAGCTGAATTTAATTAATGAGCAAATTTGGAAAAACATTATTTGACAAAACTACTGCAGCAAATTTCAATGAGATTTGGTAGGATGTTTGCAATACATACAAAAATCTAAATGGCTTAATTTAAAGAATAATATCTAAGAACAATAATAAATCATTAACCAAGGAATTTGAAAGCTTGACATCATTATTAATTATATCTAATATATGCATTAAGCTCATTACAGGAATATCTTTTGATAGGCTAAGGCAAATGAAGTAATAAGAATGATACATTATCAAGATGATAAACAATATCAAGAGAGATCAATAGGGTACAACATTTTAAAAGATGAAAGCTAGCTATTAAGACTGAAAGAGTGAGGACTAATTAGAATACAATACCTCATTTTATCAAATGAAAATATACATCCAAATATTAATACCTTTTAATTGAAAGGGGATTAGAATAGTCCCAGACTGACCAATAATTGTAGAAGTGAACCAAATACATGGCCAGGCCCAAAATAGAGAAAATGAATAAAAAGAATATTGCAAAAGCCAAAGGCAATAAAAAGTAGTTTCACAATTGAGTTGGTATGCCTATTCATAAAGACATGAATGAGTATTACAGTTTATGAAAAGATCAGATTTGGATGGAATATCAGAAATGCTGAAAAGTCAATTTAATGGATAATCAATATTAAAAGGAAAAAGAAATGGCTAACAAGCTATCAATACAAATACACCTGGCAATAGATACTCACATCGTCAGGACTAAATGAGAGAAAACAAGGGTACTGTAGGAAGGGAAGAAACAGAATTTAAGAGAGTGGCTGGAGTTATAGTAAATGTAAATAATATTCTTGACCTTATATCAAAGGCATAAGAAAAATACTGCCTTTTGCAGTTTAATGCAAATATTAAAAAAAAAAAAAAAAAAATGAATGTGCTATCCATTAGAAAGTCATTAATATTAATATATGATTACTGCACATTAATCTTTTTAATAGAAAAATAAAAATGAAAAAGATTTTTCATAAAATTAAAGCTTAACTAATCAATGAAGTAATTGTAAAGAGTTAAAAAAAAATTGTTTTTTTTTTAAATTTAGATTTTCAAAATTCTTGAATGAAATATGATCATGTTCTTAAAATATAACATATCAATGATTTCAGTTCCAATCCTTTCACATAAAATTGCTGGAGATTTCAATCTCAGTTTAACAATTCAGGAAGTCATTCTCATGTTTTAAAATTGTCAATAGAATAATTTGAGGATTTAGATTGGAAGAGTCTTAAAATTAAAGCATTTTTAATATTTCTTAAAAATTTTATCTTTATATTGACACATTGACAGCTTTGTGAAGTATGCAGGTCTTATTTTGCATGTTGTCATTGATAAATTTACGTACATACATACGTACGTACACACACTCACCATTTAATCTGTTGTATTAGGAAATTTACAGTAATGTGATGGCAGGTTACAAACATTGAACCTTCTCAAAATGTACCCAAAATGGTAATACAATAACAAAATGCCTTATTTACATTTTGGAATATGTGTTACATGGATGGCTCAAATGCAATTCATTTTAGATATGTAAGAATTCTCCATTTTTGTCAGCATATTCATATATTTAGAACATGTATCAGAACAAGAAATACATATTTACATTTTTTCTAGTTTAAGCCTAAAAGGGTTCATTAAAACTTTAAGCAACTCTTAGAAAAGGTGAAAATAATACACAAGTTTCAACCAGTAAGCATCTATTTAAAAAAGAGAAAAGGAAACCCCTTCAGTGCAACCCTCTTACATTATGCATAACACTTCTTTTCTCTTTTGCATGTAGCAAGTGTAATCATTTTTCACTAATATACAAGATCTTTCTAAGCTCCAAAGTGTTTACTATTTTTTACTCTTTGAATTACTAAGCAAAAGACACTTAGAAAGAAAAACCTCACATTATTATATATATATATATATATATATATATATATATATATATATATATATATAATATTTGACAAATTTGCTTTCTGGTGATATTTTAGTCAAGTAGCAAAACAATGCACACAAAGTTAACAGAATCAATTACAAAAAGAAAAAAATTTGACAAAATTTATAAAAACAATTATCCATGTTGCTAATCTTCCAAAACAGCAGCAGCTTCTCCTGAAGGATAACTAATTAATTGAAATTTCTTTAAACCCAACAAAACATTTCCCACAAAAACTCTTCTATACATAGAAATAATTCAAATATCCCTCCCAAAAAATAAATAAATAAATAAATAAAATAAAAAATTAAAATGTTATCTTTAGGAGCTTCTTTAGAATAAACTGCCAACTAAAATATCAAAATACCTTTTATTAAGTACACATTGTTGAACCCGTGTATTTAGAATGAACAGCAAAAACATTGAATAAAATGAAGTTTTTCATTTGCCAGTAATCAAGTGACAAAGAGAATTTCCTCTTGTGCTAATAGCTCAGTTGTTTAATATATGAAATGAAATTTATTGAGCTTTATGAAATCACTTGTAAATATCAAGTTCTGTAATAAAGTATTTTCATTACACCACACATTAAACCAGAATCTAAAAAATAATGAAAATGAAGACACAAATTCAAATAATATGGTATAATTACTAATTATATGAACTTTTTTTTCAAAACCTATTTTAAAAACCAAGATTATATTGACTTTTCATGTATGCAAATCAAGTGAAACAAAGCTGTGTGTGTGTCTGTGTGTGTAACATCTTGTCTGCATGATAGACTGTATGCATTTATCTCTAATAAGTGTGCTTTTTGCCAAATTACTCAAGCTTGTAGTTACTTTGGTAAGAAAGTGCAAATTCAAATACTTTGCAATCAACAAACAGAATAAAAGATGCCATAAGTGTCAGTGCAAAAAGAACTTAAAAAAAACCCTGTCAAGTTAGAAGCCATTGGAATGAGCAAGAGAAATTGTTTAAAGCCAAGAGAAACAACTGTCATTTTTTTTTTAAATTTTATTTTTACTTAAAGCTTTACATAAATTTTTTTTAAATCTTAAGTAAAAGCTAAGAAAAGCCAACATTTTGCAGGCAACTAATATCTACAGTATACAATTGGAAATTATTTAAAATAGGACTATGCTATCAAATTATTATTTTCTAGAATATTTAACAAATATCCTATTGTGACAGTTGTATTAGTAACAGTTTTACAATCTAATTAATGAAGGTTTATTAGGTAAGTTGCTTGCTAAAGTAATTAATTTAATAAATGCACAATCTTTGTATACTTGTGAAATTACAAAAGTTAATGATTTTTATCTTAACCATCAAATCTTGAATATAAATTTAATTACATATAAACATAATATCATGCTTAGCTTAATCCAACAGTTAAGATTTTCATGAATTAACAAGTTTTCTCATGTTCTAGAGAAGGCTGAAAAAAGCTGGTTAAGTATGATACTCCACCCATTACAAAAAAAAAAAAAAAAAGAAATTATTTAAACCAGATAAAGATTTATAATCCCAAATATGTTACAAATGGAACTATTTCTAAAATTGATAATCAAATATTTTTCGTACTATTGTCCTCGTCTTTGTCGCCATAGTTATTACAACCAGATAAAGATTTATAATCCCAAATATGTTACAAATGGAACTATTTCTAAAATTGATAATCAAATATTTTTCATACTATTGTCCTCGTCTTTGTCGCCATAGTTATTACAACGTTTCGGACGTAACACGAGGGGAAGTGGAAAAATCAGGCATGGCTGACCACATATGGAGAGAGAGGGAGATCACCACCCTCTGTGGGATCAAGTTGAGATCCTAGACAAGGAACACCATTGGAAAATTCGTAAACTTAAGGAATCAGCACATATGCTAGGCCACAAAATCTCCTGAGCCGACCAAGCATAGAAATGATTACAATATGGGAACCAGTAATAAGGAGTACCAGAGAAAAGCGATAACAACAACAAAGTTGCAATATGAGCTCTGGTAAAAACATGCAATGATAACAGCAAAAATTGCAATATGAGCACTGGTAAAAATGGTTGATGAAGACATTAGGTTTATAATACCCAGAAATTCATATGCAGATGTCCTCAAGGACACATGGCACAGTGGATAAAGGCGTTGGTTAGATCCAGTGACAGGACCCAAACAGTGTGAGTTCAATAAGGCAGTGAAGAACTTTCAGAGGGAAAAATTAACAGGAGATAACTGATAACTGACATCTATTAAAACATGGCACATGGAACTAGAACAGTCTACCCCGGTGAGCGAAATAAAGGGTTCAGTTCAACATTCCAACCACCTGAAGAAGGCCGGAGCGTACAACGTCCGAAACGTTGTAATAAATATGGCGACAAAGATGAGAACAATAGTCCGAATAATGTAAATAATGTTCCATCTATTTATAGTCATCCTATACAAGATTTGATAATGTCTATGCTAATAATATCTATCTGGAAATGGAGATATATGCATTACAAAAATTAGCAGCAGAAAATAATTTGGAGAAATTATAATATAAAAAAAAAAAATATCAGTCAAAAGTTTAATATCTTTAAAACATCTTAAGCAATCAATTCAAATCTTATCCATGCAGTTAAATAGAAGCTAAATAACTTACAGGACTAAGATTTTTCTGTTTTCCTTCAAATTGTTAATAATACAAATAACAGAACCAGATTGTGCTAATTTTTGCAGCACTTTCTACAACTTCCAGAGATATCTTGTTCAGAGACATGTAAAAAAAAAAAAAAAAAAAACTTCAAATACTAAGTAATGATTTCTACCAAGTCAATCCTAGAATTGAGGAAACACTTGATTTTTCAGCTTAAAACTTAAATTGATAAGTTTCATTATCAATATAATGAAAAGTCAATTTTTATTTGACAAGTTACTTGTAAAAATTATAAAGATTGTTAAAATATCAAAATACAAGGAAGTTTTTGTTTTAGACAACCCTCAGTGTGCCATATACTTAAAAACAAAAACAAAAACTTGTACCTTCTTTCTGAAAAGAAGGATAACATTTCAGGATAACACAAAAAAGATCTTTTTTTTTTCACTAATTATAAAAATAATATTTTCCATTTGATGCCCCATTGCTTTGATTTTTTTTCAAAATCTTGTAAGATTGACTAAAAACTTAAAAACACTTAATTTTAAATTTTAATTTATTTGAATGTATTTTCTAGAATTCACATTTTGCAAATTTTTAACCTAAATGTACAATTTATAAAAGAAAATATTACTTCCTTTTTACAGTGAAACCTTTAGATTACGTTTATTATCTAACACACAAAAGGATACACAAAATAAAGGATAGCACTATAATTTCAGATAAATGTTGTAAAATAAAAATTTTCAAAAAGGCTTCCTTTAATAATCTTATCTGTCAGATATGATAAAGTAATTTTTGACTAATTTAAATTAAGATTTTATTCAGAACACCAAGAGTCAAATAGTTGACATCACACATGAAATTGGAGTGCAATGTTCAATATTTTGTTGAAGGAAAATAAACAAAACTAAATTGATTAACCAACAGCCCTGACAAAGTTTTAGGGTGGATATAAAATAAAAAGTTAAATATCTGAACACTTCCAACATCAATATGGTTAGGTCAAAAAGTCAGAGATTAAAGGTAAAAAGGGGATTATAGTGGCAGCAGGCAATTTGGCAGATGATGTGCCATGAGTGCACAATTTGTACCAAGCTGATGTTCTTTGCATTTTCCATGTGACGCTTCATTTCCAATGTGTCTGCAACTGGGGTATAGGAGCCTTTACTCTTCTCAAAATCACTGTGGTATTGAACCTGTTATAATCAAGGCAACAACCTGAGTGAATCAAAACACAAAATTACAAAGATTGTTTTTTTTTTAAAGCTGATGCTTTTGGAAGAAGGGTTGGGAATAGAGAGAGAGAAAAACAATGAAGAAAAACCAGCTTTTTATGGATTCAGTTTTCAATTTGTGTCAAAACATTTTTAATAGAAAATTAGAAACAAACATGTGCAGTTTTATTTTGATAATTTTTTCAGTGTATCAAAGTTAAAAATGTGTGATAAATGGGGGCACAGCAAAGTTTAGATTTGGACAAAAGACTTCAAAGAAACAAGCCAGAGAAACTGAAACAACTTAAATGTGAGGGTTTAGAAGTAGAGAAACTTGTTTTGTTTTATTTTAATTGCTTAAAAATCATTTTAACTCACCATATCCAAAAAATGGACCCCCAAGTGCTTCTTGGGACAGCAGCAATTACAAGTCTTTCCCCCTTTGATTTTTAGTAGGAAACCATTGAATACTGCCAGATTGTTTAAAAGTTCACTAGAACATTACTATGAAATCTTCCCTAAACAAATTGACAATTTTAACTAAAATGTTTTTTACTTTAAAAATTTAAATAAAAATCTTGCATCAGAGCAAAAGTTTTACAGGGAATTGGAAATATAAATAATTGGGTAAAGTACAGTTTTCTAAACTTCATATTCTAACTGTAAACAACCAATTCATTTATATTATACTGTTAAACTATCCTCCTTACCAAAATATATCAATTGATATTATGAAAGTAAGTTGGATTGGTTTCTTGTATTAAAAAAAAAAAATGGAACAAAAATAGTTATGTGCATACATATCTATTTAAATTTCAACACTGTATTAACAAAGCATTTGGTAAGGTAGAAGACAAATATAAAATTTAAGAGTAAAAAATAAATTTAAATCCAAATTTTATTATTTCCAAAACAGCTGGGGAATAGAATATACTTTTGGTGGTGGACAGGCCTCAATAATTAATAGCAATACTCATCAGATTCTTTGCATTGTAAAATATTAATAGGTATGAGATTTTTTTAGTAAAAGGGACATGACACAAATCGTTTTGCATACACACAAAACAGAAATCAATTGTATTACAGAAGTTCTTGAATTACACTCAAGATACCTACTCATGAGATTAGTACTTTTTTCAAGGATCAGCAATATGCACATAGTAAACAGTTGAAACATGTACTTCTATGTATGATCAGATAGAATAAGAAAATTTGAATTTTCATATGAAATTGCTAAATTTTACTTTGGAAGAATGTGTGGTTGAGCCACTTCAAGAAATATTTCCAACCAAAAAAACTTTTCAACAAAATTAAAGTAATAATTAAGTATCTTTAAGCTTACTAAAAGTTAAAAAAAAAAATTTAAAAAAAAATCTTACTTGATTATTTTGTTTTTTGCAGCTGTAAGAATTCACTAATATTATAAAGAAATAATTGAACATTAAAATTTCACCAAGAAGCCTGGCAACATTAAATTCAATATTAAAATATTAATTTCATTTGTTATGATGATCAGACAAGTAAAGACTCATAGCTGCATTTAAAATTAATCAAAGATATTCACTGAAGTATAGCTCTTAAAACAAAAAAGAAGTTGAAATCTTTAAGAATTCGAAATATTTAGTAAAATGTTTCAGTGATAAAAAAAAAAATTGCACTAAAATTAATAAAAAATAAGTATAATCGTTCTGGCTTGTCCATTGAAATATTAGTTTGCATCATCTTATCCTAAAAATCAAAATAATTAAATGCCACAAACTACTTAGGTTTATTTAATTTTTCCAAATAATGTTATATATATATATATATATATATATATATATCTTGCTAAGATTTTTAAAAGTGAATCTTATCAAGATGTACAGTTAATATTTTTTGTCCCCCCCCCCCTCTCCAGAGTTCTTGGCATTTCTGTTTTTAGTTTCAATTAATGAATGCTTTCAGCTGACTGGTATCGATAGCAATCAAATCTATGTAGCTTCAAATAACTTTACCAAATTTACTTTTTCTCTCCATTTTAAAAAATATCAAATACAACTAAATTTTAAATATTTCCTCATCCCCACTTGAATTTAATATAAAATGATTCATTTAAGATTACTTTGAATGCATTTACTTACAGAACAATAATAAAAACAAACACACAAAGGAAGCCAATGAGAGATTGCAATAAACACAAAATTAAACAGCAAACAAATTTCAATCAACTATTCTCATTTTCTGCTGGGCACCAAAAATGAAGAAAGTTACATTTTAATTGTTAAAACCCAGTATAATACATTTTATGATAGAGAATTTGTCTGAAATCTGCATTTTGCATTCTATGTTTAGAAAATAAAAACAAATTCTCTTTAAAATATTCAGATTAAATAAATTTCAGCTCATAATAGTACTGCAAGTTAATTGAAGGAAAAAGTAAAGATAAAAAAAGAAAATGTAAGTTTTTCCTTAAAAAGTTGTACTATATATCTATCAACCTTCCTTGTACTTATGGTTAAAATCTTGCTGAATCAATAAAGGTTATAGATGAAACAATCTACACAGTTCCATTGCTTTCTTTTCTTAATTTTATTTATAAAGTTGTTGTCAACAAATGTTTGAACTAAGCTTATGCCAGAAATAGTCATGTATTTTCAACCAGTGGGTACTGTTACTAAAATCCAGTATTCAAAAGGAGTTTTTAAGGCAAGCAGATCCTCCACTTAAAAACAGTTTTTCCTTAGTTGACCTTGAACCAGATTCAACTATATTTACTAAACTGTAACTGTATGAACCAAATCAATTTTACACAATCTTGTGGTATTAGAATAATCAACAAATTCAAAACTCACTCTCAGTAGCTTGAGAAAGTAATATATTATTATACCACCATGAATGCTCCTTGACAAACGAATTTCATGGTATGTGCATATAGATACCATAGATGAAATATTCTAAATTTCAACCAATCAAATTTTTTTGAGAGATGTTTAAATACTTGTCACCATAATAGATATCACACCTGTAAGCTGTTTTCAAGAATATATAAAAAACTCAAGTTAATATTCTTACACAACTAAGAATAGCTTAAGTCTTCCTTTAGAGGAATCAGATATCCCTTTCCAAAATTTTGTTTCAACTTAAATCAGTGCTGGACTTTATAGACAGTGTACTTTTATATGTAAACTGCAAGTACATAATTCAGTTAAAACACAAAGTCATATCTATTACATAATTTTATGTTTACAATTATCAGCAAAAATAAAGTAGCAAAACTAAAAGGAGGCAAAATAGAGACACACCCACACATTTGGAAGCATGCATGTCAATTGTAAAGACAGATTAATATACCAGACTCATGTTCTTGGCATTCTCAAAATGTTGCTTCATATCAATAGGCTCAGCCACAGCAGTGTAGTTGCTCTTTTTCTTCTCAAAATCCTTGTGGTACTCAATCTGAGGTGACCAAAAATGCATGCCTACAATAATGCTTGGCACAAAAAAGAGAAAAGTGGGGGCAAGTTGAAGTTAGGTCATTAAAAGGGCTATTTTTTTATGGTCTCATGGCTCAAGTGATTAGTTCACATGCTTTAAGTCAATTGGCTTTAGATTATGAAATATCAAGATAAAAAGACAAATACACAGTAGATGATTTTAACATTTACAAGATATTTATTCTCTAGGCTACACAAAATTATCACTGATACATTAAATTCTTTCAGTTTTCAGCAACACTTGTGTATGTAAAACTGATTAGACTAATATTACAATTGGATCCAAAAATTGTTCATTCCTTCAATTAATAATACCAAAATAGAGATTCTAATCAATTTTAGAAATTAACAAATGAATCAAAACAAATCCAAAATAAAACTATGCAGTATAACAGTGACAAGCTGGAAGGATATAAATCTATTCAAAACACTTTGAAGTACTTTATAAACCAAATTTTACCCTCCTTTCCTATAATAGGGTTTTATTCAGGTATTTGTACTTTAAAAAATATTTTTATTACTTGATTTTTGTTTTAACAGCAGCATATACACAATATGATAGCACAGGTTATCAAAGTTAACCTACCAACCTGGTTCAGCCAATAGCAAAAATGTGATTTAAAATGTGAAGTATTTCACTGGTTCAAATGATTATGAAAATAGTGAAAAAGAAAATAAAGCATAAAGCTTTTGTTTAAAAAAAAAAAAAAATCTGGTTCATTACCAAATAGGAAAAATTACATCTATCAATATGAAAAAATAAGATACTGTTGCCTGAAATACTTTTAAAAAGTGTTAAAATATTTTGAACTCTAGACCAGTGTTTCTCAACCGGTGTTCTCCAGAACCTTAGGGTTCTGCAAGAGGTAGTTAAAGGGTTCCATGAGAATTAGTGATAAATAGATTAATGCATTTTTGAGCAATTTTATATTCATAATTTTACTATACTCGTATGGAATAGTGTTGAAAAATCCTTGGTTATTATAATAAAATATAAAAAGAGAGAGATATTAATAATGGTATATAACAATTTTTTATGCAAGGGACCCTCAAAACATGAAAACTATTTCAAGATTTCCACAAGGGTAAAAAGGTTGAGAACTGCTGGTCTAGACAATTATCCATAATTTTAAAGTAAGGAAAATAACTAGTGAAATAACCTTGAGTATTCAGGACCAAGAGAAAGTGACAGAACAGAATGCCAGAAAAACACTTTAATAATAAATCAAATAGTATAATTCACTACTGGCCTCATTTTAGTTTATCCATTTCTTTTATCAAACTTGAACATGACCTGCCAGCTTGATCATGTGTATTGAGCAGCATAATGCAGTCAGTTACAGCTAACCAGCTGTCAGCCATACTTGACCATCTCAAAATAATTAGGGACCATTAACCACAAGAAAAGGCAAGCTCACCAACAGTTAGCAGGAGACTAATAGCTACATTTGACATATACAGCTATCTGTTACTGAGTTTAAGAATGCAGCAAATGTTTAAATATGTCCAAGAACAAGTTCAAACTGTAAAAGTCAAACCACAAGCCGTTTTCATATGTCACACCAGGATGACATCTAGAGACAGCATATTTACAGGTTTTCCATCATGTCAGCTTCTAGAGCTGTCATTCAAAATAACTCCAGAAGTAGCATTAAATTTTTAACTAGTATTATGATTTTCCTCTCCCTGCAAGTACTCTTTACTATAGTACAAAGCTGAAAATTGCATCACTAATTTTTCTAAATTTTAAGTTGAAGCTAAATATTAATACAAATATTAATTACAAGAGTTCTGACATTAAATTGTGTGTATGTGTGTGTGAGAGAAAGAAAGAGAAAAAAAAAAAACATGAAAAGCAAGATTTTATTTTTGCTACTGGTTATCAACCTGTAGCTGAGAAAACTAACATCAGTTATTGTCCTAATTTCTACATTAATAAACTAACACAAACTACAAGTACTCCCTTTTATTAACTGTTTTTGGAACAATGTATAAAAACTTGCAATCTTATATTTAACTTATTCAAAATTTCAGAGTACAATTTTCATAAAGTACATGTAAAAAGTCTGATCTTGACAATTTAAAAAAAAAAAAAAAAAAAAAAAAAAATCAATTTTGCAGGTTATAGATTTTGTTAAACACAGATAATTATAAAATAATCCAAAGATGATATACAATTCTTCATACCTAAAATTTGATAAAGGAGAAAAGGCAAAATAGGTCAAGAAGTGAAAAATAGGATTGTTTTATACACATATTTTGAGAGAAAAAAAGTTATTATTAAAAAAAAAAAAAAAAAAAAGTTTTTGTCATGACAGAATGTAAACATTTTATTTTCAGCTAAAACTGGAGATTTGGATCAGAGCTGCAGGGAATTATTTTTAAGTGGGGAAGAAAAAAGTTTTTTCTTGATTATTTGCAACTTGGTATAAAAAATGTGAGAAAACAGACCTTTTTCTAAAACTACATGGAATCGGAAGAAAATTTAAAACACAAAAGTACTGAAATTTTAAATTCAATAAAAAAAAAAAAAAAAATTAGGAGAAACAGATCAGGCTTTAAGAAACTAAATCTGTAAAGTGTTCAGAAACTAATAACATATTTGATATAATATAACCTTCAGGTTTATAAAGAAATGCTCTTTAATAATCCATCATTATCATACTGAATATTTTCATAAATTAGAAATTCAAGCTTTTATTTTATCTGTGCAAAGATTATTCTTAAATCTGTCATTTTATATATTAAGAACTTGAATTTGTTTGCAATTTCAAAGAAGAAATCTAACCTTTTCCTATTTTTCAATGGAGTAAAAAACAGAATTTGTCAAAATTAAAGGAAATGTGAAAGTAATAGCAAGAGAAACAAAATAGTGTGCTTTAAAAGGAAGAATCTATATTACACAAATATGAAAATATTCAGGTAGAATTTTTACAGGTGATGTTAAAACAAGAAAACAGTGATGACATCTATTTAACTATTAAATATTGATGGGCCAGAAAAAAAACAAAAAAAACAATGGATAACATGTGGCATAAGTTTCTTCTAGCAAATTATTTATGAAAAATTTGTTTTTTTCTTAGTTTAAAAAAAAAAAAAAAAAAAGGAAGAAATACAATGACAATTTATTTTAATTACTTATATTTTGAAGAAAATCTTGACCATTCTGAAAATAAATGTATCTTCGTTTGTTGTTAAATTAAGTAATAGTTTTCATTCTTTGTTTCTCCAATTATTTTTCTATTACTCACAACTATTTCATTAGGCATGCATGACCTTTTTCAAGTAACTAGAATTTAGAAAAGGTTCTCAAAATTGATTGACACTGATTGAAAGAGAAAGTAGAAGAGAAAAAATTCTTGTATCTTTCCTTCAGGCATCACAGCTATAATCAACACTAGCTTTAATGGCAATTATCTGGCTATGTTGTTGGTGAACCAAAAACAGTTTCTTGAAAGTTAAAGGAGTGGAGGATAAAAAGTAAATAAAAATACTACATTTTATAAATCTTACAAAACTAGGTCTCAGGAAGATTTTAAGTTATTGCAGTTATATTGTTGAAAGTAAAAACAGGCCAGTAGAAAACAATTTTAGAAGAAACATTTGATTGCACTAATCTCATTATCCATAGAGATACCTCTAACTAACTTTCAATTCTGAAGTGTTAATGGAGAGCTGAAATCCACAACGCTTATACAATGTTCATCCAATTACCAGATCTATATAGTAAGAAAGGAAAAAAAATCCCTTCAGGGGTGGTGGGATTGAAAGTCAAATTAAAGTTCATTTGTTCTTGTAAGAGCAGGTAATTCAGCACAAATGCTGCTAGGACCATATTTTCTTGGTTAAACATTAAATGATTGGGGTAAGATCAAAAAGCAAAAACAAATATTTTCAATTGATATCCTCACAAAAAAATAAAAATAAATTAAAAAAAATTTTTTTTTAGAGTATTAAGATTTTGGTTCATCACACCAACATGACTGCAAAAGTGATTTAAACTCTGACAATATAAAAAATTATAAAAAAAAAACCTATATTTTACCAGAAGACAACTACACTTCTTGATTATGAAATTGAATTCTACAAGAAAAAAAATGTAGGTGATAACTGAAAGAATCTAAAATACTCATCATTGTATTAAGTTAGTAATTTAGTCTGTTAGCTTTTATTATTTTAAAAAGGGAATAACTTAAAACTAGGAAGAAAATGTTTCTAAAATTATTTCAATTTACAAGACTACAACACAATATGATAGAATTAAGTGGTCTCAAGCAAAGTCAAAGTAGGCAGGGATGATCTTTTATTACCTTTAAGTCTGACAAGGCAAAAACAAACTTGCTATAAACACAGTTGTCATTTGAGAATATAAAGTTATCTTTTATGGTGTAAATTTCAATTGTTTGGGATGTTGCTTGCATGGTATGCTTTCACAAGGCCAGTTATATTGTAGCAACATTTTAGTCATCAAAAAAATAATCAATGACAAAAATGGAGAAAAACATTGAGAATTGATTTCTTCAATAGTTAAAAACAACTATTAAGGAAAACTTTATTCTGAGGCTTATATTTGTTCAAGAGTTAATATATCTTTGTCTTTGAGCCATCTTATATACTTTCACAATGCAAAAGACATTTTTACAAAATTATTAAAAGTACTTTGTATGATTAAACTGAAGAGAATCAGTGAAAATAGTAAAGAATTGCATTTTTTATACATTGTACACAGCTCAGTTATAAAAGTTCTCTTTACCATATTTTACAAAGTACTTTGAGCATTTTTAAAAGTAAGGCTATTTAATGAAAAGTAAATTCTGGCATCGTGACACAAAAATTTAAATTATAAATGAAGGCTCAGTCAATGTTAAGACTAAAGAGCATTAATAGTATTTCACTACTGCAGCTTTGAAGAACTAGAATAAGAAATATTAACATTTCAAAAGGATATAATTTGGAAAAAATAAAGGGAAATAACTATATAAACCAACATTAACACTTTAACCTTATAGTTGTGCCACAGCAACATTTAAAGCCTTAAAAACAAGCCAAACAAAATGTTAAAAAAAAAAGAAGACCTATTTGAATTATATATATGTATGTGCTTGTGTGTGCATCATAATATACATAATCCCTCCTCTAAGTTAGTGGTTAAAGATGTTTGCAGGCATAACATTCTTGGTTTGTTGGCAACTAGGGATTCTGGCTAGCTAGCACACATACAAAGTAATTCTTAAATACCAGACTAATGTTCTTGGTGTTCTCCAAATGACGCATAATCTCAGGGTTATCTGCAAGGGCAGTATAGTTGCTCTTCATTTTTTCAAAATCACTGTGATACTGCACCTGATGAAGAGAGGTTATCCTGCAGACTTGTACCAACAAACAAACAAATGGGAGATAAAAAAGGTAACTGAAGCAGAAGTATTTTTTTTTTTTTTTTTTTTTAACTTTTACAGAAATTGTCAAGAAAATATTGACTGTCATAAATCAAATGGCAATCTTAGAAAATTATTGTGTTGAATTTTTGAGTCTTTAGAATATTATGTAATGATTTCTTTTTTGTTTTTGTCCAACAAAATAATCAGCAAAACGATTTATAAACCCTTTCTACGTGAACATTAACCTCAAAGTTTACAACCATAATTATATGAAGTGTTTATAATAAAAACAGATTTTTTTTAGCCCATAATTTCAAAACCAGTCTCATTTAAAATTACTTTCTGCAACTTAAGAGAAATTTGAGGTCTTCTAGAAGCACTAAATTAAAAAGAATTAAGTACAATAAGCAATTTTGAACACAATACTTAAAACATTTGATAGTTATTTATTCTAGATGCATGTATATTTGGTGAAAGGTTCTTTCACACAAAATACTTCCCTACTCACAAAATACTCATTTTTCTGACATGTCAGTGGTTTGAAACTTCAACATCAAGGTTATCCTTAAATCCTAAAATAAGTTTTAGAAAATACCTTTCTATAAAATAATGCTTTCTATAAAACAATGGAATGTTAGGGTAGTTTTTTTGTTGCCAATTCTTAGTTTATATCACCCTCAAATCTGGATATTTGTAGACAAAAATGTAAAATTAATGAATATTTAATTTTTAAAAAGACAGAATTTACATAATAGAAAGTTGACAGTTTTCAAAATCCAATGTGAGCGATGGAAGGTTCATTCAAGACATTAAGAATAAATTTATGCTCGGGACTTAAACAACATACAGGAGTTATATATTAAAAAAGACTTAAAAAGATATATCTAATATGACCTAGAGTTTACTCTAAAAATCTATTTGAGTATTTGACTTTTTTTTAAAGAAAAAAAAGTTCAATAAAATGTTAAATATTTCAACTATATTTACCCAATTAAACAAGTAGACAGAGCAAAAAAGCTAATATCTTCATTGTAGATGACACTTTTTCACCATGCAACTGCTTACAAGATATAAATAAATTAGGGAAAGAATATCAAGTAGAATGTCAAATTATATAAGCATGTCAATATCTACAAATGTTTAATTTAAAGTAGCTCAAAACTGCCAGGGAGTCTTCAAGGCTGTAAACCATTTGTACAAATAATGATTTCTGTATAAAATCTTCAAAAATCTCAAGATAACTTCAATTAGATAACTTTAAAATGCAAATAATTAAATGATATTCCTTATTATAGAGATTCAGGACCTGAACAGAAATTAAACATTTACATTATTGTACTTATTTTTTGTTGTTATCTGTTGTTCAACAAGTGCTTGTTAATCCAGGTAACTTACAGGGAATTTTAAACTGAACCCATTATTTAATCTACAGGGCTATATTACTCTAATTCCACTATGTCCAGGGATATCTCCCCTAGTTCTTATTTAGAACTGCTCAGTTATTGCTCACCCAGTTTGTGCTGAATCCAAGTACACACTGCTTGGATCAGGGATTGAACTCGATTACTATGTCACCAATTTCACAAACCAATGCTTTATTCCATAAGGCTATTGCTCCAGCATAAATAGCTTAGTGGATGAATTTAGTGACATAGTAATAGCAATGATAACAACAAAAACATGAAGATAATAATCTGTATGTAAATAATATAAACATTAACTCCTCATCACAGAAATTCAGACTGAAATCAAATACTGTTCTAATAATTGAAACTTCATTCTGCTTAAAGTAATTATGTATGCAAAATACAAACTAACATTTTAAATGTATAAAAATAGCAACATGTAAATGAGAGGGAATTAAAAGGTTCTCAGCATAACAAAGGAAAAAATTAAAAAACATTTGATGTTTGGGAAGTGGGTCAAACTGAGAACTCGTGAGCACCCTCTTGTAAAAGATTTTCATCCAAAAAGATTTCATAATGAATGCAGTTGTTAAATGAGGACTCAAAGCCAACAATCACTATTCTACAAATAACCATTCAGGACAAAAATCTTAAAAAAATAGTAATTCCAAGGGTTAGAATCAGTTTTAAGAGTTAACAGGACTTGAGTAATCCGTAGAAGGTAAATGTCAAAGCTTTAACAGACAATAACTACAGAAGATTATCTTGTTTACACTAGAATGAAAGGTTATGTCAGCTGTCTAGTTTGATGTAACATTGCACTAAAGTCAGTTAATATTCTCCAGTCTTTCATTTTCCACTTCTATGAAATATACAAGGAGTCAAAAGCGACCAGATTTCAACCAAAGCCTATTTGCTATAAAGGCTTATTTCAATAATATTAAACAAATGTGAAAGGTCTTTTAATTGCTAATTTATGTTTTAATACACTTCAACTAAGTGTGTTGTACAATAAAAAAAATATGTTAAAAGGACAGAGTATATTTATAGCTCAATATAATTAAGCTAATCATTGAAATAATTTGAAGTATTTTAGGGCCTAGACTAAAGCAAAAACTGCATTTATCAATGCTTAGAGATTTGATAAGTTATTCCATCATCAGTTGTCTAGTGCAATTAATTTTTAATCCAGAAAACTAACAAGAATTAAATCTATTGAAATATATACATTATCATAGAAAAGTTTTAGTAAATCTAATCTTTGGCTTACTAGCTAATATCCACCTTAATTGAAAAATCCATTCAAATTCTGACATGTGCTGGTTTCCATTGTCAAATTATCCTGGAGCTAAGATTAGCCTTGCATTGAACAAATAGGCTTAGCAACACATTAAGCTCATTAACAGACAATGAGCTAACAAAACAAAATAGTGACATTCTATTTGTAGTAAATACATTAAAATGTTCACTAAAGTTATTTTAAATTTAGTTTTGCACAACTTCTCTGCTTCATGGCCTCACATGCACCCATGCTCAAAATCTTAAATTATGCAAGAACAAAACTTCTTTAAATCAATGTCAATGATAGATTCCTCCACCATAAATCAAAACAATTCAATTAGGCATTTTCCCCTCCTTGATGTTATGGATTTGAAGCCAAAGGAGGTTTTTATTTAAAATAAATAAGTAAAAAAAAAAAAAATCACTAGATTGAAAGCTTTTAAAATATAATTTTAGATCTGTCCATGAAAAATAAAAAAAATTCCTAGAGAATCACATGTGAGCAATATGAGAGAATTCCAAAATGTGTTAAGAGTTCCTGTTCATTTAGGCTGATGCTCTGTGACAGGAAAACTGAATATTACTCAATCAGTTAATGGAGGAAAAAAATCAGAAATCTGTGCTGAGAAAGTACAAAATTCAAGGCTATAGGCCTTTGAATGAGGAGCAAAAGTTACTAATTCATTAGTAATATTTACAGAAAAATTTAAAATTTTCAACAATGTAGTAAGTCAGTAATTAAACAAAATTCACAGTGAAAAACTGTTGTCTAATCTTTGACTTCTTCAATTACTTAAACAGCATTTATATAACATTGAGTTAACAATGATACTACTCTAACAAAAACAGTGGTTGTAATTAAAAGAAATATCACTAAGCTAAAAAGAAAAAAAATACTCAAGTTCTCACTTCCTCCAATTTGTAATGCCATTTTCATAATAATGTCAGGATGAAAACTTGGCAGCCAATTCTCATGAGTAACGAAGAGGTCATCTAAGTGGAGCAAGTTTGAGTTTGGCACAAGTATTTATAACTTTTCAATATTTTTAGTTCAGTGAAAATGTGGCAAAGTTTATCTTTGATATATTGCAATATTGGTTACAAAAATTCTAGAATGTACACTTTGACCAAAATTTATAATGTAACCAGGTGATGTTGAAGCCAAGATGAACTATTGCTAGACAAGTCCATTTTTTAGTAAACTCATCTTCAATACTAATAAGTCTCTTTAGACATTTATGGCTGTTCACTTGTTGAAATTTATCAACAAGTTTTTATTCATACATTTCAAATTTCTCAGTCTGTAAAACTTCACTTTAAAATCTTTTAGGTTCACAATCTCAATGAGAATGCAAAGTGTAACTGTTTATGCTTGTTCCTTTTATTTTTTTAAAAATGCAAAAATGAAAAACTTTTTTTTTCTTTTAATCTAATTTTATGAAGCAAAATGAAATAAGTGAGAAGAAAAAATGAAAGTAAAGCTTGTTTGATTTCTGTAGTCAATATCTGCAACAGCTTAAATGGATTGTTTTTAAGAAAAAATAGCTGGCAGGAGTAGGAAATTAAAGAAATAAATTAGAACAGAAAAATGTTGAGGGCAAGAAAATTAAAGAAAATACAAAGCTTCATTGAATTAGTGAAAGAATAAAATCTTTTATAGCAACTGAAACAAAAATTAGCTTTTAAAGAAAGGAGAATCTTTTAAAAAAGCCATTTTCCAGTTTGCTTATTGCTTTGGAGAAAATTGGATGGTTATTAGGTTTCTGCGTAAGAAGCTTTATTGAAAAAATAGACTTCAATCTAAATTTACAAGAAATGGAGAAAGTCATTTCATTTCAGAAGTAGATGAAGTTATTGAGCCCAGGTGACATTCGTGAGTCAAATATTTACTTATGACAAGCAGTTTGTCATGTGATTAAAAAAAAAAATCAGAAAAATTGGTCAAATAAGACAGTAGAATAATAGTAAATATGTAATAAATTAAAATTAACTCTTTCAGTGACAAACCAGCCATAATACATCTGTTTTTAGCTACATTATATAGATATTTCAGATTTATTTTTCTTTCCTCATGCTGGTGAGGAAGACTGCACAATGTTTGCATTAAATCATAGTAAACAAAAACTGAGGTTAAAAATAGAAATGTATCTTGTCCTTTGACTATTCTTTCACAAATATTCTAGATAATCTTGTACTCATAAGATGCATAATAATCATTAAGTAAAAATACTTGGAAAAGTGAAGCGAGGAGAAATCTTTTTTATTCCATATGCATGTGTTTTCTCCAAAATTCTGGAATTTATATTTCAAGTGAAAAGTTATATTTCATGAAAAACACATATTTTAACTGGCTACTTGTACATGAAGTGATAGCTAATTCCTTTTTTTAAATTTTACACAAAGACTATGGAACAAAAAGGCTATTATACACCATAGGAAATTAAAGTTAAAAAAAAAAAAGTTTCAATTTTCAGTGTGGTGAGTGATTATTGAAAAGCATAGCAAAGTCATATGTAAAACAAGATGAAGACATCCCAAACTATATTTCTAAAAGTCAATTTAAAAATAAATAAAAAAAGCTTAATTTAAACCTTATAATTGGACTATAGTATTCATTTCCAGAATGTCAGTAATGCTTTAAAGTATCTAAAAGCTATATGTCTAAGAGTAAAATGCTAAATTTGGTGAAGAAATCATTTAAAAACTTATATAATAATGTCCTCAAATTTGAATTGAATCAACCATTTTGCTGCACTCAATATTTTTAACATTAAAATAAAAATCACACAAATACTTCAAAGCCTAATCAATTTTTGATTATTTTTTCATCCAAACACTTATTTTCATTATTGATGGTGGACATCAGCAAGCCTAATTTGATATAGTGGGAAACTATAACAGAGCCTTCAAGGAAAAAAAAATGTCACTCTTTCTGCATTAAAGATACACACAATTACCAGTTTTTAAATGGTGTCAACTCTTTCAGGAGAATGAACCAAGTAAATTTTTTTTTTAATTTCTTATGTTTAATGGTGTTAGTTATCCTTCCTAAGTTAAATTTGATTATTAAGGAGAAAAGGCAATTATACATCAAGTATGGCTAACAAAAAAAAATTTAAGGGTATGTGTGTGTGTATATATATATATATATATATATATATATATATATATATACATACACACACACACACAAGAAAAGGATTCATTTTTTTTTTTTTTTTTTAATATTCACCCAACAGATTTTTGATTCTATTACTTACACATTATTTTTAGCGGATGCTCATATTTAAGCAGACCCTCCATTTATTTATTTATTAAACAGTATATCTATTTATTTTTATCTACCGGCCTGAATAATCAAAAACTCTTATTAAAGAAAAACATGCATTCCCTTAAGGAAAATGCAGGTTTAAATCATGCTGGAGAGTGCATATTTTTTCTTTAATAAGATTTTTTTGAATATTCAGGCCAATAGACAAGAATAAATAAATATACTGTTTAATAAATAAATGGAGCATCTACTTAAATATAAGGATCCACTGAAAATATAACATTTAAGTATTAAAATCTGTCAGATTAATAAATAAAAAATACATCCCTTTCTTTAGAAATTACTTTTATATATCTCTCACACACACAAAAAAGTATTTTCAGACAATCACATTTTGCTTGCACAGAAACACATGTGAATACTCAAATCCCCTATGCTCATATGCACAAGTATGTGTAAATATATAATCATATGTACATACAAATTTAGCATTGTATAGTGGAAATTCAAAACTAAATCATTCATTTTTTTTTTGTTTTTTACTTTCTCTCATATTGCAATATAGACAGTTGGAGCTAGAAAGCTTCAGTGTAGTGAGTGGTTATTGAAGAGCACTTTCACTACAACTGAAGAGACAGAGGAGAAAAGTGAAGTGTACAGTTATCAGACACACAGACATTAATGGCTGCACATCACACTGCATTGCATCATTGATGCTTAAAGAATAAGGAGGCTTGTGTGGAGGCTTAGTCAGCTGGATACTTAATGTTCATAGCAGGAGCACATTGCAAAACTGCCTCCATCTTGAATGCCAGCTGACTCCCTTGAACATTGCAGCAACCAATGCTTTGGCAAAAAAAATGGCTGAACTCACAAGAAACAATTCTCAGAACTACCCATTGTGTGTATGTATATACAATAAGAAGATTTAAGTCAAAATAAAAAAAAATTGAGAAGAATTAATAATTATGTACAGTTTCTTTTTCTTTGCACAATATTGGTATATTTCATTGCACAGAATACCCAGTCTCATAAGATTCTCCCATTTCTGTAGAAGGCCTTAGATTAAGAAAAGAAAGCCCAAGAATATCACCATAAGAGACGAGTGCCATTATCAACTTTAAACACAGTCTTGTGTACAATGGCAGAATGCTACATTATAAAATGGAGAGTACATTAGTGAATGCCGTTATACAGCAAAAGTAAACAAAGCTGTTATAAATACTGCCATTAATACTAAAGTTAAAAACTCACCATGGCTCAATGACTTCTTTTCCAGTCAGCTGTCTCAAGATTGGGAATCATTACTACATTGTTTTTGTTAATATTAAATTTGGTGGTGAGAGAGTTCTTCCAAGATTCATAGAGTTAAGCAATGTTGCTCATAATAATGACTTTAATAACTTCGATTTGCTCCAAATCTTTTCAGCAAATTCCTGAACCATTCTTTGTAGAACAAGCAACAAAAAAAGTAAATATTAAACAAAAAGTATTTTTCATTCTCTTAATAATTGACAAAAGTCAATTTAGAAGGTCAAGAATGTTGAACAGATTATATTAACTGGGCAACATTGAACAATTTAGAAACACTGATTTTGAAAATTATTCTGATAAATAAAAATAAAATTTCATGAAAACAAAGTTTCCATAAATATTTCAACCATTATCAACTTGAACAATTACAAGATGAACATAATATTTCTCTCCTTTCTTTAATCAATATTAGTAGCATATTAATGGCTGTATAAACAAATATAAAAACTGAAATAGTTTTAATCCTTTATAAAATACATGCGAAATTGGAGGTGATAAAACTATAACATTTTAGGTAGAAATGTCTTCTCATATCAGACTGTATTATTTGAAGCTTCAGCGTTATCAGCAACAGCAGAGGTTATATCCATTTTTTGGTTTTTGTTGTTTTTTCAAAATTCTCTATAATATTGAATCTGAAAGCCAGTATCAATAAGATTTTTTAAAAACTCAGAACAATCCAATTTTGCTAATAAGTATTGATTGAATATTGAAATTCAACTAAGATTAATAGAAAAGTAAGCATTTCAAAAATTAAATACAACAGGGAAATTGGAATTTAAAGAATTAAAATTAAAAAATAATTGGATTATTAACATAATTATATAATTTTAGAATAATGCAGCAGTAGTAAATGCTATTATGAAACATGCAGTGGCAAGGGAAGACTTAATTTTTTAAATAATAATGTCTTCTCATACCAGACTAGCATTCTTTGAAGCAGCCAAACACCTTTGTACTTCAGGGTTGTCAGCCACAGCAGTGTATTGTCCCTTAGATTTTTCAAAATCACTATGGTACTGAATCTGGAAACCAGTTTTGTTTTGTTTTTAAAATAAAAAGAAAAAACAGAATAAAAGAAAAAAAAGAAAAAAAAATTCAATTCAAAATAAGGCTTAAGATGCTTGCAAAGGTAAGGTATTACAAGAGACCTTTGAAATAAAGTATTCAAAATTATACAATATAAAAGTGGTTTAAATTAAGGACCAAAGATTAGAGGGGGTGAATGAAAACAAAAAACCTTGATATCAAATAAAAAAAATCCATATATCAATTTTTTGTTTAAAAAAAATAAAAAATTCAATTCTAAGTTAACTCAATTCACTTAATCTGTGCAACAGAAGTTTGACAAATTAAAATGATCAAAAGAAAATATGAATATTGTAGAACATTGAAAACATTTTAACAAATATATGAAAAAAATATGATAATCATTTCATTACAAAATTCATTTTTATAAGGGGAAAATCAAAGCAAACAAATGAAGTCATGCAATACAGAAAGAAGGTAAAAAGGAGGAAAGTTTGTACTCCAGATAAGTTTCAAAGAAAGGAATAAGATTATATTTTGCAAATACAGAAAAGAGCAGTACTGTATTTCATTCATGCCACTTCCTCAGATATAGCATTTACAAAAGCAGTAGAAAATGTATTCCATTTTCAGAGACTGGAGAAGGAGAGTTTTGATAGATTATTTAAATTTTTATAACATTCCTAAATAGAAGTCTTTATGACAATATACATTTTTATATTATTTTTAAATTTCTGATAATTTTAACTAAAAATTATACCTTAACCCTACATTAACCAGAGTGGTGTCAAAATGAAACTCAATAATTTATATTTTCTAAAGTTAAAAATAAATTT
The DNA here is from genome assembly GCA_964036315.1 of Acanthosepion esculentum. NCBI lineage: Eukaryota > Metazoa > Mollusca > Cephalopoda > Sepiida > Sepiidae > Acanthosepion > Acanthosepion esculentum. Next base: position 52,542,662 of record OZ038508.1, on the reverse strand, counting down.
ATAAGAGGTCAAAGTTGTTTAGTTTGCTAAGATGTTAACAAGGGATAGGGAAAAATCCAACGTCTTACCACCCTAAAAACAAACTCCATCTTAATATGGAAAATTTTCAGTTTTTCATTCTCAGAATTTTACTAAAGTTAAAATGCAATATGCATCTGATATCCTGAAAAGTTCAATGTAATTCTTTTTAAATGAGAAATAGTAAAGTATCTAAATATTCAGAGAAAAAACATGCTGAACTGGAAAAAGGAAGGAATGACAAGGTAGGAAAACCATGCTAAACGGTCTTCTCATACCAGACTGGCATTCTTTGAAGCAGCCAAACACCTCTGAACTTCGGGGTTGTCAGCCACAGCAGTGTATTTGTCCTTAGTTTTCTCAAATTCACTATGGTACTGAATCTGGAAACCAGTTTCAATAAGACAAAAGAATCAGAAAAATCCAAACTTTCCACTATTTAAAAAGAAAAAGTTTTTCATTGAAAATTTTAAAACTTAAAACAATTTGGGGAAAAGGGTAGGATAACATTGTGGGAAATATTTTAAATAAATCTTTGAGTAAAATGTGGTAAATCTTTTCAGTTTTTCAATAGAAATTGTTCATTGCTAACAAGTATAATATTCATTCTTAAGAATGGGACAATTTTTTTAAAAACTTCATTTTAAATCTCAAAAATATCTACAATTATAAGCAATGATTTTTTTTTTTTTAAAGTTTTAAGAAAATCTTTATTGGATGTAAAATAAAAGCTGTAGTGTTTCTTCCCCCCCACCTCCTTTTTTTTTTTTTTTTTTTTTTTAAAAACACGTTCCCTCCATATATTGGAGAAAAGAAAAAATTGCATATAAAATATGCATAAAAACAAAAAACATGATAAATAAAATAGAAATAAACAGACAAAAATTTAAAACAAAAACAAAAAGAAATAATAATTATGCTATATATATATATATATATATATATATATATATATATATATATATAAACACAATGGTTAGTATTTAAAAGTAAAAAAGGAAATCAAAAAAATATCAAAACAAAAACACAAAGTTAATATTCTTGTTAAAAATACTAAATTGGATATTTTCCAATGGTTGTTCCGATACCAAAGTTGATTCAGATCTCTGATGGGTGTCCAACTTCAAGAAATACATTAGTAAGAACTCAATCTAAAATAACAAGCAATTTTGCTATAGTTCACATAGCATTGGTTTTTATATTTTATATTTCCACCTCAAATTTAAAAATGTAATTCTATATTTACTTTAATATTTTTCATTGACACTTAAAATTAATCTTCATTTTATAATTTTTACCCAGAAGTACTAATCACCAATTCTTTGTAACAAACCTGTTAAACTGCTAATATCTTAGATTCTATAAGATTTTGATATTTCAAATGATTTAAAATAAAATCTGTAACAATTCCTATTTTATTTTCTCAATCAAAATCGTTTTCTGATAAACATTTCAAATCAATTTTTATGAAAATGTAGTTAAACACCAAAAAAAAAAAAAAAAAAAAAAAAAAAAAAAAAATTAAAATTTAAGTTATTTAATCCCATTAGTTAAACTTTCAGTTTGGGCAAAAATCAGAACCTGGGTTTAAATAATTACAATTACCATTGCAAAAGAGGTAGTGTAACTTATTAAATAAACTTGTCCTATTTAAGAAATCTTAAAATTTAATATATTCTACCAAGAAACCTTACATAAAAAAGGTAGTTCAAATTAAGAAACATATGCAGAATTACACAGAGCATAAATATGTGTTCATTCTATTAAATCCTTTCAAAATGTTCTTTTAGAAGCTACTTATACAAGAAAATGAGCTTATTCTTTAGGGAAGATTTTGAGCATATTTCAGTTCAAATTTAATAGTTTAGTTCATAGCATTTACTCAATTTTGTTATAGATAAAGTAATGTATAATTTTTAGCAGTATGAATTCAAAACTGAAGATGTCTTTTCAGGAGTCATTGTTAAAAAAAAAAATCAAGAATTTTGCCTTGTTATTAAAGGAAAAAGGAAGTCACAAAATGCTGAAACACTTTAAATAGTAAAAATATTAATAGTTTTATATATATATATATATATATATATATATATATATATATATATATATATTATACTTAGTTATCAGCTAAAAACAATATTCAGAAGAATATTGTTTGGGAACAGATCCTATTTATAAAAAAAAAAAAAAAAAATCAAACCAATAAATGCACTGGTGTAGGCTACGGGGGAGTAATTGAGCTGAAAAATTAAAAAAATACTGAAGTTAAAATTGTATTTTCATTAAAAATTCAGAAGTGGTTTTAGAGAATGTCAATATCCACTATGGGCAGGGGATGGAGGAATCAAGTAAACTTTAATAAAAAATAAAAAAAATAAAAAAAACTTCTGTGATATGTAAACAAAAATTCTAATAAATCCTCTTTTGAAAAATGTTATATTTTAGAAATTATTTCCACTGAAAAATGAAAGGGGGGAAAAAAATCTATGCTAATTATATGCACAAGTATACTTGATATTTCCAAAAAAATTCAGACAAGTTTAATCCCAAGGTAGACTAAGTTCTGATTTCAATCAGTTTTTTATGCGATTTTCAGAGACACTAACAAAAAAGTGCCTTTCAGAAAAAAATTGATATAGAAGTTTCTATTATAACCTTTAAAAAAAAAAAAGTATAGAATAGTCTTTCTTTAGAAGAAATATATTCAAGTATATCTGAAATCTAATGAGACTGAAGGGAAAACAGACAAGCATGTTAAAAGACACATCAAATCTTTCCTGGGAAATTAAAAAAAAAAAAGTCAGGTCCAAGAAACTAATTTCTACAGACTTGTTTATAATAAAAAAATAAAAATAATCATATTGCTTAGTGGACAGTGTCTATGTCAAGAACTTTCTTTTTTTTTTTTTTTTTTTTTTTTTTGCTGATGGAAAGAAAGTATCTTTTCTTTTCTGATAGGAAAGAAAAGTATTTTTTATCAATAGAGGGATAATACAAATAAAGGATTTCTTTGTTAGACCATGTCTAAATTTGATATTCCAGAAGGGAGGTAAAGTAATAGGAAGGTCAAATCAAACTGCATTCCAATCATGCTGTAAAAGCCACAAATTCAGGACAGACAACTCATACCAGACTCGCATTCATTGTAGCCATTTTACACCGCAGAATGTCCGGGTTGTCAGCCACTGCTGTGTACTTGCTTTTATTTTTCTCAAAGTCACTATGGTACTCAATCTGTAAGCGATTGTGCAATGAAGAGAGAATCATCATCAAAACAGACCAAATTTAAAATGCGTAAATTAAATACTATTTAAATATTCTATAAATCATTCATATATATTTCAGAATATTTTACAAAAACATAACTGTACCATAACTTTACCAATCTCTTTGCCAACATTTAATTTTTTTTCCTTTGTAATAATATTTTTGTACTTATCAATTTCATATAAACTATTTTACTGTATATTAATTGTAATATAAATTTATAAAATAGTCTAAAAGGTTATTTGAACAGTGATATCTCTCAGGCATTTTCCTTTTAAAAGTGCCCTATCACCACATAAATGATGCTTCTAACAGTTTTAAGGAAAGGAGTTCTACTCCTAGGCATTCCAAATTGAAGTATGGTGTCATTCATTTTTAATAAGATTTGGTAAAGTTTATTATTTCAAATTAGATGATATGGAAAGAAAAATAGCATATATATATATATATATATATATATGAGAGAGATGGCATTTCCAAATCCACTGTAATATAAAAACCATGTGTTAGATATATAATTTAAAGGATGCCATGGAATAACTAATTTTGCAAAGAAATACCATATAGCATCAATATTTAGCAAACTCAATATTACTAAAATTCAAGAATTATTAAAATTTCACATTCTTGGGGGTCTACAAAGATAACAGTTTTATAAAAACTTACCACTATTAAAGAGACAAAAGCTGCATGCAATTCTTAAGAATTGTATAGCCTCATACTTTGTTATGACAAAGTTTGACTTATCAATATTCAGTATTACTAACTACCCAGTTTGTATCTATACTAATCAGATAGCATCAATTTATCAAATATTTGCTTCAAAATTTTCTACATATTTCTCTTTTGGATATCTAGTCTCAATTTTATCATATTGAAATAGAGGGGTGTAAGGTAAATTCCTTCCTTGAGGTATAAATATATAATTCAGAATTAATTTTTGCCATATTTATTATAGCCTTTGTATGATGTGCAATTAGCATACAAATATCATTAAGTAAACTAAAAACAAAGCAAATTTATATTTATCTTAAAGATTCAGATTAAAAGAGCTTAGTGTTATTTTTATGATTTGCAGAAATAAAATTAACACAAAAATCTTCAAATGAATGGGAGAAGTTACATTTTTTGCAATGTACTAAATATTGTATATAAATGACAAATCCATAGCCTCCAGCATAGAAAAGATACATTAATAAAACATTTGCATACAAAGTAACATTCCAGAAATTCTTGAGAAAATTTTCTATCAAGTATTACTATACTAATAGATAGTTTGAAATCTTGATATACAAGATATTAAATTTTCTAAATTCAATCCCTGGAAATTGACTGGAAAATGAAAGTCTTGAAAATTTCAGCCAAAGAGGTTACGCTACAGCAGAAATTTTACATATTTAGTGACAAAATCTTGGTTTCATTTTTATAACATTTACTTTTTAGCATTTTTATATCTTGACACAGAAGTCAACACTGGTGACAGTCTTTCATACAATCTTCGGGCCATGTACATTGGGTGGTAGCTCAACTATTCCTATATGCCCCATTGACCAGCATATATAGTCAAGCTACCATGCAATTACACATGGCTTAAAGATTGTCATCAAGTATGAAACATTGTCACCACTGTGTTGACCTCAATTTTCACACACACTATCCCTGATATTGAGCACTTTTACCCATAAATATAGCATACCTTAAAAGTATATTTTTAACATATATACAGGGTGAGATGGGTAAATTATCGCTATTATTATTAGCGTTTGTTTTTGTTGACTGCACAGTATAGTAGAGTCAGTTGGACACCACCTGTGAGAAAAAGAGCATCATGGTGCAATTTACTCCACCAGAAATGACATGCTGTACTGCTTGGTATTTATGCTGGAAGTTCCAATATGAATGTTTCAGAGTGCTTGGTTGTCAATATGAGGACATTGCAGAGGATTCAGAAAGAGTTGGAGGAGTCTAATGGTGATTATGAATGTACAGTAGCTCAGAATTTGTTGGCGAGGACCTCAACACTGAGGCCTACATCAAATGCTTTGAGGAGGTAATGCTGCTCTGGTTCAAGAGGGTGGCTGCTGAAGACCCTATGTCTATCAACAGGACTCTGCACCATGCCACACAAGCAGGAGAACCCAGTCATGGCTGTCAAACAATTCCTGCAACCACATTACTCCTTACATCTGACCACCGAATTCCCCAGACTGTAATCCCATTGATTATGTGTGGGGGGCACAGTTGAGCAAGAGACCAACAAATCTCCTTCTAATACCAAAGATGAACTAAAGGCAAGGATTGTGGTAGCATTCACCAACTTAAACAAGGAGACCATCCAGAAGAGTTGTCAGAGATTCTCAAGTTATATGGAGGCCATGGTTGAAGCCAATGCTGATTTTATTGAATAAATTTACTCTTTAGTGTTTCAAGATATTTTTGTGTAATTTTGGTAAATATATGCTAAAATGAGATCAGTGTTATTTTCATTTTTGCATAATTAAAATGACAATTTATCCATTGCACACTGTATATGATAAAACAGTTTTAAGGTAGACTGTATTTATGGGTAAAATGGATAGAGTGTGTGTAAATATAAGAGTAAAAACTGATGTCAACACAGAGTGATGTCAATGTTGCATGTTTGACTGCAATCTTCAAGTCATGAGTGTTGCATGGTAGCTCAACTACTTATATATGCTGGTCAATGGGGCATATATGAATAGTTGAGTGCCACCCAATGCACCTGGCCTGAAGATTGCATTAAAGCATGAAAGAGTGTCATCAATGTGTTGACCTGTGTGAGTGAGTGAGTGAGAGAAATTTACAGTTCAACAGCAAGAATTCACTTGAACAAGTTTTATTAAATTCAACTGACAAAGCCTGTGTTTAATTTTATTGTAAATTATCCAATTTTCCATCAGGATTAAAATTGTAAATAAATTTTCCAGAGTTCATGTTTTTGGAGTACTTTCAGACCATCTCAGGTATTATCAAGAATGAAGTCAGTATCCAAGTTTTGTTAGCTCTATCCTGGCATTTTTAAGAATGTTACATTTCGAATTTACATGTATCTTCTCAGTGATGTGTTGCATAGGTTTCATAGCATAGAATTACAGCATCACAAGACAAAAGACGAATAATTAGATATTTTGTACATATTTTAAAGTGCTCGGTGGTGAAAGACATTTAATGCAAAAGGTTTCTTTTGTATAATAATAGCTTTGAGTGTTTGAGACTTAATAGTGAGTCCTGTATCATTTTAGCATAATCTAAAAAGTATTTGTCTTATAGTGTTAATAGTGGTATTTTGATTGTGATTTATGATCAATATTTGCATGAACTGCACTAAATTTCAATAAGAGACAAATTAGCCTACAAGAATGTGGTGTTTGTGTATACAAGATATGGACATTTAAATTTGAAATGTAAACAAAAATACTGATAACTACAATACTGTCAACATTTAGTTTTTGTTAAAGACCAACAGTCAAAACAAAAGCATGAACTTTGAACAGTTTATCCGCCAAAGTTGGAAAAATTTAGTTAGTTGACTTTAATAAAATTTGCCTAGAACATTAGGTTATATACTAAAAAGTAATTCATTGCTGTTAGATAATTTTATTCAATTAAGAGAGAAAAAAAAAGCCAGTCAGGCCCCCAGTTCCACATAGCAATACAAACCACCTATGAAAAAAATCAATACAGCTGGCTAGATCTTACAAGTTTCTGGGTCTATGCAAGTATATACTTCTAATGTAAATTGACCACAATTAATGCCAACATTGGCTTGTAATCAAGAAGACAAGTGTTGAACTGCTTAACAAAAGCATTTAATATACATCTCACATTAATAGCCACTTCATGTATCAATCTATACAATAAATACTTACTGGAATCTAAAAGGTTTATTTGCTGAGTGATGGCAACATATCTCTACAGTTAAAAAATGAAAACCAGTTCATGTAAACAAATTTCAAAGTTTCACATAAATAGATATAGAATTTGAAGCTTTAAAATGGGTTGTAAAGCCGAGCTGACAAATACAAATGTTTAACAACTTCAGAACTTAAACACTAAACTTTGAAAATGACCAATAGGTACCACCAAAATTAAGCTTAGTGAAGATCCTGAACAACTTTGATGATGCTAAGTTGAGAACTACAACTTTAATGTGTGTCCCATATCAAGAGAGTAGTTATAAAAATTCATTTTAATCATTGTGGCAACAAGGTGCCAGATCCTAAATCAAGTGGTAAAAGCCAGTCACTAGTTCTTGAAAAGGACATCCATAAAGAACACTGAATGAAATGAGCAACAACATACATGAAGCATTGTTTTCAAAGATATTGTACTATCATCAATGGGCCAGACAAATGGAACAAAGGCTGCATGGCAACTAGAGGAAAAAAACCTGGTGTGAGGTTTTTGAGTGAGATTACAGGTAGTGAAAATCAACTTTAGAATGCTATTCTGGAAGCTGTGCAGAAATAGAACAGTTCCAAAAATCAATGGATGAACAAATTATGAACCCTGTTTCAGAGCATAAATTCTATATTATATCTTTATAACTCATTACAATAACATAATCTTCAAATTTTGTTTAAAACATTTGTCTTTGTAAAGATTGTGTATGTTGAATATTTGAAATTTCTAATTACAACATATTGTTTCTTGGCATTTCAATAACCTGGCTATTATGAAACAGGGAAAATTCAGTAAAATTCTGTTGCCTTATTAGAAAAGTGTTATATTCTGTGATAATTTATACACATTAATAGTGCAAATATTTCTATGAATTCCTTCATTTGTTCTCTAAAAATTAGAGGGGGAAAAAAAAGTGACACAATGTGAGATGCAGTGGATAATTTTTAAAATACATATACTGAAAAACTGATGAAATTAGCCTACTAGAAGAGTAAAACAGTAAATTTGTATTTCTCAGACAAATCATGAAGAAAAAGAGTCAAATCTCTAGAAGTATCTAAATGGCAAAGTAACCTTCATGAGCAAACTCTTGCTAACCCAGAATGTCCCAAATAATGAAGTCAGTGAGTGGCAACCATTAGTCAAGTAGTGACTGAAAGGTGCAATTATTGTTCATAGAAACCTGATGGCATTTTGTTCAGTCGCATTCTAAGCTTCAACATGACTCAGTGACCTTAAAATGGAACTAGAAGACACTTTTAATAGGAAATCTTTCAAGCATATGAAAACAAACTTAAAAAAAATAAATAAAATGACATCATTTAACCAGTGTAAGTAAAAACAGGCAATCTTTCCTAAACCCTGTGCACTTAAGCTTTTTTTAAGCTTAAGCAACATTTTAGTTATTTGCTCCCTTATGCAAGTAAATTTTGAATTAGGGCCTTTAATTGTTATCCTATTTGCTCATTTTGACTGCAAGACTTGTTCAAATTCAGCTCTAAATACTGTACTTTTAAGCCTATTTTAAACAAAGCAAATATTTTGAGATTTAATCTGCTTTGATCATTTAAAATTAAATTATATCCTTGCAAGTAATGTTTATCAATAAATAATCAAAGTACTGTTGTTCAAAGTAGCATAATTGGTCATGTCACCAAGTTAGTCAGATAGCAATTTGGAGGAATAGAGAATACAAATTGAATTTAAAATATATTGCAAATTAAAGTACTCATGAAGAAACCATCATTAAATTGAATAAATCATTAAAGCAATTTCTCAGTATATACACTTCTGAGTTATGTCACACAAAATCATTAAAAGGTAACTGAGACAAAGAACTTATTACCTCTCTGTAAAAACCAGTATGAAAATTTACAATGTTTAACAACATAGAAAGAAAAATACTTTTACCAGTCTGAGTAAGCTGAAGAAATGGGTAGTTTTAATAATGATCTTCTCCATGGTTTATGAAAAGTGCCTATTTCAAAGCTACAAGATTTTAAAGATTTCTATTTCATATTTACTTTTAAATCATTCGGCACTTTTAACGCAAAGAACCATTCTTTTAACACACACATAAAATAATTTTTTTGAATAAGTATATTCTTTATTAAGACAAAAAAAAAAAATTAATTTTACTTAGAAATATTGAGCAAATAGTTTTCTGTAAGGTATTTCTCTCTCTCATATATATATATATATATATATATATATATATATATATGAGCGAGAGAGAGAGAGAGACAAAGAAAGAGAGAGAGAGACAAAGAAAGAGAGAGAGAGACAAAGAAAGAGAGAGAGAGACAAAGAAAGAGAGAGAGAGACAAAGAAAGAGAGAGAGAGACAAAGAAAGAGAGAGAGAGACAAAGAAAGAGAGAGAGAGACAAAGAGAGAGAGAGAGAGAGACAAAGAGAGAGAGAGAGAGAGAAAGAGAGAGAGAGAGAAAGAGAGAGAGAGAGAAAGAGAGAGAGAGACAGAAAGAGAGAGAGAGACAGAAAGAGAGAGAGAGACAGAAAGAGAGAGAGAGACAGAAAGAGAGAGAGAGACAGAAAGAGAGAGAGAGACAGAAAGAGAGAGAGAGACAGAAAGAGAGAGAGAGACAGAAAGAGAGAGAGAGACAGAGAGAGATAATAAGATTTGCAAATGTAATGCCCTGTATGTCTTTGGATCTTGTCAGTACAGCCAAGACTGGAACAATGTGATCTGGGCAGTGTACGGGCTCCATATATCCTCAACCAGCCCTGCAGACTGGAAAGTTCACTCTAGTCTCTCCACCAAAGGACTGAATTTTAACTAAACAGGTTGCAATAAACAGGGGCTCATGTATATTGATATTTTGTCAGAAGTATTTCAATTGAAATTTAGGCCTTAAAGTGAAAGCCTCAGATTTCTTAAAATAGGGGTTTTGCAAAAAAAGAAAGAAAAAAAAAGTCAAATTTGTAAATGATTTTATGATTAAAGGATTATATTTCAAAGTGTTTATGTATAAGTAGAGTTTCTCTATATAAAACATTGTATGTAAGCATTAAATTGCAGAATATGAACACATGAAAAGCTTATAAAAATAAAGTTACAATATTTTCAAATTTGTATGACAATAGAACAAGATAATCATAATGCAGAGTAAGAGAAATGTGTACTTTAATGATTCAAGTTTACAAGTAATTAATTAAAAAGAAAAAAGACATTGTTATTGGATACCAATAAATCAGTAACAAAAAAAGTTCAACATTTAAATCAAAATCAAGGATAAAGAATTGAACTTCAGCTGAAATAAAATAACAAAGTCATGGAAGTATGATTAAATAGGTAAATAAAAATAAGAAATGAAAAAAAAAACATCTATAGGAATAATACATAAAACATTATAGAAAAAACAGTATAATAGTTCTAAGGACTTTATTAACACCGACTTTGATAATTAGTTGTCATGGGGATGTTGCCTTACAGTCTTGCCTTAAAAGGTTTTCTAAAACAATACATATTCCTTGTAAATTGAAATCTACCATTAAATAGCTGATTTTAACATATTCTTGATGCCCCATATTAAAATGACTTAAACAATAACAAACAACAGGCTGTATTTTATAGTCAAGATGAAAACAATTATATCAAACAATCAAAAAAGTAAGGCCAAGTTGGAAATTGAATGACTTGTTAACATCTGTTGATTCAATTATTACCATATTCATCAAATCAAAACAAAAGAGACTTCCCTCACTTTTCTAATGCAGAGCACTTGAAGCAGAAAGGCCATAAAATTATCTTCAAGAAGTTTTGACTTTCCTAAAGAGATGCTACCAGCCTAAGTCAGTCACTTCAAATTCTTTAAAACCAAAAAGAAATTCTGATGACTTGATAAAGGCTAGGCCATCAAGATATTCTAAAAATAAACAGCTAAATTTAAAATAGCTGAAGAGATTATTTTCCATGAATTCTGTCGAATTCTTAGTTGGAAAACTTACTTTAAGAAATTATCCAAAAATAAATCATGCTACATGAAAAAAAAAAACTTTTTTTTTTTTTTACAACTTGTGAAACAAGGTTTTAATAAAGGGGGGAAATAAGCACATTAACAACATCAGGGGCATTAAATATTGTTCAGAGAACACATGGCCAACAACAAACAAAACTTTTATCTGTGACAGATTCGGGGGGGGGGGGGGAGAAAAAAAAGGGAGATGCTGTTTTTGGTTAGTATCCCTAAAATGTTAAAAATGACACCTTACTTTACTGAAAATGTCAAATTTGAAAAAATAAAATTGATTTTGTGGAGGGATTCTCTCAGAGTGAGAGCACTAAAAAAATGGATTTTAAATAAATGAAACATCAGACAAAACAGTAAAAAGTTATTTTACAATATACAATTAAAATATACAAAATGAAAAAAATTGATTTTGATTAAAATGGAAAACCTTGCTTTAAAAATTGCAAACTACATTAAAAAAAGGTATGCAAAACACTTTTGCTTCATTGAAAATGTTTATTGCACTAACTAATTGCAATAGACTTTTTTTTTCTTTTTCATAAATTAACAGACTTTACTCAAGAGATAATTTGAACATGCACATTTAATCGATTTAGTTTAAATAATCACAAAGAAAAAAAAAAGAAAAAAAAAGCAAGCTTCAAAATTTCCAATAAAGAATTTTTTTCCATGAATTTAGGATATTTCAATAAATATATTGAGAAAAAAGTGTTTTTTTTTTTGTTTTTTTTACTTACGCTGCTTTGAAGTTTTGTGTTCGTAGCTATCCTACGGTTTTCAGGGGTGTCAGCTACTGCAGTAAACTTAGTTGTTGGATAATGCCTGCATTAAAAACAAAAATTAAATCAATAGAAATAAAAAAATAAATGGAATATTTGAGAAAATCTTATGCTAATAGGCAAGAGTAAATTAAATAATTTTTTTTTTTTTTTGAATACATTAAAATTAATAATTCTTGCTTGAGATATTGAGGGGAGATGAACATTACAGAAAAAAATGAAGTATGCATAAAAATACATTTCAGAAAAATTTATAAATGAGAAAGTTTTTTAATATTTTTTAATAACCATGTAATTATCTTTCAAACTCAATCTGAACCTCAAAACCTCAAGGTCTTTAATTAAAACAAAAATTATTTGCATAAAAACTAATTTTAAGTTTTTCTTTAAGTTTCTTCTTTTTGAGTCTATTTCTGTAATCTTGAAAGATTACAGAAATAAACTCAAAAAGAAGGAAAGAAAAAAGAAAAAACTCTCACTAATCTTGAATCTCTTTACAGTATATAGTCCTTAACTTTGCTCCATCATAAAATGAATCTTCAATGTATATTCTCATATTCAAGTTGACTTTTATACCAGTTAAATTTAAAGACAATATCATAATGTCACAAGAATTAGCATCATCACAGATATTGTCCAAAAATCAACATGTAGATTTGTACCTTGTTTATAATTATATACTCTATGGATGGGCTAAAATACAGACAATAGTAAAGATACCGACTTGAAAAACAGTATAACCAAAAAGATAATAGTCCATTTTAATTCAAAAGATTCAGCTTATCAGTTAAACTTTTGCTCTGAGTTCAAAAGCATATAAGTCAGCCATCTTCAAGCTTTTATATATGTCAAATTTGCAATTATTTTTCCTGACTAAAAGGATTTGTGACTTTGTTCTCATTTACTTGCTTTTCTGCTGGTCTTATATTCTTTAGTAAGATCAGAAGCCATACTATCATTCCAACTCGCATTGCCTCATGACCAGAGAAGATAACACTAAACTTTTTATTTGGGATTTTTTTTTTAAATTGAAGCCCAACAAGTGAACAAATTCTAGTTTTATAAATATTTTAAAGAAAAAATCTCAACAAAACATACCAAATTTACATTACATGCATAAGATACTGACAGTATTTTTTATTTCTGTATCATTCTTTTATCTGCAGCAAAAAGGGGTACATTTTATAGCAAGAGGTCTGGAAATTAATGTTTACCTTAAATAGCAGAATAGTTAAGAATACTGAATGCAGATGAAGTTTGAACAGATACCAAACACTTCAAAAGAAAGCTCTACAGCACAGATGAGAGGAATCTTATGAAAGAATTCCATTTACATTCTGGTTTGCACATCAGAAGGACAAAGGAATTACTTACAGAAGAATTTGGCTGACAAGACAGGTTCTGCTAAATATCATGAGATCTCTTTTGAGCAAATGAAATGGATAAAGCTAAAATATTAAGACTATACTATACAATATTGGTAGAGAATAGTTCAAAACTTCACTTTTTCAATATTTAGATGAGTCAACATTGGGTTTAACTGCAAGTTCTTATCAGGTTGTATGCATTAAGTTTCCAGTTTGAGAACTTTTTTTTTTTTAAATATTCTGAAGCAGCTTTAAATTTATCAACTTACATTGCTTAATTTTATTAGTTAGGTTTCCTATTTGTTAAGTCCCAAGCTAGAGTCAGAAGAGGGAGAAAACAATAAAAATGAAGAAATGGCACACTTTTATTGAATCCTACACAGTAGATCAAGAAAAACATTTCTCAGATTTATTTAAATATTAAAAATAAAATATTGCAGGATTCACCAAGTTTACATTCAAATTAAATAAGTTAATGTGATAAAAATAATAAAATTTAAAACAAATATGATGAAAAAATGCAAATAATCACTCACAAGATTCAGAACAGATTTAAATTAGACTTTTAGGTTAATATTTGCACAAAACTCTTTACACTACTCCTCCTAACAATGAAGCTTGTTGCTTAGATTTGCATTATGAAAACAAGAGAGAAATAACCTAGTCATTCTAATGAGTAAGAATTTTTGGTTTTGGTAAAGATGTCCTCACTTAAAAAGAAAAAGACATTTGGATAAAGAAAAAAAAAAGAAAACTTAATATTTGAAAAACACACTTAGAACCACTTAAACAATATCTTATTTCAGGAACCTTACCTTGTATGATGTTGGTGCGTAACAAGATTTTATGATACAAAATGCAAAACAAAAAGAAAAAATCTAAAATACTTTTGAAGCAACAAATGACAAAAAGTAACTTAATTTTACCTATTTATGGAGTACTACATAAGCTGAATATATTAAGAGTACTAGAATAAGAATGACACTTTAAATAGTCAAAAGTTTCATATTACTAATCTTAAATATTTCAAGTAAGCATAACTTGATCCACTTGACATGCCTTCAACAATTGTCTGAAGTTCTGTAAAGAACCATTGTCATTAGTCTACAAACTTGCAGTGGAAACAGTAAGCATGAATGTAGCAGAAAAACTGAAAACTATGGACGACTGGTCAGTATCAAAAGAGACACTTAGTAGCCCCTGCATGATTTGGCAAACAGAAAAAAAATCTTATCTGAGGCATCTATTTGTATATTGCTAGCATTCAGTATAAAAGAATGCTAACATAGGAGAAAGCAAGTCATTTTATCTGTAGTGAGAGTAACAAGTCAGACAGAGAATGTGTAATATGTCTGATGGTGGCAGATATGATTTATAGCTGGGAGTACAGCAGTTACCGTTTTTTTTGGGGGGGGGTGTTAACCACTTCTTTAGCAACAAACTATTTCAGCAACAGAAAAGAAAGTAATCAATCAAAGAGTTCAACCTCAAACTGATCCCTGAATTTGATGGCTCACTAACTGGCCAGTCCATAATCAAATGGATTGAAAAAGCAACACTTGTGTGGCTGAGTTTTCCATCATTTATCAACTGCTGAGTAAGAAGGACAAGTTCAACATTGACCAAATAAAAATGCCCTATGAATGGCTTTCATAACAGACTTGCTCATGGTCTATATACAGTTTGTAACACAAAATTTGACACTTTACAAGTTTATAAATTTATACCTTGGAAGCTTGTGATACTGTTTTGGAAGGACAGCTGAAGGTGGATTGTCATGCACATTTGAAGCAAGATTGTTGAACCATATCAAACAATTCCTTTATACCTCATGCAGGATAGAGTCAATGACCATGATCCAATTACTGGCTTGCACTGATTAGAGCTGAAACAATCCACTAGCCATCAATATCATAATGTCACTCACTATAAATGCTCTGGCTCCAATCACTTTGCAAGTGACTGCTTATATCAATGTAATAGTCACCCAAGCAGCATACAAGTGTGGTGCTTCCAACGCAGTAAAGTGGGTCACATTTCTACAGAGTGCCAAGGGGGGAAACATCAGCACCAATCTCCTCTTCGAGCAAGATTGGAATGGGGATGCTACCCATAATTGAATTGAATGTCAATAGCAGTGTTGGTGGACACCAGTTCTTCTTAATCACTCACGAGCAAATCAATTAGTTTAGAAAAAGGTGGTACTGACTATCAATGGAAAAACTCTCATGTCTTGGAGTTGAGAATGCTAAACTCATCATCATATACACCATGAATCTCAATGTTAAAGTCTTAATCATGTCTGGAAAGTAGTTGGGGTTAAATCTTCTGCTTGTATGAGACACCATTAAAGAACTGGGTGGAATTCAAATAACCCAATCTGGCATCATATGCTTTTCCCAAGGCCAAGGTGCCTGTACAGTCAGCCATTAAGATCAGGTAGAATGGTATATCTGACTTTGCATTGTTTACACATACCAGCAGAGAATGGCATAGTGGAAAAAAGGCTTGAGGAGCCTTAAAAGAAGTGCCACCAGAAAAAAAAAAAAGTTTCATAATAGAGACTGGGTACGAAATTCAGATAAAAGGTAAAATTCAGATTTACTTATCTGTAGAGAATGAAATCTATTGAAAATATTGAAAATGGCTTCTCTAACATACAAGATGCTATCAAATAAAAGCAGCACCTTCATCAAACACCAGATATAAAATAAATACTGTTATTTACTTTCATACAAACTTTGGAACAAAATATCTATATTCATCCATTATGGACAATCCTCTCATTATCAAATATATATATATATATATATATATATATATATATATATATATATATATATATATATATATTAAATTATTCATTTGAAATTTATAACAAATATGTTATAAAATCACTACAAAAATAGCCATTTTGTTTCAACACCTCTGGTGTCTTATCAAGTGATGATGCTGAATGTAGAATAAAGGGTTTTAAAAGGTTCAAATTAATTAACTACCACTCGCAAGGGGAAACGCTGTTACATAAGCTGGTATGACCAATCAAAATACAAGTATACGAGAATTTAAAAAAAAAATTAACAAAGTAAGGTTATAATAACTATTTAATGCTTTAAAGTTGGAGTTATACTAAAATAGAATTTATTCTAACTAATAAGTATTAAATTATATGATAAAATTTGAAATTAAAAATTACCCATTTTAAAATCTAAATTTAATCACAATTAAGTTTAAAATTATAAAATTACTGAGGAAAAAAGAAAAAATACATATGTTATTCTATTTATTTTGTTTTTATTGAAATTAAGTTGGAATAAACATTAAGATCGACTGCTCTTAACTTCATGACAACATGGATACATTTGAATTCTAAAGATAGTCAGGGGAGGATGACATCTTGCGAAAGACAATACATACACAATCAGATTATAATACATAAGTAGGCAGACATATTTAGATACACACACACACACAAAAAAAAAGGTTCAAGACAGGAAATATCTCCACGGCCATTTACAAAAAAAAAAAAACAAAAAAAAAACACATACATAGACAATGAAAGGTGCATCCAAGTTACCATACACATAGACACCGATAAAGACATGTACATACACCCACATACATTGACATAGACACTCCGATACATCAACCAAGAAATATTCAAGATTGAAAGTGTTATTAAACAAATTCTAAACACTTATTAAAATATAACTTATACGGGCAAATATATAGAGATAAAAACGGTCTAATAGAACAGAGAAACAAACAATAGGGAAAGAAAGGACTTTAACACATATATACGTATAAAAATAATACCATCTCATATATATAAAAACGAAAATTCCAAACACACAAATATATATAAAAATATGTATTTCATATATATCTATATATGCCCTAAGGTACATTAGGTGAAAGAAAATAAAAACTACCTACAGATATATGTGTACAGTGTACACACATTCTTCACTACAGACAAACATATACACACATATATACATATACATGCATACACATATATCCATAAATAAACATACAGAAGCAAGCATAAATATATCAACCCACACAGCAACGTAAAAAAGTAAACAACCAAATATAAAAAAGACATACAAATGGAGACTTAAACATACACATAAATAGGTATATATATATATATATATATATATATATATATATATATATATATATATATATATATATACATACACACACACACACACACACATCCAGGAATATATATATATATAGGTGTGTGTGTGTGTGTATATATATATATATATATATATACACACACACAGAGGTGTGTTTGTAATATATATATATATACACACACAGAGGTGTGTTTGTAATATATATATATATATATAAACCTACACATATTCTAACAATATTATCTTATTCACCGTAAAGTACAGTAAAGTCCATAATAATTTTAAAATGTAACAAGACACAATTGTTGATTAAGTCCATAAGCAATTAAAAAACTCTTATCGAACAAAAGTAGATTTTAGTTAGTGTCTTGGAATGCGTCATCAATACTAAGATATACAAAGACATATGAACATACATCCACATCATGTATAAATACCCATATCAACACATCCAAGTATATATAATATATATATATATATTATATATATATATATATATATACACCCGCACCTGTAGACACAAACCAAAGTTTACATACCTACACATACGCACAAACAAGCTCACGATAGGTGTCAACACACATATACATACCTATAATTATAAGTACAGACATATACGCACATACGCATAAATACACACATATACATGTATCCCTACATACATACATACATACATACATACATACATACATACATACATACATAAACATATACATATATACAGAAGTACACGTAAATAGAAATATATATACACAACATATCTGGACATTTTCATTTTTACCTTCTTTCTTTTTATAAAAAAAAAAAAAAGAAAAAAAACTACTTCCAGCAGTACAAACACACACACACACACGCATCCATGCATGCAAACAAGACAGTATACGTACACCAACACACCCACATCAACAGGAGGATCATCAGGTAATAAAAGTAATAACCTATATTTATATGTATGGAAAAAAAAGTGTCTGTATTAGTGCATATACTCCATTGTGTACTTTTGGCCAGCTCCATGCCACATCACAAGATAATAAATTACCAATCAAAAAAGGTGAATTTACAATTCAAATAATCAGCTAGAGAGTTTTCACATTAGCAATTCAATATAACAAATCAAATAAATGAATCTATGATTAGATTAAATACCTAAACAAATGAAGAAGACAGATAACAAGTCGATCACTTGTAAATATTTGAATCACTATTTGCGCCACAGATATACTGACAAAGAGGATTTAAAATTATAGCCAGAATGCCCACTCAAATAACCTGTTGCAGATCAATTCCTACACATCCTGCTAGATGTACATAGTGATTTTTGTCTTTTCAATGACATCAGTTCTGCAATATATAATATTGTATAAATTGAATAAGAGCTGTGTATCTCATTTAGCCATCAAGTTATGTTTTATGTAGTTATTAATATATCAAATCGGTTATAAATGACAAGCAAAAAAAGTGTATAGATTTTAATTATAGAATGGGTGAAAAATGAAACAAAAAGTAAAAACAGACCTGGAACTGGTCAATCAAGACTGGCTAAATTTAGCCAAGTGTTCAAGTTGGGTGTAATATTTTCACAGGGTCAAGTCAATAAGGTACAAACAAATCAAAATACAGATTCAATGTTAAAACTGGATTAAAAATTAAAGAAATTACCAATGAACAAAATAACTCTTTACTATTGCTTAAATTTTTATCAGTTCTCTTTATAAAATTATTACTTTGCCAAATATTATTTTATGGAACTCATAAAATTTTACACCAGAACATTTTAATAGATTCTTATAGAACATAAAATTTGTCATTAAAATTAAGATTTTACTTTAAAATCAACGTCTAGAAACTGGTTATATCAAATACAAGTTCCATCTTTGTTCTTTTATTGCCCTAAAACTTTTCCCAGTCCTATTACAGAAATTGTATAGCTCTTTTGTAAACTCTTACCCATTTCTCCCTGATGAATGAATATTCAAAGTTTGCAGAAGTAAATGTCTAGGAAATATATTCATATGTATTATGGTCATTGTATTCATTTAAACTTCATTATTATATTGTAATGTACTCTAACTAATGTCCTCATTTTGGTTGTTATAGTTACAAAAAATCATCCTGGGTATCCTCTGGCTATCTACAGGTATTTGACCGAATAAGTGACCTCCTGAGAATTTTGAACTGAACTCTTTATTCACTCTACACAGGTAGATTGTTTTCATTCTATTGTCCATTTGAGAGGAAATTCTGACCAGTTCATTTGTCCTTGTGATCACTGAACCAGATCATATTTTTTTGCACTACCTAACCTAAGGATTGAATTTATATATCAAGAAACACCTTTATCCTCTAGGCCATGTGTTCCATAGGAGAAGCTAGTAATGGAAACTTAATTAAAGCCTAATGTCATTTCTCTGTTCTTTAATTGAACCAGAAATATGACTTTTACTTGTCATGTAATTAGGATGAAATTTACAAGTCTTATACCTTCCTTATGTTCTTTCTCTCTCAACTAAGGGTTTCTATATGATGTTCATTTCTATGCTAAGCCTACTGAGCAGCACATGCACTTATTCCTTCAACTGCCTTATCTTCCCATATTGTTCTCTATCTACAAGTAGTATAAAGTCAGATACTCTGGTTACCAACTATGGCAGATACCCCAAAACAATCAGTGGGATGTAACTGCTGAAGAATTGTGACTATAATAACAGAGATAAGGACACTAGTCAAGATTACATCACTGTATAATTCCTCATCTCAAAAATTCAGCTGTCCTGGGTATGACAAACTACATATGTATCCTGGGTAAGACGATAAACTACATTTTAGATTTTAGACTGTTTGTTCTTCCTGAGCAGGTCATCACACAGAAATCACTATAGATTTTATACTGCTATACATCGTTTCTGTACTTTAAGCTTAAGATGCACTTGATGCTAAACTGTGTAGAGTTGTACTATGAAAACCTGTAGTACTGTGATTAATTGGATTTTAATCCATTCAACAATATACAAAAAAATGTTTTTTTAAATAATTCTCATAAATATTATTTGTAAAATACTTAAAAGGTAATATTTAAGTAAGCATAGCATTTTGTTTAATTACATAAATAACATGGAAGAAATCTATTAACACCTGCTAGCAGACAAGTGAATACAATTTTAAGGCTTTCCCATTCTTTTAAAGATAAAAACCAAAATATCATTAACATTGTTAGGAAAGGAGGTGAGCAATTCATTTATAAATTTACAACCAATTATATTTGAGAATAGTGCCTATTTTATACAAATTTCCTCAAATGTATTCCACATATATGAATGACACCAAAATGAATGAAAAAGGAAGTGTCTGGAAATAATTAATACACTCAATGATATAAAATGTGCATACAAAATGTGGCAATTATCTGATAATAAACAGAATTCCAATGGCATTAGCTTAGCATTGTATATAATGATTTTTTTTTTTTTTTAAAGTAAAAAATTTATTTTACAATAAAAGCCTCAAACTGTGAGCTAAATCTTACAAAACATTTTAATAAAATGTATAGAATTGGAAACCAGACAATATACCTTATGTGGTTAGTGGAAGGGAAAACATTGTTAGTCAGTAGCCTAGGCATGACTGCTTCAGCCTGTAAGTGGTTACAATTTAAAGGTTTTCATATTGAATGACATTGGGGAGTAGGCAAAGAAGCATTGACAGCATTACAAAAAACTCAGCATTAGTTTAGACAGTAGTGGAACCTTTTTTTAATAAGGAATACTATCTTTGGTGAAATGGTCAAGAAATATGCTATTTTTAGATAATTTTATTTCTCCACCAGCTTAAAATCAATAAAAGTGATAACCATCCACTTGTAACTAATATTTTTGTATTATTAAAATATGAAAATTATTAGGTGTTTCAGCTACTGTAGATTTTCCACAGGTTCTACTGGCATTAAAAATAGCTCAAATGACTTACCAGGTGACAATGCCAATAAGGATAAAGATCTATATAAGAAAGGAATGGAAGATTTTGATCTGCTTATTTAAAGCAGAAGGTTTAAAACTTGATACTCAAACTGGTCATTTATAAGCCATGCATGATACACAGGCGATCATGTATCTTTCGATATATGACTGATGAGGCAGATTTTTCCCACAGTAGGTTGCCATTTCTTTCTGTGGTAGACCAGTTGCCATCCAAGGCTATAGAACCCAGTGTGTCCTGCTATTTACCTATAGCTGGGGGAAGGAGATGTGGATTCATACCTTTCCCAAGGGTATTAGACGTAAGTGAATGTAATGGATCTGACAGGAATTCGAACTCAGATTTCTCAATCGAAGATGCTATCCATTACTCCACCATGCCATCAGGTAATACATTCAAATCCGCCCAACTATTTCTTAGTACAAGGAAATTAAGTCTAAAAAGATAGAATTTGGCACAGTGTTGAAACTTTAAAAGTTTTTATATAATACACAGAGACAAGAAAAATGTAAAATATTGAAATATCTATTAATTACTAACAATAAGTACAAGAATAAAATCAATATATTTCCCCCCCATTTTATACTGTCATTTTTCCCCCCAAATAGTACATACATATTTTTGTGAAAAAGCAAATCATTTTGTATATTTTTGTCCAGTTTCCTGTTAGCAATTTTTATTTTCGTTTGTTAAATATCACGTGCAAATGAAGTTGGCTTGGAAAGTCTACAGTGAAAAAAACAATTTTTTTAAAATTACAATCAGAAAGAGACAGCTGAAATTCATAAGACACATGAGTATAGTGTGTCTAGAGTATTTAACACTCAAAGGACATATTGTAGGAAAGAAAAACAGGAAGAAACAACAATTAACTTTGTGCAAATGGATAGCAAGATAATGACAAAAAGAGATAGTAACAACTAAAAAAATTACTGGGCAACAAAAGGCAGTTGTAGAGAGCCATGATTGCCTACATCCAGTAAGGACTTGGCACATAAAAAAAAGAAATGAAGTGGTTGATGTTCCTGGCCTCTCAACAGTGCTTACAGTTTCTTCATGAGATTTTGATATCCAATAGCTTACTAGCCTGCTTTCTTCTGTAACATCTCACCTAACACTCACAATGTCTTTCAGTTAAGATCATAAGCTTTTCAATTGTTCTGATATCACTTGTCACATCTTTCCAGCAGAGACACTTCAGCCTTGACATCATCAACAGCCACCTAATATCTTGTCTCATCTTTCTTGCTTCAAGAAAAATTGCTGTTGCACTCTGTACACTATACCCTCGATCAGCATGGGAAAAGCTTTCACTGCAACCACCTGCTAATCTCCTGAGATAAGATGTTATTTAAAGCTTCTACCTGGACAAGTGTCTTTCAAGGTATAATTCTCACAAGCTCAATATTGTTGCAAGTTTTCATTTCTGTGTAGAGGTCTAAAACCACTTAAAGATTGCTAATTGGTTCATTTAAGGCCACTTCATTTTCATTGCATTAATTCAGTTTACCAACCAATAATCTTGAAATTATTTTTCCATGATACTTTATTTGTTAGAATTATATCAATGTGCTCAGTTCATATTAAAAGATTTTAAAAAAAAGCATTTAGAATTAGCAATAAAATATCAAAATTAATTATATACTTTACTGTGAACTGTAATTTAATTTTGTATAGTGGCATCATCTAATTTTTTAAAAAACTATCAACTCTGCAGGTTTTCAAAATTTTTAATTATGAGCTTGTAACCCAATATGATTTAACTACCTTGAAGGCTTTCAACTTTCATAAAAATAAAAGCAAAGAGAAAAAAATATATTTAAAAACTAGACCAAAAGTTTTATATACCCATACAGAAATGGTTTATCTTATTGCATTCTGAATAATTTAAAAAAAAAATAAGAGGAGCAGAGGGAAGAGTGGGATATATAAAAGCATTTTTAAAACTTTGTTTTACTGACCCTACTTAAGTGGCTGTTCACCATTGAGATTTAAACAAAGTCAAATTTTACCAACATGATCTTAAAAGTTAGATACAGTAATGATTTACAGTTTAGAGAGTAATACAGTAAATAATTTAGTAACAATAGTTCAACATTCAAGGAAGTTCCAAAGTTGAAAGTGACCAATTATTCTCAGAATTGATAGGAGCAACACAAAAAAGGAAGAATAGCCAAAAAATAAAATCAAATGAATCAGTGCAGAATTATTTACTCTGTGATATTTTAAACAAATAATATATGAAAATAAGTTTTGTTCAATTATAAACTTCAATTTTTAAAATAATGGAATTAAGCATATTTTAAATGTGTCTGAACATGAATTACAGATATAGAATATAACTGATATAACTTATGATTTGAAATTCAGAGTTAAAAAATGCTAAAAGATTTTTGAATAAATTAAGCATAATGTAATGTGGACAAACTTCAAAGAGCATCACATCATCCTTCAGAGATGAGGAAGAAAAGATTTTAAAAACCAGTAATAGATTTAGATTTACAAAAAATATATAGTGGAAAGGATTTAAAGTGATAAAAACATTGTATAGATTAAAGATTATAGTTTAGAAAAATTTCAATAGTTTTACCAATCTGGCTAATCTGTAACATATGTAACTGCATACAATTTATGCATGCAAACAGTGATAGGTTTATTAGGATTAAATGGGCATTCAGACTATTGAAATAAAGAAAAAGCCAAAGATACCAAATGAGACAGCTTTGGTTTTGCTAACAACCTAACAATGTTATAAAATTGGAACTAATGCTATTTTTTATATAGGAAAAATGTATGTAAAGAGTAATTTCTGATAAAGAATCCCCCCCCCAAAAAAACGTCCAATTCTACTGAGAAACATAAAACATCAGTTCTGCAGAAAATGTTGAAAAATGTGCATAAAAAGTAACAACTTCATTTAGTAACAGCCCTCTACCTTGATTGTCTCTTAGACCTTGTATTGAGTGAAAAAAATGGTGTGTACAAAATACTGAGGTTACAATAAAACAATACTCAGATATAAAATAAATGACCAAATCATTTGCAAGAAGAAAAAACTGAAAACTATTAAACAAGTCATTGATATGAAAGTTAACAGGTGCTTCTGTCAATAAAGTGGCTTATCTTTGAAATTATGTATTGGAGATATTTAACTGAAGAGGCCAAATTATTTTGCTAATATTTTTAAGAACAAGTTAGTGTCATAAACATTGAAATTAACTACCACAAGCACTTTTGACAAATAATGGCAACAAAAGCAGCTATTTTTGTGTAGAAGCAATAATAATAGCTGTAGTGTGCAACAATAGGAAGTAATAAGAGATAATATGACACTTATTTTCAATTACATCTAAATTCATACCCACAATCATAAGAGGAAAAAAGCTCAAAACTTTTCTTCATGAGGTACAGCTCTCATTCAAAATAAAATATCGTAAGTTACTCAAAATAGTATAAACTGACATGAAACCAGACCACTGAAGTGCAGGCTGGTATAGTGGTTATCAACACAAAAAATAAAGTTGACAAAGTTTAAAAATTAGTTAGACTAATATATTTGGAAAAACAGGAATCTAACTTTTCAAGTACCCTATCTCATTATCAGTCATCTCGATATACATGGTTTTGTCACTTGTACAAGAGGATTGTAGACAATTTAGACAAACCATGCAAATCAATAAGACTTATAAATGAAGAGCAACTGTTTGCAAGTAAATTTTAAACAAGTAAAAGAGATGTTGCTTTTATCAAATATTTTCCATAGAATAAATTAATAATTTTTAACATTGAAATCATACTGTCTACATTTGGTAATCTAATACTTACTACCAACATATTTTTCACATTCATCACTGTTATAATTTTAACAGAGCTTTGCAATCCATAATATAAACCACTGTCACTCAATATGATAAATTCAAACATATGAGGTTTTTTCAGCATTTTAGAACTTATAAATTATATAATCATTATTCAATAAATTAAAAGAATTAAGTTGCTTTACCAAATCCAAACATGAAAATTTATTCTTGCATAGGACACAGTTGACCAATTTCATTTGATGACAATAAAGTCATCTATGTAAAATAATATCTTTTGAAAACTGGCATATTGATAGCTAACATAGAAAACAGCATTTACAAACATTTTTCATAAACCTGCAGATTTCACAAGCAATGCATTATTTTTCTCATGCTTTTATAATGGAAATCTATTCAAAATCCAAAAGAAATGACTTGTCTCAACACTTGATATAGTATGAAAGTACATGTTGAATACAATGAAGATTATATAATAGACTAACATTCAATAGAAAAAAAACTGTGGGGGAACTTGAATTAACAGTGAGTAATTATAGTCTGGGATGAGAAAGAAAGCAGAAAAAAAGAATTAGATATTCTGATTATACAAACTAAGTACAATGTCATGAAACAAAAGTTTATTTCTGATTCAATGGTTTGATGAGAAAAACCTTTATAGATGCTAATTGGTTGAAAGCTCAGTGGCCTTGCAGAATAACATAAGCCAAACTGATTAGTCTACCTGTTTGTTACTTGTCATTCCAGACAGACTAAATACTGTTTCTTTTAGTACAATTAGACAAAATTATATTTGTTTGAACCTAATAGATCCCTGGTTTTCAGAATGATACAGTCAGATGAATAATCCCTGAAATTATTCTATTTCTGAATCTCAATCAGTGAGTTAATGATTGCAATTTTAAAAGCTGATTCATACTCTGCTGAAATTACTTTTATTCACCGATTTGAATTTCAACTAAATCACTAACTAAAATCGTATGCAAAAATAAGTAGGTTATATAGATGACAAACCTTAAATGTTTAAGAGTAATTTTTTCTATTGCTACATTCTAATTATATCAACAACAAATCAAAATACAGTTTAAATGAAAATATAAAGTTATATAAAATAAAGAATAACCTATCAGTTGACAGTTATAGAGTTTTTATATAGTACAGAAATTTCTTTTTCTTTCTTGATTGTTATCTTTTTAGATCATACAATAATTAAAAATTGAAAAAGAAAGTACATTAGAAATAAAAATGACAACTATAACAGGCCTAGGCAATGTCATTGCTTTATATAAAAAAAAATTTTTTTTAAATTAAAAAAAAGACATGACAAAAATAGTTGCTCACCAATGACATGAAAGTCAGGGTGAAAAAACTGAGCTTAATTGACAAACAAAAAATACTACATTAATGCAATGAACCCAATATTAACTGATGACTAATTTCATGTACACATTACCTAAATAGGTCATGCAGTCATTTTTATATATATATATATATATAACCAAAAAGATAAGTCTATATATCCCTGCTGTCATTTACATAAAAATATCTTTTCCAAATGAAGTTTCTTTCAGTATTGTTAATGTTTCAAGTTTGAATTTCTTCTTCTTTGTAAGTCAAAATACTGTTTTATTCTTGTGCTGTCTATCATATGATAAGGTCTTAATATTAAGAATATACTTTTTACTTTTGAGGACCTATCAGTTGTCTTTTTCTTTTGTCAGCTGTTCAAAAAGATATTCAAATTTAACTTTCATCACATATTGGTCAGGAAAGCTCAATACTCACTAAATTATTTTGCACTAAGTTGACATACCATACAAGTAAATGTCTTTCACAATATTTCAATTAATTTTTTTTTCATAATCCAGTTAAGTAATCATTAAAATTAATTAATTTTAATTGAATGCTATATTGCTATAACTACTGGTTAGTTTTTAAAAGATTTATCTGCTGGTAGATATCAAAGTTATTTTAAATAAAATCGGACAAAAAAATCCTGTTTTTAGTACATCAGTTATTTTTTTAACTTTATACTATCTTGTAATTAACACCAAAATTAAAACTTCATAAATTTTTAGATTACTGTAATACATTTGGAAAATTTTATTTAAAAAAAAAATCTGATCATTGATGCAATTTACAATGTCTTTGGTACCTACCTAGTTGAATTGAAATTAGCAATATATACTGACAGAAAATAGCAACACGAAAGCACAATGCTAATTTTGACCTACATGCATGCTAAGGTATAGTAGATATTCTGGTAACAATTTTTTAAGTTTTCATCCATCTTGTGATATAACATTCATCTATTCAGAAACTTTCAATAGTGATGAATAATGCAAAGTTTCAATTTGGTGAAAGAGTTTTGTGCAAGCAGATGCAATGCCTTGAAGATGAACAAGTTCACTTTTTCAAACAATTTGAAATGGACTGGATTCTGTGTCTTCAAGATGCTGGATGAACATTTTAGAGAACTGCAGTGTATATTGGATGTGATGCATTGGTAATGATTTGATATTGGCAATAATAGCCAAATAAGCATATACCTAGAGACTAAGTTCTGGATAGCCATATGGTACAATGACTTTCTAAGATTAATGCATGGCAAAATGCATGATCTCACAACAGAGATCATAGCAAATGTAGCCCCAGGAATGTCAGCACAAACCATTGGAAATCACTATATTACAGGACTACAGGCATGCATGTATCTAGCATAACTTCCACTTCCATCACAACACCATTGGGCACATCTCCAGTGGTGTCACAAGAGAGTCATTTGGAGGAAGGGGGTATCAAATAATGCACCATAGTAATATGAGTAGGTTCTGCCTTTATGCAAGTGAAGGTAAGTTGCATGTGTAATAGAACATTAAACAGTGCTATGTACATACAAAACATGATCCAACCCATTCTACTGCTATTCATGCAACAGGAAGGTGAAGTGCAGTTCCATCAGAATAATGCCTGCCTTTATGATACCTATGTAACTCAACAAGCTCTGCAAGATGTTCAACAACTTCACTGGATGGCATGATCATCAAACCTGTTTTCCATTAGACATATACAGGACAAAACCTAATTAAATTAACCAAACTACAACTACATTGCATCAGCAGGTGCATGAAAGGATAGCATTAGCTATCTGTACGATTGTATGCATGCAAGTGTACAGGCCTGTGGTAATACCCATGAAAGATATACAGTGTATTAACATCAGGTTTGAGTACTAGTGACAGACATTTTATTTTTATTTTGGAACCTTTGCCTGTATTGATCTATGATCATTTGCTGTAATCCAATTATGACCTGTATGTTTAATAAGTAAATTGAAACATTCATTGCAATTTTATTTTCAGTCAGTGTATAAATTATACCATTTTATGCGGTCATTTAGGAGTTATGTATGTAAATATGAACACTATATATAGCCTACCATCTTAGATATGAACAAAAATACAGTGTGAAAAGTTTTGCACATTACAAATCAACAGGCACTGGCACTTATTTATATATCTAAGTTTTAGATTAAATGTCCATATTCTCATCTACTGCTAATATTTGTAGGTTATATCAGGATTTTAAGGAGTTTTATTTCTGAAAATATGCTTTTTGATCATCAAAATAGGATTAATAATAGTGTGGTGTTTGTGGATTTTTTATTTTTTTTACAAATACCAAATTGAATGCAACCTATGTTATTTTCCCAAAACTATATTCATCAGAAATCTTAATCAGAGCAGTGAAGTTATTCAATTTGAACATAAATAGAACATTGTTACCTGCTGAGGAGTAGACCTAACATCAGATAAAGACTTTCTGTCACAGGATTATAAAGATTATCATTATTATTATTGGTCTAATTAATACATAAAGGAATTTTGTCTCCATGGTTCATTCAAAAATAACTTTATTTTTTTTTTCTTTTAGTGTGTAATTTTCTTAGCCTAAATGTTACTATAATTGTTTGATTCAGAATTTGTGCCAAGTAAAACAAAAAAAAACATTATGGTTAGCCAAGTAGCTGTCAACCTTAATATTTATAAATAATGGAAAACTCATTTTGGATGTTGATACGTTCTTTAATGACTTTCCAAGTGTTAACTATTTGTAAACATAATGTAGTGTATTTTTACTTCAAATTCCTTTACAGGTTTCAATCTAAATGGAGGTGTTTTTTTCCTCTTGGATAATTCCTCACTGAGCATTAAAACATCTATTCTCAAGTATAAATTACAATAACATTTTCGCATAGAAAAGTTATTTTTCATTTATCCTAACAAGTTTCAGTAGCAATTATTTACTTTTTTCTACTAAGTTTTAAATGTTAAGAGCTTTAAATAAGATTAGTGCAACTTATGATTCTTATGGTTGTCAAACTTTTTTTTTTTTAAAAGAAAATATGAAGGAGGGTAAGATTTTCACCCCCACCCCACCATCAACTAAAATTGTCACATAGACTTAGTGAATTAAATACCAAAATCTACATCAAACAACAATCATACTAAAGCATTTAAACATACTCATTTTTATTTTAAGAAGAAGAAAAAAAGACATTTCATTTTTTTTATTTAAATAGAATATATAAAATACTGCATAATAGCACTGTAGATTGCCAGAACCTCTAAGTGGCTACTAAAAGAGCAATCAGATAAATATCTTCTGTTGATAAGACCAAAGAATTTTATCAAAGTATTTCACATTAAATTTTTAAGCTTATGATAAATACCAGCAACTTTAATTAAAAGGCAATTAAATTTGGATGTATACAACATGAATGAGAAGGATGCTGAAAAATTCAACTGACCAAGAAGCAAAAATCTGAGGTTTGATCAGATTTTGTTAAGTGCATTGAGCTAAGAATTTTTCAGCATCTCTTGAGTAGAGATCACTATATGGAGATTTTCATGTAGCATATTATACAGATATTTTTATTATTATTATTATTATGTAATAGAAACTTGCTTTTTTAACTAAAACTTTTTATTATCTTTTCCTGTTGAAATAAAGTAAAACTGAATTATTAAAGTAATTAACAAATGTGCTATGCTTTCTTACATGGGTAATTGATTTCTTTATTTGATTGTGAATGAAATGACACATGTGAGTTTCAATTACTGCTTTACAGTTCTTTCAATAATCTAATTTATGAAAATACTGATATTTTTATAAAAGTATAATTTTAAAATTGACTATTTCTTTAATAGAGCAATTCTTTCAGATAATTATTTGCCATTCTCATTTTTCTCGTCTACTGACAAGTGCTAAGACAATTGTAAAAATATTTATAATTCATATTTTTAAATGAAAAACTTACTTGTGTTAATAACTAATATAAATTTTTATATTTTATAACTTTGAAAAACAGTCAAATTAATTTAGGACAGTTATATTTGACAAGTTGCCACACTAGAAAAAAATGAAAAGTTACATCTGAATTTTTACAGCATAATATAAATTAATTTCTAAAGCATCTTGCAAATTTTCCCCATGTACCATGAAAACAGCAGATTTATCACAAAAATTTTATGCCTTATTTCCTATTCAAATGGTAATTTACGCCTGATTATACTGATATTCCAGTATTTAAACTGAAACAAAAATTGTTTTTCTTACTAATGTTCAGGCTTGTACAAAATCAATTCCAAGTCATAAAGGGAACAGGTTTCAAATATTTCACATCTTAAAACTAAAAGTATGATAATAGTCTACTTAACCCTAGAAAGCCTGAACATAAAAACAGATTTATAAAAATTATACCATTTGATCATCTTTATCACTGTAGTTTCACAACTGTCCACCAGATGGCAGTGATGCTGAGGATCATATGTACTACAACTGCCATTTGTGGTACTCAGGAGAGTTTTTTTTTCAGTTTGGGGAAATCAATGTGTTTATATTTAGTTTCTAAATTGGCATCTTAAATGATACCACAGGCGTCTTAGGATAAAACTCATTTTCAAATGTTTATTAAAAGAAAAAAAAGTAAATCACAGATATACTGGAAATAATATTATATAGAAATAAAACAGGCATACACTAAAAATGATGAAGAATGGTTTGTGTATAAATTGAGTACATGAAACAGAGGGGAAAAATATTAAACAATTTAATAAAGGCAATCTAACAGTTAACTATTAAAAAAGGGCTGAGTAAAATCATAAAGAAGGAATATTTCACAAACTAAGGAAACAACTTATGAATTGCCAATATATTCTATTTCAGAGCACCCCACCCACCCCATATATTATACTCAAGGATAAATACACTTGCTTTATATTCATTATTCTCACGTAACATGAACAAACCTTGAGAAACAATATGTAAAAAATAAACTTGAGATGGAACTTGATATACAACATCAATTTAAACCATTAAATATCTACTTTTAACTTTTAAATCCATTTGCTTCAATAACTTTCAAAAGGAGCATAAAGCTTACAATATTTAATATGGGAACATACAAGAAAAAAAACATTTCCCTATTTTTATTTGTTTTAACGTTTGTCAACACCCACTCAGTAAGATAAAATTAAAAAATGAAAAAAAGTTTATCTTTGCTGTTGAAGGCTCAAAGTTATCAGCTCTTTGGTAAACAAAGTTTTTTTTTTTTTTTTTAATTTATTTTAATCTTGGGTATATAAAAAAGTTCAAAATACAGATGAAAAAGAGGATTGTGAGGAAACAGAGCATTTAAACAAACTGAATGGGGAATGGCACACCAGAACAAGAAAAGCCTAAAAATGTAGAAAATAGAAGCAATGCTAACAAAGATTAAAAATATATTTACCAAGAGTTCAGTGGTAGAGTGTGTTACTAAAAATTTATCATGTTTAGCATTCAATTAATTACATGCATTATCAAGTTCAATGCAGAAAAGGAAAATTGATTTTACCAGAGAAAATGTATTTAGTTGTCAGTTGTATAATAGAAAAATTCACAATATGATTTACTTTGAATACGAAATTATTATTAGATCAGAATGACCTAAACTAATATTTATCAACTGAGAAAAATATCAAAATTAAAATCCAGCTGATGCCATTAGTTATACGTTTCAATTAAGGTTGCAATGCCCAATTTTTCATAAATTGACCTCTGAATGAGCTAGCTTTATTCTTATACCAAATTTTTTTACTATATATAAAGTGTTCGGTGGAGGAGGGGTCATATTTAACAAAGAGTATATATATATATATATATATAAAAATTGCCTTTTTCACTGCAAATTATTCATTATAACATATCCAAGTATTTTACAAAAAATTAGAGCCAATTACACAATATTCAGTTCAGTTTAGGTTTATAGTTTGTAACTATGCAATGAGGTAACATTAACCATAGATTTGTTTGTGTAATATCATTACATTATTGTTACATAATCATAGTGAAATCATTAAAGTTTTTTGTCAAGAGCATTTTATTTTTGGTCCTATATTAATTTAAAATATTCCTTTTTACAGGCTTTATTTTTGAAATGGAATAAGATCATTCTAAATTTCAGAATTTCACTATTGCCCATCAAAATGACTGAAAGGAAACAATCTAAAAACAACAATGGAAAAGAGAGTAACAAAGCATAAATGAAATAGCTTCAGTTTATTTGACTTAGGAAACTTAGCATTACAGCTAAAGTTTTCTAAAATGCTGCCAATAACTAAGGAGAAAGTGAAAAATAACTAGCAACAAACAGAATATAGCATCAAAATTTGTATTATTTCTATTTGTTATGTAACTAAATACATAATTGTCAACAATGTCCCTGTAAAACTTGATATTTTCTGTAATAAATTCTTAATAAATATTATTATTGTTATTATTTTACTTAAGTGTAAGGTAATCCTACATTTACAATTCCTTACAGTTAACCATGAAAAGAAATGTTGATCAAAACTGTCTCAAACCTTTAAGCACGTATTGCACAAAATTATCAAATGTTGAATATACCCCTCTTCCGCCAAATGAGTCATATTTTAATTTATTTCAATGAAAATAAGAGACTTCAATTCCAAAAATGCAAACCATATCCAAGAAAGTACCAGTTGCTAGCACACACTAAGACAGTGGTTCCCAAACAGTGGTGCAGAAGAAGAGGATAGCAGGTGAGGCAGAATGATTGAAGGCAAAGATTTTGAAACAGTTTCACAAATTTCACATGCCAAAATAAATATGTTAAAATATTATTATGGATTACATGTAATTGCATGCACAAGTCCATGTATAAATAGTTATTGACCAATTTTATCATTGTGATATTTATATCAAGTATTACGAATATAATAACTAGGATCCACAAATTGAAGGAGAGAGTTATCAATGATAATGTTCTGGCTTCAAATCCGTGGTTATCTCCCTTTAACCCTGTGTTTTTTCATGTTTAAATGTACCACCAATTAAATAAATCACCAGCAATAACTTCATTACACACAATACCAATGCAGCTCAAATTTTAATATGAAGGAATACTAAAAAGCCTCAACAAAGCTCACTTCCAAAAATTATTTCAATGACAAAAGATCAGAATATAGATTTGAAGAAATATGTCACACCGAGAAATATTCAACAAAACTTTATACCTTTTCTCTCATATCATACAAAATGCAAGATCAAAAGTTAAAATCGATTTGCTTACTCAAATATAATTATGCTAAGATTATCTGAGGTGCAAAATGTGTTCAATAATTTTCAACATTAACCTTTCAATAAGTGATTATGTTAAAAACATTCCTATATTTGGAAAATTTTGATTTATATTTTGTCTTATATAGAAAATTATTAAAAATCTAAACAGCATAGACTTTATGAATTCTGTGTGTCTTGGAGAAAAGGAACCTTAGATAGAAGATTGAATAGATTCATCTGTGTCAAAATACAAAAAGTGGACAATAAGTCTTCATTTCTGTATAGATTTTCATACATTAGAAATTTTTTTCATGATTTGGTCACAATGTGGAACATCTCAACCAATTTTTTTAAAAACTGGCTGTTAAAAATGACCATTTCTTCTGATATTGTTCACTGTAGTAATATTTTACTTGATTGTATACTTTACCTAACACTAATTCTGGCAGCCACTCTTTGGGGATTTCCTCAAAGAAACCAAACATGAAAGGATGTTGGCATGAATTAATTTTAAAGTTCAAATACCTAAAAGAAAAATGTTCTTGAGATTAGTATATATTGATGGATTATTATTAGTTTAAAATATTGCCTTGTTTCTTGAAAGTGATGGCATTGAATAGATTCTCCAATTGGTTTAGGACCCTTGCTGAAATATTAGTTACCCACTTTTAAAGTGTCATTTTAAACTGATTATAATTAATAATCATGCCGAGTTAATTTGCGTAAACCTGTTATATTTTCAAATGTTAAATTGGCTAAGTTCTAAGAATAAAAACCTGTTTCTTCACTCATTTATTTGATTTTTTGCTTATAATTTGTGAATTATTTTTTTAAGAAAAATACATCTTTTGTATAAAATCAAATACAAAATGGTTTTAAAGCCAAAAATAAACATTTCTAATAGATTAGAGTATTACCAAAAGTATAAGGTTTTCCTGGATCAGTAATTTGTAAAGCCAACAAGAATAGAATACTCACGCAACACAATAAGGTTTTTTGTCGTATCCTTTGTAATTCTTCATGTTTAAAGTCATTCCACAATTTTCGCATTTGAAACAACTCTTGTGCCATATCTACAAAAAAAAATTGTTTAATTGAGTGCTTGAAATTATGCAATATAACAGATTATAGTTTAAAACCAATTTGCCTTCTAATGTCATTTACAAAGAGCAATGGCACCAACTACTTAGATTATATATATATATATATATATATATGAAAAGACAACAATAAAAGAGGATATCATTTCAGTTCAAATTTCAAAAATGTTTATTGAAATCACAAGTAGAAATCAGAAAGTAAACATGCATAGTTGATGTTAGTTTTGTTTACATGCATATGTTTGTTTTAAAAATATTCAATTATAGCAACCAAGACAAAGCCAAAGTAAAGTAGCATGTTGATAAATTCAATTTGTGGATTGTTTTTTTTTCTAAATTCAGAAAAATATAGAATCAAGAAGGATGCAGGAAATAAAACTATGCCATATTATTAATGTATAAAATTAATATTTTTTCTACAATCCATTAAGAATTGCTAATATAAAATCATAAGAAACCATCTTTTTAATTTCAGGACAGTTATCTTTCAACTAAACCAATTTTGCTCCAAGGCCGCTGTCATGGAGTAACCAGTGAAAAATTAACATGTTGAGCACTTAGCAGAAGCATTACAATCATTAATTTACAGAACAGTTCTGAAATTTTATCATTAATTGCAATTATTTAAATTTTTGATTTGGTAACGTCAAATCTTTACAAAACTTAGAAAAGTTCAAATATGGAGAAAACATGCACATATTTAAAGTA
>OZ038508.1:52206948-52504448 GCA_964036315.1 Acanthosepion esculentum | reverse complement strand
ACTTGACAATTTACTTATTTGTAATAATTAGTGTGAAGAGAGTCTTACTTTTGTTAAATGGCTTTCAAAGAAAAAAAAAAAAGAAGAAAAATAGGGAAGTGTGTGTGTGTGTGGAGATGTGCATTATATATGAAACATAGAAATCTTTATTCTTGTAAAGAGTTGTTATAGAATTAAGTGCTTATAACCTGACACTTAGTTTGCTTTTTGAAAAAGCATTTGAAGAAAATTCAAACCTTATTGTGTGGCCTTGTACCAGTCAAAGCTGAATCTCACTTGAACAATTTGTTCCAGTAGCCATTATATACATTGCATAAAAAAAAACTCTGGAAAGTTAAGATTTAAGCCCAAATGTTGCAGTAATTCTCAGATTATTACTTTAAGTTAGCAGATATAAAACAGACTGTATTTTCTTTTCTTTTACATTCCTCCACCCCAAGCAGATTCTACATTTTCTCAAACTATAAGATTAATTAACAGAATAGAACCTAAAAATGTACCTCAGAGACTTTGGGTTCTATATCTTAAAATAATGGAATCCCATTCTTTTAGCAGGAACTATGAACAGCCAAGATCCTCTTTCAAGAGATCTAATTCCTGTCAAACTCCCTAAATCAACATATTTGAGGTCACCAACTCTTTTGACCCACAAAACATAGCTGTCAGCCATCAACACTACTCCACTGTAATTTTTAACCTATTTGAGTTTAACCTTCCTACACAAGTTAATCTCACTCTTCACCATTTGCACACCCAACAAAATACTGCACATTTCACACAAAGGTGAAATTATGTACATTTAAAAAGATAAGCAATAAAAATATTTCATGTCAAAAGCTAGAATTTATTCATAAGCATAGAGGAATAAACAAGTTGATGGCGAAGAGGAATTCTGACATTTTCATCCTCAATCCTTTTAACAGCTGGAGTTAGAAGTCACAGAAAAGAGAGAGAGAGAGAAAAAAGTTTTAGTTGATATAACAGGTTTTTGATTTAGCACAAGCAAGTGAGTAGTTTTATAGAATACAGAAGTGTTTACTATCACCAATAGGAATATACAGGAATGCATATGTAAATAAGATTCTCAATATTTGGAGGATAAATCATAATTTCTTGTGTTCTATATAATATAAAACTGAAAAGTAATTAAAAATACCTGTATCTATGTAAAAATGTTTTTTAATTATATTGTAAAAATGAAAATCAGAATAAATTTTGCAAAAACATGCATGCATGCTGGAGGTCTCATAACCTGCATTCCTTTGATTCAGTTTTTCTTCTAGTTCATTATCTTTCCCCTTCTTAAGGTAATGGAGTCCAAAAAGAAGAGGCAAACATGAAAGAAGCTAGAGAATGAATGACTGAAACATTGTCTGAGGAATCATTAAATATTAATATCTCAAAATCTCTCCAAAACTGAAACTAAATAATTGTATTCTTTTTCAGTTGTTTTTGTTTATTGTGCAGGAGCATAGTCCACATCAGTGGGCCCCACTCCAGATGATTGGCTAGCTGCACGCATGACAGTTCTCACTCCAGAAACAGGATCTGTTGATGAGCTTACCATAATTCTAGTGGAATGAAAATTTTTGACATGATCACCTGTCCTGGCTGTCATCCCAACTCGGACTTTAACAGCAACTGAAGACTCCATTCCTACACTCAGGCATTGTGCCTTGACATTGTCCTCATAAAGGGATCATCTGCCAAACCACATTATTTGCCCATGGCTGGACCCTAACAGGTACTACTACCCCAGGTTAGGATGGACATGGGAACAACAGCAATTAAGAGGTGGTTTCACGCTCCTCAAAACCTCCAATCTCCCAATCAGGTCTTTCTGCCAGATGTAGTTTATCATCATACTGGGCCAAAAGATTATTATTAACCAGAAAAGTTCACTAAAGATTATTGCCTTGGAAGCCATAGAACAGAGGTTTGGTTAGTTAATAGAATTTAAGAAAAAGAAATTGTATATTCCAGGGATTTCCAAACTACAGACATTATCAGACTTTGTCTGAAACAACATTAAATATTAAAATGAATGACCTGCATTTCTCACCTACAATTGATTATTTTGTCAAACCATTTGCTGAATGTTTGATGCTTTTATTCATTACATATCATTTCTCAATGTTAAGCTTAATATCAGTCTCATTTCTCTTTGGTTTTAAATCTTATGTTGATCACAAAGACCTAATACTTATTTATAAAAATAATATAAAACATGATTCTAATAAAGTAATGAATTTTATTTTTTTATTTATCAGTCCAACAGATTTTATTAATTAATCATCATTATTATTAGTGGATACCCATATTTGAGTAGACATTCTGTTTATTTATTAAACAGTATATTTATTTATGTCTACCAACCTCAATATTCAAGAAATCTTAAAGAAAAATATGCATTTTTAGGTAGGATTCGAACCTGCAACTCTCTTGGCAGGAGAAATAGTCATTAGATCTTACATGCTTACACTGACTCATTCACAGAGCGTGCCACCAATCAAGCAAAGTTGAATATTCAAGAAATCTTATTAAAGAAAAATATGCTCTCTCCAGTAGGATTCAAACCTGTATCCCCCTTGGCATTCAACTTTGCTTGAATGGCAACACATTGTGGCCAAGTTGGTATAAGCACATCGGTTCTAACACCGGTTTCTCCTGCCAGTGGGGAGGGGACACAGGTTCGAATCCTACCATAGACCACATTTTTCTTTAATAAGATTTCTTAGATATTCAGGTCAGTAGATATAAATAAATATAATGTTTTATAAATAAACAGAGTCTACTCAAATATGGGTATCCACTTATAACATTTAAGTAATAAAAACACGACTCTCTAATGAAAAAAAAAACAAACTTACAGACAGTAAATATATACAAAACATTATATTTCTGTATAAATCTTTGTGACATTATCAACTTTATAAATTGTTTTTGTTATCATTCATATTTTCAAAGTAATAGGTGCTCTGAAAGTAATGCCTCCTATTTAATTCCATAGAATTCCAACAGATACAGGTAGCATAAAAATTTTATCAGTTAGATGAAGTTTTCAGCTACAAACTACTATTTTTCTCTAGTCTCCACCTTTGACTACACTATTTTGCTAATGATGAAAATACCAGCATGTTGCAAATGTAGAAATCTGCACCAGTTAACCACTTTTTCCACACTTAGAGTTACTACTGCTGAAGCCTTACTGTCATCTAACTTTGCGCACATCCAGTTTGGTCTCTACAAACTCACTAATCATGTCAGTGGGTAATATTTTTTTCTGCATGGAGAAATTCAATGAAACACCCTGGCTTCATATGCACTATCATGTCAGATGCCATTACTGCCACTCGACTGATATCTGTAACAATGCAAAAAGTATTTTGACAAGAAAATTTAACTTCTGCCATGCCATCAATAAGTCACCACTGATGTGGTTCAACATAATAAAACCAAGTGTTACTACTGTGGGAAACAACCCTCATAGTTTAGAAAACATTGCAACTGGGATGTTTTTTGATTTTTAATGTTATGCATCCCCAATGTTAGATTAACCTGTAACCACAAAGTTAAATTACATTTAATCCATTTAAAATGACAGAATATTAGATTTTCCAATTCCCACCGCATTGGAGAAGGTAGATAAGTGATTTCTGAATGCATTTGAAAATGTCACTATATTCAAGAATATTGCTTCCTAGAAACATGTTTTGTAAAATTTCTGTATTATACAAACTGTTTACAGAAAGAAAAGAAAAAAAAAAAAAAATACAGAGGCTTATCTAGAATGCTAACCATTTTTGGTTAGCCTCCAATAAAAGGGTTATTTTGTTTAGTATGAAACCTGAACATAAAAACCATGTAAAGTTTTTGTACAAATCTGTAATTGTAGTTGCAATCAACCAATCGCAAAAAAAGAAAAGAAAAAAAAAAAGAAAGAAATATCCTGTATACAGCGAACATAAACCATCCCAGTATTAAATTTAACATTCTTCCCACAGACTGGTCATTTGGCAGCAGAAATGCCAAAATAAAAACTGAAACAATTTGCTATCAGGATGTTGAAATCTAAACTGCATATTTACTGATCTTAGTTGAGATCTGATTCTTGCTAACAGATAAACATCTCCAAGACCTGGAATGTCAGAAAAACTAATACCTAAAATAAATTTTCAGGCAAAACTATCATGTAATTACCACAACAATATATTCTGAAAGTCATCATGTAAAAGAAATTCCTCACTTTTTTTTGGTACCTAAGCTTCATGTGTTAGTAACAATAATTTGCGGTTAAATTAGTATTCATTTTATTATATACTTAAATATTTCTAGGTGTTACTTTCTAAAATATTTTCCAATACTTTAAAAAATTTACCAAGTTTCAAAATATATAGCTTTTCTCATAAAAATAGTTTGTAACTAGTTTTTACAAAATTAATCATGACTGTGCTTGCTTGATTAAACCAATTTTCATCTCATAAGAGCATACAAGTTATATAAGAAACATTTTGTAGTCTTTCTTCAATGGAGCTTTCGTCCAAATATAAAATCATTAACTAAAAGAATGAAAAATCAGATCTGTTTTAAAAAAATATATTTTGGTTTCTTTCAAAAAAATTAGTTGAAATCTTGTTTAGCAAAATATTTACTTAAATGCCACAGACAATCCAAATGAAAAGCAACAAAGATCTTTATGCTGCAACAATATCATAATTTGTCAAGAGTCAAGGCTGAATTCAAAACATCAGGGAAAAAGGCAAAATAAACTAAACAAAAAGTTATAAGAAACAAAAGAACTCTGGTGATTAATAAAGGAGATTAATTGATGAGATTCTCTGTTCAAAGTAGTAAGACAGCTTAATCTCTCCACCCTCTGTCAAGCTATATATATATATATATATATATATATATATATATATATATATATACATATACACACACATACACAATATCAAAATTAGGATAAGATTAAAAAAATAAAGAAATACAGATATAAACAAAGAAAATAAATGATAATACTGAAATAATAAATGTTTCACAGGCCAAAGTTGCAAGAATTAAGAGTAACTAATAAAAAAGAGCAGGTGAAAAAAAAGTGGTGATTCACCTTTAAAATCTAGTTGTGGTGAACAATGAGAAAGAGTTACACCCAATGAAAACAATGTTAAAAACAAAGAAAATTAAAATTTCAGGTTAACTATAGACGTGCTTTATGTAAAAAAAATAAATAAATAAAAAACTGCAATACTTGAACTTTGTGTTAAATGTTGTTACTATAATATTTTTGACCATTTAACAACCTTCTGCAGGTCTAAGCTGTAAAACAAATTTTAAATGACAATAGTCACTAACATCAACAAAATCAGTTAATTTCAACAATACAGGACAGAGCTGATACTATTCACCACCACTTATATATATATTAGAATCATCTGAGTTATATATGTAGAAAGTTTGTAACTCTTAACCTTATAAGCAAAGAAGAAAATCACTTCACACTGAAATCTATAGTGGCTTGACTTGACAAAAAGTTCATGTATGCTGCTTTCTCCAATTTTCTCATTCTCCAGTAGCGTTGCCTATCAACTATCTATCCTGCATCCTCAAAAAGTGTAATGTATGCCCTTCTCTCTTCAGACATGGTCTACCATATCAGATGTGCTCATAGTTTTCTTGTGTTCCAAAAGCCTAACCCTATAGAGATGGCTGGTTTGTCATTATATTCTTTTCCATATTTGCATCGGATGTCATAAATGCAATCTTTTGTAAATGTCTTCACCTATAACACTAGTAAGGAGGTTGCAAAGAAGAGTTTTGCTATTAAAAAAAAAAAAAAAATACCTGATTTTATAATACCCATAAATCCTTTGGATCCTTTTAGCTACACCTCTTCCATGTTATGCTTACTGTAGTTATACAGTTGGTGTCTCTGGGGATAACCCAATTTCTCTTAGAAATAAAACATGGATAGTAGTTATTTTAGAGGATACTATATACCTTAATTCTTCCAGCATCACTAAATCATAGCTGATGAACTTTGCCCAGTGATAAAGGTGCA
This sequence comes from Acanthosepion esculentum, assembly GCA_964036315.1. NCBI lineage: Eukaryota > Metazoa > Mollusca > Cephalopoda > Sepiida > Sepiidae > Acanthosepion > Acanthosepion esculentum. Next base: position 52,498,387 of record OZ038508.1, on the reverse strand, counting down.
AAAAACACTTAACATAAAAAAGATGGAGCAAACCGAACTTCAGGTATAAATACATATTTATTTTTTTTTTACTTCTTACCATCATACTACACACATACGAACCTCCCTGAAAAGGTTATTAAAATGAGGAAGAAAGTAATCTTATTAATGTCCTCCTAAATTATGACCTGTATAGATGGTCTAATGAACTTGTATGTTGATTTGGTGGAGCCAGAGGATTAATATCAGTCAGTCAGTTATGTGCTATGTGTGATACATGCTTAGGCAATCATGTATCTTCTGATACATGACTGGTGAGGCAGATTTTTTTTCCTACAGTAGGTTGCCATTTCTTTCTGCAGTAGAAGGCTATAGAACTCAGTCTGTCCTGCTATTCACCCATAGCGGGGGGGGGGCATACCTTTCTCAAGGGTATTAGCACGTAAGTGAATGTAGTGAATTCGACTGGAATTCGAACTCAGCTCTCTGATTCCTCAATCGGAGATGCTATCCATTACTCCAACATGCCTCCTCAATAATATCACATACCCAAATCAGGCTGTAGGCATCACTTTGAATCTGGGACAAAAATTTAAGAGGAGTGGGGAGTTAAATCTTGATGAATAAAGACTTCATTTGACACTATTAAAAAGGCTAACCATATCAATGTGCACTATTAAGAGTGATGCTGAAATGAGCACCTTCACCTTAATCAGTTTCACAAAATGTTCAAAGTTCTTGATCAGAATATTAGCCAATAAACAAGGAGTATCATGTCAAGCAAAATCAATTCAGAGCAGATTTTTAAAAGTGATTTGACATAATAGATATTGATGTGTTCTAGAGCAAAATCCAAAGTGTTTTCTTTTGTTTTTAACAATCTGCTCCTAATTTTATATATATATATATATATATATATATATATATATATATATATATGAGAGGGAGCTAGCTAGCTTTCTATCTACATTTTGTTAGTTAACTGTAAGTAGGTGGGTACAATGGAATACAAAAAGTTACATTTGATAATTATTTTATCAAATATTTTTTGAATGGATATTTAAAAAAAAAAATAAAAAAAATGAAAAAGTTGCTATTTAATTTTTTTGTTTCTTGTAGTATTGAAGTGGGTCCTAAATGTTTGCATTTCATATTCATCAGTAGCTGTGTGTTATTAGTCATTTAAAATAACTGAAGGCCAAGTGGGGAGGGATCAAATGAAAACAAAAAGAACCATGACAAATGTAAATTATTTATCAGGATTTTTCAGGTTTATACTGCTTTTTATTTATATATGTAGGTTTAAGTCAGTATTATGCTGTTACCTATATGATACAACTGTATTTTAAAATAATATATAAAACTGTTTCACTTACTAAATCCGTTAGGTATGGCAAAAAGTAATTTTTCCAAAGAATACTTATAAATAAGCAATATCATCCAACAAAGGTGATCAAAAATAATTTCTGCCTTTGGTTGGAACTAAGATTTTGATTATAGCACTTGATTCAGATGTAACATCAATGAATTGATCAATGTAAAAGATGGGGTAATAGTATACTGTAACCCATTGAACTTGGTGCTTGTAACTGAAGATCATTTGAAGTGGTTCTTCATCACAAATGTTAAAGAGTTGTCTGAATACTTAAATTCACTGAGTGCCTTTACTTCCTTCCTTTAGAGGGGGACATGAAATTTCATTAAAAGTTATATCAATGTAATGTCCACTCCCTTCAATACAATTTTAAAACTTTATCAGCAACATTTTTATATATTGCAAATAATTCTGGTCTCTTTGTCCTGGTTCTCTCACAAGAAAAGTACTTCTCTGGGCGTGGAGTTCATCCACTGAACAGAAGATTAAATGTAAATTTTATTAATCACCTGGGTAAGAGTCTGGCATGCAAAGAATTAATACATAGAAAAAGAACAAAAGTGAACACACACACACATATATATATATATATATAACTAATAAATCTTCCATAAAGGCTTAAGGGGGAAAAAAATTATAAAAAGCTGATAGAGGTTTGCAAAAGTTGGGAAAATTATAAAATTTATCCATTTTTTAAATATTTTTTTTTTTTAAATGTAACAATTTTATTTTAATCAATGAAACAGGGCCTAATCCTGAGAATTATTAAACAAATAATCATTGAAAAAAGAAAAAAAGAATAAAGGGAAAATGATTACATTCTGAAAATTACCTAATTACATTAGATTTTTTTTATGAACCCATGTGAAAAAAATTAACCAAAAACATACCCAGTTCATTTTTTTAAAAAAATTTTTATAAAATGTATCGTTTCATTTTTATTAAAAAATGGTAAATAAATTTAATTTAATCCTCAGAGAATTACAGAAAATATTGCTAGTCATAAATGTAAATGAAATGACCATTAAAAAGCAAAACCGAATACTTTTAAAATTTATTTTTCTTATGAGAGTGCTAAATTTAAAGAACTAAAATTATATACAGTTTATTTGTTTTTGGTATAAATGAAACAAAAAAAAAAAGTATTAAAACTTCTGAGGCAAATGTGATTCAGGTGTGACAGTTTGAACAGAATACAATGAAGGAGTACTTGATACAGTTTTAAAATGCATCAATAAAAAAAATACAAGAAAAAAAGATTTAAACTGTAATATCCATCGATGAAAAAATGATTTAAAATGGGGTTCAGCTTGCAAGGTTCATTCACAGCAATAAAAATTTTTTAAAAAAAACAAACAATTTGATTCATAGGACCCAACAGTTTTGCATGAAATGAACACCATATACCCTCTTTTTGATTCACTTGCATCTCAAATTGTATGAGCACAAAGATATGAAGTCAACTTATAAAAAGATGAAAGTTTCCCTACAAGATACATTTTTTAAGGTGTTGATTTTCTCTGGATTTTTATCCATTAAAGCTCTCAACTTAGAATTTTAAAAATATTTTTTAATTTTTTTTGTGAAAGACAACTTCAAACCTTATCTTAACCCCACCAAATTGACAGGCATCCTTTTCTTCTTTAAGACTGGACTATTTTGATATGTTTAGGAAGACAACTCTGAGCACAAGATAAAAAAAAAAAACAATACAAAAAACACCACTATGAAATTGTCAGTTTTGAAATGCAGAAAAAGAAACTTCCATTGTTGAAATAGTGACAATTTGAAAAGACATGGAATAAAAAACTAATTATCATATACAAGAAAGAAATATATATTTATAAAAAGAAAAGATTAAATTTTGTTTACATACTAATTTTTATCAAAATAGTTTAAAAATAAATGAGATACCAGCAGTTGAAATTGAAGGAAATTTCACTATTTTCACAGTGTAAACTATAGCAGTTTGGGATACCTACCTACTTCTAGTAGAATTTTTATTTTTCAATCACAACATACTATTCATTAAACACATTTTAAATTCAATTACTATGCAAAATTAGGTTAGTATACTAAATTACAGTATTTAAATTATATAAATATATCCTTGTGGCAATAATTTCCATTTCTTTCAAAATTGCACAAATTAAATTAAAACAACTAGAGACAACAGCATACTAAATGATGACTTGTAGAAATGAACTCAGATGATGCATGTATGGAGTAATAGGTAAAAAGGTAGTGTATCTGTAGCAGTCATGAGATGTGGACAGGATTTAACCCCATTTGGCCATGGAGTGATACAATAATGTAATTGCCAATGACTGACAAGGATGGTAACTAACTAACAAAGGAGAATATTGCAGCAAATAACAACTTCAACACCAGTACTGCTTACCCAATTAGTCAATGCACTGTACAGCATTTGTAGTCATTGACCAGCAAGGTTACCATGATTAACACCATGAAGTCAGTTACTGGTGTAAGGTGCATTTTGTTGGAGTTCACAAGGACCACTAGTGAAACTGGGGCCTATCTTGACAGATAGGACATACATGTGACTATTTCCCAGGGATGATGGTCTGATCCAGCAAGATAATTGTGGCAAAATCAGCTAATTTCCAAGCACTCCTCTTTAAACACCATTGGGCATATATGAGACATCTCACATCCTTTACTAACTTCCCTGCAACTACAGTAAACAACTCGGTTATAGGCAGCCCAGCAGCATGGCCTGAATAGATATGATTCCAGCATCTTGTAGACTCCATAATAGATGAGCTACATGTTATTAGGTCGCCATTAAATTTTTTGGCACATTAGCTTATATACAAATTACCTGAAAAGCTTTGAACATTTCTCACAAACAAAAGAATAATCAATGACATTTATGACATCTCAACTGATATTTAATGGGTCCTATATAGATAAATTTAAGCATACTTTGTATAGGATGAATCTGAGAAGGGATGGCAGCTCATTTTCAAAATCTCAACAGCAACTACCACTAATTATGCCTCAACAGATATTTTGCATAATTCTGCTTCTATAACTGGTCTTCATTGAAATGAGTTATCTCCCCCAGACCAGTATTTGATTTACACACAGCTACATTATATTATTCATCCGTCTGATCACATATCCAAGATAGACTTTTATCAGCTGGCAATTTGAGTTAAATCTAATTTGGAACTGAAAGTTGAATCTTATATCAAACAATGTGTTCTTTCAAACTGACCTAGTAATTGTAACATTTGAGCCCAGTGTGGTGGAAATATCTTTTCAGGTTTAAATGTTAAGACAATATCTGAGCAATTTGTAACAGACCTTGAAATTACTACATTATAGCAATATTGGGGGAGAGGAACAATGCCATTTTTTCTTTTTTGTTGTTTACATTAGAAAAACAAAACAAAAAAAAAAACAATTTTTTAAATACATTCACTGACTTAATTATAAGATGTGCCAAAAAATTAAAAAAATTTATTGTGTGTGTATAGTATTATGCTTCCTCTTAAGAAAAGAGTACATTCCATTATTTCTAGTTGAAGTTTTCCACTGTAATGTGATAACGATTATCACTGATCTAATATATGAAAGTTAAGACTGATTATAGTTAAAATCATGAATTGAGATTTAATTATTTTAAATCCAAGTACAACTATCCAGGCTTGTTTTATATAACATTCATTCTTTGGGCAAACAGCCAATTGCAGCTTTGGTACTAATTTTACACTATCCAAGCGTTTAAAAGTTTCCCTATGTAAATTTCATATATATATATATATATATATATATATATATATATATATATATATATATATATATATATCTGCCATTCATCCTTTTCTCCAATTTTGATTAATACCTAACATGTAATCAGAAAATCTCAAACTATTAGTGGGCACAAACTATCTTTAGAAATTTGAAACCTTTAAATTTTTTTTCAATAAATTAGTTCAGATTAATTTTTATAACCCTGCAATTGACTGATTTCAATGAATTAAGTGTTACAATATCCAAACAGAACAAGATCTAAAACAATCAGGTTTCAGTCAATTGTTAAATTCCATATTTTATAGAGGTTAAGTTATGATTTCGATATAAAAAGTCAAATGTTTAATATACATTTCTTGTTTCTCCCAATCTGAGCATTTTATATATATATATATATATATATAAAAAAAGAAACTATGTTCATAATGAACCAAAATTAAAAATTATCTTTATTTGAACTATTATTCTGTTACAATTCTCATGTTCCTCTCAATGCAGGTGGATTAAATCCCGACCTTTGAACAAGAAAAGGTGTTAATTTGTTCATCAATTTGTTAACAGAATCATACAACTGTAATCATAGTGTTTTTCTTTTCTTTTCTTTTTTTAAATTTCAAAAGAAACAGAATTGCTAATAGATTCAAATGAGTATGATTTATTGAAAAGTAAGAAAATACTTTGCACTGAGATACGATAATATAGAGGATTGCTCTATGCAAGACAATCTTTATTCATTAACTTAATGGCTGGACACATTCTAGTCTCCTAAAATTAATGATATTGAAAGCTATTTGAATAACATCTAAAATTCAACCCAACAATTAACTTATTCATATGGTTTAATTAAGCAAAGCAAATTACTATTTATTCATCAATTATCAGGAATCTTTTGTATTCTAGTTACTGATAATGGTACTTCTAATGAACATGTTACAGTAGTTTTGGAATCAGGCCAATACCACATAAGGCTAAACTATTAACAGTTATGTTAACTGGTAGATTAAGATGCTGTCTATTTTCTGCTTCTTGTTACTAACCTGATAGCTGTCAGTGGAAATGCTGAGCAAATATTATTGCATGTTAAAATTGGATTTGAGATTTTTCTCTTTATCTTCAAATTTTCAATTACATGGAAGAGCAGACAAAAATAAGACATCTTAATTGGATTTAAAGATTTTTTATAAACAGGCATAGAATGAATATTAACATTACAGAAAGTGACCTCATGTTTATTGTCAGAAACAAATAAAATCCCAAGTTTGAAGATAAGTAGGTAAAAGCTGTATGTGCTTATAGCAAGTTAAGTTTCAGCCAGGTGATTAGCTTCCCAATCCCACCCAGTGCCCATGGTATTCAATATCTACTTATAAAATCAATCACGAACATTTGCTCTTGTGACACTTGGAAAGATTAGCATGCTTCAATGAACTCAAATTAAGGAATGCTCCCACTCTTACCAACATCCTGCTACAATCTAGTTTTCTTAATACAAACTGGTCCAAAACTAAACTAGTATTCTACAAAGAATTTTGAGTTTTTGCCAAAGAGCAATGACATACACCTACTTCCTCTAACATTACAATTCCATTTTACTGTTCCTAAACAGGTAGATCAAATTCTATTCCACCATAAACCTTTAAAAAAATAAAAATGAAAAAAATGAATTACCAATAGAGAAGATTAAAGAAAAGACAAAATGTTAAAGTTTACACAAACATATATAAGTAACTGCAAGCAAAAATAAGTACAAATAATTACCCTGAAAACAAACATTATTTCATTTGAAATGAGGCTAAAAATATTTAGCTGCAAAAAGGCAAGTTACAAGTGAAATATTTGGGAAATTCCAGAGACAGAAAATATTTGACAAAAAAGATTTAAAAAACAAACAAACAAACAATGCTTGAACTTGTAAACTTAAATGAGCCCTAACAACAATCTAACACTAACTGATTTTGCCAGAATTTATGAAGGACAAAAATCAAGTTGCATTAGGCATGAATTTCAACATGTTTTAAGTATTCATTAAATGGAATAAAATGACAAGTCAATGTCAAAAGATCTTTGTATTTTAAACAAATGCAGGTTATTTTCTTGGGCCTATTTCTGCAGCTTTAGAGAAACAGCACAAAATAAACTGTAACCGATTCAGTTTTTGGCTCTGAAACTGACAAAAAGGCAGATAACTTACTTTATATTCAAGGGCTGATCAAATTCAACAAATATCATTTCCAAGCTTATAAAATTCTACTACTTTTATAATATAACTACATCTAGAAAATCATATAGAGAGAGATGCTTTAGAGAAAAAAAAACAAAAAAAAAACAGCCTGACCCAAATATCAGATTGCTGTGTGTGTGTGTGTGTGTGTGTGTGTGTGTGTGAGGGGGTTCTTGAGCATGCCAAGAACTTTTCAGCACCACCCATAAGACTTAACAGAAAATAAATTCAAAGCTAAAATTAAGCTGCTTACTCAAAGATTTTATACAATGGCGACAAAGCAATAGAATGATATCCTTTTGAATTGAGAAGGTCTCAGAAAATCCCATTGTATGCAGACAATTAGTATTCTGCAATTTCTATACATTTTTTTATTCAAATAAGGAGTATGTTGGGAATTGGTCTAGATTATTTCCCAAAATCTGACTAAACATCAGAATTGTTTTTTTAGAATCCCCTCTAGATTGGGCCAAGAATTTCCAGCCATCCTCCCATACATACATACAGGTTTTTTCAGTTATTTAAAAATATAAAATATCATGCTGTGTCAGAACAAAAATTGTGCACAAATATTTCAAATGCTTCGAAGTCTTGATAAACCATTTTGCCAAAATTAACCAAGTGCTTAATATTTCCAAGGAGAGAATTATGCAGAACAGCAAAATATCTGACAACAAGCAAATCTCAGCAGTCACACTTTTATACATGAAGGCAAATCGAACATAATGAGCACCCCCCAAAAAAGACACTTATGAGCACTCAATTACACAAATGAAAAACAGTAGCAAATTGTTTTTATCTGAATTGCACACTAAGATCATTTAAAGAGTCTGTGTAAAAGCAGCTCATTTCTCATAACAAAAAAAAAGGAAAAAACTCAAAACATTTCCATCATTAACTGCATTTTAATACAATGTAGAATTAGTTCCATAATTGCAAAATAGTTTGTTTTTGTTTTTTGTTTTTTCTTAAATCATTTTTGTTTCTTTACGAGATGTTAAAAAACAAATTAAGTTATTTTGCTTCAATATCTGCAGTCATAAAATTTGTAAACAAATTTTTTTTTCTTTTCTGACAAAGAGATTCAACAGTATTTTTTTTTTTTTTTTTGCAAGATAAAATATGATTTAGGAATTTTGATTAGTATTTACTTTCATTGAATTTTATTTTTTAGTTGCTTTTTATTATTGCACCTTTTTACTCAAACTAAGTCTACAACAGTGAGTAGAAAATGGTGTAGGATCAGAATTAAAGAATAAGTTCTTTTTGAAATTCAAACTCCTGTTACTTTTGCTTTAGGTAAGCCTGGTAAATGCGAGCTGATTTTAACTAGCTAAGAGAACAGAACAGATTTTCAGAAGACCAAATCTAGCCTATAACTTATCATGCCATTCCACAATAGTTATTGGTACTGTATTTGGTTTCATGCTGATACTAGTACCAGTAGCAGCAAGATTACTTTTGAAATAAATATAACACTGCTACTACTGACACTGGTAGGTATTATATTTGATTTGAAGCTTTATTTTCTTTTTGTTTACAGTTACAAACATTTTTATTGAAAAAATACAATTAAAAAGTCAATTACTTCACTTCTTCAAGCAAGCAAATTTTTTTAAAAACAATTTAATGATTTTAATGATTAAAATAACAAATATTTAATAAAAATGCAATATTGATTTTTGCATATCTTTTTTATATATACAAGAATCTAGTTTCCAGTTCATCCTGCATTTGCAAGAACTATAAAAAATGACATGGCTAAATGCTTCAAAAAATTGGAATTTGGCTCCAGAAATAAATATTTATGCCAGTTGTATTATGTATGCTCAATTTGAAGAAATACTAAGAATTTATTCTTTGCTGTTAAAAAAGAATTATTTTTTTTTAAATATTGTTTACCATGAAGTCTTATAAAATTAAACTAAAGAAATTATTAAATTGCAAAGTAGGGTTTTTGTCAAACAAATCAGCTTATTCAAATTTTATCGACTGGTTTGTGAAATTGAATGAAATGTACAGTTTGTAAACCTCAATAAAAAAAATGTTAGTGATAACTTCAACAATACTAAATACTGTGAGGATTTCAACATGTGTCATCACATTGTAAAATATTCTAGTAGTTTAAATTTAATAAATTTTAACCATAACCTCCTCCTCCTCCTCACTTCTTCAGTAAGTAGCAGTAACCCATGGGATAACCATTTGCAAGTAATAAAAAGTCATTTGGATATAAGGGATTACAGAACTAGAAACAGTGAGCAACAATACCATTTGAAGGTCAATGGATAGGAAGAATAAATGTCAGCCAACAGAACAGAGGTGAAAAGGGAAGACCCCATCACATAATATACTATTTCCTACAAACAAGAGAAGTAATGAGTAGCTGATATGTTGCCACTGCACTGACACTTGAAACAGGTGACACTGATGCTGACATACAGATCTATTAAATAGATAATGTATCATGATACAAGAATATTCTAATGAGTTTAGAGGTGATGGAATAGATTAACCAAAATCTATACCCTTTGCAGCAGTGAAAACAATTTTTAAGCTCAGAACAAAGTACCATTAGAAGTTTGTGATATGAAAAAGCACAGTAGCATCCTATGAAATGAATGGCAGAGTTTTATTTATTTGTGTAAAAATGTCAGTTTTTCTACTCTATATTTGAAATCTATCAACTGGAAAAGTTAACCTAAAAGAAAAATGCTTGTAGATAAATAAGAATCATGATAATTTTATTAATATTTAAAATATCACATCAATCCATATCCATGCAACTCTTAAAGAACAGATATTATAGATCAAATATTAAATAAAAATGGTATACAATTCAAACTGTTTAACAGATAAAATGTAGCACAAGAGTTATGAAGGTCAGATAAACAAACATATCCAACTTTAGTCCCATTCAAATGTAGTCTTTGTAGCAAGCTGAAAGTTTTATGAAAGGTAGCTGAAAATTAATTTTTATACCTACAAATAAAATTTGATATAGAGCCTTCTTGTAAATGAACTAATTAAGAATTAAAATGCTAAGTAAACTTAGATATTATAGAATACCAGACTGAGAATATGTAGATATCATAGAAACTGTGCCTTCAGAATCAGGTAGTCAAGTGGGTTAAGGTTAGCTTAGCCCATATGTTGGGTTAACCTGGCTCTAGACAGAGGTGTTTATCTAGAACTACAGAGGTGTTTATCTAGAACTGCAGCAGTTTTTCCCTGAAAGTTTGGATAGAATAAGGCACATAAAACATTAACACACAAATAACAGTATATAGAGAAAAAGAGTATTTGGTGAAAATTAGTAAATGTCTGCTGCCTCTATACTGAAAACTGGATTATATTAACAGAGTTAATTGGGGGGGGGGGTCTATAACTAACAAATTTTGGCTGATGATGAATATTCTGTGGCATTTTAACAACTTAACAGTAGACAAGAGATGTCCCAAGAGGTTCCCAATATTTAGTTAAAGCACTTGATATTCTTATATTGGCCATTCAAAGTACCAAAACACACTTTGAATGACAACCAACACAAAACATTCTAAGTATTACCAGATGTAACTAAAAGTGTAAAGTTTTATTTCCAGAAGATATTTATTGGTTTGTGGCATAAAAATCATATAAAACACTCAAGAAGGAATGAACTTGTTGAACCACAGGAAATATCCAGATTTTATTCATAGTACCAATATTTATATTAAAACATTTTCAATCATTTTCCATGACATTGAAAGATTCGAATTAACAGCACAAAGCATCAGAATAGATTCTTTAAAATGCTAAGATTTTGCTACTTTCTTATAACCATTAATGGAAAGCATAACATTTCTTCTAAACTTGATGAACAGAAACAAGTATTAAGATATTTAAATGTACATTGCTCTTAGACAAAACAGTAACCAAAAAGTCTTATTGGTGGCTGAGAAATTTGTATACTTCCAATAGACACCAGTGATAAAAGAATTATGAATGAGAATTTTAAAGACAATCAACCTCCAATTACAAGATCTGTCTGTGTACCTCAAAGTCATCTACTTATACCTTGTGCCAAACTTAATATAAACAATTAGCAATGATTGAAAAAAATACTAAAAGCCAACTACTTCCTTTCTGAAATTACAAGTACTATTTTAAACAATGTTAAAACAGATTTTTTTTTTTTTTTACATGTACAAGGATATGTCTTGAAGATAAAACAAATACAGAATATAAAAAGAAAGCATATGATAATAATAAATAATAATTAAACTAACTTGAAGAAGAAAACATAGAAAACTACAATTGTTATATCTTCATATAAAATCATGTAACATTTCAATAATTGGCTCACACATCAAGTAATATGAACTGTTCTCATGCTGGCTTATCGTCTGAGGAACAGTAACTAAAAGGCTATTTTGAGAAAATACAGGTCTGAATATCATCTGGTCTACACTTAGGTTATGAAACAATTTACTTTATTGTATAATGTAGTGTAGAACTGTTATAGTACATAAAAAAATCTCAAGTTACCTTGTTCATTAATTACACACAAACAAGATTACTCAGAACTGTTTTAGTTAAAGTAAATGACAATTCTTTCAAAACTAATTTGCTGCAGATTGACATGCAGATGAAGAAAGGTTAAATAGGAAGAAAAAAATAGTGGTGACATTTATAAAAGAAAACAAAAAACAATCACGATTATAGAATTCCTATATTTATGTGGCAGAAAATATTTCCAATCATTTCATTTTTTCACTGATTTAAAAGAAAACCTGCTCATTTAATATATGAAAACATCAAAATGTGATACTGGAATTTCTGAATCAAACAAAAAGGGAAAGAAAGACAGTAGAGGAAAGAGTCTACTAATTTGATAATTGTTAAAATTTGCAGGAAGATTGATTGAAAAGTTAAGAAAATTAAAAACGAAATGTATTGAAAAATCATTTTTCAAAGTAGTAAGTGAACTCCTAAGCAGTTCCAAGAAGAATTGAACCCAAATTTAACTAGCCAGAATTCAGTAAGATTGAGCAAAATCAAGATTACCCATCCTTCCCCACAATGAGGAGACCCTTAGTGTATCCTCAAAGATGTCAAATAGAAAAACATGGATGGTCACCAAAATAACATTTAAAGATTGTTTTGGACAACAACAAAAAAAAAGGAAAGAAAAACCATCTGATTTGAATGAGCCACACAGAAGAAAAGAGTCCCTACAAAGATAGAAATCAGCCAGATGGGTTTGTTCAATTTAATTTCTGTGACACTCGTCAAGAAATATTTATATCTGACATTAATTCGGATTCCTTTGGATAAAAGTGATAAAGAAAAATTAATTACTATTTTGGAGTGACCATGGCTGTGTGGTCTTGTTGACTGAGAAAAGCATAAACAGAGGAAAGATAACGTTTTTTTAACACTAAAAAGATTGGAAATATTTTTCTTTCACACCCATGACAATTCTTGATATTGGCTGGCAGGGGGACAATCTGGATGGGCTCTAAACAAGACCCTGATTTGGGGAAATCACAACAGGGGACAATCTAATAAAGATTAATTATTGAAAATCCCTTTTTGCCTATGCATTCTGAAAGTTTTCGGATTTGTCACAGAAGTGGCTCACAGTGGGCCAAGGTTAGAAGGTGAGAAAGTGGGAGAAGGAAGAGAGAGAAAAAAAAAGAGAGCAAGATTAGCACTGCCTGTATGAAGCAATGGTGCAAGATGAGATGTGAAGGAGTTGGAGTTAAGTGATCGCTTTATTCCTCTTAAAAGTGAGCTGGACAACCCTAAATTTTTTTTTGGGGGGGGGGGTACAAAAAATGCTCTAGTTTACATATTTTGAGAATATGGAATTTTAGGAAGAGGTTGATGCTAAGGGTGGAAGATAACCAAACCCCAGACCCTGGTCAACCCCACCCCTGCCAGACACAGAACTCCATATAAGCTGGAGGTTTAGACAACTTGGAGAGTCCCCACACTACTACTACTGGAATTCACACCATTTGTCGAGAACTCCTGACCAAGACCTTGTGCTGGCCCTGAAAACCAGAACTTAAAAATTATAATTACTACTAACACAAGATGCAAATTCCAACGGGGGGATCACAGTGTCATTTGTCTATAACACTAGTGGAAAGAGTTAAAACCATTGTCTACAACAAATCATATATAAACCAAATTGTTGTTACATTTTTAACCAGAGTTAATTCTTTATTTCAAAGAATGCTTTTATTGTGTGTAGCTCCCAGCCATCAACCTGTCTTCATATCAGTTTGCTTCATCACCCTCCGAGATCAAAAAACACAATGTGGCAGAAGAGTGAATGGTCAAAAACAAACGCCAGCTAAGTAGAGTGGAACCATGCCCATCATCATGATACTGGCAACAAACCAGCAATGCATTAATGAATGAGGAGTCAGCTAGATGGTAACCAAAGTGGTCTGAAGAAGCTTGAGTACTAACGTGGAGATGTGGGTTACAAAAATAATTTTAATATATATAAAAAAAATCTTTCTAACATTGTATTGAGTATAAGCCTGTTAAATTTAAACAATCTCCTGATAACAGGATTATTAATTTTATCATACAAGAGTCAAGGATAAATATGAACTTGGCATAGAATTTCTTGTGTTAAGTTTGGGTACTTGTTTTAAAGTAATTAATTTTTTCTTATAGATCACTGATAGATTATCAAGTCTTATTGTGGCACCAGGTCACACTAAGCTTAGTAAATATCTACATTTTGAAGTCAAAATGCATGCAGAGGTGAATTTGAAAATTATCGACAAGAAACCAAATTTGAAATCATTAACTTGACAATTAAATGCTCATCTCTAAAAAATTAAATAGCTAAGATAATTGAATGATATTCATGCAATTCTGCTTAGGAGCAAAGCATAAAAATTTCTTTCCCATAAATTTCAGCAGATCTAAAAATGTTGATAATTTATAGGAAAACAGTTTAAGCTATTAGAACATTTTAACAAATAGCCGAAAGTTAAACATTATTTACTTCATTGAACATTTAAGAATTCTAGTATAAAAAAAATTAAGAAGCATTTAACTGTCTATATTTCCGAGATGAGGTATTGTAATTATTTACACTATTTACATTGTTCGAACTCTCGTCTTCATCCTTGTTGCCATATTCATGACATTTCAGCTGTTATACTCTCTGGCCTCAAGGACACATGGCCTAGTGGATAAAACCATTGGTTGAATCCAGTGACTTGAACCCACAAAGTTGTGAGTTCAATACCTAGCTACAGCAGATGTGAACAAAAACTTGGAGAGTTCAGTTCAAGGGAAATAACTGATACTGAGATCTGGAAGAGGCATGGCACATGGAGCTAGGCAATCTACCCTGGTGGATGAAATAAAGTGTTCGGTTCAAAATTCCAATTACCTGAAGAAGATCAGAACGTACAATGGCCGAAACGTCATGTATATGGCAACAAAGATGAGGATAACAGTCCGAACAATGTAAATAGTGTAGATAAGCATTTAACTATTTGATATTTTGCTTTGAATTGCTCCTTTAAACTTTCACTTCAACCAGTCAGAGTTGGTAACAATTACCACAAAGTGAAATAGGATCATAAATAAGAGAGTACTGTTGAGAGCAACAAGACAGGGAGATGTAATTCCTCAGGATTTGATTTAATTTCTAATTCAACATTATTTCTTATTACTATATATATTTAGTGGATACACATATTCGAGTACACATCCCTGTTTAAAATAGTGTAATTAACATCTCCCAGCCTGGGTATTTGAAAGACTTAAGAAAATTAGCAGAGTTCAAACTGGTGTCATCCTACTGGAGAAAATCACCTTTAAACTAGTTGTACTATAGACGGTTCAACAATGAAAGAGTTCACAACAAAACAAGATTCAATTACTCTAAGAAATACCAAAATAAATTTTAACATATATAGGCTTTGAAAAGCCCCAACAGGAGATGTGCATTTCTTATAAAGGATAATTAAGCTTTGCTGTGAAGACATTCATATGGTTAAACAGTCTAAATTATACTTATCTGCAGGTGGTTTCAACTTTTTCTTTATCAAGACTTTCAGATGCCCAGACCAGTAGACATCAATTACACTGTTAAAACAGGATGTCCACTCAAACATGTATCTATTAAATATGTTTATAGAAATAAGAAACAGGAAGATGTGAAGTATCATGCTCATCCATGTCATTAAGAGACAACACAAAGAGAGATATGGAATGTGATATTAACAGTTTTATTATATCTATTTAAATATTTTAATGTTTTGATTACAGTGAACTATTTCAAATTATAAGTACAACTTAAAACAAAAGTTTACCTAAATTAAAAAACACTATTTTGATTATTTTCTACAGAATTATAAACAAGAAAATTTAGACATTTCATTTAGTAGACTTGTAAAGGTTTCCTTTTCCTACAATCATTTCAGGCATTAAAAACGAAAAGGTATAAAAATAAATAAAAAAGGCATGTAGGCTGTTCTGTATACAGTGGAAGGAATTCTACCAACATTTCAAAAGAAACTGAAACCTTAGTTGATACAATAGTTCATTTGGATGAAAGAATAAATATTGACAGGGAATAAAAATAAATGCAACTTGTTACATAAAATATAGTAGAGAATAGTTGAAACAAAGATACTGCTTTGCTTATTTAGTAGAAGTTTTGGGATACATCAGTGAAGTGGCATTTATCAAATAAATTTCTACTTTGTCCAAGCACTCGAGAGAAAGGTTGCTGATAAAAAGCAAAATTTAGCACAACTAATTTGGCCATAAGCCAAAAGCAAAAATATCACCAGATGGTGCATTTGACCAGCTTTCAAATCTATAAGGAATGTATATATATTTTTTATTACCCCTATCCCTCAGAAGATATATTAAACATATAAATATAGAGTATTATTTTTATTGTTCATCAGATGAAGCATTGTCAAACAATAAAAATTACTCTGGCTATTAATCTGTAGCAGTGAGTAGGTAATACAGGATCAGAAATAAAGGATATGTTCTCATTGCGATACAATACACACCTCTTTTGCCTCCTGTAAGGCAAAAGAAACAAAAATTCAAATTGTCTCTCACTGCTGTAAATTGAAAGCCTGAGTAAAGTTTATAAACAGCTGTTACATTATAAGTGTCATAAAAACAACACTAAACACTAAATTCTTCATATGTAAAATTTTTGTTTATTCATCTCTGGACTTCATCAATATCAGCATAAGAGCATGCTTTTGAAGGAGATTTCTTTGAACATATATTTTACCACAAAGGTGCAAGAGAGACGTTCATTTTCCTCTCGAGTGAAAGGCTTACACAAGTACATTATCCTGTTATACAGTTGCCCAACATGTACACATCCAGAGTACAGTTGGTTCAAGCATCTGTTTACATGTCAGAGGCAGATACTGACATCTTGTGAAACACAAATTTGCACCTGATGGCTATGAGGTTACTTTCTGGGTCAACTCTCTGATGTATCTGGCTCTTCTGAGGCTCTAGTCTGACACGGAGTGAAAAGTTTAGTTTAGTATCTCTTAGAGCAAGACCAGTACATATTGGGATGACCACATACCAACTTAGAACAAAGATTCCTGATTGACATTAATTTTGATTCAGATCATTTGTCATTTCTTGGCAAGAATCTACTACACAACTAAGAGATAAAAGTAAATACTAGTCAAAAATTAACATTCACTTTAACTTATTACCACAGCCTTCCTTAATTTTGTCAAATTCAGTCCTATTGATAATCTGATTTGTAACAACAACCATTTTCTGCATCAAAGAAAAATATACAAAAGAATTAACAAATCTAATAGCATTATATTACAGAGGGTTCGATAAAACTGAATCAGTCAGCAAAAAGTATCATTTCATAAGTAGACTAATAAGGTTTTTCAATGTAAAAAAAAAAAAAAAAAAAGTAAAAATGGAATAGCTAAAATACTATATTGAAAAGGGGAAACTTGACACTGACCAACAAAAAGGAATGGTAAGGAAAGTTTTTATGATAGAAACATTCAATATTTAGTGTACTTGTATAATAATATTTACATATACCATGATCAGTATTATAATCTAATTTTCTAGAGAATTATAACAAAAACTAAAGATAGTTCAACTCAAAAACATTGCAAGATCATATAGGATGGTCACAAAAAAATAAATAAATAAAATATAAAAAAACAAATCACATGGTTGAAGAGCTGATAAATTATTTTAGTTGATTAATCATCTTGATTATCAAGATTTATTTTACTCTAAACAAGTGATGATTGCTAATAATGAACAATTGTCATTAAGAGAACTTTCAGATTATGATTCAAGGTAATTTCTCAGAAATATGCCATAACTAATTATTTTATCAAACAAAATCAGTCACAGATTTCTACAAACTTTTACCTTAAACAACTTGGGGAGGGGAATTTGAATTTAATGTAATTTGGTTATAATCTTAATTAAGCAGAGCAAATCAATGACAACATTAAAATCATTTCTTTAACCCAAAATAAATACTCTCACGTGTTTATTAGTAGCAGATGTCAATATAGATGTTAATACTTTATATAAAAAAGAGAACCAGAATCAGTACACTCCAAAGTGTGATGGAATCTTTTGGTTCATATGATTTGACAACAGGATTAATTAAAGAAGGTATGCAAATAAGGATAATCATTTGTTTTAGAAATAAATGTATATTCTCTACATCTTTGTTTTTCTCATGTTTTAGATGGTTAATTCTCCAGCCTTTAAGTAAGTTCTAAGCCTTTTGACAAGACAGCACTTGAAGATCAAAAACTTTAACAATGGGTGTGTGTATGAATCAGCATGTCAATTATTTTTTTTGCCAATCACTAGTACCTGTCATCTTAGATGGAAACAACACATTAATGACCTTTTGATCAATAAGTTCAATTTTAATTCAGATAAATGTCTTGCATTTATATTTACCAAAAAGGCCACTTCAATTCCTAGTCAGCAAAAGTAAAAGAGAAAAATGAACTTTCACCAGTAATTGAACTGCATTTAAAAATTATCACTCCAATGTTTTATATATCCTTTACTGACACAGATGAGAAATGAGTGTATTATCACTCAAATTTAAAAAAAAGAAAGAAAGAGAATTTTTTTATTTCACACATTTATCACATCTTGAAATTAAATCTGAATTATTCCTCTATCATACTATACATAAATTGGCATCATAAAATGGGTGTCTAGTTCAATAGTTTGCATCAACCACAAATTAAGTTTTTGTCATACTGTGTTTCATTCAACAATTCTGCTAAAATAAGAAGTTTTTCTTGGTCAGGCAACAGTATCAGGTTCAAAGAAACTTCATTTACAGTTTTTTTTTTTTGCTTGACACTGATTATTATTATTGAAACTTAAAGGAGGAAGATGAAAGATTTGACAATCAGTTGAAGGAACACCACCTGAAATTTCTAACTGAAACAAAGATCAGAATGCTAGTTTAAATAATTCATATAACACTTCACATGATAAATTCTGACAACATCTGGTTTTAAAATCACCAGATTCTTTTGCTTATTATCAGTAACATGTGGAGGTGGGGAGGAACTTTTATTATTGGGTGATTTTTTTTTATGGCAGGTTGATTTGCATTTTATTCTTACCGATAAAGTGCAAAATGCTGGATTTTTAATTATTTTTTTTATTTGCTAATGTAATACTTTGGAAAAGGAGTAGGGTAAAAAGTGAGAGATTCAAAAGCAACGCAAAAAGGTAAATCAATGCTATAAACATTTCTATAAATGTCAATCTATTGTTAATATGTGAGAGAAAGGGAATACAACATTTTTTCAACTGCCTAATTCCCTACCAATCTTAGATTGAATGGATCACACCAAGGATTGAATTCTAGGCCTTAAAGCCTTTAATCACAAGCTGAAATTCCTTAAATTGTCTTGGTGCTAAAGAAGCAAACTTTTTCTTTCTTTTTGCTTGTCTCTTAGAGTGAACAGTATGCCAGCTATTTGAAACATGTCACTGACATACTGGTAATAAACCTCTTGAAATATTATGAAAGCTGCTACAAATACATTTCAATACAAAATTGGACTAAATAACTGCAGAATAATATTTGCTAGATTAGAAACATGAAATCCCCCTCCACTCCACTACACTCAATATTAGAACTTTATAAAAGCTGTAAATTTAAATTTTAGGAAATATCACTTGTAGGTTTGGCACAAGTGGTGAGGTATAAAAAAAGAAAGGAAAAAAAAAAAAAAAAAGTCAATGATTTTTAACTTTCATTCAAAAGTGGTGAAAAACACTTCACATTACAAAAATATTTTTGTTCTTAAATCAATACTCAAAAACATTTTAATACCTCAAAAGGAAATGCCTAACTCAGATAAACATTTTGCTTGCCTTTACTTTTTAAAAGAACTAATCAACTACTGGTTTAGAAAAATTAACATCTTACAATAGAATTCACACGTAAAAATTCTCTTCAATCTTACTAAAATAATAAGTGTTCTAAGAAATATAGCATTATCTTTGAGTAAAATACCTAGCCACAAAAAAGTATTTTATGAAATATCCTTCTTTCCCATAAGTTCAAATACAGTGATACTAAATCCCACTGTAGTAGAGGATATCAATATGGAAAGTTGTATAGAAAAAAATGCTTTTTGTAAAGCCTGATGGCTGATTCAGTGATGAAGAGAATGCATGTTCTGGTCAGAAAAGCTCTATTTTTCATAAAGAGTTAGAGCTGGTGGCAGAAATTCACCAGATATCAATTCTGCCAACAATCATTGCACCATCATGAACTGAGTATCGAAAATATCCTCTTTGACTAGTACAAAGAATAGTGTTCTTGACTACATTTAATGCAGGAAATTAATATGACAGTACATTCATTTGAAGTTGCTTACAAATTTTATTATTAATTTATATTTTAATATTCTTCAGGATACAAGGAGACCAAGTTTAAATATTTGTAATATCACTATTCTTGTTTAATAAACATTAATAAGAAATTTAAAACATAGGTTTTGTTAAAATTTAATTATTGTTGTCATTTCATTTTTTTTTTTGTGGCGATTGGTATCCAAACTAATCAATATTTGTTTTTTCTATCTTTGTTCAAGGATTAAATAAAAATAAATGCAAATCCAGTATAAAAAAAAAAAAAAAAAAAAAAATTATATATATATATATATATATATTTTGAATAACTGATAAAAAAATCCAACATAGCCACTTTTATCCCAAGTAGCTCATCAATAACAAAATGAATATAGCCAATATATACTTCTTGAGGTTTTAACTTTGAATCTTCTAATCTCTTCAACACTTGTGATCAGTCTAAATTACAATTCAGAACAGTTTTCAGATAATTTAACATTATAAAGAAAAAAGAAAGAGCATTCACTAGAATAAAGCAATGAATAGAAAATGACAAATCTTCAAAGATTTGTATACTTGATGAATTTTAAAGAATGTCCTACAGATTAAATATGGCAAACATACACAGAGAAAAAAAAATTAATTCAATATTTACAACTGCATTCTATTTTATTTTTATAGGATATTTTTTTTAAAAGAAAAAAAAGGTTTATTTATTGCTGTACATAATAAACAAGTCTGCATAAAAAAAAGTATTAAATTGCAACAAAGTTTCATTCAGGTTCATCTTGACTCGTAATCCACACTAACAAAAAATCAATATCAATCATTGATTGCTGAAATGAAAGTTTCACAAGAACAGATGAAAAGATCAGCCAAATGCAGACACTTGACCTTGAATGTTAACACAAGAAGGGGGGGCATCATCCCAGCAACCTATTCTATGATATTAGCATGTTAAGCAATGTGATTTATACTTTCAAATACATTTAACAAATTAAAGATTTTAGAGTGAAATTGAAAATCTGAACATTTCTAACATTAAAAAGACTTATGTCATGGCTATTTGGGGAGAAAGAGAAGGAAGGAAAAAAGGTGTAAACAATAGTAATTATCAGAAAACTGCATTACTTTGAATATTTATCATTTAATGAATGAACTACAACAAAGTCTAAATATCTACTACTGTCAATAAACAAATATAAAAACTATTGACTTTTTAAGTCCTAGGATCTTAAATTAAAAATGTCCTAGCTTCAATACTTACATGAAATACTTAATTTCCCCAATAGAAAATATCAGATGGTTCTAAAGAGGGATTTGATTTTTATTATGGTGAAATGATTTTCTACCCCATTTGATATGCATAAGTGATTTTTGGCCCTAATTGGCTTAACTATGTTAATAAATTTGAGATTTAAATTGTTTCTTTGCTACTCATTGAAAAAGATTATCAAGCTCTTATTCATCTTTACATAAATATTAAGAAAAAAGTGGGGAAGGGTTCTTATTTTTTTAAAGAATTTACATTTTTTTTTTTTATATGTATATAAAGAAAAAAATGATTTTGTTGCTCAAACAGATCATTACATCAATATTCATGAGATTTTGGAGAAATAGAGAGGAATTGAAGTTAAGAGATGAAAAAATGCTGAAGAAAAAACATCTTAACATTTACAATATTTACATTTTTTAATTCTATAATTGTTAGAAACTTGACTGAAGCCAAATTCAAGTTGAAATATTTTCATAAGATGATCTATACTCAACTATTTAATAATCAACTATGCTAAAGACAAATTTAGGCCATGAAAGAAATAAAAGTAATTATATGTGAATAAAGCCACCTAACACCAATGATTTAACAATTTAATGTCCACTCAACTATATGCAATTTAACAAATTGCATTCTTTTAAAATATGTAAGGAAATAAAAAACTGTTCTTGTGTCTACTGAATAACAATAAGCATAAAAAATAGTAACTTGTCAAAAATAAAACTTTTTTTTCAACTGATACACTGAAACGTTCTTGAAAGCTAGATAAAAACAAGTGAAATATGGATATCTACAATGACTGAATAAAAAGAAAACTTCAATTTTCCTTGCTTTCATTTTTCAAAGATGTCATACAATTTTGCATCCTATTATGATCAGTTGGATTTTACTTTTTATAGTTGACAATTTTGCAACTTCAGAAAAAAGTATTTGCAGTTTTATAAGCACATTCTCAATGATGCATGAAATGCTTTCAGAAGGTTTGTCAAAAAGAAACAAAAGCTAAAAACATTGCTTTATCATAGTTGTTCATTAGCATTAATGAATAATATTTAAATGTCAAATTCTATTAGCCTTAATAGGATCACATTGTTAAATATAATGCATTCATACATATATGCAAAGCAGTTAAAACATTAAGAAATTTGGAAATATGAATTATCAAAAATAATATTTTTATTTATGAAAGCTTTCTCCCCCCAAAAATAAAGACTAAAAACTTCTGTTGGGTTATATAGGAGCAACTACTCAAAATGGCTACAAAAAAAAAAAAAAAAAAAAGAGCCTGTAAATTCGACATTTTATTTCCTGATGGAATGATTTCAAGAGGCCTTTATAAGACATTTGACAGAAGATTGATTTATCTGTTCAAATTGCCCAAACTTTTTGGTTGCAACTCTATTGGCCTACTTGATCACAGAGATAGCTGCATATCCTATTTTTGTATAAGTTGATAATGAATTTTTAAGTGGGAAACATCTTCATAATTGGAAGATCAATGCAATTCCCCCACCACAAGATCCCATTAAATAGCTCTCCATAATAAAAATATTCAAACTAGTAGTAGTTCCTTCCTATTGATATTAAAACATCTTTTACTTATAAGAAAATAAGAAATTAAGTATTTGGATATTCTCTTATGCCACAAGGAAGCAGCAGTTTTTAATGGATATTTTCAAAATCATGCAGTAGTTATCAGCAAGAATAGTGAAATTGGCATGTCAAGTGAACTGTTTTGATTACTGAGCACTGATGTCCTTGCAAAAGGCATGAATTCATTTTCCTCCAGCTATGGGCTAAGTAGCTGAGCAGATTATGCACTATTTTTAGTAGAGGGACAGTCTAGGGACAACTGAATTCAAAATAAAACCTAAAGAGGGATGGGATTCATTAGAAGAACTTGCCCAAGACACTGCAGTTCATGTGGAACCATCTACAATCCTCATGGGTTACAGAATTAAAGACACCATAACCATTATTTCTCCTTAGCAATCATGGATAAAACAATAATGAGTAAACATTACTACACAATTTCATCTAATATTTTTTAGTTTTAAAATCAAGCATTTCAGACCAGAGCAAATCAAATTTCAGCTACTAGCAAACCACATAAACAAAACCAAGTCAACATAAGATTTAATATCAAGAAGAGTCAAAGATTATAATAAGAGCAAAAATAAATAACATGAATGGTGTATAGAGCGAGTATATGCTCGTTAATGTGATAGGTCAACAAAATGAAAAAAATATAAGAGGTATTTTATTTTTCTGTGGGGGGGGTGTATGTGTGCACATCATCTTCAATAATTGATTCTGTTTGGGTAATTAGCATTATGAAGAATACACTTTATAGAAAGGAAGATTAACGTTGAGAAAGATGCATCAATTTGATTGAAAAGATGCCATAGTGATGATGTGGCTATGCAATATCAAAGAATATCATACAGAGAAGTAAAAATTGTTAAATTTAATAGCTTAGCCATTACAATATTAGAGAGTAAAGCATGAAAAACAAAATCGATAGTAAAAAATAATAACAAAATGGGAATGTATAATGTTACAGATGTTTTATTCAATAAATTTAATTTATTGAACAAAAACACAAGACTGGTATACAAGGCTAGGTTTTAATATTACTCAATTCAAAAGAAAACTTATTTCTCCAGCTGACTGAATTTTCAGTAATAAAGATTATTCATACATACAAGCATGCATTGCAGACAGGCTGGCAAGAAACTGAATACAAATGTCATTGCCTTATAGGGTTCACTTTAAAAACACTCAGAATAACAAATACATAAATAAAAGTTCTTTTTATACAGTCAACCCATTGTGATTGGCTTTTCATTGGGTTCAGTCATTCATTATACATTTTTTCTTCTCTCCACAATTAGATGAGAGGATTAAACAGAAGACAACTTCCCTTCCCAAATATTATAATTTATTGTTGCTGCTTTAAAGTAGAGATGGAATTATGTTGAATAATTATCAAAGAGACTAAGGCAGAAATAACAATGATCAAGAAGCTTAGTGTTCAACACAGCAAAGAATTTAGAAGACTACAAAGAACTGTATTTAGAAGTAGATCAAGCAAATCTAACAAAGTTGTATTGTCTTTACTTTGAAAGCCTTCTATATGATGCTCATCACTCACACCTTTGCTAAAGCAGAGGTAATTTCATTTAAGAAAAATAAATATAAAATAAAGCAGGAATTCTAATAGTGGACAGAGGTAAACCACTTTATCAGTTAGATCAATTGCAATTAGAACTGCATAAAATAAAAATGAAAAATTACATGGCCAAGTTATAAAATATACCAAACATATGAACAACCAACTTTGTGAGCAAATTATAAGATATCCCGGAGAATTAAAATAGCCAGAATGGGCAATTCAAAAAAAAAAAAAAAAAAAAAAAAAAATATCTCAAGCTGAGAGATTATAATGATGAGTGGACAATGACAGTAAGTGTACTGATTAAAAAGGTTCTGTTATTCAATATTATATATGAAGGGATGCTGAAAAGTGCTCAGACCAACCCACTTTCCCATATCAGTATTCTAATGTTTGATCATTGAAATACTGATTATGGAAAATGGGGGTCAGGTTGAGAACTTTTCTGCACCATCTCCCACACTGAAGTTTTTTTTTTCCTTTTTGTATACTAAAAATTTGTTCTATAAATAATGCTGGACTTTTAGAATTACATGTAGCAAACAAACAAGGTTTTTGTGGTACCAAATTCTCCCTAATTGATCTCAACATTTAAGACAAAATGAATAAGAGTTGTTTTAAAAATTTGCCCTGAGAATGCCTAATGTAGTTTCCATAAGAATGTCCTTCTGATGAGATTAAATATTTGTCATGCTTTACTTTTCAGCATAATTACAAATGGAAAAGGAATTACTTTGCTAACAAATCTCAAAGTTTATGGGAATTTAAGTCAGTGACTCAGCTCTCATGGATAACAGACACTTAACCTTTAAAGCATCTGTGTATCCAGGGAATAAATGATAAATGTAATAAGTAGCACTATAATTTGTTTTAGATATTCTTTAAAAAAAATTAGAAAAAAATGTTCCTTTTTGATTCTTGATATCAAGGTTATGTTATCAAGCATGCCTGTGGTCAATGAATATCAAATCCTACATAGATCAAAATTAATACAAAAAGTTTGAATGTAACAATGTTAAAAGTTTATTATTTTAATGAAGTTTTAAATTACTAAATCAAAACTGGCTTCAATGTTGTTTTTTTTTACTTTAAAAGTATGGAACTTTTGATACAAACTAACCCTGTAACTTTTCTAAGTAGTTTTCTGGCAATGTTCTTTAACAAGAGGCAAGTGTCTAAGGAAGTGGTGAGAATATTTCAGTCTATCAGTTCTTATCAAAGTTTCATCACTGACTTAATTCAGCCATTGTGCACATAACAGGAGATACCATGAAAGTGGTCATTCAAAAAAAACATTCAAATACAAAACACATTAATGAGGGGGAAAAAAAGAAGCAGAAGCCTTAATTATATACCATAAAATTGTCTGTATGCAAGTGAAAAGAGGTGTCTGCTGTTAACAGTAGATAGGAAGAAAAACATTAAGCTATTCATCAGCAAAGAAGCAACTAAAAATTTAAAAAGATTAAAAGAGACATTATCAGACTTTGTTTACTCATTCTTACATTTACAAGTTTATCCATTAAAAAAATAAAATGGTATTTTAAATATACTTTTTCAAATTATTATTGCACTCCGCTGTCACCTCCTGGCTTCATAAACAACGTGGAACAGTCTATTATTGTCCTAGACACTGCAAACTGGCACATTCAGCAATGCAGCAAAAAGACATTACAGAAAACACACACAGTATTTAAGATAGTACAGTGTAACCCAGATATAAGAGAGTTGTCGGGACCGGAGAAGAAGTATCTTATATCAGGGTTTGGTCTATTATATATACATTAACAGGCTCTAATTTGGGACCAGAGCAAATCTCTTATATCCGGGTTTCTCTTATATCCGGGTTACACTGTATAACCAAAGAAACAAAAGCTGAATACTTAAAGATTTAATGTGTATAGAAGATGGGATTCATTTTACCAAAATCTAGAAAAGTTTATTAATAAATTTTATATGATAGCAGTTATATTTATTTTATATCTAACAGCTTCTATAAAACAGGAATTATTTTCATAGATTTTGTTTGTTTTTTTAATGATAGTAGCATTTGTCTATTTTTTTAAATAAACCAATGAACACACCTTATATTTTCTATTATAAGCCAAAAAGATCATAATTTGATATCCACAATAGGAGTGGAGGAGAGATGCAAAAAATCTACAACAGTTTACATTTTCCTAACACAAAGATGCAATATAGCATCTGAATAGAATTTACAAGTGGTGACACTGTTCCTTTAGTTGGTAGGTGTGAAGAATTTAGAGACAAGAAATTATATTGCTTTGCTTCTCAAAGTTTTAACTTTCCAATAACAACAATCAAAGTAATAATGATCATAGCAACAACTTAATGTCAAGGTAACTCTAAAATGATATTAAACGTCTTATAATCTACTTTTTTTATTTATTTTAAAAATCATGAGATATAATATTTAATTAATGAAACCTAAAATGAAAGTACCAGACAGCTGGGCAAAATAAAATAACTGTTTAAAATACAATAACCTCTTTAATTTTCTGGGATGAGGAGTTATTTACATTGATTATAAATTGACTAATGTCCTCATCTTTGTTATCACATTTCAGCTGTTGTGTCTGTCAATCTGGATAATCTGCAAGAAATTACAAACTAGACTTTATTTAATCTAGAGGGATAGATTGATTTCATTCCACTGTCTATATTTAAAGATATATTTTTTTAATTTTTTAGTATTGATCAATTATGACTATTCCAGTTTCCACTTAGTTTGAGTATACTACACACCCCAGTGATTGAACTCAAAATTACTATGTCAACAAATTCACAAACTAACACTTTATTCTTCTAGGCTACTGTACCTTACTTGATTAACCTTATATTTTCCTTCCTTCCTATTTTGATACAAACACTGGCTGACTGTAGGTAATTAGATAACAGCAGAGTAACAAGCAGATACCACAACCCAAAAATGGACTTCATCTTTTTATTTGCCTTGAACAGAATATACAACTATAAGTATTTAAAATATATAACACTGCATATTAAGATTTTGAATTCACCTCAAAACAAGAATAAGCTAATCACAAAAAAAAATAGAGAAGCTACATGAAAGGGTTATAAATAAAACACAATTTATACATTGACATGCCAAAAGTCATGAGATAGCAGTATGTAAAGGTAATAATAACTGGCACCACTATAACTTGACATCATGGAAGTGCCCAGACATTTGGGCAGTCAGAGTGAACACCACCTAGACTGCACATGACAAAGTGATATGAATTATCAGAGTTTCAGCAAAGCATGATAGTAGATGCTAGATAAAAGACATTCTATTTCTGAAATTGGGAGTATATTTGACATCCTTTGATATCTGGTGCCAGATGTGTATCAGGAATACCTGATGGAAAGCATTATTATCTACTGTGAGCTGGGCAATGGCAGACCACCTGTCCTTGATGATTGTGACCAAAGGTATCTGGGTAAAATTGTTTTCAGTAATCCTAGCTCAAAGTACATTCAATGTAGGCAGTACCAAATGCATATCCAATGTCAGTTTTAGTATTCTCAAGCTTTTATATGACATGAAAGCAAAAGACCTGCCATCATGCCTCTGTTAACATAATGTCACTGGTTACAGCACCCCCACAAGGGCTAATAACATTGTTAATTGGACTACAGAAGACTGAATGTATAAAGTGGTTCAATGAATCACAGCTCTAGTTGTTTTGGGCTGACAGTTTGGGTGTGGCATGGACCTCAGTCGTCAACAAGGATCCATGCAGACTGGTGGTAGTTCGATAATGTTTGGTGAATTCACTGGCTTATCTAAACAGGCCATTGATCAGTGACTAATATGTGGCAGTGCTTCATGGCCATTATGTACCCCAACAATGGTAGATTATTCCAGCAGAAAGAAATGATTTATTTGGAAAGCATTCTCATGAATGTCACGCTCACTATGCTTACCTGACATGAACCCAATCAAACATCAGATAACAGTGGACAGCTTTTCAAACAGCATGGCTCAACATCTCAGAGCTTTTCTGACCACTTGTAAAACTGATACCATGCCAAGATTCTGTATTTTATTGGGCTTGAGAGTATCTTACATAATAGACACTTATCCTAGTATTTGTGGTATGTCTGTATATATTATGACAATCTCTTAATACATTTTCATCTATAATGAAGTCACAAAAAGAAACAAAACCATTTTACAAAGAACCAACAATTAAATATTATGTCTAAACATGTTAGGAGTTTGCTACCATAAGTCTAATGAGGTCATTTGTCAACATTTACATTAGATTTGAAAAAATAAATAAATCATACAAATTGTTTTTGTCTACAGAAAATCCTCAAATTATTTGTTCAGAAACTTCAAATGATCAAATTTAAAGAGCTTTTTTGTAGTATAATAATGTCAAACTTTAGTTCTCTTAACTGCCAAATCATCAGATCTTCAGGTTAAAGGGAAGAGTCCAAAAACAGCTTATTGATTAATAGCTTCAAAAACAAAACAGCTCTATCAAAAAAGGATTTGTAACCTTGAAATAAGGAAATTTTCATCAAAACTGGTACAAATTTCTTTTCTAAATTCTAATCACAATTTTTCCTGGTTATTGGATATTCACAATGGGATAGGAAGAAGGACATTATGAAACAAAGAAAAACATCTGCATAAGGTAATTTTATCATAATATTATAGCAAGAAGAAAATAAATTTTAGAAACTTTTCAATTTAAAATAAAAAAGGGTTAATGAAGCATATGTAAGAAAATCATTTGTTTTATTTGCACATAGAATATGTAATGTGACCATGCATATATTTTTATAATTTCGCTACCAAACAAACTCTTCTGGTGACATATGCCACATGTTCATCATAGAAATATTGTACTAAAATATCTTCAAATTCAGTTGACTGTAGATAAACTTAAGTTATATATAAATATATGTATTTATTAAAAATTTGTTTCAATTATAATTTTTATTTATAGCATGAAACAAAGTAGAAGATAAAGTATTTTTTTCTTTTTACTTAATTTTGTAGTTTGACATTCAGGAATATTGAATATCAAAAAGAAATTACAGAGCAACAAACCATTTGATAAGTACAAAACAACTGCAAAAATTACTTAAATATTCAGTTTTCTTTGATGGCATGAGGAAACTAGTTTACATATGATTTTAAAAATGTGATCGCATATAATTACTTACGTCCAATTATATCTAAGTATCATCATTTGCAAGATTTCATTTGTGAAATGACAACAATTTAACAGAGTCAAGAGAAGAAATATAGACAGAATTCTTTTGCAGAAATTTTTATTATATATATATATATATATATTATATATATATATATATATATATATATATATATTATATATATATATATATATATTATATATATATATATAGATTGAAAAAAAGAAAATGTATAACATATTCATTGATTTTCTCTATGATTTGTTAATTTTCCTTCTGAGTCTCAAAATTATACTTATGTAGAAAAAGAAAACTGAAAATTCAGATATGTAGAGTATGTATTTTATTCAATTCCCCCCATCTCTGCTGATTTGTCATCTATCAGACCCAGACAGGAAATATTTGCATAAGAATATCACTCAATGTTGCAGAAAGTTTATTTTAAAAATAAGACAGAAGCAAAGCCAAATTATTTTCTGCGAGCTAGTTGTTTGAAATATGCTTATTGCAGCTTATGATTAAAACTAAAAATAAAATTTACAACCTACTTAAAATGTCAAAATATAAAACCATTTTAGGCAAATCATAACTATTTCCTTTTTCCACATTCTTTGACTATGACTCAAGACTTTTTCAAAAACAAAAAAAAAAAACAAACAAAAAAAAAAAACATGTTTACACTTTAAAACTAGAATGAATCATCAGATTATTAAAAAAAAAAAAAAAAAAAATTTCTGCTACCAGCTCACTTTATTCAGAGATTTAATTAGTCACATAGTAACAGTGGATCTTACCTGAAAAAATAATTACAATAAAATAGACAATTATTTCAATTAATATTGCTAAAATGCACACAAAACTTCTGGAGGAATTAATACACTTGACCTTAAACTTTTGATATCCATAGCTAGCTGTTCAGAGTTTAATCTCCACCTCACTGTTTATCATTCTCAGATTGTAACCTACTTGAGAATTATCCAAGAAGAAGGTGCTTAACTTCATTGATCAGTATTTCAACATGTTGTCTACAAGAATAGGTAAATGTTAAAGAAAAAGAAGTGGGGAACTTGAGAAAGACATTTTTGTGCAACTTATAATTTGAAAATATAAGCCTAAAATCTATTCTTTAATCTAAAACATTAACTATATATTTGAAATAGATATTATTTTACAGTAATAAAGATGCTAGCCATTTGAAGGGTGCGTGTTACTATAACAAGGGTTGCAAATGCATAAAAAGAAAAAAATTTCTAAATTCTGAAGATCCAGAAAAGCAATTTTATTATGAAGAATATTTTTAAATATATATCATGTAAGAAAGAAAGTTATATATCTAATATCCAACTATAAGGATCTTTCTCTTAGTCATTTCATTTTTCTTTACTTCTGCAATCTCAAAATCCTCAGCTGATGCCACCATCTTGAACTCATTGACAGATGTTTCCCATATAGTAAGACTATAATTATTCAACAGTGACTAGAATATTTGCTTAGTTTAATATTCAGGAATTTTTGAACAGCAAGAAAATGGAAAGCAACAAAGTTTAGAAGTATAAGGCTATTGGAAAATTAAATATTAATATTTTGCAACAGTAAAGGTAAACTATTAATTTATAAAGTACACATGAAAAAAATACTGATTATTTATGAAGGGATAAATTATACAAATATTCAGATACACAGAATGCAATATGCACCCATATTGTTTTTTATGTAGCAGTTCATATTACAGAGCGAACATATACTGCGCTTAAGCACAAGTGCCAATCTACAATATATAAGTAATCCTGTCAGTTTTTACAGATACTATTCTTGTATTAAATATTAATCTTCATTACTAAATTTATTACATTATACTAAAATAATTCACACAAGAATCCAATAATTAAAAAGGGGCACGACATGAAATAAAGAGAAAACCATTTTTTTTTTTAACGCAGTAGGAATGGTTTCTGAAAGTGAGCACCATAATTATATATATATATATATATATATATATAAAAATAAATGATCAACGTTATAAAAATACATACATGGAAGAGAAACAAGCATGCGCAAATCTAATTTCATAAATTTAATCTAAAATTATATTTTTCGGTGTAGAGTGGGGTGGTGTAAAGTCTTGAAAGAGAGAATTCAATAGATTTTTTTTAAAAATTATATTAGGAAAAGAAACCACTTCCTGTCTCCTTAGCACACTGGCACCAACCAAACTCTGCTCCCCTTAAGAGTTCCAATCACAATGTTCAACCCTAGACTTTCATATAGATGTTATGTGTAGCACCAAACCCATTCAGAAAAACATACAACTGTTTTCTAAGATCAGTGGTTAAAAATGGCTTTGATGAAACCTGTGTATCGTTGCAAAGACCATCCTGCTTCAAAATTTGAAGACCGACATCCACATCACTTGATGACTTAACGGCAACAACTAAAATGGATAGCACATGTAATATGGAAGTGAAAATAATGACAATCAAGATGTCAACATTCCACTACTTCAAATAAAGGGTTAGGAAGGAAGCTCCCATCAATACTGGAAAGATGAGTAATAAGTACTGAACCCGAGAAACCTATTTTCCTGAAAAATTGTTTTAAGAGAAAGATTTTATAAATTTCAACTGAAAGCAGTACTGGCTGCTCAGTTAATAAATGCCAAATGTTTCCTTATAAGTAAACAGCTAATATTACCATTACAATGTCCAATAATTTATTGATATAAGATTGTTAAGTAAACCAAATGGCTCAATACAGAATTTAAAAAAAAATAAAAATAAACAATATCTAGTCCAAAGTTCTTCACTGTATCAATCATTGTCAACTAACACTAAATCTAACCGATTACATGTGTGTGATAACCTACTTAAAAAAAAAAAAAAAAAAAAAAAGTCAAAATAAAAGCTGGTAAAATCCAGTATCCATGTGGCATATTTCATGTAGTAAAGGTAATATAAACTGCTGATAATGGGGTAAGTTGTAGGATATAATCTCTAACATCACCACTTGCATTAATATAAACAAACCAAAACTGAAAATTGATTCACAATTTTCCCACACTAAAGTTTTTGTTACACCATTCGACAAGGAGTAGCTGAAGAGTTCAGTCAAACCTAAGAATTAAGTAATGTTTGGTCAAATTTTGAGAAGTATGTTGGGTCAAAAACTTTTCAGTACCTCATATACACAAGATTTACTCCAAAAAGCAATACTTATTTTATTATATCTGACATGAAAGTGTACACAAAGTATATAACATGCTCAAAATAGACAGTTGAAAATCAAGTATAAGGACCGGCTACTCATTTCTGAGCAGACCCAACTGCTAGGGTGGCTAGTCAATAACTGTTACAACTCCAGCTCAGGCAATTTGTGTTTGTTCAACACCCACCAGTGGTTTATACTGCAATTATGCTGAGTGAACCCTAGTTAGTTTCTCGGACAGAGCATATAATTTGAAGTGACCAAACCCTCAGTCACACCGACTTGTATCTTTGGGCTAGCACAACCATTAACATCTTTCAAACAGTTATGTCTACTCAATTTCACTCACAAGGGTTGGGTCAACACAGTGTAATTTTCAGGCACTTTCAAACAGTGCCAAACACTGGGACAGCCTTCCCAGGCCAATAACATGATGTCACCTCCCTGAAAAAAAAATCAACTGGTGAGATCTCATGGTTGGAAAGAGAGCTTTCTAACAACTTGGCTACATGCCCATAGGATCATGTATAGTATATAGTAATCCTCAAAGCACTTCTAAAACATGTATCCCAAATACTTTTCTATGGATCATGAAGTAAAATGTATAAAATGACATGTGCACAATTTGTCAACTTTAAAGTTTAAACTCTGAAATTATATATTTTTAGCTCAAAGCTTAACTTTAGTTCCAAATTGGTATACAGAAATGAGCAATTTTGATCTTTTTTTTTAACCATTCTAAACTATTTGAAGTTCAATTTTTAGTAGTACACTTTTTATACAAATATTCTATTTATATATATAAAAAAAAAAAGTGTTAAATCTTGCCAGTATTTTTCCTCAAATTTCTTACTAAGCCAAATGGTGCATTAACCATAAGTTTAAGCAAAAAAAAAACATTAAAAAACATTCACTCTTTAAAAATTATAAATACTTTGTACTTACATTAGCTAAATATTGTTAAAATTACTCTGCACACATAAAAAGTGCAAGAGGCTTTAAGTTAAACAAGTTGAATACACTACAGAATACTACTAGTTTCATGTGTAGCCAAATCAAAAGTAAAATGCTTTTAGCATGTGTGACAAACATGAATGGTACACCTTGGGCCCTAAGATCCTGAAACAAGAAATAAAAATATAATATTCTAAAAAAAAAAAAAAAAAAAAAAAAAAAAATAAATAAATAAATAAAAAAATAAATAAATAAAATACTTCATGAACCATTTTGGTCCCATTAGATAACAAATAAGGAATAGAAACTTAGAATGAATTTAAACAATGTATTTTTATCCTAATTTTAAAATTTGGAGAAAAATGTGTAGTTAGACCCAGCTCAATCAGATCCAGAAGTACTATTCTAGGAGTAATACTAATTGCATAACAATTAAACTACCATAGCAACAACTACTTAAACAGTTTTACATATTTTTTCTATTGCTTAAATAATTTAAAGTGACACAAATCTGTAATGGTTAGACACCTAACAGATCAAATTCACTAGCTTGCTAACTATTGCTATAATCCTATGTTGTTGCTGCCATTTTATGCAGAATTGATTTTTAACTCTAATTCATATAGAATTAATACTTTTAATAAAACAAAATTTTAATTTACAATATACAAATATCAATTTTGATAATTTGAGATAAATATATAAATTTGTTAACTATAGCTCTAGACCAAGACACCCACTTACAAGCTAAGCATATTACAAAGGTTTGGAAAGCTGCAAAAGTATATGCCTTAATCTTGTGTGTATAAGATGCAGGTTTTTGGGGGATCTTTTTGTCCAAAAGTTTGCTTCATCTTATACTTTAGTTTAGAACTCAATCCCATTTTTCTAGAACTAAAAACAGACAAAATTGGGTCAAATTGTATCTATTTGCTTACTGGAAAGATAATATCTATATAGTGGCATATTGCAACAAAGGGAACTAAATTACACCTATACATTGGGAAGCAGAAAGAGAAAACCAGAGCTTGAAGACATTTGCAAGTGGATCACCGGTGCCACTATCATTGTCAATACCTTCAAGTAATGTTACATCTCAAACAAGCTCAATGACATTGAAGATGACATCCTATAATAAATTCATTCATAGAGAAACGGGGGCTCAACAGAGGTACCACAAGAAACCAATGAAGACGACCTCATTGACAATACCTACTACATCAATCTGTATCCCCCAACATGACAGAAAGAGAATTTAATCAGTTCTACAAGTCCGACAATGAAGGCAAGTTTGAAGTGTTCAACAAGAACTCTCAGATCACAGATGCCTAGAAGTACAGAAAAATGACCTGGATCGCAAATAGAACTTTTTATTGACAACTCAATTTCGAGAGAAATACCTCAGTCACAAAAAAATTTAAAACCAAAGAAGTTGATATTTATTCAATTATATTTCAAATTATTCTCTCAATATGTATTGGCAATTTAGTGGTCTTATGCCCAAAGAGTCATTATGTTTTTGGAATGCTTACAAATCACAAAAGTAAACAAAATGTTCTGGTGTTTCCTGCCCCCCTATTTTTTCACAAGATTTATTCATTTTCTTTGGTCTAAAATCAGGTGCATTTTATACATGAAAATAAGGTTTTCTTCCCCTGAAATTTAGCTGCTTTTTAACTGCGCCTTATACTCCCTCATAATCTATACACAAGAATATGGTAATTTTAATATACCTTGAAAATATTTTAGTCTTGAAATATATGTAGATGTCAAGAAAATTTAAGTAAGCAAAATATCAGGCCATTGCTATTTTTGTAGAAATTTGAAAAAGAAATGACTGCTTTAAAAAATAAAAATGATTCAATAGTAAAAAAAAATACAACTCAGCGGACGGGCTCCACTGAACAGACATGTAACTTTCTGTGTTAAAAAAAAAAAAAAAAAGAAAGAAAAAAAACACACTGATGTATTTTCTAGCTGCACATAATTGTCTTCCTTGAAATATGTTGACTGCTTTGTACAGTGATATTCCATTGCATCCAGTCTTGCATTTCTGTCAAGCAAATGCACAATGAAGCACACTATATTGCCAATGTTGATGGCAGTATTATTAGAAAAAATATGAAGAGGCTTCAGTTCACCGATAGAAATTTTTTTAACAAAATCAAATTGGATGTATGAATACTTTATTTTCCTTTCTAACATACAGAAAATATCCCTTTATTAAATGATCATGCAGACGTAAGAAAATGCACTTCCCAGTGAAAATCTCATATATAACTAACAAAGAAAAACTATTTTTCTTTTTCCCCTCATTATAATTAAATTTACTTAAATTCACCAAGAAAATAAAAAATAAACCATTAAAATTCTTGTAAGGGAAGCCATTAATATCAACAATATTTTTGAATACATTCAACTCTTAATACTAAGGAGGGGTGCTGAAAGTTCTCAGCTGGACTCATTTCCCAAAATTTAATCAAATGATCATACAGTTTTTTGAAGGGCTTCTTGGCCAGGTTGAGAACTTATATGCACACCTTGTACTTGTATACTTGAGATTATTCTTCATGAATAAATATTCAGAGTTAGAATGTCTCCTTTAAAAGTCATTATTCCAAATGTGCTATTATTGAAGATACATTTTGCATATTACAAAAAATGCCATCAAAGATATTTCACAATTTTTTTTACTGACAAGAAAAACAAAACAAAATTAAGTTTATATGCCAAAATGAACACTTTGAAGAGACTGCTTAAAAAATCCACCTGACAAAGAAAGGCTTCAAAAGAAATTATTTGGTGACATTTTAGGAAATTGGTTGAGCCAAGAGCATTTCAGCACCACCTTATAGGAACTGAACCATTAACAAGCACTTTTACTTACAAAAGTACAGTTTATGTGGACATTGCTAGGTGAATTCCAAGAGAAACATTTTCTAATAACTATTCATGATTTTTGAATGCTATAGTTTCCACTATTGATGATTATATTTAAGTATTGGTGATTAAATTTAACATTTCAAATTAGTCATCCTTTACAAATTCATTTATTAACAGAAAAGTTGTGCTTTGCCAAAATTTTGTTCATACTGTAGTTTTAATGTTACAAAGTGACAGTCGCTTTGGAACTGGAAATCCATCACCAAAGTAATTTCTTCTGACCTTGTTTTTTTTTTTATGGCATATCAACTTCAATGGGTTATTTAATGCTGACAAAATTTTTATTGCTGGTAATTTCTGGTATTAAAACCTATTTTTACAAATTCATAGCATTTTAACTGCAGTTTGGGGGTTAACTATTTGCCTATAGCTGGGACCCTAACAGGTGCTACCATCCCAGGTCAGGATGGACCTGGGAACACCAGCAATTAAAAGGTGGTTCCACGCTCCTCAAAACCTCCTGATCAGAGGCCCTACTGTTGGAGGTAGCTTATTGTCTTACCCAGGATGTGGATGTAGTTTATCATCATACCCAGGACAGCTTCTAAACTTGAAGGTACAAAAGATTCCTTGACATCTGTGCTAATTATAGCAGAAAATAATGCTGTTAAAAAAAAAAAAATTCATACCCTTCATTCATTATTGATAAATAGTTAAAATAGTTGTCTAATGTTTCTACCTTTGTTTTGGATGGAATAAAACCCTTAAAAAAAAAAAAAGAAAAAAAAGAAATTGCATTAAAAAATTTCTTTATCAGCATCAAATTTTCAAGTTCCATTCCCAGTCATATACTCCAAGTATTGAGCTAACAAGAATAAAAGTGATATTAAACTATCAAATGTTGACTGTAGGACCATGTTCATCAGAAAAATAAACAAGAACTAGTTTTTATAACTTAAGGAGTAAATATTTAAGAAAGAATTGCTTCCAGTAGCCAAACTTAACATCTTACATAAACAAGAAAAAAAATGCTAAGAATAAACATTAGGAGACATTTGAATTTTATTAGCTATTCATCAGAATATAAAACAAGATTTGTTCAATAACTATGTACAGAAATCTAAGGAATTTGTTAGAGGCAAATGAAATTTAAATCAGAGCTTAGTTGAAAAACAGACATCAAGTGTAAAAACAGAAAATCTTTTCAAAAAGGCTAAAAAGCAATCTTAAATATCACATATATACAAAAGTAAATTTCACATTGTGCTGAAGCTGAAAGCACTTGCAACATTTAATACATATGGCAGGTGCAAGGTTTTATATTGATGCCCCAATTTAGCACCTAGTACTTATTAAGAGTTGCAGGTTACTATCATAGTACATTTACTTCCCTCACCCTGCATGACCATAGTCTATGGAAACCAATTAAAATCACTTGGTATATAATATAGGGATTTCCATTGTACATGAGTAAGACGAATTAGACAACATTTCTTGTATAAATGAAAAGCAGACTAGACATTTTAATGATAAAAGTATAATTAATACTAACAGGATAGGTTATTGTAGATCATTTCAGTATATTTCATCTTGGAAATAGGTCAGTGTGTGTGTGTGTGTGTGTGTGTGTGTGTGTATATATAAAAATAAAACATACACTACATATCCAGTACTTAATACATTTACACATTTTCATTAATCATATTTCAATTTGTATACATTTCATAATGCACTTAATAATTAATATGCTGCATAAAAAACAAAAAAAAACTAAGATCTGAAAACATTTATCAAACTAAAAAGCACATGCTTGATGACTAACCAAATCCAATTCTAAGAAATAGTCTTCTTGGCTGGGACATAATTAAAATTTAATAGATGGAATACAAAGTTTTGCTTGAAAGAGTTGAATTTTGAAATAATGTTTACCATTTTTTCTTCTGAATTATTAATTGAATGTTAACATAAATTGCTATGTCAACACTATCAACATAAGCAGAAATAAGGCCTGTTTTTATAGTTTATTTTATTGCTTATGGTAATGTTATTTGAGCTTAAGTTTAAGATAAAAGTGGTATCAGTCAACCACATTCTTGTAAAAAAAAATAAATAAATAAATAAAAAAGATTTGTACTAAGAGAAACAAGAAAACTTACATTTCTCAATATCAAACCAAAAATGCAGATCTTTATAGTCATTATTTTCATACTTGATGCAGTGTTAAAAATGTTAAACAAGAATAGCAAGTAAACATTTAACTCACTTTTTGCCCATAATGTAGAAGGTAAAGTCTGTGTAACAAGGTAGATTACAAAATTTTTACCTTATTCATCAATGCTTCACTAATTCAATCTTAAGAAACAAATTACAGGAAATTATATGTAAAAGATTTATTAAAAATAGAGGCAGATTAATCTGCTAAAATTACCAATTTCTTTAGTGCAACTCCCCTCCCATTGCACCAGTATTATGGTCTTATAAGTAAAACAACACTTACAGTCATTTTTGTAACTATACTTCAGTGTATGATTAATAGTAGTTGCAATGTTGTAAAAAATCCAATAGATGAACTCAAGGCCTCCAAACCTAATAGAGAAGCATTAAAAACAAAAATTATATATATATAAATAAAATAGTAAAGTTAATTGTAGGTATCCTTAAGTGGGAGGTACAAGTGGAATATGCCTTCACTTACTATCTGTTTTAAAAGAAACACTAATTAATAGAATTTAGTTTGAAATTCATAAATCTACATGCATATCTCTAAGGTACTGAGAGTTGTTTCAAAAACAAATTCCAAAGTTTACAGATACTGAAATCAGAATACAGCAATATAAGTTTAGATATCCAGTCTTTTATATCATCAGCATACCACAGACAAGTTTTTTTTAAAGAATCCAGTGCTATTAGTTATGCTGACTAGATAAGAGAAATCAGCCAGCAAGAACAAAAAATTATAGGAGGTTTGGTTGCAAGTCGGTTAATAAACTAGACTTGCTCTTGAACAATTTGTTGTTTCCTCAAAACAGTTCTTGGCTGTGATAACTAAACTACATTTCTGCAACAAAACTATTTTTGCTTCTACTTTATTAATTTGTATCATAAAAGTGCATTCACATAGACTGAACAATCATTTAGATGATTGCCAAGCTCAAAGAAAGGTAATTGATTGCTTAAAAATATAGCAAATATACAGAAAAAAAACATGTTTTTCTGGTAAACTATTTATTAAAAATTACAAATTAATCTTTGTCAAGAACTGCACAATGCCATTTTAGATAAGCAGCACACAAAATTTAAAGATAATATTTATGTAAAAATGCTTTTTCATCATTAGCTGATGTACATACTGATGTATCTTTGAAAATGTTAAATTATCATATATTAATCATTATCAGAGATTATAGAAATCAATTCCTTAATCAATATCGTTAAAATAAAATTTTAAATAAATACAATTAGCAAAAGAAATCAATTTTATAGTCTACATATCTCTGATAATCATCAAATTTCCAAACCTTTCAATATGATAGAAATGAACCAAACAAAGTTTCACAAATTTCCAATATTTTCCATTTCAAAAGTTCAATCAACCTCATAAATACATTGTTCTTTACACCATTCTAAGATTCAATATGAAGATCATTTGTGTAAAACAAAAAGATAGTTGGTTCAAGAAGTGACCCATGTTGATTGCTAGTGCCCCAGAGGACTAGCCATTAAAATTATCTTCAGGGAGCTAGCTGTCAGGAAGGACATTATAATAGAAAAACCCTTCCAGTAATCCCATAGCTAGAGAGATTATGCAGTAATCCTTTATGCTGCACCTTGTCAAAGGTGTTTGAAATATCTAATGCTATAGTCCTTGAGATGTATTTGTTGTTTAGTGCTTCACTTGATTCTGTAAGTAATGGTTGGTAGGACATCAGC
Organism: Acanthosepion esculentum; assembly: GCA_964036315.1. Lineage (NCBI taxonomy): Eukaryota > Metazoa > Mollusca > Cephalopoda > Sepiida > Sepiidae > Acanthosepion > Acanthosepion esculentum. The sequence goes on along the minus strand of OZ038508.1, from coordinate 52,457,520 downwards.
AGTGAATCAGGGTGACTGAAACCTTGGTGCTCAAGAGGTTGTTCCTATTTAGGTGATCAACAATCTTCTTGTTGCTTATACCATTACAATCATCACAAGTCTATTATGGTGTTCTATTTTGGTCTTATGTTAGGCAAATTTCCATTTCAGATTACAATTTATATTTTAAAAGATGAAAATTTGAACAAGATAGGTAAAAGTTGGATTGTGACTATCAAAGCAGTTTTTTTCATCTTCCATATTTGTTTCTATTTTTATACAATATTAAAAGTTGTTTTTGAACAGAAGAAAAATGAAAATTAAATTAAAATAAAAAATGAAAAAAATAAACAGACCAAATTATAGAAGCATACTTTATCAAACAGTCAAGGAATAGGAATCTAAAAACTAATATTTTCTGAAACCTAATATAGCAAAAGAAATCAAAACTACAAAAGTTTATCTGATAAACAGATTTGGTTGTTTGGGGAAGTAATATCTGAAGGATTATTTACTACTGTGTACAAAGTTTAATGACACTGACAAGGACAATCTATGGTAGTGATTAAAATTTTAATGCCAAGTAGACTGTTTAAATAAAAAGAATTTTAAAAAAAGAGGAAAAAAAAAAAGAAGACAAGCATCCTTTTTTATTCTTTGAATCTGATCAGTAAGATTAGAGATCATTTTTGTCTTATATTCAGCTCATTAACTACTGACCACCTGATATACACCATGGAGGCTGTATGAATTATATGAACACAAAGTATTAGACAAAGATTTAAGTTTACACAGTCATATCAGATATTTAATGTCAACAGATTGTTTAAAGTCCTAGTCATGAATGTAATAGAAATAATGCATCCAGTCAACAAAAGCCAGTCACTCAACTCAAACAGAACATGGTACAAGGCTGTGGGAATCACATGTATTACAAGGAATGCAATAAAAAATTGCTAAGTCTCTCCCTTGAGCTGAACATACTTATTTTCATTCTGATTTAAAGGTTAAAAAGTAATATTGTTTAAGAGAAAAACCTATAGAATAACCTTTTTCAATTCAATGAAAATTTAATTGAAATGTTTGACTAATGATAACTAACAGATAAAAGCAGTATTCATTATAGTTAATTCAAACCATATTCTGAAATACAATGAACAGAAGGGTTACAAGCTAGCAATTACATCAGTTGTTTGAGAGTTTTTCAATAACACAATAGGCAAGCCTTACACAAGCATAGAATACAAATAGAAATTAATTTTAATGAACTATTTTTTGCTGAGAGGCCAAAACAAGTCAAATCTATATTCAGTTTATTCAGTAAAAGAACATTCCTACATGAATGCATTCACCAACACTTACATAGATGTGTATGATTTACTAATGAAATACACACACACAGTAAAATAAGATATGGTTTATTGCATGTTGGTATCTAACTTGTTTTACTAATTAAAACAGTTAATACACATAAAACTTATCTTAAGCCTTACCAAGTACTTTTAAGTTTATTATGCCAATCTCAAAGTAATGATTTTATATGCAAGAAAAAAGTACAATGAGCAATATTCTTTCATAGGCCCTATACCTTATCTGTGATGTCAAACATTAAGTAAAATATGCTAAGTGAAATAATTCGATATACCAATTTTGAATCTAGTAGCAGCAAAATAGTTCTAAAGCAAGTTGTTCACTTCACACTAAATACAATATCTTTGTATATTTGTAAAACAAAGGCTTTGAGTTATTAATATGTTAGTTTCAAGGTATTTGCAAGAAAGTTCAATTCTCACCATGTAAATCTATCCTTGTGCCAAACTAAGTCAATTTCTAAAATGTCTGTTTATATGTGAAAACATTGCATGGAAAAATTGAGATTATAGAATAATTTAGTGAAATTGTTATGGTTTTCAATAACCTCAACTGTGTAATTGTAATTAATTCATTTGCAATCTTGCTAATTTTACCATTTTTGTTTGTATATACATTCCCACAAATTTGAAGAAATTCTGTTACTGTACCAAGTGCTTTAGTCATATAACATTTTAAAATGAATGGTTACAAACACTAGTCAAACCAAATTCCAGTTTCTCAAGATAATGAAAAAGAAATTTTTTTAAATTTGCCATTTCTAGCAGTCATTTCATGTTTGTAACACAGAATAGGTTAATAGATATAAGTAATTTGTTTAAGAGACAAAAGGAGAAATAATAGTGACAAATTGGCAAAGTGACCATGTTTGAATTCAATTCCAACATGTGGTCCACCTTTGAGAGAAATCACTCAAGTTGAATCAGCTGAACACACAAATAATCCGTAATCACAAAAGAACAAAAGTGAATTTAAGAGAAATAACTAATACAAGTTATGTAACAGTAGGCAGCTAATAAGATTAGGATTCTTCAGGTTGCTTTTGAGCTTACAAGAAACAATTTTTTAAGAACAAATATTGTTTTTCTGATAGTTTGTAATTGTATAAGGAAATTTAGGGTTATTTTTAACTTTTATCAAGCTCACTAATGATAACCATTTACTTAGCCAAATTACTAGTATGATTCCAATGAGAAAGATGTGTCACATTTAAGGACACTGACACATCATTGGCCTTAAGAAAAACAGTCAATCCTTGAACACTAAGAACAATGTGAGCTCATTAAGCCAAAATTACATCAATATATGTCAATTACAAAAATAAGGTAGTCTAAAACAGCTTTTAGAGACAAAAAAAAATTGTTGCTACTGTCTACAACAAATAATTATTATAATCATTTCTTAAAATATCTAAACAACCTTTGACAAAAAAAAAAAAAAAAAAAAAAAAAAAAAAAAAAAACTGAGCCACTCTTTCTCAAAGACCCAAATCAATTAATGCTTAATCCTCATTTCCAAAAAATCTAGTTTACAGTCCCAAATTAGGTAATTAATTGAATGATCATTTGTTAAGTTGAAAGACATCAATATTACATTAAGACCATGAGATAAAAATAATGTTCAGGTCTGGTGATTACCAAATAAACATACTTGTAGAGCTTGAATATAAAACTATAAATTTGGCTAAACTACAGTCAATCATTTTATAAATAGACATTTTTTCCTCTTTAAATGGCAATATTATTATGCATATCCTTAACATCAAATTTAAAAGGGTGGGGAGAGAATAATCAGTGAATATTTTAAAAATAAACAGTTTTATATCCAACAATATTTATCCAGGAATTTTTGTTATGGCATAAGATGATTACTATTCTCCCAAGGAAAAGAAACATCTTTATATCTTGACAGATTTGAAACTATATTGAACAGATATTCACAAAAGCATAAAAAACAGAAATGACTGATAGCAAATTTCAATTTTGAAAGTAAAACATGTGTATACATAAGGGAGTGGTGAAAAACTTTTGGGATTTTGGGAGGTAAGTGGAATGAAGAACATTTTTGCACCACTATGTGTGTGTGTGTATATATATATATATATATATATATATATATGAGATTGTAGGTATTCAATTTTTCTTTTAGATAATGTCAAAATTGATAATGATAGTTGATAAATCCATGAAACTCAAATGTAATCCAATTAAATTTTTCAGGATTTTCCTCAAGATAATCTTAAGACATTTAAGAGAATAAATGTAGTTATCTGGTTATACACATTAACTTTTACAGAAGAAGGAATAAGATATTACTCATTTATTAGAGAGAGAGAGAGAGAGAAAAAAAAAAAACATACACACTAGTTCTTGCTTTCTAATCAACTACTGACTTTTAATTATAACAAATCTGTTTTTGTACCAACTTGTGTAGTGAAGTACAAAGTAACATGATAAACTCTTAATGGGAAGGTTCTGAACAGTAACTTTGTGTTGAGTACAGAGTACATGTGATATAATAGCATGCACATCACATGATTTTTATAAACTTTTTTCTTATTTTAGACCTTGTAGCATAAATATTAAAAATTACTATATTCTAATGAGTATAATAGCTGAAGCCATTCAGCTCAACACTTACCAAGATTATTTACATTATTCAGACTGTTATCCTCATCTTCATTCCTATATTCACAACGGTTTTTTTTTGGCTGTTGTATGCTCTAGCTTTCTTCAGGTGACTGGAATTCCAAACTGAACCCTTTATTTCATCCACCGGAGTAGATCGTTCTAGTTCCATGTGCCATGCCTCTTCTGGATGTCTCAGTTATTTTCCTTTAACTCAACTCTCCTAGTTTTTTTAGTTGCAGCCTGGTATTGAACTCACAACAGTGGACGACATGAAGAGTACAGTTTGAAATTCCAATCACCTGAAGAAGGCTGGAGCATACAATGGCCGAATCATGAATATAGCAATGAAGATGAGGATAACAGTCTGATTAATGTAAATAATCATAATACCTCATCTCAGAGATATAGACAGATATTTACCAAGATCTTGTAGAGAGAAAAGTAATAACTCAACAATGTCAATAATTTTGTATTTAACCTGCATATGACTTTTAGCTTCCAATACTTGAAAAATATTTTAGTGAGCAAGATTACTGTGAATATATTAAATACAAGAAAGCAAGTTAGAAATTCAGATTTATAGCTTAACAAATGAGCAAGTGAACAGGAGAGATTTTGAACATTAAGTTTTATAGAAAATCTAGACAGTACCTAGCTTTTAATACTAATTTGTACCTACCTATGTATGTAATGCTTCTTATAGTCAAAACAGACTTACTTCAGAATCCATTAATGGCTTTATATATAACACATGTTGCTAAATTATTAGAAAAAATGGTTTACTTTGTTTTGTTGATATCAATATCAATCAATTTTAATTTATGTTGTTTAGTAAAGGTAAACTTTCCTTTAAATTAGCCTCTGAATGATTAGATTTTTTTTCTTTAGTATTTGTCATTGACTGTAAGAAGGCAAATTCTGTTTTTTTTATAAAATTTATAAGCACCCTGCACCACAATACATGATTTATTTGTTATTTTGAATGCAATGTAAGTACATTTGGGAATAAAACAATATATTAACTTCTTATTTAACATTAATCATCAGCATGGTCTTTAATGAAAACAATTACTATAGTTGTGCCAATTATTTGCTAAACTTAAGGTAGAACTAAAGTCCTTTTTTTGATTTATAAAAGGAATTCAAAATCTCCAATGAAAAAAAAAAAAAAAAAAAAAAAATTGTCAGCTTCTTTCAACAATCAAGATAAAAATCTTTATTATAGATACAAGCAGCAATACTAAGTTATTTGGTAAAACTTATTTTGACTATTCATCATAGGATATAGAATATTATATACATAATCTCATACTAAAGTTTATCAATCTTTCCTACACATCTTACAAATGAAGAATCTAATTATTAAACTTGTACAGTCATTCAGGAATAAACAAGTATTTAATAACACTTCACAATTTATGCTGATCAAAACTGTTTTATTTACTAATAAGTGGTACTCTCACATTTGATGGATAAAAGAAATTGAAATCATACAACATAAGCACAAAATCCATGCAAGAGCAATTAAACAAGTTGCTTTTGCAAATTGTCAGATCTGAACTTGCAAGTTTTAACTCTTAAGAGTCTTATGATAGAGATTTATTGTTATATTTCAATTCACTAAAAAGGAAAAAAATTGTTAAAGTTTAATTTAATCCTATAACAATCCGAAAAAGCAAAAAATAAATAAAAATAAAACAAAATTCTATTTTTCCCCTTAGTCTTTTAGCCCAAATCTAAAGAATTTGCTCAGTCAGAAAGAGAGCAGTCAAAAATAGGGTAGGACTAAAAGATTTAGAGTGTAAGATTACAGATGTGGATGGAGACAGACAAACAGAGAAAGAAAAAAATAAGTTATGTTTAGTTTTGTGCTATTGTCAGTGTACAATATGCAGTGACCTTTTTAGGTCACTGCATATTGTACACTGACAATAGCACAAAACAGAAAGAAGTTTTAATATATTAAGGAATAATTTTATTTTTAAATGAGAGAGAATAAAATTTATCCATTTACACCAGATTTTAATGACATTTGATAAGAGGGCCAACCAAAGGGAAATAGAAATCTTGTTTAAATTTAAATTAACAGGACAAAGCAGCATTCATAAGACTCACTGGTCAGAGGAAGAGAAAACATCTTGTAAGTATCCCAAAATAAAATGTTATTTTAAATATGTCTAAAGACTGTCTATATTTGAGATGAGGTATTGTAATTATTTACATTATTTGGACTGTTGTCCTCATCTTTGTTGTCATATTCATGTTTCGGACATTGTATACTCCAGCCTTCTTCAGGTGATTGGAATTTCAAATTGAATTTTGGGTATAACTGATACTGAGATATCGTGAAGTGGCATGGCACGTGGAACTAGAACAATCTAAGGGCTCAGTTCAAAATTCCAATCACCTGAAGAAGGCCGAAGCATACAGAGGTTGAAACACCATGAGTATGGCAACAAAGATAAGGACAATAGTCCAAACAATGTAAATATCTAGAGACCTTTAAGTCATAGAGTACTCATCAAACAAACAAAAATCAAACAGGTATCAAATTTATCTTGGTAGCTCAATTAGTAACAAAGTTATGACCATTCAAAATTCATCAGTTTTCTGCCTCATGTGCTATTGGGCCAGAAACCAATTTCAACAATGACTAACTGAAGATGCCAGTTTCAGAATAGTTAAAAATCATTATAAATGTAAATGTCATATAGGTAGTCTTGAATTACATTTCAATTTTTTTTTTTTTTTTAATGAAATGTATCCAGTTACATTTTTTTGAAAATGTAAATAAATGTTCAATTTAATCCATAAATACTGGAAATTAGAGAAAATATATGAACATAATAAAAAGAATGTCCATTAAAAGGAAAACTGGACACTTTTCTAAAATTTTATTTTAATTTTTACTGAAAAATGGGAGTTCAAAATTTAAAGAACTAATATATCCAGTTTATATATTTATTTTATCAGAAAAAGTGCTGGTTGTCAATTGAAATTATAACCTAATTTAAAGAGACATGTAATAAAAACTAATCATCACACACAATTAAGAATTGTATCCTTATAAAAAGTGAAACAAATTGTATCAAAATATTGTCTATATAATAATTTTATCAAAATAGCCTAAAAAATGAATTAGATATCAACAGTTGAAATGGAAGGAAATTTCTCTATTTTGCCACATTTTCAGACTGTAAACTAGAGCAGTTAGAGATACCATTTGTAAGCATCTCAAAATAAAACATGATGCAATAGATTACTACTGTGTGAGTGATACATACAATAATGCCCTGAAAATTAAGACAATGTTCTAAAATTAATATCAACAAAAGTAACTAGGGATGAACAGGTTTTGTCTTCAGTACATTTCACAAATATGAGAACATACAAATTAATTTTATGATTTTCTATCAAAACACTACTTGCTGGTCTATAAAATGACTTTTTTGTAAATTTTTACGCATTTCCTCCTCTCCATTGTCCTGATATGAATGGAAAATCATATACAACTATATGGGAAGGGGAAAACAGGTGGGGGGATGGCAAGCAATCAAGATTGCATAAATCTCTTTCTCATTACACAAACACACAAACAGTTATCGGGTCCATTAAAAACAGTGAACACAGAAAAAAATTATCCAGAAGTATCCAAGTTATTTCTTCCAGGAGTTTTTTTTTTTTTTTCTTTCTTTTTAAATCTACACCTAATTTCAATAGGTTTCTGTATTCATAATTTTGGGTGATATTGTTGCACTGCTGTTACAAGTGTAATGCTAAAACTGAGCCAAGAGAGTTTTGAAATTTACATATATAAAAAAGCACAGTGTGTGTGTGTGTGTGTGTGTGTGTGTGTGTGTGTGTGTGTGTGTGTGTGTGTGTGTGTGTGTAAGTATTTCCAGAGAACTCATGCTCAAACCTGAGGTAGAAGTGATAATCCATAAATAATACCTTCTGTCTCTTTTTTTTTTTTTTTTTACTGATGCTATATAGTTTATTTAGGCAGCAATACTTCATTTATGCATGTTTCATTAAAAACAACAGCCAAGGTACTATGATTAAGCTTTTTATTTAATTTTTCTTGTGTTTGAACAAGTGTTTTCATTTTTTGGACACAGAGTGTGTAGAAACTGTCCAAATGTCTTATAATTCTGAGCACTTTCGGCTATACTTTTAGCCATTATCAAGGATGATTTTATTTTTAGTTTTTAGTGTTATAGAGATGTTTTATTTTCTGAACAAAGTTAACACATTGTGGTTGTGTTCAAAGTGTTGGCTTTTCCTTTTTTATTATTAAGGCTTCCCTTATTTTTAATCTTTTTTTACAGGTGGATGAGGTTATGTTTGTATTTTTTACTTGTTTGTTTCAGATGGAGTTTGGTAAGTTTATGTGTGTTTAAATGGGTTCTAATAGAGTTGTGGTCAGATAGGTGTAACGTAAGGCGTCTGGATAGGCATGTAGTGGTGTGACCGATGTAATTATTTATGAATTCAGTTTGATCAGAACACAGTTCCTTAAGGGGCATTTAAACTCATAGATAATGTTCATTCGTTGTAATTTTGACTTTGCTGGTGTGCTATTATTTTTGAGGATAAAGTTAGCCATTTTAAATTTTTTGTAGTAGATAATTAAATCTTTTTTTTTTTATTTATTCGGGTCAATTGGGGTAGTGTTTCTTTATAATATTTCTAAGTGAAGATTCATCTTGTTTGTAGTTAATGTGGATTTGGTTTTTGAAGAAAATATTTATGTAATTTTTGACTGCATGTTCCCTATCATTATTTACTTTGAGGAGAGATAGTCTAATTTGGTGGTCTATAAGGTGGTTATGGAAGCCATTGTTAATTAGTATCTGTTTTACATTATTTAGTTCATTAAGGAAAAGTAGTTGTGAGGATGAATTCTGGTGTGCTCTTTTTAGGAAATTTTTTTATTACTGCTATTTTGTATCTGAGTGGCATTCACTTTTAAAGTTAAAGTGGCAAATCCATTACTTCTAGAGGCCGTAACCTAGCATATACCATTTTGGAATCAGGCCGACTGTGAGCAAATTAAAGGCATTCTGGGCTGGATCTAAACCTGAAAATTTTGGATTACCAAGTTTTCATTATTGCGATTGTTTTTAGATTCCACCATTTTGGCTTCTACTGATGAAAAAAAAAAAAAAGAACACACACACAATTAAAAGGGACACAACTTTCTAACTTTCAATAGCTCATGTTCAAATGAAAAAAATGACTGTTCTCAAATCATTCCATGCTGGATCCGAACCCACAATCCTAAAATTTTGGATTCCCAAGTTTTCATTACTGCGATTACTTCCCATGATTTTTTATTTGCAACAAATTTTTTGTACAATAATTTTTGTAACTTTGAAATAAATTTGGGAATAATTGAAATTAATTGCAAAATCCAGCAAAAGTCACCCATGAAATAAATTTAATTATCTGTACAGAAAGTAAGGACCTACATACATCAAATTGTCTTTAAATTAAATGGTGGCAGAAGAATTATCATTGAATTTTTAAAAGGTAAGCTTAAACATTAATCAATTTTGAGTTCTGTAGTTTATTGTTGCCTATTGCATCTACTCCTCCCTAAGTATTGTGATGAAGGCATAATCAAGAGCTCTCCACAGGAGCTAGCTTAAATGCTGCCAGATAGGGAGGCTTTTAAGTGTATATATATATATATATATATATATATATATAAAAGTCAATTTCCAATGTAGATTTTTCTATTTAATGAATGCCAAAGCAGAAAATATTTTTCTCATTATTAAAAAGTTATATCAACTTTTTTCTCTTAACAAGGAGTAAAATTTCAAATGTTATGTACAGATTAGACCCAATTTGAATAAAATGCAATGACAACAACTATCAAGTTGATGTTGCTCTAATAGCAGCACAACTACAAATATTTGTATGTTTTTTATGTTAGTGAGCTTTATACAGTAGAGACAGAATACTTGCAAAATATTTAATATACTGTCAGTGTTTATATTTACACCAGTCATGTATTTTGATACAAAATTAACAATTACTAAGAAAATTACATTTTCAAACATACAAAGCAGAATAAAACAAAAGCAAATAGTGGAGAAACTATTCGGATAATTTAGAAAAAAAAAAAAAAAAAATTATTAAAGCGTGAATGCACAGAAACTTTTTGAATCTGACTTGTAGATATTTAGACAAGTAAATGTTTGAAAAGAAATAGTTGTGCAACCATCTTGTCATGCACTAAAAAACAAATGGATGCATCTATAAGGAGAGAGAGAGAGAGAGAGAGAGAGAGGAGAAAGGAGGGAGAGAGAGAGAGGAGAAAGGAGAGAGAGGAGAAAGGAGAGAGAGGAGAAAGGAGAGAGAGGAGAAAGGAGAGAGAGGAGGGAGAGGAGAAAGGAGGGAGAGGAGAAAGGAGGGAGAGAGAGAGAGAGAGGAGAGAGGAGGGAGAGAGAGAGAGGAGAGAGGAGGGAGAGAGAGAGAGGAGAAAGGAGGGAGAGGAGAAAGGAGAGAGAGGAGAAAGGAGGGAGAGGAGAAAGGAGGGAGAGGAGAAAGGAGGGAGAGGAGAAAGGAGGGAGAGGAGAAAGGAGGGAGAGGAGAAAGGAGGGAGAGGAGAAAGGAGGGAGAGGAGAAAGGAGGGAGAGGAGAAAGGAGGGAGAGAGGGAGAGAGAGAGAGAGAGAGAGGAGAAAGGAGGGAGAGAGAGAGAGAGGAGAAAGGAGGGAGAGAGAGAGAGAGGAGAAAGGAGGGAGAGAGAGAGAGAGGAGAAAGGAGGGAGAGAGAGAGAGAGGAGAAAGGAGGGAGAGAGAGAGAGAGGAGAAAGGAGGGAGAGAGAGAGAGAGGAGAAAGGAGGGAGAGAGAGAGAGAGGAGAAAGGAGGGAGAGAGAGAGAGAGGAGAAAGGAGGGAGAGAGAGAGAGAGGAGAAAGGAGGGAGAGAGAGAGAGAGGAGAAAGGAGGGAGAGAGAGAGAGAGGAGAAAGGAGGGAGAGAGAGAGAGAGGAGAAAGGAGGGAGAGAGAGAGAGAGGAGAAAGGAGGGAGAGAGAGAGAGAGGAGAAAGGAGGGAGAGAGAGAGAGAGGAGAAAGGAGGGAGAGAGAGAGAGAGGAGAAAGGAGGGAGAGAGAGAGAGAGGAGAAAGGAGGGAGAGAGAGAGAGGAGAAAGGAGGGAGAGAGAGAGAGGAGAAAGGAGGGAGAGAGAGAGAGAGGAGAAAGGAGGGAGAGAGAGAGAGGAGAAAGGAGGGAGAGAGAGAGAGAGGAGGGAGAGAGAGAGAGAGGAGAAAGGAGGGAGAGAGAGAGAGAGGAGAAAGGAGGGAGAGAGAGAGAGAGGAGAAAGGAGGGAGAGAGAGAGAGAGGAGAAAGGAGGGAGAGAGAGAGAGGAGAAAGGAGGGAGAGAGAGAGAGGAGAAAGGAGGGAGAGAGAGAGAGGAGAAAGGAGGGAGAGAGAGAGAGGAGAAAGGAGGGAGAGAGAGAGAGGAGAAAGGAGGGAGAGAGAGAGAGGAGAAAGGAGGGAGAGAGAGAGAGGAGAAAGGAGGGAGAGAGAGAGAGGAGAAAGGAGGGAGAGAGAGAGAGGAGAAAGGAGGGAGAGAGAGAGAGGAGAAAGGAGGGAGAGAGAGAGAGGAGAAAGGAGGGAGAGAGAGAGAGGAGAAAGGAGGGAGAGAGAGAGAGGAGAAAGGAGGGAGAGAGAGAGAGGAGAAAGGAGGGAGAGAGAGAGAGGAGAAAGGAGGGAGAGAGAGAGAAAAGGGAAAAGGGAGAGAGAGAAAAGGGAAAAGGGAGAGAGAGAAAAGGGAAAAGGGAGAGAGAGAAAAGGGAAAAGGGAGAGAGAGAAAAGGGAAAAGGGAGAGAGAGAAGGAAAAAGGGAGAGAGAGAAAAGGAAAAAGGGAGAGAGAGAAAAGGAAAAAGGGAGAGAGAGAAAAGGAAAAAGGGAGAGAGAGAAAAGGAAAAAGGGAGAGAGAGAAAAGGAAAAAGGGAGAGAGAGAAAAGGAAAAAGGGAGAGAGAGAAAAGGAAAAAGGGAGAGAGAGAAAAGGAAAAAGGGAGAGAGAGAAAAGGAAAAAGGGAGAGAGAGAAAAGGAAAAAGGGAGAGAGAGAAAAGGAAAAAGGAAGAGAGAGAAAAGGAAAAAGGAAGAGAGAGAAAAGGAAAAAGGGAGAGAGAAAAGGAAGACAGAAAAAAGAGGAAAAAATGTCTTTACTTAAAGCACAGGGATAGCCGTACCATGTGTTTGAAGGTGATTTCTTTGTTCAAATATGTGGGGGGGAACTTAATGTGATTGAAGGAACTATGAATGGAACTCAGGAGTAATTTTGGAAGTTAATTTGTTTTCTTTGGTACAGGGGTAGATCTTTCAACAAGATTACCTTAAGCATACAGCTAAAAAATCACTTGGCAAATAGTTCATTCAGTCGTCTATTCAATCTCCTGATTTGACAAATTGAAAATTTATGCAATGTTTGAAAGATCAATCACATCAGAAGGACCCCAGAAGCAAAGGATTTTAAGTTTTTTTTGCAAGAAAAGTAGGCCAAGATTTCAAAACAATGTTGCAAAGAGTTTATGAAGGGTTATGTAAAACATATCAGAGCAGTAAATGCAAACCAGGACCATACAGCTAAGTATTAAAATTTGAAGTCAATAAGAACCCTTTCTTTTTTGCTATTTCTTTTATTTATATATTATTTTGTAGTGCATGTTTGAGAATGCATTTTTTCATAATAATAATCATTAACTTTATATTAAAATGTGACCTATATCACAAATTTAAAGTAAATGTTAGCACTAGAATTATGAGAGGATGCTAAAAAGATATTCACCCAACCTACTTCCCTAAATCTCACCAAATGCCCATACATCAGATTTTATTTTTGGAATCCCTTCTTGGTGGAGTCAAGAACTTTTCAGCATACACTTACATCTTAAATAATTTTTCTTAAGTGTTTAAATACTTTTCCCTACCCTCAGTATATAATCAGTTTTAAATGTGACTAAAACTACAATGCAGAAAAAAAAAAAAAAGTTCTTGAGGAAGCTACCCATTGAGATAGCTGATCTAATTCCATCCCTTATATTACAAATTACATTTTTTTTTCACTCATTTTTTTTTCAAATTGGAGCTATTGTTTATGAAATTTCTTAGCAAACCAAAACCAAAAGAGGGTGGTACTCCACATTAGCCTCATTCTGCAACATAAGCATTTTAGCAAAAACTTAAAAGGGGAAAAAATAGCGTTTCATATTTTAACTTTATTTTTTATCCTTTTATTTTCTAACTTGCTTAAATGTCATTACTTTCCCAAATCTATTTTTGAAGTTCGGGAGAAACAAATCAAAAATACTTCTAGTCTTTGGTGTGCAATACACAGAAAAAAACCACACCAAGAATTTCTTCAAAGGCCACAAGATTTAAACATGAATGTGGAGAAATTAAGATTTTCAATTATGAAAAAAAAAAAAAAATCCCTTAGAAGATCCCCAAGAAAAAGTATACAGAAGTAATTGCAGAAAATGGTGTTAGCTCAAATATCACATGGGGAAACCCTAGCAAAATAAAGAGTTTAGGGCTGAAATATCTACATTTATAAACATGTGAGGCAACTGACAAATGGATAAAGAAAAGGCAATATTTAAACATTATATGTCCTTATGAAAAATAAAAGCAGGTTTTGAACCTGCATACAATGTGAATTATTCTAAAGAAACAAGGTATAGCAGCAAGTGTCTAAATTCATCTTCAGTAAACAATTTTGATGTCTAAATGCAAAACCCCTTTTGATAGTAAAAGGAGAAAAATATAAAAACAAATGTGATGTTAACTTAGTGCATCTAACAATAATACAATAATATTTATGAAGCACATAGTTGAAAGATCTAGTTAAAAGAGAATTAAACATTGCCTCACCATAACTAATTTCAAACTGGTGATTTGATCAGGGATGAGGGGAAAAGAATTGCCTTATAAGTCTATAAGGAGTTCAAGAGTGGGGAATTATACATGCGTGCGCATACACACACACACACACACACACATATATGTATAGTTTGCTAGTAAAAGAATATTATCCTTCTTTTTCAACAGTCAAGCAAAAGGAACACAGTAAGAATATGTATGATGAGTGATAGAAAAGATAAAAATAGAGATGGAAAACAGTACTGGAGAGAATGTTTGAAGAGAAAGAGTGTTAGCACTTTTCCAACTATCTTGTGTTAATCACCAGGCACATTCCAGCAGTAACTGACAGCAGCAGCAGCTGCTGCTGCTGCTATAATGCCAACCATGCAGAGGAGATGGTTGGTAAAAGGAATTAAAATAGAGAGGAAGGAAGTATTTTATACAGGAGATTTCTGACAGGATAAGTTTAGTCATTGGCACCTCGCTTTTGGTCAACAATTCAAACTTTGGTGTGAACTGTTGCCACTCCTTTCCGCCACTTTTTCTTAGTCAAATAGGGAGAAAGTCAATGACCGCTCATTTCTGTTAACATTTCCAATCTCTCAGTGAAATTCATGAATAATAAAACCATTATTTTAAGGATTAAAATGGTATGTAAAGAAAAAAAGGGTCAGTTGGAAGAATTGGATTAAATTTATAGCAAGAATTACTTTAACATGTTTTTTTTTGTTTTATTTTACCAATTGCAAGAACATGTGCTAATTTATACCAGGAAACAAAATAGGCTTCACAATTAAGAGTTAAATTCTGCAAGATATTTAAATGTGCCATAAGAAACTAAATATCTTATAAGATTGTATTCCAATGACTTATATAATATACACAAAATTTCACAACAATTCAAAATAAGGCAAGTTTTAGCAAAGACTTTTTTTGCAACAGTTAATTTTACTCAAAACAAGTATTTATAATTTTTTTTTTTTTTTACAATCTATATTTTTGTTAGTCCACAAAAAGTAGTTAGGAGACTGAAGGATAGAACATAATGCATTATATTGTTTTTGTGTTTTTGTTATTATACCCCTAAGTACAAGCCGAGAAACATGTTTATCAGAGTATCACAATTATTGTTCAAAGTTTGTATAAATAACTAATAGACATCCTGCTTGAAGTTGCATTTAAAGAGTGGAGATATTTATAAGTAGATATTGCTGATTTTACATGAAGCCAGCCAATTACAGGAATATGTCTTTTGAAATCAACACTTTACTTAGATCATACATGAATTTGTAGTAACAACTATTACCTACCCAAAATCACAGCAAGAGCCTAAACTAAAACATTAAAAAAATATTTAAAGTTATACCTATTAGTGACCAAGCAAAAAAAAAAAAAAAAAATAGATTAAATTACAGTGCAGAAGAGAACTTATTGATTAAAAGACTGAAGCAATCATATAAAGCAACACCTGACATTACTAAACTCATTTTTATATGACTATTGTGTCACTCACTGCAAAAGAAAATGTTTTGTCTACAGAGTTTATCATAAAATGTAAATGTCACAAGTAAAAGAAAATTTCATACAAAAATGGATACCAATCAAACAATTATAATGAAATTTAGTTCACTTAAATATACAATCTGTAAACATCTGTGCAAATTTAGAATGGAATATTCCAACCAAAACCCTTTGGTTTGTGATTTAGAAGGGAATGTGAATAGATCAAGTTAGACACATATTTGTAAAGAGGCACTAGCCAATTTTATGGACAAATCTACATAGAATATAAAGAGCCAGGTAAATATTTTACTGAAAATATACAATAAGAGCTTATTAAAAATGTATTCTCCTTAAGTAAATTTCATATTTGGCTGAGTAATATTTAATCTGATAATTCTAGATAAAATATGCAAATGAATAAAGGATTAGACTAAACAGAAGGAAATAGCTAAATCCTTTATCTTCATGACTAGACAGAATTATATTAATTTGAATAGGTATTAAATGCAAAATAGAATGCATGTAATATTTACTAAATATACATTATTTAGGATAAAATTTAAAAAATAAACAAAAAAATTAAAATTAGAATTTATTGTTTGAGCACAATTTTAGAAAGGTAAACAAAAATGTCAACAATATGAACTTTGCTTTTATATTTATTAGTAACTACCACAAAGGAAAAATGTCAACTACTTTGTAATCAAAGAAATCCTAAGATATTTTTGAAAAAAATACCAGCTAAAATGAGCTTTTCTAATCATTTTCTGTCTAAAATGTTAAAATAAGTTTGTATTTAAGTTTCCTGAACAGCAGGTTAAAAATAAGCTAATTTATCTTAAAACTAGTTCATCCCTAAAGCTACAGAGTTAAACTATTCAAAGAGTAAATCATGTATAATTTTTCTCAATCCTTTGAAATTAAACACTCTTGACAAAATTGTAAACCACAAAATATATATATTTGGCAACAAGATGATTAATATATCATGGAAATGATATACTTGAATTACAGAATAGTTTGTCTGAACTTAGTTGTACTTGTAAAAGCTTCACAAATAACATTAATAGTAAATGTACTTTTAGTTTGTTGCACCTTATTTACCAATTCCCAATAAGTTAATTTTTTAAAGGTTTTACACATGGATAATGGATGAAAAAAATTCTGGACTACAGAAGAGCAAGAGCAATAGAAAAGAAATTGAAATAATTTTTTTTCTTTGGCCTTTGTCAGTCATGATTACTGGTCCTTAAATAATAGCAATTTTAATAAAACTGCAATTTTGGAGAACACCATGGTTTAAAATAAAACTTTATATAAACTTTTTATGCCTTTAACCACTTTTGTCTAGAGAAAAAGACTTAAGATTACAATACAAAATTTAAAAGAAGTTGAGAGTAAATGAGTTTCATTAATCATTCGAAAAATTGCTACAGATTGGGAGAGAGAAAAGCTTAACCATGACACAATGGTCAATATCTACATTATATAACTGACATCATTAATATTCAGTGACACATTTAAATATCAGGAAAAAATGAGTTACAACAGCTGGTAAAAGCATGGTAGTCTATCTAAACTCATACAAATTCAAAACATCCTCAAGTGGCAGATACTAAAAAAAAAAAAGCAAAGAGTACTCAAAAAGAATAACTAACTTCCTTAAAGTTCTTCAATATGCTTAGAATGGTTAACTAAGGCTATTACTAACAAATAAGTCATTTTCAAATTCCAGATATTTGCCAAGTAAACAACACTGGCTTTACATTGCATTCTATTATCCTTTCAGCAGAGATGATAAACTTAGTTTCTATTATTCATGCATGCCTATACAAAGGGGTAGTGTAAAGTTCTTGAACCAACACACTCTCTCAAGTTTAACTAAATGAACAAACATCAGATTTTTTAAATCTCTTAGACAAACTTTTCAGCTCTGCAATACATAACTAGTATTTTTTTTTTTTTAATAAATAAAAACAAAAATGTTATATATCTCACACACACAGAGTAATCCAGGTAAAGTTCCTCTACATCACTAGGTCATCACTGCTATCTGATAAAGTAGACTTTAATCATTTTAGAGTAAATATTGAAAAAAAAAAAAAAAAAAAAAAAAAAAATTTATGCAAAACTGAGATATCAGAATTAAATAATACTACAATTATAAGATAAAATCAGAAGATTGCAAATTTATTACAGGTTAAGATATAAATAATCATCTTATGAAGTAAGCAACATTTTACAGAAAATTGCAAACTGAATAATTTTGTCTTTCATTTTCTTTTTTTAAAGTATAAAATTTTCATTTGTAGGGAAAAAAAATAGTTTATGATCCAAGAGTCAAGATTTTTTCTGAAAGAATTTTTGGTAAATCTTGCTCACTCTAGTTTAAAAGATAAAATAATCAAATAATTTCTAAATATAGATTAAGTTAAATGAAAAAGATCAATGATGTTTGATAACTGTAAGAATTAGAAAATATAAAAATTAAAAGTTAGGGTACTATTGGTTACAGTTTCTTAAAATAACATTTATATTTTTCAATTTTAATTATTTAAAAAAGTTTATAAACAACTATCTGGATGGATTCAGGTCAAATGTACTGACTGATTTTAATGTTTTAAATCCTTATACTTATGACTGCTTATTGCAAAGGAACATTTTCACTTGTTAAAATTTTTAAAGTTTATACTGAAGCATGAAAATTAGATAAGTAACAGCTGAATGTGTAAAACTATTATGGTTTATAAAAATATCCAATTGTAGATATACTTAGCTGTGTGTGTGTGCATGTTTTGAACATTTGACAATAACCTTGGATATTTTCTTGTAAAAACAATTAAATCTATAACAATAAAAGATTAACAGGTTGCATTATGGAAGCTGATAAGAACCTTTAGATTCAGTATTGGAAGAAATTAAGAAAGTATTCAAACTTAAATACATTTCTCATATCACCATCTGCTATGAACATTTCAATGTCAAGAGAAAACATTCTGCACAAGCTTCATTTAAAATAGCAAAATGAGAAATCATCATGAAGAAAAAATAAAAATGCTCCATACAAAGCAATATTCTCCAAAGTAGCAGATGTTTGAAAACTATTTCAAACACTATAATAGTAAAGTTTATTTATGGTTGGATAACTTAATACCATACACATTTATACAAGCAAAAATTAATTTTTCAAAGTTCTTAAATATCTAAATTAATAAAATACTTGCTTTGAAGATGGATATAATTATGAGAAATGTGCATCTTTACAAAGTATTTTACAG
This sequence comes from Acanthosepion esculentum, assembly GCA_964036315.1. Taxonomy (NCBI): domain Eukaryota; kingdom Metazoa; phylum Mollusca; class Cephalopoda; order Sepiida; family Sepiidae; genus Acanthosepion; species Acanthosepion esculentum. The sequence continues at coordinate 52,438,880 of OZ038508.1, read as the reverse complement.
AAGTTGAAAAATGTTTCCCAAAGATACATTGCATATTACAAGTTTTCTAAAAAGAAATTTGTCTTTTCACAAAAAACTGTTCAGTTCTTTACTGATCATAATTTAAACTAATTTCTTTTGAGTACATGCATATAAGATGCCAGAAAAACTGATTCCAAAAGCCATCAATCAACAAGTAATACAGGGCAGGGTTGCACTTGATAAATTGATACTTTGAATTTCAAGTGTGCAAACTACAAAAGTAAGAGGTGGTTTGAGAGGCCATCTTTGGATATCAAGCAGATAAAGCCAAAAGAAAATATTTCTTAAATTTGCTGATGGAGAAAAGAAAAAGGTTTTTAGATAATGGCATGCATTATCTATGTATTTCACTTTGAAATGAAAGATTTTCAAATTTGTTTAAAGAGATGATAATTCTTGATTGGATTACTATTCCATTTGATATTGGGGGGGGGGAGAGAAAAAAGGAACATACACACACACACATATATATATATATATATATATATATATATATATATATATATATATATATATATATTTATTATATAAAAATTATTTTACAAATGCACAATTCAAAGAATAAAGTTAAAATGTCACATTCAACTGCACTGGCTTTGAAATGACCAAATAAATACACGAGATATGAAAGAATTCAGCAATCATTTCAAGAAATTGCAATTTGCACTTGACATTTTTATGATGACAACAAAGGTCACTTTCTTGGCATCATTTTTCCCCTTCATTTCATCCAAATACTCAAGCCAATGCAATCAAATGAAGCAGAAAGTTGTTCATTAACACTTAACACACTAGTTTGGTTCACCAAACATTGAAAACGCTTTTTCCCCACCATACATTTTTCTTCTGTATGGTCTCCCAGACACAATCCCTCTCAGCATAGATAAATATGCTTTGTTTCTTTTTCTAGTTTCTAAAACAAAAACATATGTAGAGGCCACCTACTCAAAAACACTTCTAAGTGGGAACAAAGCAGAGAGACATTCACACAGCAATGTTCTATTATAGACAGAACAAAATGTAGATGTTTTATTTTTAACTAGAAAACAAGCTGTTACACATATTTAAAAAAGATACTCATTAAATATATACAGTAACAATCACATAACCATTGTAGGAGCATGCAAGTGCACATGGTCATATAAATCATTCAGAGAGAGAGAGAGAGGTGGGGAATAAAGCATTTTAATTCATCATTTTTATTTTTTAATAACATTTACCTTCTTGCAATGTCCATTGGTTTTGAATAATGACAACTATAATGAACACTACTCGTGGTAGTGGTATTGTTATCCCTGACATTCTTGAAACCGCAAGAAAAATACTAACAAATTTTAAAATAATTTAAGAGAAAGAGGAAAAAAACAAAAAAAAAAACACTGATAATCCATGCAAGAAAAATTAAAGTTTTCCAATTCTGGTACTATTGCGTGTAAAAAAAAAGTTTAAGCAATGGTGACAGCTGTCAACAAGTATTTCCAAACACTCCTAGAATATATCTTTAAAAAGATTAAAGAAACTAGAGCTTATAATGTAACAGTCACAACATATTTGTACAAATTACCGATATACACAAAGAAAAAGATAATTATACAAATGGGATCAGAGTCTCCAACATGAATAGAAAAGGGGGTCATGAATAAATAACATTGGATTAAATTATTTGAAAATAGATGCGACTAAAAGAAATACTAGCTAAAAGATTCATACAAATTTGAAAATGATGCCAACTTACTGAAATTTTAAAGTTTACTAGATGAAGAGGTTAGAGATTCTTAGAAAACATAGAAATGAAAACAGCTTGTATAAATAAAATGTTTTCATTCTTATGTTTTCTAAGGATCTCTAACATTTAAATAGAATAAAATTACATATAGGGGGGAGAGTTAGAACTAACATTCAATTTTAAAATAATTTTTGAAAGAATTTCTAAAACAAATGATTGTAGTAAGTTTTGAAGTTTAAAATATTACTACAAATTAAGTATAAAGAGACAGCTCAAATGGTATTAAAAAAAATCATACAAAGCAATAGAATAAGCAAAGAATTTTTTAAAAATTGGTAATTGTTTTATTACATATTCTGTTGAAAAATTAGTAAAATTAAAACAATGACAATTCAACATTTTATTAGTTTTAGCATAAGGACAATAAAAAAAAATAAATCAATTTAAAATCAATTCAGATATGTGACATTTCCATTCAAGATGAGCCTCAGTCACATGAACATCTGTGCAGCTACAAAATATGCTTAGAAATTAACTATTGGCATTTAACAATCTGACAGTAATCCCATTACAACCAGAAGGTTAAGAAACAACTAATAATTCAACCAACTCAAAAGGAAGATTATGGGAATTAAGTAATTTCATATAAAAAAAAATTAACCACTTAAAGAGTGCTTTTCTTATCAAATTAATTTCAAATTGAAATCAAAAAGGAACCTTCCTATGTTACTATATTGATAACATCACACATCTGCCCTCAGAAACACTACTACTAATAACCATGATCAAAGTTTTTCATTTGCACATTACACTTAAGTCTTTTCACTGCTACTTGTGGATATTGTTCAAACTCCACTCCATAATAGAAGAGTGGAAGAGAGAACTAAGTTGGATTGCTACCAGCTTCATACATCTCAGTTGTCATACAATGAAGATTTAAAAACAAAACAAAATAAAAAACTTTTCCATAAAGTGCAGAAATTAATGTTCAGTATTTGAATAGTTAAAATTCATTCAAGAGTTAACATTCAGAAAAGGAGGGATGGTTTTCTGAGAGGATTTCTAATTCCAATCATCAAAGAATGAGCTTAATGTAGAAAGGAAAACTGAAATGGTTCTTTTCCTGTGCTCTGTAAAATGTGAAAAATCAGTTCTGAGCAATTTCAAGCTTTTTTTCAGGGGAAATTCACAGGAAGCAGATTGGAAATATTCAAGACAGTCACCAGATGTCAAAACAAAGACATGTTAAGAGAAATTGATTTTAAAGAACAAGAGTGTAGCATTTGATTATGACTGACTCAAAGAAAGGACCAGGACAGGTATGATTAAAGATATCAGACTTGAATGATTAAAGTTGTTGAGTAAACCCCCAAATCTTGCAATTACCTCACACTACTAATAACTGAAACATACCAAAGAGAAAGGCAAATATGCTGATTTATAACATCAGGTTGGAGCAAAAACAAACTTGTAATCAAAATTAAAAGAACAATACCAATATCCAACAATTTTAAAATATAAAGGATGCATATATTAAATACTTGATTGTTTTTTTTTTTAATATTTTATATAATTTGTCAACATAGAATAATTTTTACAGCATAACAATATTACAAATATAATAAATCAGACAAAATTGACAGAATTATTTAAAAATGTATCAATACCAATTAATTTTGACTTCTGGAAACCAAGTCTATAAACCAAGAGAGAATACTTGAAGTAGTGAGTTTGCAACAAAATTGAGATTCCTTTGTCTATTTTGTAAATGACAGACTAAGTTATCTTCTTTACAAGTAGTTAAAATAAATTTATTCTTCATGATTTGTTTTAGGCCACTTCATAAAGAACAAACTATTCAGTAATTTAATATGCTGACTAATTATTTGCAAAATGGAATTATCAAAATATCCACCCTTAATTGCTCATTTGAAATTTTATAAGCAACTCAGATGAAAACTATTGAAGGCTTTGTTATCAGTCACTACTATTTAACTAAGTACAATTGCATATTATCTGTACCAGTTGAAAAAATGTTTTAAAACTTTGTAAATCACAAAAGGGCATGAATCAAACTGAATCCAATTTCAGTCATATACTACACACAGCAAAAGAAAAATGTAAACTCAAATGGTTATCATTAAACAATATTCTGTCAAAGGCTTCTGACATCTGTAAGGATCAATTCTGACAAGTGTAAGAGTTATTCTGATAACTTTAGAAAAAAAGAGAAACTGATTCATCAATATCAGCTGTTAGAGAAATTACAGTATTTAAGATGTTACTTAATGCTAAGCCCTGATTATAGCAAAGTATCAAAAATATTTTAAACTCAGCTTCAAATCTAAGTAAACAAAAAAAAAATGAAAAAATAATAAATAAAATGAAAATTGAATATATAGGTACCTCCAAGCATTTGCTAAAAAATAAAGATGAAAAATGCCCCAAACTTAAAAACAAAGTTTTGTCATCAAAATTTGTGTTATTAAGAGGAAAAATTAAAGGATTTTTTAATTATTAAATTATATTTTTTTAACCTTTTTAGAATGTTAAAAATTTTGTTTTTCTTGTGTCAGTATTGGACCATAAATTAGTAGAGTAAATTTTAGTGTCTTTTTTGCAGTGATTTGGAAATTCTTGCAAATATCAAATTATTGGATTTTAGTGAAACTTTCAGGACTTATTCACAAATGAAATTTTAGAATTTTTTTTTTTTTTTTTTTTAGAAAATCTTAGTAAAATAATTTTTTTGTTAACATCCATTGCTTCTTCACCCTGTGACTTATTTAATTTTATGAAATTTCAAGAAATTAATTATGACAATGTTTATATTAGTTATGTGCAGAACTACTTGGAGAATTTAAATCAATTTTTTTTGTAAAACAGGACCCCCAGTTACCAAAAATCTGCTCAGAATAGTAAAATAAAAAATGCAATAAAACTAAGACATTATTTAATAAAAAAGCTTTTAATTGTTTTTATGAATAAGATATTGTCTTAAGAAAATATTTTTTTCAATGAATAAAAATTGTTTTCACTTTTTTCAAAAATTTTAATTAGAATAATTTATAAAGTTTTAAATCTTAAAATTCTGTGTTAACTTGTATGGGTTAAGTGATATTGTTATTAAGTAAAAACTATTTACTAATCATAAATGGGAAAATTTACTACAATTCAGTAACCCCAGTATTTTAAAGTGAATTTTGAATTATTTTTGTATGTGTATAAACATGCTGATTTTTGTAAATATAGACATCAATATATGAAATTATCAGAAAAGAACTATAGTAAATTTAAAGCCAAAGTATCTAAAATTCAATAAAACATTAGATTACAGAGAATATTTTCATAAATTTTTAAGATTATGAGGTAGTTAAAAATTATATAAAAAGGCACTCGTGTTATATTGAAGTAATTTTTACAGATATGTCCCCTGTAAAAAAAAATTAGTTAAATTTCCAGCTGTTAATAAAAACACCTGCCTGTGTTTAAAATATTACAGAAATGAATTTTTTAACTTACAGTAATATTTGTTTTAAATCAGATTAATTCAACTTTAAATTAGCTAATATTCCTCAAATAAAGTTTCAGAAAAGTATTTTATTTCTGAAAGATTTTTTAATAAAGAATTAGTGTGCTGACAGATGGCTAAAATCAGCGAAAACTAAAATAAAAGCTTCATTTTTTTATTTTTTAAAATTCATTTTAAATCTTAGGTATCCCATTTCTGTGGAGGTACCTTTAATATATATGTGAAAAACAAGTACCCAGGAAAGCAATTAGGTATTAATAAGGAATAGATTTTACAATTAAAATTATCCAAAGGACGGGAAAAGTTTTCTGCTCAATCAACAAGCTTGTCAATGAAAGAAAGAAAACAATGGCATAACACCATGTTTGGTCATATTTTGGAAAAGTGGGTCAGGCCAAGAACTTTTTCATACTCCCTCAACATTCATTTTTAACATTAAGATCTTTTGGTGTTTTAATCTAATTTCCAAAAATATAATTTTTTAACCTTTACAATCCAGGATTCATAGATATACACATCTGCATGATGGCTGAAGTGGTTGAACATTTCCCAAAGGCACCTACAGGAAATGCTGAAACCCAGAAAAAGCCAATTCTCAAGGCAAACTCTCCAATTTCTTGGTACAACACAATCTTCCTTGTCCAATATGACTCTGGCCAACTAAATTTTTAGTAAAATCTACAAAAATCTTGAATTCATAGCATTAATGGAAAGATAAATGCTCAGAACATTTTAGCATAGTTATACCCATCAGAGACCAAACTAACATCTGAGCTAATATTTTTCTTACATTTCAACTCAAAACCTGATGTCTCTAATAAAAAAAAAAAAAGAAATCAAACAATGTTCTTTAATAACTGAAAAATGAAAACTAGCCAGTAGAAACTCAGAGAATCAGCTATACGGAGTTATTACAGAACATGACAGTTGTCACATGGCAAATCAGAAAAGAAATGAAGTAAAATGAACTTGTTTTTCAGGTACAAAAAATAAAAAGAAAGAGGGTGCCATTCTTGAACCTGTACACAATTTGGAGAAAGTTGTTCTATATGTTGATAAAATATTTGCTGCTAGAAACAAAAACATTTTTAGATGATGACACACAAGTGGACTTCAAAACAGTTTGAGTAATAAATTCTATCTTGGAATGAAGAAGTTAAAAATGGTACCCCTGCTGTTGACAAAAAATAAAAATCAGGAGCAAAGTAGGATAGGTTGAAGAGAAAGACATAAGTATTTTCTGTGGGTGTGATTGCAGAGAATATGAAGGAAACAGCTGAAAAGTTGGTAGGAAATCAGAGTCTCAAGAGCCGGAGAACAAACAATTCCAGATTTGGCAAGAATCTGCCAACTTCCTCTAGAATTTCAAATCTCTTAGGATCACACAATTTATCTTGTTTAATTTACACATGTACTGCTGCACTCAAGTGTACACAAAGCTACAATAATCAACTAGTATTATCAATTTAAGTTTACTCTCCTAAATATGGTAAAATTAAAAAGAAAATATCTACTTTTGGAGAAAAGGGAGCAAAGACTTTAAAGAGTTCTAGAGAAATCAGTAAGCTTAAAAATTTCACATACCTTCATAGTATACGAAATAAACTAAAAAAAACTTAAGTGACAAATTCCCTTCTTTCTGAATTCAATAGTCAAAATTCTTAATAGCAATCAATTCCAATAATTGTTTATAAGAAAGTCTTAGAAAACAAGGTAAAATATTGTCAGACTTAATAAGAAATTACTCACGATTATGCTTTTTTACTAACAAAGTAAATTTTAAAATATTTAAATGAGAAAAAAATGAAATATCGGAAAACATCATTGAAATGTCATTTCAAGTAACCTTTCTCATCTGAAATGTTTTCACTCAGCAAATGAAACAAGTGTATAAATTAACACAAATACCAAACAGATTTTTAATATAAAAAAGGATTTTTTTTGCAGAGTTCAAATATAATTTTATCACCAAAATTAAATGTAAAAAATATTCGATTACATTATTACTGAAAACAGTAGCTTTTCAGCAAAAATGTTGTACATGACTGATCAAACAAGTGTAGATGAAACCCATCTCATTACTGAGCCTACTATTTGCTTTTATCAACTCTACAGATGACAGGCATGATAACAAAAAATGTTGATAGGAGACTAAGAGTAAAAGAACTGTATCAAATACAAAAATCCGTAAGAAAACTAAAAAATGGTTAAACAATAATGAGTACTTTCTTAAAGCTTTAATAATGGATTCAGCCATTCTGTGTGCTTCTCACGTTGTAGTATTAAAAAAAAATCAGCTGTCAAATATTTCTGCTACTACAACAAAGAGTCGACATATCAAATGTTTCGATTCGTCATGAAGACTGTAGAAAATTCTACCCACTTCGCAAAGGTGCAATAACCGCTAAGTATGGAAAAAGGAAAGGAAAAAAAGCATTAAAAGAGAGATGTCCTTATGGTGTTGTTGCCAATAAAATTCTAAGTGATAATCAAAATAGCAGATGTCTAATTAAACTAGTACTAGGAATGACCTAAAATCTCACAGACTTGCTACTCATTAGTAGCAGCAGTAGAGAGGGTCATACTCATTGGTAGTTTCTCAAGTGACCCAGAACTGACCATTCTATTATTATGAGAGGTACGAGGACATTTTACATTACAATATTATCCAGCTTCCCAAGATATTAAAGAAAAAGTCATAAAATATAAGTGTTCTATATCGATAAAGTTGTAGATATCAAACAACAGTACACCTTAATTCCTAATCTACCTAGCTAAATTACTGATCAATTTCTCAGGTAACGCTGTATTATTAGTGATACACCAGAAGAAATGTATTCTTTAAAAAGTGTGCCAAAAAATAGCGTTAAACTAAACAGCGACAAATTACACTTTCAAGTAAGTCTATCAAAAAAAAAAAGCCTTCGAAAAGAAAAAAAAAAGTGTTGCTTCCGCAGAATGCCAATTTTTCACCGAAAGTCAGTCAAGGAAGCAGACACTAGCGAGATTCTTTCCTTCCTATTGCAATAAGAGAAATGTGATATGCCAATAAAAAGGATTACACTTTTCTTTTTTTTAGGCTAATAACATTTGATACCGACCGACCTTCATTCTTACAGTTACTAGTCATCATCAGACCTACCCAGGTATAAGGATTTAGATACACTCACTCAAATAGTCAATACTACTTTTTTAGCAACCGCCCACTGCAAGAGGAAACAAAAATAAAATATTATTCAAAATTCCATCACAATGATTGGTAAAAAGATGTTAAACAATTGATATTTTTTTTTACTTTAGGCAGGGAATAAGTGGGTGGGTAATGCGTACAATTCCCCCACCCTACCCACTGCAGATACCCCCAAAAATGTGGGGATACAAAAATATGCCTAACAAATGATTTTATTTTTAACATAGATCAGAAAAAAATATTGTTCCGGAAAAAAATAGTGTTAAAAAAAAGTTAAATTTTTAGATTAGTATCTTACAGAGGACTCTACCGAGTGATTTTTCAAGAATTACTTCCACATACTTGATCTTTGAAAATGAAAATCAGACTAGGGAAACCTAATTCACCGGTTTGGAATGTCAATGAATGCAGTAGTAGTAGTAGTTACTAGGAACCACGCGCTGCAAGCAAACACAAAAAGAGGTGGGGGCAACATCAATTTTGCATTCTTACAGTAAAAATGCGACCAGGCAAAAGATTTCACCCTTTTCCCGATGCAATAACTTTTAAAATTCTTAATATCAAATTTAAAATACAGAATACAAGAAGGAATAGTCTTTAAAATAAATAAATAAATATAAAAAATATACATATACACCAACTAATAAGAATGGAACGATCAGATCGACACTGAATGTGAATAAAAGAAAACGAGAAGACAAGGAAAGTGGCAGATTTTGGTATAGTTCCTCTTTATAATGTCGGGAATAAATCAACAATAAAAATAGGTAATAATCTACATTCTTAGTATAGAAATAACTACAGTCAACAAATTTATTAGTTTATTTTTCTCTTAATTCAATTTTCATCATGATTAAAAAATAGGAAAAGAAAATTTTGAAATGCTAGCTTCTTGAAGAAAAAGGAAAATGCTTTGCCGATGTACTGCATACCAGATGACTAACATTTCACATCTGCTATCTTGACAAGACCGAGATTACAAGAATTAAAACTACAACAAACATCTTCATTCTTTATTGTCTTTTTTTGAAAGTGAATCCCCAAGAAACCAATAGTCAAGTGCTACTGTCATTAGAAAGTGAAAGTAATTTTTTTGTTTTTTTTTTCTGAACATTTTTTTCCTCTTTCTATTCCATCAATCACATTTTAAAATGTTTTTTTTTGTATAGCAAATGTAGTAATAACGTAACACACTGACATTTTTAGGCTAAGAAAGCATATTTAAATTACTACTCTAATGCTTAGACATCAAACAACTGGACCATCACGGGTTAATTTATTATCGATGGCATCATTATTCACGGTTTAATTCATCAGCGAAATGCACAAAACAATATCCTCGAATATATTTTATTTAACATCAAACATTTGAAGGGTCATGTTGTTCACAATATTATCAACATGATACCTCCCAACTGATTCAATTTTTTTAACCTTCCTTTTGTTATTCTTGTCTTGGTAGGCGTGAACAACACTCTACAGTTACTATATTTTGAATCATCACCTTTAAATAGTCATATCATTTGAAATGGGGACATCAGTTAGTTGCACATGTAACAAACATCACGTTGTAGGAGAATAGGCCACATACCGTATATGGCGACCCCCACCCGCTAGAAAATGTGTCGTTGGTGATGATGTGGAAAGAATCACCACATCATCTTTTTACCTGACCTAACTATAAATGACAAATCATTTTGTCATGCAAGTGAAAACTTCAGTGATGATACTTTTTCATTTTTGTAAGAAACTTATTTCTTCTTTTAAAGATCGTTTTCTGAAATTAGTTCTGTTTCGTCCATACCCCCACCTATCAAACAGGAAACCGGTTGGATTGACGCAATTATTTCGTTTATTAATTTATAGAACAAAATAAAAGATTTAAAATGATAATAACCTCCTTATATTAGAGAACAAATGCTCACGACAAATTTAACAGAAGAATCAAGTATTTAAAATAAAAATAATGACTATGCCCCCTTAAAAGAGTTTTAGGGATCCATTTTCCCTTACGAATCGGAATGAGAAGGAACGCATCGATATGCCGGCATCATTTACTTTTAAAAATAAAATTGTTTTTTTCCTTTCTAATAAAAAAAAGAGTTTTTTTTTTTCTTCTGAGGATTGTTAATTATATACATATAAAATTGAAAATCTTAAAATTAATTACTAATAAAAAAAAATCTTAAAATATTTTTAAATCCAGAAAAGAATCGACCTCTTTTTTTTTTTGTTTTTTTTTTTGCAAAAAATTTTTAAAAAAAAGCATTTCACATGATTTGAAAACTAAAGGAAAATCGAACAAATTTCAGCGTAATACTTAAAAAAATAAATGTTATTATTTTCTTTGAAAGAATTTCAAATTAATGACTTAACTAGATTTTGTCAGCACGTTTGATTTTCTATAATAGAAAAGTGGTTTTTATGTCAATATTTTGACGTGGAGAATAACTTTTTGTTTATTGATGAATCAAATAAGGTTATTTTTATTTAGTAAAAAAAATAAATAAACTTTTTACGCACAAGCTTGAAGAGCGGACAGGCACAAAAAGAAAAACAATCTAAAATGCTAATCATTTAGAAGAGAAACAGATTATTTAAAGAAAAAACAAATTAAAAAAAAATAACTAGTTGTAGGTAAAGTTATTGACGCAAAATTTCGATTTCAATCCTGTATGAAATTATTTCAAAAAGTCATAATTAGCCGATCATTAATAAGATTGGTTTTATGGAAAAATATAAACAAGTAAAAACTTTAAAGGAAATAATTTCAGGCGGACTTAACGATCAGTTAAAAATGATAGAGATTTTATTTAAAATGACCACACTGATATCTACATGGGTCATAAGACAAACATTTTGTTTTTATGGCAAATGATGTTCTCATTTCGAAGCCAGGAATTATCTTGAACCAATTTTTAGAGGCTTAAGTGGAGAAAATATTTAAAAAAAATAATAATTACAAGAGCTAGAAAGACTATGCTTGCGTGTGTGTATTCCCCACGATGATAGGAAAGTATGCCAACTCATTATACGACCTAAAAAAATGTATAATATAGTGAGAATTGTCTATTATTTTCGAAAGTTGAATTAACTTTTTGGTTTCTTCTTACCTTGTCTAAGCATTTTAATTCCTCTATAGGGTAGACCGGCTTCTCACACTTTGCACAACGTTTGCTCATTTTGGTAAGTTTTGCTTATTTTTTCTCTTTTCGCTAGTGTTAGGTAGGCTGTTGTTTGTGTGTCTCTCTAGTATTATTTTTGTGGTCCTCCGAAAGGTAAGAAGAGAGATATGCAAGTGAACTTTTGACTCAGGCTGATGACAGTGGCAGTAAAAAAAAAAAGCTCCGGGACTTCAAAGTGACGCCAAGAAGTGAATAAGCAACAAAGGAGGGAGAAGGAAGGTGGGGGAGGAGAAAGCCCCTTAGCTCTTATGTAACACGAGTTTTCATTGGTCGATGCCGACATCCCGGCTTTGAAAACGCAATAACCACAGCAACGCAACACAAGACCAAAAAAAAATTACAAAAAAAAGTCTAATAAACGTAGTATTTCTTTAATTCATCAGAAATTACGAAACTCTATAATGAAGAAAACCTTGACCGCTAAAACTCACAGGATGTAATTATTTCTTTTCCTAAAGAGATTAGAGGGGGAAAAAAATAAACAAACAAAATAAAAATTGTCCCCCCTCCCCTTGACAACCACTACTACACGACAGCATGGATTTCGGCTGTATTTGACACGCACGCTTCTTGACCTTATATGGTAATTGTAAACATTTATAAAAGTTTTCTTTTTCTTCAGATAACTATCAATTAAAAAATTCAATCAACAATGAAATATTAATAAAACTATTATAATACGCTTGTTAATTCATATATATATCAATAACATTAATTAATACTTTTACTTTAGCGAGATTTTCGATTCTCGGTGTTAGTCTCGTTTCGAATATCACGTTACTGTATTCTGCTGTACGCATGCGTACACTTCTTTTGTCATGTGGAAGAGTTGCATGTGAGTGTTGAATTCATTCCTCTCTGGAGTCTCTTTTTTTTTTTTCACCTCATTGACCATTTTAGACTTTAGTCTACTTCTGTTACATAGATATTGTAATCTTTATTAATATTCTAGTTTAGAATATATTTAAAAAGACAGTTAATTTCCAAGCTGACATTAATTACTTCGTTTCTCTTACTTTTTTGGTTTCAGTTGTTGGGCAAACAAAACTTTACATTTACAACAGTTAGAGATGAGATTTTAAAAAGTAAACCATCTTATTTTGGAATTTAAAAAGGTTCTTAGTTTAAGGAAGGATGTTGCTTAGATTTCTTGAAAATTACTTTCCTCTCACAGTGATGTCATTGTTGCTATTGTTGCAAACCTTTCGTTATCTGTGTAATAAATGTTACCGTGGGCGTGGGGTAATCGGTAGCGAACTAGTGAGTTTGATCCTCATTGGGTACCCCTAAACTTGTGGCTGTATGCAAGACTATGTTAGTAAAACGTCTGTAGCCTTGTGCCCAGGTTCGGCTCAAGGTACTGGTAACTCGGGCAGACGCCCAAGTCGCCATCAAGACTGAGGACGCCATCTTCCAAAGTGAAAAATATGAAAATAATAAATAAAATGAAGTAAAAAAAAAAAAAAAAAAATTAAATTTCTTGAGTGGAATAAAATTTTTGAGAATTTGATTTAATTCTCTGTTTACAGTGTGGTGATCAAACACCATAACAGAAAAATGAACAAGTGGGCATAATGATTTCGTCTTTAAGACTTTTTTGCATGATATTAAGTTTATTCACCAAGATTAATGATGCTTTAGTGAACTTTGAATTATATAAAATATTTACTAATGCAATCTATTTGTATTTTGCATATTAGCCAGTGTTTATGTAGTATTGCTGAGCAGTCAGCTTGGCCTGTCATCCCAACAACATGCCTGTATCTGGCACAAACCACATCAGTTGTTGTCTTTGTGCTTCTTGAGTGTGTGAACCATCTGATCATTTGCCAGGGCTCAAGGCCAGGAGCTGCATAGGCTAGGCAGTAGAACTACTGAAAAGTAAGTAAATTATTTCATAATTTTTATGAAATCTTTATCAGACTGTAATAATTGTTTTTAGTTTATTTTACAACACGCTGGCTAATTTTACCTGAATTCTGGGCATGCATGTGCAACATAAATCCAATCTTTTAGATTGCTAAGTAGCTATGAAGATATACTAGAACCCAACAATATAAAATGGAACAGTTGAAGTTAACCAACAAATTACAATCACTTTTTTTTGACAAATTTAAATAAATTTCTAAATAATAATACTCTAAACTATTGTAACTTTTCTGACAACTTAATTCTAAGGACTTCTTTTTAAGGAAATATTAAATTTATTTATTTTTTTGATCTTGTGCTGCTCATTATTTTTGCTGATATTTGCTGTATGTTAAATGAAGAAGGCATGTGTGCAGCAAGAATAGAATTTACTTTTGTGAAGTAATAATACTTATGTACAATAAATATGTTAGAAATGAAAGATTTTTAATTTACAGGTCTCAGCAAACAAGATATTTCAATCAGTGAAAAAATCTTCAAAAGTATAGAAAGTAGAAAAATTACATATATACATATGTGTGTGTATATACACACACACATTGATTAAAAGATCTTTTTTTTCTGATTTGAGTGCAGAAGGATTTCCAATACAGGATCCTAATCTCCCTTTTCTCTCCATATGTGGTTCAATTTGAAATTCCAATCACCTGAAGAAAGCCAAAACATTGTGAATATGGCAACAAAAATGAAGACAACAGTCCAAACAATGTAAATAATTACACTATTTACATGAGATATTAAACCCCAAAATTTAGGTGTTTTTTTTTTGTTTTTTTTTTTCACCATAAAACAAACTTTTCGGAAATGACGATTATACAACAATATAAAGCATAGTAGTAGGCTTTAAGTAACTCAATTTTTTGCTCTATGTAAAATTTTATATATGCCAAATCAAAAATAATTTTAAAAATGGGTTTGGGGTGCTATATTTGACCCCAGATTCAAGTTCAGCTTGATGGGTTCATTTTGTGCAAAAGCGCTTTTAATTATATTCCATCTTAAATTTGTTTTATTCTTTTTCTAGATGCCTCCAAAAAGGTTATCCAGCCATGAAAACAGAAAAGGACATCTTCAACAAGAAGCAGCAGCCAGAAAACATCCAAAGCTATCAAGTTTTTTCAGTCTTAAGTCTAACAGAGAGGAACAATGCAGGCTCAACTTCTCCAGCTACATATTTCTCTCCAGATTCGTCATCTAATGACTGATGTCAAACCAACTGAAGATACTATACTTTCTGAAGGAAAGAACGATTGCATGCACAAATTAAAATATCACAATCACAATTGTAATGCTGTTGAAGACTTAGGCAATAATGTCACAGCAGGAAATACTGGGAATGTTAAAAGTAAATTTGAAAGCAACCATTAAAAGAAATTTCAACTACAATGATCCAGCACATTGGCCAGATAAATGTGTCTCTCTGATGCTGGATACCATAAGGCACAATCAGGTGCCACATTGAGCCTCCTCGGAAGGTGCCTTATCTGAAACCTGTCATGAGTGTACACTCTTTCAAACTGAACAATCTCAGTTTTTTGTGGGTTTTTTTGTATCTTCAAGAGCTTTGTCCGGGAATATTTTTACTAGTGGTTTATGGTCAACTGAAACTAGTAAATCTGGGCTTCCCATCACAAATATCCGGCATGACTCCAACCTGTAAACCAAAGCCAAAGCTTCACCTTCAACTGGTGCATAACAAAACTCCACCTCAATGGTAATGCAGGATTCTGCTAAGACAAGCTTCCAGTGAACCTATCCATAATTAGAGCCTATTCCAGTTGGGCAACGGCAGTATTTCTGGAACAGGAAGTAACCGACACCTATTCTACTGTAGTCAGTAGATAAGCATGTTGGCCTGTTAACCTCAAAAGACATCACCTCTTCAATTTCTTGCACAAACACTTTCTTCAACGTCTCAAACATACGGTTGAGCATGTTGTCCCAGTCAAACTTTCAGTTTTCTGTTTGTAGTAATTCCCGGAAAGGGGACATTATCTCACCTTGAGAAAATGTATATGATACCTGGTTTACCAGCCCAAACCATGATCTGATACTGGTGATGTTTGTAGATGTTGCAAACTGTAGGATGGCCTCTGTCATTTTCTTGGGTTTTATGCCATCCGTTGTTATCCTGAATCCTGCAAACTTCATTTTCTGCAAAATGGAACTTATCGGGATTGAAAACGATACCATTGTTGGCGTAATGGGTGATGTAATCCACAATATGCCAAAATGAAGCCTGTATTGATTCATCCCAGAATAGGCTATCATTAATGCAGCTGATTTTCTGAACCATATTGACAGTGAGATCGTCGAATCAACAAGTGTATACCTCACCTGACACATGAAAACCTTGTGGTGCACGGAGGTCCCCATTCCATTATGAACATAGCAGTATTTTGCATGGCAGGAGCAAGGGGTAGGCTGTGGTATCCATTCCATGCATCTAGGACAGTCTTTTTCATATGGATGGTACAATTGAGAAACAGGAATGGCATGTGGTGTGTTTCTCACATAGTGGCAGCATTAAGTTTTCTTAAGTCCACTATACGCCTAGGGGTACCATCTTTTTTAGGTGCAACCCCTATCCTTGACTTCCAGGTTGAAGGTTTACCTACAGGCACTGGCTCGATTATGCCCAATGAAACATTCCAACCAAGGTCTTGTTTGACCTTCTTTCAATGATGGGCAACTGGAATTGGTGCGTGGACCACAATTGGTATTGTCCCTGGGATGAAGGTAATGTTTAAGGGCTTACCTCTCATCATCTGCAGAGTTTGCTGCAGGCATGTGTTGAATGCTCTAAATCTAAAATGATCAAGTACCCATTGTTCTAGTTGGTGCCTATTATCTTCAGTAATTGGAAACTGGATAGTGGCTGGATTATTGAGAACAGTTGTTCTTTGCAGACACCCACACATGGCTTTCTACTTATATGATTGCATACATTTTTAAATGTATTATCATCAAATGTTAGACCACATATACTTGTAGGTATTCATTTAAAAAGAGGATTAAAGTTATAATTTAAAAGGCTTTTTTGTTGTAACCAGTGAATATCTGACAAATCGGCTCCAAGTAGAGGAAGAATAGTAGCTTGGAATGTGTTGTAAGCTTATGAATTCTAATGTCTATTGATTTGAAACCTCTTTCAACTGCCCTGAAAGAGATCACTTTGACATCTTCCTTCCTAACCCAGTCTTATGAGGAGTATACTAAAGTGATTCAGATAACTAAACAGTAATTTATTGTCATGTAAAGTTTCTTAACATAATGTGTGGGCTTGGGTTGATAAAAAAAAACGAACATTTAAATTTAAATAGTTATGTTAGCCTTTTCTTATGAATATTTCACTTTTTTCTCTTTTTTCCTTTCAGGAGCCAACATTCTTTTTGCAGTTACTTTCAATGAAATAAAGAATTGTCTGAATGGACTTCATGCTGCTGGATAGGATGACATGATGGTTGAAAAAGAAACTAACTTTTGCATAAAACTTTATTTCACTCTCTAAGTTTTGAAATTAAATATTTAAATTATACCACACATTTTTTTCAAGCTAGTATCTTTGTTGTTTTAAAAACAAAATGATTAAAGTCTGCATTAACTACTATTGTCAGATTGTCAAGTGGGTTCAATATACCACAATGATTCATTCGAGGTGAAGCTTATACTGAAATAGTTATGCATTGCATATATAAAAAAAATGTATTTTTGGCAAACCTGGATAAACACGCCCACAATAAGATTTAGTGTCAATAGGACGGTTTTTCCTTTTTTAACTGACTCCACTCTTTGGCAATATTTATTGTTTTAAAAAGCAATGATTAGAATTAGAATAAAACCTAAACACATAAAAGAGAATTTATACATTTTTTTTTCTTGAGAATTTGAAATAAAAATGTTTATTAGATTGTCTATTTCCAATAATAATTTTATGATTACAACATTCTAAAAACCAATACAATTGGGACTAATGCAATTCAATATTTATCATTTACCAATTCACAAAGAAATAAATATGTAAATTTTTCTTCATAAATTTACAAACATTTACTAAATACATAAGTAATTTGTGAATCAACTATAAAGAAATCCTTATTATTTACCATTTTATAAAGTTTGAATCAACTGACAATTAGCCAATGTTTTGCCAACCATTCCAATAAATAATATAATAGTGTAAAACAATAGTGTTGTTGTCAATTCTTAAGAACAAAGAAAATGTATAAATTCACTTTCATATGTTTAGGCTATATTACGATTCTAATCATAGCTTTTTAAAACAAACATTGCTCAAGAGTGAAAATAGTTTTAAAAAATGGTATCATGGGTAAGGCAGTCATTTTGACACTGCATCTTATTGTGGACACATCCATGTTTACCAAATTTTTAATATAGGAAATCTTGTCTTTCAACTTTATTTAGATACAAGCACATCTCTTCTGTTGATCACTTATTTTTTTGTTAGTATATTGTTCTTTAGAGTTGTTTTTCATGTCATGAGAAATTAGTCTGGGGTAAAACAATATTGGTTGATTTTTAACCATTCCTGACAACACAAGCATCATACAAAAGAGGAATTGAGAAATTTAATTCCTTTTCTGCAGGAAAAATGAATTACCACTTCAATTTTGACTTTGGTACAAATAATTTATTTTAATAGTAATGTTTTCATTAGATTTTCAGTAAGCCATACTTACTGACAGTTTCATGAAAACATCAGACTCTTAAGATGTATTTCTAAATACTAAGTTTTCTAGGAGTAGAATAAATGCCTCAACAGTATTTTGTAACAAGCAATTGAAATTATTAAATACTAGAATACTGACAAGTGTTGAAATCCTCAGTATCGCTAACATTTTTTGTCTAGAGTTACAAGCCAATGAAATTTTAATAAGCTGATTTGTTTGAAAAAATACTTTGACAAAAACCTACTTTGTAGTTTTATAATTTTATAGGACTGCATGGTAATATTTTTTAAAAATTTATTTTTCCCTTTTTAACAATAAAGAATAAGTTCTTAGTAATTCTTACTCTTGAGCGTGCAACATATAACTCGCCATTCATAAATATTTCTTGTTGGAGTCAAATTCAGACATTTTGCAGCATTTGGTCTTGTGATTTGTTTATAGTTCTTGCAAACAGGTCAAACTGGATTCTTGTGTATGGCTATTTTAGAGGGTGTGATGGATGGACAGACTAATGGAAGTCACAGAATTTTATATATAGATTTTCTTGACATATATACCATTAGGATCACAAGGTTAATATACCTTAACTAACTACAGTTTTTCCTATAAAATTAATTTGATACTTTCTCATTCATCACCATTGATCACAAGACCTGGAGCCAAACTTCAAATTTAACTCCATAAGTTTAAAACCTTTGTATTGTGAGAATAAAAAAATTTCATTTATTTATTAGGTCAATTATACTTGCTATTAACAAGAAAAAATGTATTTAACTGTTGTACTTGATAAACATTTTTAACATCATCACTATAGTGAGGCACCTGTGAATTGCAAAGAATCTGGATCTGCATCTGGGGAGTTTTGATTCAGCTCTTGTTTTGCTGTTGGGTGTGATTATTTTTTTCAACAGTTGCCCATACAGCATATCCCCACTCTCTTCACAACTGATGTTGTTGAAGAGAAGAGGAAAAATACTGCTTGACACTGGCATCATTAGAGAAGTTGCCAGAAATAAGATTGTATGCAATAGCTTTCAGTTTCTAGCTCCAAATTTTTCCTCAGTGTTTACTGTCAAAGTCTTCCTTATGATTGAGTATGACCACCAAAGTAGCAGAGGTTTAAAATAAGTGTTCCTTTTACTTTGTATTATCTGCAGCCCATGATCAAATGCTTTGATTATGATGCAGGAAACAGTTTCAGCACACTGTTCAATCAAAGGTTTGGGGGAGCAACAATGAAAGGATCTGCTCCACAGGGTGCCGGTTGTTGAGAAAAGGTTGTCATAATGAAACTTATATTTGGAATATAAAGGAAACGAGGATGATTTAATTCTGTGGAAGTAGCATGGTGTGTCTAGGCTGTAATGGTCTGAACTGATGGAACACATTTGAACATTTACCATAGAAATAGATTGTGTATTGACAGGCTTACAGTGTTGTGTCTGTGAGGAATACTTCTAGAGTGGTAAACATACCATCACTCACAAGACCACACAAACAATTTTGAACGCTATCTGGACTAGAAAGTGAGGATTAAGCAGCTCTCATCCA
The DNA here is from genome assembly GCA_964036315.1 of Acanthosepion esculentum. NCBI lineage: Eukaryota > Metazoa > Mollusca > Cephalopoda > Sepiida > Sepiidae > Acanthosepion > Acanthosepion esculentum. The sequence goes on along the minus strand of OZ038508.1, from coordinate 52,419,055 downwards.
GATATGGCAACAATAATCCATTTTTGTATTTTCCCTGTTTTTTTTTATTAATTAAAGCCACCTTCCGACTAAACTGTATATTTGATCACAAATTATTCCAGCTTTTGTCAGTGAATTTTATATCTTGTATTTGTTGGAAGTACTGATTAGATTATGATTGTTGCATGTAGAACTACTTCCCCTACCCACTATTATCTTTTGCTGTATCATTTTCAGTACAAGGAAGAATCACCAGTTCACTTCCTTGCTCAGAAAAAGATTTTTACAATATGTCATTCAAATGAGCCAATTGCTCTTTGAAGTTTGTCTAAATATTAGTAAGTCATAAAGAATTCTCTTTGAATCCTAGCAAATACAGAGAAGAACTTGTTTCTCTAGTATATTTCACACCAAGCATGGCAATGAAACCACTAAGACAAGGGGTTACTGAGAGCGAAAATACCTGAGAAAACATTATTGAGGAGAGAGGACAATAAAAGAAAATTCAAGGAAACAAGATGATTGATATTGCATTTCAATTTCTGAAGATTGTAGTTGACAGCAAAAGCCAGGAAATAGTTCTACAAGTGAGAGAAGAAACTATTAGAATAGAAATTAGTTACATCTAGCATTTTCAATCAGCTAATCTAGTACTGTGCTCAAATTCACGAAGATAAGATATCAAAGAAGAAAGCTCATCTGAATAATTGCCATAAAAATATTTGTACAAAAGAAGGAAGCTACATTACAGTGGTGGGAAATTGATTCCAACTTAGTCAGGACTGATAACATTGTAGATTCTTTGGATTTAGTCAAGAATCTCTAAATACATAGTAAAAGCACCATTCTGTATGTGACAGCAGTATTTGATGCACAGATGAATGGTAATAGACTCTTAAATGTGCAGGATAGATTCTGGTGATTAAAAATTGTCAAGCATAACAATGGGCCAACTTTCCTAGCAGCAGACCTAACAATTGATTCAATATAATCTTTTCAATTCATGTCAGTGGAAAACGTTAGAATGAGAAGGTGTAATGAGTTACTCTCCTGGAGGTTAGCATCAGCCATGCTGATAGAAGGTAAAAGATGTTGAAAGCTATCAGGCCATGGTTTTCTTTTGTTTTGAATTATTGTAAGTAATCCATCTTTCAACCAGTTGAGAAATGTCTTTATGTAAAGCAAGAATATAAAAACGGGTACTTAAATGATAACTAGCATTAGTTTCCTTCATTGATTTTCTTAGCATTTGAATTTTCCTTGTAGGCAATGCGCAAGTAAAACCAGTGACTAGGAAACTTAAAAGCATTGCAAAGATTTCCCTAAACTTGAGTTTAAAGTGAAAATGCATATTTCCTTCTTTAGTTCCTTAAGTAGGAAATGCCTACTGTCCCAGAAACAGGATGTAACATCTCAAAGGTAAGCTTTAACAGGAAGTGCATTTTCAAAGTAGACATTTGGGCTTGTTTAATATTTTGATATTTAATGAAAGTTTTAGATGTCATCCTACTTAAGAGCCAAGACTAATTCTGGATTTCTGAAAAGTGATTTATTTTTTTTCGCTTTTTTAATTGGCTCCGAATGCATGATTACACAAGTTAATCAAATCTTGATGTAGAATAATTATTTTCAACCAATTATCACTGCTGCCTTGAAATAATAATTTATATAAAAGGCTCCCCTCTCTACTGTCATCAATTGTTTTTCTTCCACAAGTAAAGCCAACTCCTCATCTGACTTCATCAGCTCCTCAGTGCATGTTTTCATGACCTACATCCTGGCCTATATTTGAACCCCTGCCACCTGACCTACATTTGAAGCTGAATAAAGTCTGACTTGATAGCATTTTAAAAGGTAATTAGCAATAATAAATGTAGTTGTTTTTATAATTCTAACTTATTCAACTCTCAATACAATGTTATATGGTAAATGCTCAAAAATGTGCGTATACACATTTGATAAAGTTCTTTTAGATTTCTAGCAGAATGCTATTTTTCTTGGAAGACTCGTATTGATTTAAATGTGGTGAGAAAATCTAGATGCAAGGTTCAAATTTCAGATGAGGCTACTTGTACTTATTTAGTTCCGTTCTTTTGAAAATTATGAATCCATGTTCTTTTTCATCATTTATCTTGAGAAAAATGTCTCAATACTGACGTGCCATGATGGTTCCTGTAATTATAGCCATAGCAGTAATAACTAAAAAGTTGTTACGCCTACTTTCAAACTTGACAGAGACCAGCATATGTCATGTAAAAGATATAGGTATCACAGGCTGCCCGAAACTAGAATATTGCTGTGAACCATTTTGTAGACAAAATGGTGTAAAGTAAAGCAAAGCAAGTTACCATTACTGGAAAAGATATTAGCATTCTCAGACACCCAAAATAGCAGTGTAGGATTTTTTGCTTCAATGATTGGAAAAAAAAGTATGATTTTCATATTGAAAGGGCACATAGGTTTAAAGAAGGTTTACAAGTTTTTAGTGCCTACTCTATGATAGGAAAATGTGTGAGATTAAGCCAAGGGTAGGCAAACTACAGCCCACGGGCCACATGCGGCCCGCCAAAAGAATCCATGTGCGGGAGAGTGCTTATCAAAAGACCACAGACACGGAAGGTCTTCACTTGAACCAAGTGACTCCCAACTCAAGCTCAAGTTCGTAACAGTGGCTAATTTGGAAACTTTGTTACCGCGCCAATGATTTTATTGTTTTTCATTTGAATCATTTCAGTGTCCTGGCAGATGCCAAAGAGTTAAAGATGTCGGGGGCATTTCAGCTTAGCTTTTATTATCTTACAAACTTTACCCAAAATGAGTTATTCGAAGCCATCTAAAAAGCGAAACATTGAAGACGAATGCTGAGTGTTTAATAAAGAGTGGACGGGAAGATATTTCTTTACTGACGTTGGAGTTAAAGCTGTATGTTTGATTTGTCATGAAACAGTTTGTGTGTTCAAGGAATACAATTTGAAACGGCATTTTCAAACCAAGCACGTTAACTTTGAACACAGTTTATCAAAGCAAGAACTGCATAAGAAGGCGACTGATCTGGTAAAATGTTTGAGGCAACAGCAAACTGTGTTTGAGAAAATTTCATCTTTACAAAGGAAAGCGACAAAAGCAAGTTTTGTATTGGCAAATAAAATTGCAAAGCAAAACAAGTCATTCGCAGAAGCAGAATTTATTAAAGATTGCATGGTTGATGCTGTCAGTGTTGTGTGTCCAGAAGTTAAATCAAAAGTTATATCTCTGTCACGAAGAACTATTGTTCGCAGCCTAGATACAATTGCAATGAATATTCAAGAACAGCTGTTAACAGCCAGTGGTAGTTTTCAGTTGTTTTCTATTGCTTTAGATGAGAGTACTGATATTCAGGGTACTACTCAGGTACTTATTTGCATCAAAGGAATTAACGAAAACTTTGAAATTACAAAGGAAGTGCTGTATTGCAAGCATTACACAGCATATCATACACATCAACCGATGTTTGATAACAAGACAGAGAGATTATTTTGAGGGTTTGAGAATGCTAAAAAAATATATAAATTAATGTTACTTACTTTTGAGCTGGATTCAGTTACGCTCTCCGATTGAGAAAATTCTGCAATAATGCAGGAAGGAATTGGGAAAATCAAGGAAATAAGATGTAACAAATACTGAAAAAGAAAATTATATAATATATATATATATATATATATAATGGCTGACCACTTGTATCCGAGGATGGCCATCTACTAGGTTGGCTAGCCAATCCCTGTTGCAAATACCGGCTCAGGTATATTTGTGTTTGTTCAACACCCACAGAGCCCATCTATGGTCTATATTGCAACTATGCTGAGCAGACCTTAGTTACAGTTTCTGGGAAAGAGCACGTTATCTAGCATGATCAGTCTGAACAAAGCCAGCGTGCTCAAACACTCGGTCACGTTGACTTGTGATTTTGTGCTAGCACAAACATCAACGGCTCCCCAAAGAGTTCCGTCTACCCAATTTTATTCACCAGGCTTGAGTTAACTCGTGGTATGGTTTTCCATATATATATATATATATATATATATATATATATATGTATGTGTGTGTGTGTGTATATATATATATATATATATATATATATATATATATATATATATATATATATATATCAGGAGGTTCTGAAAAAGTCCTCAACATGACCGAAAAAGGACTTTTAAAAATTCTGTTTGGTCATTTAATTAGATATGTGGAAATGAGTCGGATCAAGAACTTTTCAGCAATCCCATCATATTTAGAAAGGATGGGATAGAGACGAAAGAAAGTGATAAGCTTACTGTCAGTTGGGGTCAAGAATACACTGGCTACTGTCAGTTGGGGTCAAGAATACACTGGCTACATCCCCATTCAGAAGGCTAGCCAAAAATTGTGCCACCTGTTCGCCCTTCCTTTTTGACTCTCATCTATCTATCAAAATGACATATATCGGCATTAAATGACCTGGAAATGGTTGATATGCCGTTAAACGAAACCTACTGTTTGGATATCGAGACAATGAGCAAAAGTGAAAGACAGTTAGGAATGGAAAGCTGTAAAAATTGCGATAAAATTATTTCTTTAAAGAGAGAACAAAACAATAAAATGAAGAGACATTAGGAAATATTTGTGTTCCTCATTCCCTTTTTTGCCAATTAAACTAACCCTGAAGTTTGTATAAGAATTTATTTTTTAAATCATTTCACCCAAGAAAGGTGATAATGCCATTAGGATACAGGGAGTGAAAGAAAAAGAGGAAAAAGACAATAAAGGGAGAAGGTTCAGGAAGACAGATGACGGTGACTGACGTTGCATATAAATTTTTGAAGATTGTAGATGATAGTTAAGCAAGAAATTGGGAGTTCCACAGGTGAGAAAAGAAACTATTAGAACATATGCTAGCTAGCTCAACAGGAAAATGGTGAAACCTAGTGGCTAATCTCGTAGCACGCTTAAATTTATGTAGTTCATCAGAACAATTGCCACGAAAATATTTGTATAAAGGGCAGAGGAAAGCAACATCATAACATAGAGAAAGTGAAGTTGAGATGCCAGGTGTTGATTGATTATATTACAGACCCTTTGAATTTTTTGAAGAATCTCGAGATATATAATAGGTGCACCAGACCAAATATGGCAGCAATATTTAATGTACAGATGAATGGTAAATTTATAATGTGCAAGGATTCTGACGAGAAGAATCATTTGGCACGATACAGTGAACCAACTTTCCTAGCAGTAGACCTAGCAATTGATTCAATATAATCACTCTACTTCATGCCAGTAGAAAGCATGAGCCCAAGAAAGCGCAAAATTTTGCTCTCCTGGGGTTTAGCACCAGCTATGCTTATAACAAGCAGAAAAGGTTCTCCAATTTTGTTTTGGGAACATTAAAATTTGAAGCCATTCCTTGCCCTGGCTAACCACTGATTGGTGGTCCTTTTCGAGAGCAGTTGCCAGTTTTATTTTTTCTGCCAGACTTGCTACTAAGATGAGTAAATACATGTGTTATCCGCGTAGACACATTTGGGAACTGATGACATCAGGAAGACCGTTGATGAAGATTAGAAATAGTGTAGGTCACAGATAGAGCCCTGGGGTGCCTCTGCATTAATATGAAATGAACTAGAAACGTGTCCATTCAACTATCTTCATTACACGATTTGTTAGGAGCGATTGGATTAGATCAAATATTCATCCAAAGGCACCGTAGCCCTTGTAGAGTAAACCCGCATGCAAAACCCTTTCGAATGCTTTGCCATTCTTAACTAAAATTTGATAGACAAATTCAGTGATGGCCTTTAACACATCGGTGGTAGACCTGGAGAAATGGAAGCCATATTGTTTATCTGAAAGGAGGTCATGTGAAATAAGATGTTTTTTTTAACCATTTCAGCGTTGATTAGAACCTTTTAATACGTTGTCAAAAAGAAGTAAGAGACTATAGGCTAATAATTCAAGAGATTAGATGGTTCCCCAAATTTACATAAAAGCATTCACCGATAACAAAAACTGAAAAGAAGAGAAAAAGAAAATACAAGCAAATACAAGAAGAAAAGAGTCTGTAGTGAGTCCCGATAAAAATAAAATATAAAAAGTAATATATATATATATATATATATATATATATATATATATATATATATATATATATATATATATATATATATATATATATATTATAATAAAAAGAAAGAACAGTAAGATATATAATCCGGTGTTCTTATTGATATTTTTATTTTTACAAAATAGTACTCAATGTAAATTTACAGAGCATAAATATTATAAATTAACTGATTTAAAATATGGTTTCTTCGCTACACAGGAATTACCATGTTCCAAAAACCGAAGCTAAAAACTTCGAATTTAATTATATAATTAAATTAAAAGCATTAGTTTTATTTCATCTTCAAGCGAATTTTGGAACCTTCCATCCTCAAGCGAATTTTAGAAGGTTCCAAATTTCGCTTGAAGATGAAATAGAACTAATGCCTTTAATTTAATTATATAATTAAATTTGAAGTTTTTAGCTTCGGTTTTTGAAACATGGTAATTCCTGTGTAGCGAAACCATATTTTAACTCAGTTAATTTATAATAAAAATAATATATATAAACAAAATAAAAAGAATTCAAATGAAAATAACTCATTTGAGTTTTCCTTTCTTTCACTCTCGTTCTCTAAAATATATGGTAACCTCATTAAGTGATAAATATTTTATAGTTCTCATTAAAATTAGTAGATAATAGTGTTCAAAGTTCGGTCCAATCTCTCCTTATGAAAATGACGTCCAAGTTGAGGTGTAACGCCGAACCAACCATTATTCTACTTTGGCCTTTCGCCTAGTGCACAGAGATAGTCAACAACCTCTTAATAACAACGGGTGATTAGATTACTCGCACCCACCATTGTCTTTATTTTTGTTTAAGTAGACTATGGTCAAGATGACGATGGGGGTTGCACTAGCGATTCGTCTGTTGTTCTTATTTATTTTTTCTTTCTCTTCTTTCCTTTTCTTTTCTTTGGAACTTTCTGGGAAAGTTATGTGCCGTAAATAAAAAGACGAACATTTTACTGTTGTGTTAAATATATTTTATTGTAGAAAAATACAATGACCTATGAATTATCCTACTGAAGGATATTGCTAAATGACTGGGTAAAGACGTGGCTATATGCTGGTTTTCTAACAGGAAATTACAGTGATTTTTAATCCCAACCTCTTTTAGAACTCTGCATCTACCCTCTTCCGGATGTGTTACACGCTAACTCAGGAAGAATAGTTTCAAATGTAACTGTATTGCGTGCCAGCTTAGCAGTATAAATGGCTTGAATTTGAAAAAAAGCTCTGGTTATATTGAGAGACTATTGTCGCAGTTAGCTCCTCCTCAGTTCTTTAATCCTTCAACAGGGGTCTCTCTCCGCTGGTTATAAATACTGGCTGACCCTTCTCTCTCTCTCTTTTCCGACTCAGGCCTTGGGTCGCCACCTCGCGTGGAGATGAGGTAAAATCTCTCTTTTTCGACTTAGGCCTTGGGCCGCTACCTCGCGCGGAGACGAGGTAAAATCTCTCTCTTTTTCACTTAGGCCAATATGTGACCTCTCACAGATACAGCGTTACCCAAATTCTGGGAACGCGCTAAGAACAATACACGTACGTACGAACACTTACAACACACACACATAATTTCTCCCTACAAACTCTATGTAACAGTCCATGTCTTTGTTTAACTTGTTTTGTTATTAATATATATTTGTTTACCCATGTATATCGGTCTTGTTTGTTTTCTTTGTCTTCTTTGGACTTAATTAAAGTCTGACATTCCCATGTAGCTGGACCGACCAGCCGGAAATTTTAACCTTCTTATATCTCTTCACATCTTCACCCCCACGGTCCGCTACACTATAAACAAAAATATATTGTCATCGAATCTGCTAGACTTCTGACACATATATTTTGTAATAGTATGTGATTCACTTCAAATGTTATCAAAATAGACTTTCCACACAGTGTTTGTTACACAGGTGCGTCAGCTTAGCTAGGTGCATCAGCGAGTTTACCTGAACGTTAACCGCCAAGCCACCAGGTGCTGATCCGCACTCAACAGGATGTCAGTTACTGCCTCCGACAAGTAAACAAGCGGTCGACCCAGTTGCGCTTGTGATTCGCATACGTGGAACGACTGATGAGAGGAGGATATATAAGTACTCATTTGAGGGGGAAGAAAGTGTCTTTTACAACCTCGAGGGAATGTGTAATCCACGTTCGGAGCCACACACCCTCTCGTCGATATTAAAGTCCAGAGTTGAATAAATAATAATGTTATGAATGAGTTGTCAATAGTCTGCACAAAGATAACATTACTTTTTTCTTTTCTTTTTTTCTTTTTTTTTTTTTTTGTTAGATCGAGTCATTTATTATTATAATTCCTGAGAATTTGTAATATTTAGAGTTTTACTTAATTCGGGTCACCTGGTTCTTATATTCCTTAGTTTAGGAAATGGTCAACACCGAGAGCTATAATTATTTATTCTGATTATATGCTGTGCAGAAGAAAATTATTCTGGTTATTATATGCTGGTGGAAAGAACAGTGATTTTTATCACCAGAGCATAGGCACGTTTATGTCATTTAAATTAATTCGTATGTACAGTGTCCGAATGTTATTTAGATATTTTCATTTCTATTTTCTTAACAGGCAGATAAATACTTTTTTAAAAATCAAATTAACCACAAGCAAAACAGGAAAAGCCACTTAGACACAAGGGGGTTACTGAGCATGAAAGAATTAGAAAAAAGAAACATAAGTCCGGCTCTGTTCATAGTAGAATCATGATGGCTAAATACCAAGTTGCGCTAATTGTAAGAAGGAAAATTGAAGAAAATTCTGCTATAAAATTATTTTTGTACACAATTGAATTGGATATATTTTTTAAATGTCGTAATGTGAAAAGTTGTTTATCTTTGTTGGGTTTACTAAATATATATGTGAGCAGCTTTAAATTAGGTAGGTACTGATATTTACCCAGACATTAAAATAAAATAAAAATAAAGAACAGCAAGGGAGAAGTTGGAAGAACGTAAATGATTTTTTAAAGAAGATACTAATAAGGTGTAGAAATATGTTACATTCCTTCTATCTGCTCCTGAAAATGAAAGCTAGCGAATATTATAAATATTTGTGCTTATTCACAAATCCAGCACGTCATTTTACAGAAGTCTATTTTTTCTACGTGACAAGCACATTCTCTTCGCGGTGTCTACCCAAAAATGTTTTTCATAAATGGTGGGTTTCATACTGATTGGCGCTTAAGGGTCACGAAACCAGCGGTGCATGCTAATTAGGGAAGAGGAAGAAGAGTTAATCCAACACCTTTAAAAACAATCGTAATAATTTGCATAAAAATAATTTAGTGGAAAAGCACCTCGATTTTAAAGTCAACTAATTGTTGGGTTTTCATGAAATTATCCGCACTTGGTAAAGGACGAAATATAATTTTCCTTGCTACATTTCTGAGAAAAAAAGTGCATACGACACAAATAGAAGTAACGTGAAGTAATTCTTAAACAATGGGTGCTGGCAGTGGCGGATCTACTAAAAAATTAATGAAGCTTAAGCTTCAGGGTTCCTAATTCCAGAGGTGTGCCCGAAGCAACTTTTTTAATGAATGAATTTTTTACAAAATCGATGTTTCTTTTTAGTGTTTGTTATTAAAATAAGGCCATTTTTAGTGATAGAATCCTAATGGAAGTTGTAATGTTGGCCTTAGAATATGCTCTAACACCCATTTCATATGGCCTAAAAATTCCCCTGTAATTTGGGGAAGGTGGATGGCAACGGCCGAACCTCCACTTGTATGGGATCATTGTGCGCGCCAGAATCTATTCATTGTCTACCTTTTAGCAGTTGGATCATCGAATCTATTGTTAGTGGTTGCAAAAGGGGCCTCCATATCGTTCATGCTCAAAAATGTAGGTCCGTCGCTGAGTACTGGACAAAGACTGAAGAATTGTAAAACAATGGCACTACAGAAAAGTATGTCTACACATCACTTTATTCGTGTGGATTCAGCATAGTTTTCCGCAAGCACCACTTTTAGGTTTTGCTTTTTAGAACATGGATTTTTTTTCTCGAATATTTTCGATCCGCGGATGCGAACACTAAGGGCTGACATTAAAAGTGTCGACATGTGGGGCAAGGGAAAATGTCCGTTCTCTTAAGTTATGGTGATGGGGGGGGGGGGTAGAGTTCTCGTTGTTAATTGTTGCTTGTATCAGAAGGTAGATAAATAGTAGCAGTCCTTCGGGACAGCCGCTAGTTTGGCCTAAAGGTTCAACAAGCGATCAAATTGAGGTCACCATAACATAAACAAAATAACATACGAAAGAGAAGGGTATATCAAAAACACTTTTTATTTAAATGCAACATCAATGAATAGTACAATGTTTCTTGATTTACACGCACAAAGTCCGTTACAAAATGTTCATTCATAGAAGAGAAATCCGATTATTAAAAGAATATAAGTGTCTTTTGTTAATACTTAAGTTCATGACGTGCTGGTCACAGGAGATGAAAAGTGAGGTCAATGGGTTGGTAGGAGTCCTTTGATATCTCCGTTGGTGAAGGAAGGCTGAAGGCAATCGGGTTTGACGGGTGAGAAAAGCGTAGCGACATTCACTGACGGTACTTCAAAGCTTTCTGTCTTAGAAGTGAATTTATCGCTCTATTTATGTGTGCCCTTCGGATCAGAGTCAGTCTGCTGAAACAAACTGTTGGGTATGGCGCGGAGCTGTTTAATTGGTGGAAAATTGCTTATCATTCTTTTTATTTCTTTTTAGTTTTCCACCGGAAATTCTGCGTGGAGCCGGATGCGCAGAGACCAGTATTGGTCATTTGCTGTCTAAACCTCTGAGGGTTAATATCCGGTCCTTCGCTTGCTCCGTGCCACCACAAAGTCCTGTTATTATTCATGTATATATAAAGAGTTAGACATGTAATTGAGAACTAATGTATAAATAATTTTGTAGCAGAATTTTATATATAAATAATTTTATAGCAGAATTTTCTCCAATTTTCCTTCTTACAATCATCGCAACTTGGTATTCCGCCATTATGATTCTACTATGAACAGAGCAGGATTTAAATGTTTCCTTTTTCTAATTCTTTCATGCCCAGCAACACCCGGTGTCTTGTGTCTATGAAGTGACGTCACTAAGCGACTATCAAGGGTGTTCATCGGACTTTAATGATAATGAAACTCTAAAGTCGTTAGTGGAAAACAATCCATGGCAAAGTAGTCGGGAACTGAGGAAAGATCAGTTAATTACAATTTATTGTATGCCGACACTTAGAAAATATAAGAAAAGTAAGTAAACTGGGAGTTTGGATTTCACATACTCTTAGCAAAAAGAACAAAGCGGATGGTTGATAAACAAAAATGGATATTATTTATGTTATGAAATAAAATAAGACATATCTCGGCTGATTTGCAGGCAAATAAACAAACATACTCAAGAGCGAGAGTCGGATGTGAACGGGACAAGGCCTCGTCACAAAATGACCATTATCGTCGTTTACGCATAGGCCCGACGCACGAGTTCCGGTCGAAAAATAAAATAATATTTCAAAGTGCTTCTATTTTTCGACCAATCAAAATGCTTCCCTCCTGATTATACTCGCGTCGTTTTTCGAGCCCGTTAAGCCATAAAAAGGATCACACGGAGAAGTACAAAGCAGTCAACGGGAGGCCGGGAAAAAGATCTGTCACGGTCAGTTTGGTCAGTCAGCAGCAGTCAGCAGGAGGAACGCCACGCCAACCAGTGGGAACTACTATGAGAAATCAACCCGGATCGGCAGCCGGCTTATGAACTATACCACAAGGTAGCTGTCCAAAAACCACACGTTCCTAGTGAAATAAATCACGTAAATCTATTTCTGCTGCTGTCGTATTTCTCTCTTGCAACCATACGCTTGTCTATAATATTTATGATTCAACCTAATGTATGTGTTGTGGTATGATTGCGTAAATGTTTAGTCACACCCTGGAGAGTAAATATTTACGGGCTCCTAGAAAATTTATCATACAAACAATATTGATGGGCTCAATGTGAGTCCAAGTAAAAATGGTTATGACAAAACAATATAAAACAAACGACAATGTATATATTAACAAAAGAATTACATGTGACGAAAAGGTAAAAACATGAAACTTGCTATAATAAGAATGTGCTTATGCGTGTGCGTGTGTGTGCGCGTGCGTGCGTGCGTGTGTGTGTGTGTGTGTGTGTGTGTGTGTGTGTGTGTGTGTGTGTGTGGCAAGCGTGTGTGAGAGAGTACAGAAGCCAAGAGAGAAAATCATGAAAATGGACACTTTTTACCAAGGGCGACTACATCTTATAGCCAGAAGCTGTAAAAGGGAATAGGAAGAAAAATGTAGGGTTTTTTATGGAGTTAAGGAGCGTCCCCTAGTGACGGTTTTTTTTTTTAGTAAAGTAAAGTGGGATAACCTACATATGTTTTTATGATTTACTACGCTCTGAATGGCATTAACAAAGAATCAATTACCACTTTACCTCAGCCAAAAATAATATTGCAACTTTATTATAATTGTAAAACTGGAACTAATTGAATTAGAACTATATATTAAGTATCAATCAAGATCGACCGCAGTGAAGGTCATAGTTATTGTAAACTCTGTGATTCTTTCATTAGCTTCATAGTATGTGCTTCGCCAGGGTTACATACAGTTTTGAATCCAGAGTTGTTCTTCTCCTAGACAAGTTGTCACCTGCGACTAAAGAGCCAAGTCTGTCCTACTATTTACCCATATTTGGAGGTGTAGCGAGTACGAAATAATAATAACTCCTTTTACCCATTCCCTTCAAATACGGGTGAGCTGAAGTAAAAGACGGAAATAAATTCGCGAGCCTATGTGAAATTGCTTTTGGAACAATGAAAACCTCGTCTTCACAGAAATTAGCTGTTGAGCCCCCCCCCCCCCCCGAAAAAAATAGAAAAGAATGCGAACTCCTTTTTGGTATAAAATGAGGACAAAAAATTAGCAAGAGTGTGTCTGAAGTCATGTGAAAGGTTTCGTTTCTGTTCATGCGTCCAGTGTAAAATTACTCGCCAATTATATCATCGGCTTTTAACCAAGCACGTGGCACTTAAAAGAATTTTCTTTCAACAACCCTAGAAAGTTAAGTATTTCAAACTATCCCTCTTCGTTTACTTTTAAACGTATGCAACTGTATATATCCCTTTTGTGGACAATGAATTCTCTTACTTTTGTTTTAAACATGTTTTAATATTATTTTGTGTTAGGCCATTTAATCTGTTATATGAACATTTCTTCTTCGTGACAATTTGTTAAAACTACGGATTTTAAAATTTTCCGATTTATTTTCCTGAAACGAGCTACTAACACAACTTCAAACGTGTAAATAAGTAAATTCCTTATCTTGTTTTGTTAAAACAACTCGTGTGTTTCCTCGTAATTATCAACATCCATTAATCTTCTTGGCGTGGATAAATCAATTGTTCATTTTAACACATAAACCCCACGCCACTGTAGGGGTTTTTGAATTCAGAGTTCTCCTAGAACACAACCTGCCCCAATATTTACCCATATAATAAAGCAAGACTGACTGGGTCCTATAACCTGGGTGGCGATTAAGATAAGGACATATTTGATTTCAAAAATCATAGATGGGGGGAGGGTAAACAAAGAGTTGGATTCATACCTTTCCCAAGGGTATTGCACGTAAGTGACCGGAATTTGAACTTGGCTCTCCAATTCCTCAATCCGCGCCCCCTATGCTCCGTATATTTATATAATTTGCGAATCATTTTGAACTTTATATCATCCAGCAATGTTATTTTTCAATATAACAGCGAAAGATGGCCTTCAACTATTCCTTGGTATTGTATGATGGTTTTCTAAGCATAGTTTAGATGTGGCACAAGGCCGAAAGTATGGGGCACCCAGTGAAGATTGAACTCTCTATTTAGTCGTAAAAAAATTCTTGGCTAGCCACTTCTGGGTCATTTTGGAAAGGAATAGACATACTAGAGAACGTACGGTTTTCCTAAGGATACTCCTTGAACCAAGGCTTGACCCTTGCGTCTAGCACTTCGATATAAGCAATGAAATTAACTCTTTCCGGAAGAAATAGGGGACATGATATGGAACGCACCCCCAGGACCATCAAAGACAATGTGAACTTGGCGTGCATCGCTCTGGCTACCGCCTTGGGATCCGCGCTGAACTACCTGTCGTTCTTCCTCTTTACCTAGCCACTTTCATGAAGCTTACTATCCCCGAGTCGCTGTAGTCAGAGGTCAGTGCCACGGGCATGGAATGACTTTTCATTTGCTGTGTCAGGTTGAAAGCCGCCATATTAATGTTCTCGGTACAAAAAAAACAAAAAAAAAAAAAATAGAAAGATTAAAATTTGGTGTATGTCACGCGACAACACGTTAGGTCGTCTTGTTTTTAGTTAGTGAGTTCTCAAATACCTGACGCACACTGTATTTCTGCTGCATCTGCAAAACAGGTATTGTTTATTAGATCAGTATGATTCCTTGATATCATGGAATTTCGTTTTCAAATACCACGCGACTTGTCTGACTCACGTTTCATTGTAAAAAAAAATGAGTCATCAACGAGATTGGAATTCTCATAAATTTCTACTCTTCTGAAAATTATCAGGCAAACTTAGAAATAGCACACTGTAAAATTTAGGTCTTCTTCTAATGTCTGTGACTTTACTGTAACTTTAAATTGAAGGCAATTTCAATTTAAAAAACAGTAACATTGATAAAGTCAAATATTGATAAAGTTTAAATATAAAAGGTTTACTTAGTGCAGACAATTTGACTTTCTTCCAAAGTGTACGCTGTACTTATAACTCCATAATGTTTTATTCCCATATTCTACAAATAATGAGCAGGTAGTGTAAAAGGATGTATTTCGGGAAGAGAGAGTGGGAGAATAGAGAACAAAAAGACAACCCCCCCCCCGCCCCAAAAAAAACAGTATAAAAAAGATGGGTTTTCCATTGACACCGCTATTATTTTAACTACCTTCACTCCTCGGCAATTTTCATTGTTTTAAAAAGCGATGATTAGAATTGTAATAAAACCTAAACACGTAAAAGTGAATTTATACATTCTTTGTTTTTGAGCATTTACAACAAAAATATTAAACACTACTTATTTATTAGATTATTTATTTACAAGAATAATTTTATATTTGAAACATTCTAAAAACTAATACAATTAAAACTAATGCAATGCAGTATTTATCATTTACCAATTTATAAAGAAATGAATATGAAAACAATTCTTTATTCATAAATTTATAGACATTTACCAAATTATTAAAATATATGAACCAACTATAAAGAAATCCTTATTATTTACGATTTTTATAAAGTTTCAATCTGTTGGCAATTATCCGATGTTTTGACAACCATTCCAATAAATAATATAATAAATGAATAGTTTAGATAAACAATCTAATGAATAAATATTTATTATTTTTATAGTCAATTCTCAAGAACAAAGAAAATGTATAAAATTCACTTCCATATGCTTAAGTTTTATTATAATTCTAATAATCGCTTTTTAAAAACAATAAACATTGCCAAAGAGTGAAGGTAGTTAAAATAATAGCGATGTCAATGGTAAAACCGTCCTTTTGACACATCGTTTTTCTTTCTGCAAGAACGAAGGTCCAAGTTTGCCACCTCTCTTATCACAATTATTGTTTAAGGCGCATGCGTAAACAAAAAAGACTCGAAACTCGAAAGAAATATTTATTACAATGATAAAAAAAAACATTAAAGTAAAATACAAGGTTTACAAATAAGTTGACATAAAACGTTCTTTTTGTGCGCCTTATTATTAAGGTAAGATAACCAGTTTAAAAAAATTAAAATATGAACTCATAAAAGCTGATATAAGAGCCGAATACAAATTCCGAGTTAGTCCGTTGGATTCATTTTCGCACAAATGCCATTGAGAAAAGCACGAATCAGTCTCTTCGCCATCCAGGCTTTAAGTAACAGAGTAGACTGGGCTCTCTAGCAAGTTCTACTAGACTGGTTGCCATCAGTCTAATAGAAGAACAACTCTGAATTCCAAACCGTTAAGAAAGCAACAAGAAACCGCTCCACTATCTTTCTCAAGAAAACATGGCAGATAATAAAAAGAAACTGTGGAGATCGCCTGCATTCTGCAGGGACAGGTCATAACAATATCTAATAGTATAACAAGATATCGCAACTCTAGAAACTAAAAGATATTTTCCCGCATTAGTTAACTTGAATATTTGGACACCGTAACGTAAACAACGCACGGACGTAGTTTCAGCAAATTAGTAAAACTAGAAAATCAAAATTAAAGATTCATCGTTTTTTCAATCAAATAGAAAATCGAGAATCTAAAATTTTGGTCAAGTTGAGCCTATCTTTACTGACACAAGCAGAGGAGAATTGGCATTTAGACAGCGGTGTTTCGAGAGAGGAAAAGCAACTACGTCTACGAACCAGGAACGACAAATCTGTACGACAATCAGTATCATAAAAAAACCACTCACTACTCCTGGTCGACGAATTTGACACGAGATCTAATGCCATACTAATAGATAATTGGATTTATTTGTAAGTACGATCTTAGCATACTAAAACCAGATACGCTCCCAAACGTTTACACATGTGATATGGGACCAATACTTGACGTTCCCCATAACGAATTAATTGCTCTGACAGAGATTCACCCTTTTTTATCCCACAGCGACAGTGTTCCGCCTAATAAGTAGTTGTTACTGTTTGTTCATAACATAAATAAACACAAACCTTGATTTATAAATGAAGGTTTGTGTTTATTTATGCTTTTTTATTTAGAGGCGTTGCTACTTTAGGGTCAACGAAACAAATCATAGCTATCACACCCTCTACAAAGGAAACCCGTTGAACTATATTCACGCATACAAATGTTGAGTTAATCGCATTTATATTGTTATATCGATCGAATTAGCACAGCAAAAATACTGTGAACAAAATTTTCTTATAACAATAGCTGTGGTGCGGTTGATATTAAAAGATTGATGAATAAATTATATATAAGGAGAAATGGGTGTACTTTGGAGTTCACAAGTAGAAATAAATTATCAATAATATCATCATACTGTTAGTAGCTGGGTTGTCATAACAACTCGTTGTGGTAAGCCATCTGTAAATATTTCACATAAATTAATATCCTATTATATATCAGAAGGGGTGGATTGCCTGCGGACGAATGTGATTGAAGGAAAACTGATTTGTGGTTTTTCAGGGTTCCAAAATCTCTTTTAAAGCCATTTGAATTCTGCGATATTTTCACACGACTCGTTGCGCGGACGCATGCTGGCATTTGATCACCACCAGCAGGGTAACCTGAATGAAGATGTCTGACGTTGGATAAACCCGAAACTCCTAAGCATTCTAGGGCAACATCATTGATGTTGTGGCCGCAGCCATCTTACAGATGTATTTCTAAACAGATGATATGATCCCGGGATTAGCTCAGTGCAGCAAAACCGATTAATTGAAAAATAATGTTGTTTTTTTCCTGTGGTGGATGTATATTTGGAAGGTTTTTTTTCTGTAAAAATAAATAAATAAAAGAAATAAAAGAAACACTTTTTATGCACCAAAATTTAGAGAGTTCTATAAGATCATCAATCTAGCTAATTTTTTAATACTGTTCACTCCAATAAGTGCAACTCACGAGCGTGACCTAATACGAGAATGCTTTTGCTTTTTGTAATGTTTTGATATTATGATGAACGTGTGAAACTAAGAGAACGTTAAAGTAAAGCCTAAAACATTTCCCATGGCGTGTTTGCTTACTATATATGTTTAAGCTACTTTAGTGTATCGAGTTAACGCACACGCACGCACATACTTCAACACACACTTACACGCTGGTCAAAACACACATATAACAGCAGTAGGGTGTAAGGCTCTGTCGAACCCTACATGTATGGGAGTTCCGGTTTGGTCACAAAACTGTTCAATCACGACCAGTCTTCCTGCTACCTCAGCGAGAGATATGAAGCTATTAGATTCTTTTCGTCTCCAAGACGTGTACAAACAACAAGGAGTCATCTGTCACACTACTGACACCACATACCGGACCTTTTAGAAAGCAGAACTTTCATCATTTTATAACAAAAAAAATCAATCACAAAAGGTAAAAGTTTTGTATGCTGTATATTGTTCTGTCAATAAAATAAATATTACATCTGAAATATTCTTATTCTTTCTCAGACTTATCCATAATGTTCACTGACATAAATCCTTTTTAAGTCGATTCAAATTTCAACCATTTCTGACGAAATCCTTTGTTTATATACATTCATAGTATTATCTAGTCTTTTATTCATAGCATTATTCAGTCATCAAAATATTTTAATTAGATTTCTATGACCATGCACCATTTTTAGGCAACTTGTCTATTCCCTTAGATAGCATTGATACAAAAGTGTCCAGCATTTTTTGAAAGAAACTTTTATTATATACATTCATAGTTTTATTTCTTTTTTATTCGTATAATTCTTCTTCAGTGTGCTGTTTCCCTTCAATGTGGGCGATCATGACTCTCTACAACTCCTTGTTCTTTAGCATTATTCCGTCATCATAATATTTCTCTTGGATTGCTATAACCATACACCATTTTTCAGATAACATGTCTATGTGATTATATAGGATATAAATTCCTATATTTTATGGCCAATAAATAAAGCACAAATAAGTAAGAGACACCTTCAAATAAATCTTACTAAATTTAGTAGATACAAAAAACTTTTTTACACAGCTCCAAATTAAATAAGTGTTTTCTGAAACCTGATTGGTTAGGACAAGTCACGTGATATGCTTTCTAAGACGTCCTCGCGGATGAACTCCAAAAGACCTGGAAATGGGTCAGAGATCGGGTTACTTTATACATTCCCGCGCAAAACTCAGATAGCAATTCAGAGCCGATTCGTAGCGATAAAAACGGCTCGTCAGCAACAGTCAGCGACCAGATCTGAAACGGGACAGTAGCGCCCAGATTTGCAACGACACAGTAAGTGACGGGCAGTCGGCGAGAGACAGCGAACCAGACAAGGTGTCGATCAACAACATAGACACACGTACCATAGCAACGCGTACGTCAGCGATGATTTTTCTACATACAAAGCCGCGACGAAAGTAAGTCCTATATCCCCTCTTTTTAAAGAGTATTCACATACGAGCGATGACGATAGGAGTAAACTTTAAATATATTTCTAAGATTGCACATAATTAACACTGAAGACTTTGTGTTAACTTTTATACAGGGATGTCTAGCTCATAGCGCATGCGCGAAACGTCTTGCATTCCATGATTAGATGTGACGCATTACATTGCGGTGATTTTTTCTAATCAGTTTATAATTTACGCTAATAAGCTACGGAGTTGTATTTTATTTATTCTTTTTGAATATTTGCAATTTTGTACTTTCAGCTCTCAGCATTTCTCAAAAGAAAATGACCAAGAAAAAACAGAAAATGATAGTAAACGTGAATTTAATGACTAATCAGAAAACGAGTTCTTATTTACACACGTCTTTCAGAAAATTATTGGTATCGTTTGTGTGAATATTTTTTCGTATAAAAGAAGATATCATCTTAATATACACAACATCACAGTCTTAATATATATTATATATACAACATTAAACTGAAATAGAAGGAAAACTGCAGCTTATGGGATTACCCCCACATGGTTTGTCAAGACGCCGTTAGTGTCTACATGTGTTATATCCAGTACAAACAGAAACACATAATATCTTTTTTCTTTTCAGCTATTTTTGCATGCATACAAGCATATCTTAATTTATTTCGTGTTATTAATTTATTAGCTTTATGTAAAACACATGTAAATATCGCCTTGTTGAAACTTATTCCATTTCCATTCACCTCTTCAGGTAATGACAATCCGTCCTTTAGATGTGCAAATTTTGTTTGCCATAGCTTTTAGTCCAACCAATAAAAGAATCCGCAACAGGTTGGTGACTACCCGACGTGGTATGACATGCAAATACCCACATATTTAATAGGAACACATCATCTGTATAACGTGTAGTGGCACATTCGAAAGCAATATGTCGACACGGAAATAGAATCTGTACAAACAGAGGATGAAGCCTTCAATATGACTTGATAGAATCGTGAAACTAAGCCGACAAATCAACGAAATATTTGCATAGAGAAGAATTTGCATAGAGTTCGAAAGTCATATAATTACAATAATTTTTAACCAACCAGCATGTGTGCAAAAACTCAAACAGAAGCCTTCGTGCAATCCACTCGAAGACATAAATTACCCTTTTTTTTTCGAACAACAATCAGTAGCGATTAATCTGCCACTGACATCCATGTCACTCAGTCCTCAGCACGAATTATGATCTAAGAGACGCTTGACTGCCTGGCAAAATTCCGATGAATACTATTTTTTCTTTTTGTTCACAAACACTCCTCTTAAGATATTAAAAATTTAAAAGACTTTCACACAAAACCGTAGATTTTATTATACACCTGCACCATTAACATACATTGTCAAAAAAGATGTTTCATAATATATATTTATATATATATATATATATATATATATATATATATATATATATATATATATATATATATATATATGATAAAAATATAGCTTTAAGGTATTGTATATTTATGGTTGAAAGTGATCAATGTCAGGGATAGAGCGTATGTAAATATAAAAGTGGACAGTGAAGTTATCACCCAGCGGCGGGAGTCTGTTTCATGCTTAAATGCAATCTTCAGGTCATGTCCTGAAGATTGCGCTTAAGCCTGAAACAGATATTTTTCAATCACAAGGAATAGTCAAGTAGGTCTGTAGCTACATATGTTATATCTGTAAAGCTGGCTGATCCTCTGTTCTTAGAGGAGAGAGTGAAGTTCGTCTGTAGTTACATATGTAGATGTGTAACCTACTATACCGTTGATAAATCTTTATGTTTGACACGTCTAACAACACACCTGTCACTTCTCAACTCACACACCACAGTCTCCCAGCTCTCAGTCGCGTGTCGCTAGCTCCACTAGCTTTGTTGAATAATACCGACCTTACGGGTCCTCCAGCTTTCTTTTCCCTCCTCGGTTGGTGTCGATGTATCATCTCGATAGGGTTGATTCTAGTTTCCCCAAATCTTACGATATTGGGATTGACGGCGAAGTCTATTGTGAACCCCTTATATACGTTGTAGACAAGATTGTGTAATTCCTGCCTGTGGCTGTGGTAAACTTTTGTTTCTTTTCGCCCTAGCGCACGTCGAAATTCAGACTGGAATAAGAATTCCTTCAATAAAATGCACAACACTGTTGATAACTCTAACATCATATTTACTGAATATAAAGAAAACTGGTTGAATAAAATGTCTCTATTATCTACAACAACATCAAGTTCTCTACTGTAGGGTGGTAAGTTAGGAATTTGTAGTTGCAACCGCTAGTAATACCTTGCCAGTTGACTGGTGTTTAATGCAGGGTGATGATTTGGAAATTGTAGCCGAAACCGCTACAGTAATAGCCGAACGTTGCTCAGTTCTTTTGTTATGCGTGTATCTGTGTGTTCGCTCAGCCACCGAAATTCGGGTGTGTTTCTCGTGTCTGACGTCTGCTTCCCGCTCGGCAAAATGACCACTAAGCGAAATGTGCGCTGGCTTTATACAGGGATTTTTCAGATAACAATGATTAATAACTTCAATTTACCTAGCCAGGCCCCAGAAAATTACAATTCATAATGCCCAATTTCATTATTTCCATATTCCCATCAATTGACCAGCTGGCTTTTTTACTGGCAAAGGATTCGTCGCCAGAAATCCAAAATAATGATAACTAAAAATTGCAGGCGATTGTCGCAGAAACTGGATATCTTAATCTCAGGCGATCTTGCTTATTAATCATATGGTATTTTCTTTCTGTGTTTAAAATCTTCCTATATATCTTTTTGTAAAGATAATTGGGTTCTTGGGCGATGAACGTAAAGAAATTCCAAATCAGATGTTTTGTTTCTTCATCTAAAATAATTAAGATCATTATTTTCTGTGACCACAGACATTTTCTACGGGTAGCGTATTGTAAACAAATCTTCCCAATTCTAGTTTCTCAGGACACAAGAAACTCGGACAACACATTAATCGTCTCTTTCTTATCGGCGGAAAGTGGATAGGGTTGGGATCTTGGTTTTGCTCAATTTTATTGACTCTGTCTAATTAGATTTAGGTTCGATTCTCCTTGAAAATGTTCTTAATTTCATGTTATTATTTTAAAACATATAGTTTAACACGCTTCGTTTTTAATTTTCTTCTCAACCATTTAACATACCCTCTTGAGAATTTTAATAATTATTATCCAATTAGAAGTCCCTCCAATTCACCATCCTGTAATTTCATGCATTTAAACATTTAAACAGGGTCAGTGTCGTATTACAGATGATTCGTCAACTCTAATTTTGTTAATATTATCTGAGTATCGGAATGCCAACAGTAATGAACGCATATTTAAAAAAAACACATTTTATAAAACAATTTAGATGAGGTTACAAGAATGGAAACGTACTTTTTTGTTTGTAGTGTAAAGTTTATAAGGCTATCATTCGTCCATGACCTTTTAAACGATTTTCTGACACTACATTTAAGACTTCCTCACCATTTATTGAATACTGAGAAAACTCCGACACCCCCACCAATTATCAAGACCACTCTGTGTTAGTCGTGTAAGAGTACATCTATCCATCTATTCATCCATCTGATCGACCAGATCGATCATAATGTCATTGTGAACGCCACGATCTTTCGCTGGCAGCATAGTATGTGCTTCGCCAGGGATACATACTGCTTTGAATTTTTATCTCCTGGACTGGTTGCCAGCCAAGGCTGAAGAGCCCAGTCTACCCTCCTATTTAAGCCAGAGCAGATGAATTCGTACCTTTTCTGACGGTATTTGTGCGAAAGTAAATGTAACGAACTTCACCGAAATTGAACTATGTTTGCCGATTTTTCATCCCGAGCTGCTAAATATTACACAAATGCACATTCTTTGTCCTAAGAGTACTGACTTAATAGAATAAATGTTACACGCTGTAATGTAATGAGTTAGTTTCTTATAATGGCGTAGTATCCTTGAGCGCTAATAAAAATTAAAAAATAATAACGCCACGATGTGTGTTTGGTTCGCTTTTCTTTGAATCCCTTTTCTATTCGTTTTGTCGTGTTTAAGCTTTGTTGATATCGATAGTTTTACTACGAAAAAATATAAAATCGTTAATGTTTCTTCCAGTAAAAGTGGTTCTCCCTATATGACTCACCTGCATAATTGCCATAAGAAAACCAACTTGAAAACCGTCAAAGCATTAAAATCGAATTATCGATCAAATAATTAAATGTAGTGTTGCGAACAGTCAATAAACACTTTTAACCATTGTCGCTATTCACAGATCAGTTGTCAAATGTCTCGAAAATGTATTTAATGATACAATAGAGCTCCGACATAATGTGTGGCATTTAAAATGTTTGTTACTTACTGTGTTACAAAGTTATCCACGCTTGTAGAAATAAGAATCTTTATTTAATGCGAAAAATGAGTGACAAGTGTGTAGTAAGGAAAATCACAAACTTAGTATCACTCAACAATCAATTCTTTCTTCTGTTTCTCTATGTAAATTAGAACAATAATAATTCAATATATATTTAAGTTATTGTGCCAAGTTGTACCAAAACTTCACCACCTCTAAAAATAAACGGATAATAAAAATTGCCAGGCAAACTAAGCCATAGTTCCACCAACCGATTAGAACGCTTTCACAACCAAGATGCAAGAAAAGAAACAAAACAAATAAGAAGACCAAAATTTCACCATTTCTAAAAATAGTGCGGGACCAATTAATCAGAAAGCTTTCACATCCAGGATATAAGGCCGTGGGAGAATGAGAAGCAAGCGACCTTTTCAAAGATATATAGATGTGTATATAAACAGATGAAAAGTCAATCAAAATCAATCGATAAATTAATTTTGTTCATTCTCCGATGCCGCTGTCATCATATCATACCAGACACGAAATACGACATTTGCACCACTAGCTGGCAACCTTATACGGCTAATCCGTCTTTGCTACATTGAAAACAAACATACCTTCCTGCACTACGTGATCAAGAAGCGGCTACTATATATATATATATATATATATATATATATATATATATATATATATATATATTCTCTCATCTCTGAGCTTTAAGATTATATCGTCTATTGTGTGTGTATGTCACCAAGAAATGTATACACTTTTCCGTTGTATCTTTGGACATTTGAAAATATGCATATTTTTCTCACTTAAACCGTTTTTCACCCCCCTTTAAAACCTCTCTCTGTTAAATCTTAATCCCCCTTCATCTTTAGACCTTCCTGTTCTTCTCTCGTCTGTTACCCCTCTCTATAGATCTCATTTGCTCTAGCGTTTGTCCCACACTCTCATACATACACTCTCACTAAATTTTATTTTATTTTTTTCCCGGAGTTGTTTATTCTGTTTTCTTTTTGAATTTGTAGGTCTGATGAATTGGATCGTATTTACGATTCCAATGGAATAAATTATGACCATGGAATATTAGTGTTTAAGTCTTTATTATATCCTTACTCTGTCCTGGACATTGAGTTATACCTGGATTCTATCCTCTTTGAATTATTTTTTTATACATATATGTATGTGTATGTATGTATATTTATTTATATATTTTAAATATACGATTGCATATGTATGTGTATATTTACCACTAATATTATCAATATATATATATATATATATATATATATATTTCCATAGGACTATTTCTCTCTCTCTCTCTCTCTCTCTCTCTCTCTCTCTCTCTCTCTCTCTCTCTCTCTCTCTCTCTCTTATGTGCTAGAACTTTTACATTTGAACTCTTGAAATTTTCAACTTATCCTTTTGTATAATTATATCGTATTATATAAAGACTTACTTCGTATTTTTTTAACACTGTGGGAATAATATAAACCCGAATCAATTATATTTTATATATGGAGGTAAAGGATATTGTCGTAAGATAACTCATCCATAACTGATAACTTGTCGGAGTTAGCTCCTCCACAGTTCTTTAATCCTTCAACAGGGGTCTCTCTCTCCCCTGGCTATAAATACTGACTGACCATTCTCTCTCTCTCTCTCTCTCTCGCTCTCTCTCTCTCTCTTTCGACTCAGGCATTGAGGCCGCTACCTCGCGCGGAGACGAGGTAAAATCTCTCTTTTTCCACTTAGGCCAATATGTGACCTCTCACAGATACAGCGTTTCCCAAATTCTGGGAACGCGCTAAGAACAATACACGTATGTACAAACACTCACAACACACACACATAATTTCTCCATACAAACTCTATGTAACTGTTCATGTCTTTTTTAAACTCGTTATTGATATATATTTGTTTACACATGTATATCGGTCTTGTTTGTTTTCTTTGTCTTCTTTGGACTTAATTAAGGTCCAACATTCTCATGTAACTGGACCGGCCAGCAGGAAAGTTTAACCTTCTGATATCTCTTCACATCTTCACCCCCGCACGGTCCGCTACAAACTCCCATAACCAACCATAAAGACAATACGACGAGCTGTGATCCACACTGGAGAGTAGAACATTTGTCTGCCAATTTGTGTAACATGTTTCGCTATAAATTTCATGTCTCTTCAAATTGATCCATTAGAAAATAAAGAATTATTTTTGCTGTTGTTATTATTAATATAACAACACGAAGAGTGCCATTTAAGAAAAAGACAAGACACAGAGTTTAACAATATTTCGACAGTATATGTCTCTTTTCTTCAAGTTATGCTTATAAATGCATGCAGGTATAAAAATATATATTAAAAAAATATTATGATGCTACCCTTGGCTTAGGGAACTTGAAGATTGAAACGACTTCTTTAAAGAAAGCAACAGCAACAACAACAGAAAACACATCAGTGGCTGAGGAGCACCGGGTTGAAAGCTGAGAGAGAAAGCCTAATTATTGCAACTCAAGACCAAAACCTCGCAATCAGATCCTATCGCTGTCACATAATCAAGGATGGAACTAATCCGAAAGGCAGAATCTGCAGAAAATATGATGAAACTGTCGATTCAGGATGTCCGTAATTAGTAAAGAATGAATATACTCACAGGCATAACAAGGTAGAGACGTATGTACACTGGAAGATATGCAAGAAGCACAAAATCTAAACCACTGAGAGATAGTATGAGTACCAACCAGACACAGTTACCAAAAATAATGACTTAACTATCCTCTGGTACATGCCAATTCAAACTGACAAGGGAATAAAAACCAACATACCTGATATTATCATAAAAGACAAGGAAATTCAGGGAGTGTATTCTTATTGACATAGCAGTACCATCTGAGAGAAACACCTCCATGAAAATTATCGAGAAATTGTCCAAATGGAGATCGAGATTAACAGGATGTGGGGAATGAAGACTGAGACTGTAGTAATCGAAGCTCTGGGCCTCGTGAGAAAAGGAATGGACAATTTTACTAACAGTGTCCCGGGTAACATCAACATACAAGTTGCCCAGAAGATCGCCCTACTAGAAACATTCCATATACTAAGAAAAGTGATATCAATTAAATGACAATTCTCCTATAGGGCGTAAAGACCATAGTTTGGACCTAGCTCTACAGAATACTGTTATGCGTGTCCTTAGCGCATATACCTTTTGTATTATTAATGATTCAAGAAAACAACAAAACTCCAAATGTGAATCAATAAGTATATATTGAAATAACATACAAGAACAAAATATACAATAATTTGTATTCAATGTATAGATTAAGGGAAAAGAAGTTGCTTCCCTTTTACTGTATTTTGATTTGTAATTGATTGTTCGAAAGAAAGTTCTCTTGAGAGAGAAATGTTCAGGAATCAATGTTAGAACAAGTCTGCTGTTAGAATAGATAACACAAAAAGACAATTGATTAGGAAGTGTGTTGCGTTAGAGAAATTAACAGAGTCCTGGTTGATTGAACTTAGCTGAGTCACAGAGAGATATGTATATATGTATTACAAAATTCTGTGTGAAAATGTTGTGAGTAATGTCATAGGTTTGTGTTGACAGTCGAAATTTGCTGGACTCTACTGGCGGCTTGTGAAGAAGTCGCCTCTTTTAAGGCTACGGATAGGCTCCCAGCGAAACCGCGAGAAAAGTTGATTTTGCATTAAAATATGTGATTGGTTAAAAATTGACCAGTCACTAAATTTGTACTAACGAAACAAGCAAGTTCAAAATCGAAAAATTCAAAGCAACGACTGCGATAGCTAAATTGTCCTATAGAAAGGCAGTATTGATTTATTAGCCAATCGCAGACGAATAAAATATGGGCGTGGAAAAACATAGCAGTCGCTACAAGGATGCAGGGAACATAACATACACTAATAATAATAATAATAATAATAATAATAATAATAATAATAATAATAAGGAGGCACTTATTTTGTTTGTGGTCTTTAGTAACCAACCGCCCAGACATTGTTATTAAAGACCACAAACAAAATAAGTGCCTCCTTATTGATATGGCAGTCCCTGCAGACTGCAATGTGTCTTTGAAGATATTCGAAAAACTGTCAAAATACAAGGACCTTGAAATCGAAATCTCAAAAATGTGGCACATGGGAACATCAACAATTCCTGTTGTAGTTGGAGCCCTTGGACTGGTTGGAAAAGATTCCAGTAGGCTGATTGAAGGGATCCCTGGAAGTCCATGTCTCAAAGAGATACAAAAAATTGTTCTGACAAGTACAGCCCACACTTTACGAAGGGCTTTATCTATGTAATTTTTTTTTTTTTTTTTTTTTTGCAGTGGAAAGTGTCATGATGCCATTTCTAAACTTAGGTCCCTGGGCGGGACCCGGAAAGAAATGTGTAAACGCCAGATATCAAAGGAAATAATAATAATAAACAAAATGACTGAGGTAACTCTTCCAATATTTTGCAACACTTAAAGAAGAGCGCGATTTAGAAAAAGAAAAGTTCTTTAATTTCGATAGTATCTCTGCTTTCAAGTTATGTTTAGTTTAAAAGTGCATACAAGTTAATAAAAAATATTCTAAAAATACAAGTCTTTGTACAAACGTCGCTTGTCTCGAGAAAAAAAGACGGTTGTGCTCGTAATCAACACGACATAGCGAATCAAACGCTGCCAACGTGAATAAAATGCAACTTTAACGTGAGTAACAGGATGAAGATCGAGATCATCTTGAAATTTTCCGTCAGTTGATTAGTTAGTAAGAGTAATAGATTAAAAAGTTTAATAAATCTTATAGAACTCTCCTGTCATTTTGTTCATTACACCGGAGTGAGACGTTAGTAATTTGCATATGCAAATATCTCGTGGGGTTAGCGCCACTTGATTTGTCATGACGTCGTTAGGTGGAGCTGTTAAACAGTTATAAAATAAAAACGGGACACTGTTTCACTGGAGCTGGATAGTGAAGACGTTGAGGCGTTACAAATCACGGTAGTGACGTCGAGAGCCTGGTGGTGCCGAAGCTGGTCTATCGACCGCATTCCGCATATAATGAGTCGGATGAAATTAGGGAAGCTTGGGCGATGTCACAGTGGTGACGAGAGAGGCGATCATGGTGGTGAGAGTAACATCGCGCCTACGTGTCGACATGTGACCTATCGGCAAGCAACTGTGTCGGTCGTTAAGAGATGCTTTTTAAAAACAAATCTGGTCGTCCCCAGGGATTCTTTTTCCCGGCAGGAACGTTCGTCATTGGCTATTGTATTTTTATTGCGGGGTTTTATTTTATGGACCGGGTGTGATGCTAGAAGCCTCTGCGCAGAAAATGACTTTTTTATTTTGTGTTTTGCTTTCTCGGCGTTCACATTCAGCTGACAATAGTGTGAATCAGAAAGAGATCTAATTGCAGCAGAGTATAACAATTTTATGGTAACAGTTTTTTTCACCCCCCACTTCTCGCTTATGGAACTCTCTTTCGGACTTCTTATTTTCCAGTTAACTTTGATTTTCAAAAATTTAAATGAAATGTCAATCTTTGTCTTCTGTCTTTTTAATTCCAGTTAGTTTATTGTTCTCTCACCTTCATTATGTTCTTTTTCTTTTTCTCTTATTCTTTCACACTCAGTAACTCCGTGTGTCTTAGTTTCTTTATTGCCTTGCTTAGAGTAAAATGATAAAAAAGAAAAGGGTGTTTGTCGAAATTGCAGCTGTTCGTGATAAAATGTCCCGCAAGTTCTGTTGATGTCGCATTGTCATATTGGACATCATACCTGTGACCATTATATCTTAATTTTTCAGTTTTGCGACCCACATAAATCAACACGTTTGGTACATTGGGCGGCGTATATCAAATGGGAATCAACACAGTTGTCACCTGCTGAAGAGATCGCAATGTTTCTCTTAGAATTTATGATAGGATTAAGTTGACATATGTTATTAACGAACAGGGTTTTCCGCTTCTGTTTTCTGGGGTACAACGATCGGAAACCCCAATGGAGTTTTCAGTGTGTTCGTTTGTATTCGTTGGAATTTTTGTCTGACTTTTGTTTCGTTTAAAAAAAAAAAAATTATAATCGGATTGGGAAAATCTCCTTAAAACGCGGACATTTTACGAAATATGCTGATAGCTGTCGTGCAGTACTTTCGAAATGCCAGCAAAATTTCGGTGCCAGTTGATGACGAAAGGGATTCGGCCAGAATTTTGATTTTTGATTGTGCTTGTCGGCGTTTTGATCTGAGATAAAATAAAATTATGTCAATCTTTCTTTTCTTTTTTCAGCTATTTCATTGGCAAGTTCGTTTCAGTCGGGACTCGTGATAGCCGCGCTGGGACGTAATGCTGGATGAAATCATTGGCATGTTTCCAATAATCTTTTGTTCATTCAAATTCGTCTTATGCGCAAAAATTTGGGACCCGGGTATGATTTTATTGTGTGATAAGAATGGTCAGAACAGCGGCGAAGATAAATATGAAAGATTCAATAACACCCCACCCCGGGGAATGAACACAATATGACACAATGAGTTCCATAAGATTTATACTGAACTATTTGATTAACTGCTCTTACTAACTAATCAATTGACGAAAAACTTTAAGATGAGCACAATCTTCATCGTGTTATGTTTCAGTTGCATTCCATTCGTACTGGTTGCGTTTCATTCGCCTTGATTACTAGTAGTAACTGTTTGTTTTTTTCAAGAGAAGCAACAATACTTGTATGTACTTTTAAACATAACTTGAAGACTGACCGAAATATTGTTAAACTTAAAAACACTATCTTTTCTTTTTCTAAATCGTGCTCTTCTCTAAGTGTTGCAAAAAAATCTAATTTTATCAATTCGGATTTACAATGATGTAAGGGAGGTAACTGGACAGTCCTTCATTCACCAGCTTTGCAATCTACCTTAATCAGTGTTGGGTTTTATTTGATTCAAAGTATATACCCTGTTCCAGTGGACCAACTTCTCATGCGTTACCTCCCCTTTGGCACTCAGAGGATCGGAATCAATTCCTCAAGCTGAACAGTTTATAAGTATGGGATTGCTATTTTAAATACTGGTTTGTGTCACATGCTGTTTTTTAATGTATTATCAACTTGCATTCTTTTTTGCCGCTGATTTTTTTCAAGTTAATATTTCTTTCTAGAGATGCCCTCCACCCCAAAGGATGTTAATGTTATTGAATGACAACTCTCTTTTGCATAATTGCGATAATTATTGTTTTTTTTGTGGGTTGGGAAAGAAAATAGTTTGAAATTTAATTTATAACATTTATTTATTATTTTATAAATCAAATTTCAAACTGTTTTCTAATTTCCTATAAAAACATTATTAATCATTTCACACCATAATTTGGCAACTTTAAAAATGTCAGTTTTTATTATAAAAAATTGATTAACAAAAAAAAATATGAAAGTTATGAATTATTGAAAAATATAAAACTTTTATATTTTTCGATAATTCACATCTCACCATATTTTTTTTTAGTTAATCGATTTAAAAAAAAATAAAAACCCAGTAATTAAAAATAATTGCAAAATTTATCCTCAGGCGATCTAAAAAAAATGAAACATGGCTTCTCTATACAGAAAATGACCAACTAATTAATGATGAGAATTTATTTACAATACATCATTTGGACTGTTGTCCCCATCTTTATTATCATATTCACAACGTTTCAGCTGTTATATGCTCTGGCCATCTTCCGGTGATATATGTTAGAATTTTGAACTGAACACTTTTATTTAGTCCACAGTGGTAGATTTTTCTAATTCCATGTACCATGCCTTTTTTGGATATCTCAGTTTCAGTTAATCCCCTTTAGCAACTCAACTCTTTGGGTCAAGTTACTTTTTGGATTACTTCAATCAACACTTTTGTTCACTGGGTCATGTGTCCTTGGGGACATCAGTAAGTGAATTTTTGGGACTTATATAAACCTAATGTTTCAGTTAGCATTTTTAAACAGAGCTCATATTACAATCTCTTGTTGTTTTTCTCTAACTCTCTGTATTACAAATTCCCATATTGTATTCATGTCCATGCTTGACCAGCTTAGATTTTTGTGGCCTTAGCATATGTGCTGATTCTTTAAATTTTCATATTTTTCAGTGATGTTCTCTGTCTATTATTTCAACTTCATCCAACAGAAGGGGGTGATCTCTCTTTTCCCTCCATATATGGTCAATTATGCTTGATTTTTCTATTTCCCCTTGTGTTACAGCTTTTCAGTATTCCTGTAGTCATATTCTGTGTCTCCTTTATATTTCTTAGCGCAGCTGCATAGGGTTGCCAGACTAGAAAATTATAAATATGGGACTCTTAAAATGTCTCTCATATATATATATATATATATATATATATATATATATATATATATATATATATGAAAGGCAGGATGTGTGTGTGTAACGAATGCACGGCCGCAATTTTTGACGGATTTGCACCAAAATTTACATGCACATGCTCCAAGTTAGTGGGAAGGCAAAGACTGACTTTGCATTTCCCAACTCCCATCGATAGTAGAAATAATCGATTTTTTCATGCTTCTACGGCAGTTTTCATGTTGCCAGTTGTCTTTAACAAAACATGTATAAAAGAGGGATTGCTACCCAAATACACAATATTTATATATACATATAAATTTATACATGCCTACATACCCTAACCAATATATTATATAAAAGGAGAGTCATAAGTTAAAAACGTAAAGCATTGATTTTAATGGATTATGAGGAAAATAAAAGTAAAATCATGTGAAAAATAAGCTAAGAAAAATAAATTTTATAAGAGTGAAATCATTTTAATATATATAATACAGTCAGCAGAGAAATAAACACATCAGTTTTGTGTAAACTTCTAGCAACACTAGTTTCTTCATTACATTTGGGTTATTTTCATCAAGAGGATCTGAGAAAAAAAAGTATAATTACTTATGAAGTTACAACCAAGAACCATAAGAAGGGAGTAAAAATATATTTTTATTATGATATCTGGAAATGAACTAAATACGGGACATTTGGGGTGTCCCTGAAAGATCAGTACAGGATGGGGACAAAATTATCCAATACGGAACATGTCCTGTACATAAAGGATGCCTGGCAACCCTAGGTGTACACAGTCCTTAATCAAGTCAAATGATGTAAATAGTGTAAATAGTTACAATACCTCATCTCAGAAATATAGACAGATGAGAATTTATATTTGAAGAATCATCTGGTAAATATGTTATATTTAAAAAAATAATAAAATCTATTTTATGGCAAAATGAATAGAAGAAATTCTGTTTAATTTTTTAAAAATAATGTGAATAAATTATGAATAGAAAATATTAGTTTCTTCATTCAGAATCAAAATAATGATTATAAAATAAAATTAGTATTAAAAAGTTTCAGGATATGCTTATACAGGGTGCGACAGAAATACCTCCCACATTTTAAACTGTCACAGGTCTGGTGATAGTGAACTTAGGCAAGTGGCAATGGTGTCTTCATCTAGCTAATGTCTTTAATATTTTTCTCAGATACCATCAGTTCCTATCATGACATGGATGCTGTGCATTTGCTGTTGAAATGTTTTTTTTTAAGACTGGTGAATCTGTAATTGCATGTCTTGCACATCTCGCCTGTGGAACTCCCTTCCTTATTCCTGTTTCCCTGACAAATACAATCTCCAACTATTTAAGTGTAACGTCAATCGACATCTCCAGTTGCCTTGATCTATCCAATTCCCTTCTCCACATCCTTTCACCTTTCATTCCTATCTGCTCTCGCTCCAAATCTTCTGTAACCCCCTTGCCTTGATCGATCCACAATCTTTCTCCACATCCCCTCCTTTACCACTCCTATCTGCTCTTCCTCCAAACCTTCTGTAACCCCTTGCATGCTAGTGGCTTCCAACCTTGCTTGGGGTGATTAGCTTAAAAAACAAAAAAACAAAAAACAGAGCTTTTTGTGCTCATTTCATGTTATATCGGAATGATGCTGTTCCAGATACAAAATCAATACTATTATGGGTTGAAAATTTCAAAGCGACAGGTTCAGTGCTTAAAGGAAAACTACCTGGAAAACCTTGAAGCGCTCTAACTTCCAGGTGATGGAAAATTAAAAAATTGCCTCTGAAGATGTCATTTTAAAAGACAAATGCATAAAAAGTGTACCTCTTTGCTTAAACAACAGTGAAACATTTTTTTAAATAGTAGTTACTGTGGTATAAGAAAACAAAGTAATGAGTCCTGAGAGAGCTAATTTCATCATGCAAAGGGGACATAACATGGCCATTATATCAAAGAAAAGAAAAAACCTAATAGCCCATTCTGACCAGTTAAGACCCAGAATTGAAGAGGAAGATGTTGTGATGGAAGAAGAGCTTGAAAGAGAAAAAAGGATGAGTTCTTCAGATCAGGACAATGCGACAGAAGATAAGCCTATGAATGATAGCAGGAGTGATTCAGACATGGAAGATGAAATGAGACAAAGAACATTAAAAAGTACAGGACAAAAACTTCAATCAGGGAGAGGAGGAAAGAGGTTGTAGAAGTTCAACATCAACCAAAGGCATTAAGTCTCTTCGTTTCAGGGAGGTGTAGTGGATTGGTAAATAGGATTGTACCTATTTGCATATGTTAAGTAAAGAGATATAATGTGTAAACTAAGAGACAGACAGAATTTGACTACTTATCATGTTTTGTAGAACAAAACAATTTCCTTAGTTTTTTATTATTAACCTTTAAAATGTGGGAGGTATTTTTGCCACACCCTGTATAATAAATATATTAACTCAAAAAATATTCACAATAATTATTTGGTGATGTGAGATTTTATTATACAACTTGAGAGTTGTTCATTATATTTAAAATAAATATATATAATAATTGAAGCCCCTTTTTGGCCCATTTGGCTCCTCCTGTGAAACTGATAGGATCTAATTTTAGGGTGCAAATTCTTACTTGTAATCGTTCCCTGACATAAATGGCTACTTCCCCCTTCCTAAAATCACTCTGGAAACAGGCCTGATAATTATTGATATTATTTTTTCAGTTATATAAGTATTGTCAAGGGTTATAAGAAAATAATCTTGAAAGAGAAATACGATATTGTAAAATTATTGAGTAATAGGGCAGATTGATTTTGGAACTGTGCTATTGTACTCAGTTTGAAAGCTTGGGTCTGACATGATAAATAACGACACAAAATACTTTCCAAATCAGTACCATTTTTTGAGGAAATGAGATTAAAGATTAACTTTAGGTTAAAAACTGAAGCATTGGAATTTCATTCCATTGATCAGTGAAAGACTTCTAGTACAGCCTTATAAAATTTATAATTGAAATATATGCAGTTAGTTGGTTTGAAAATAAAAGGGATAATAAATTCCATAACCAATTGTATATCTTCAACATGATCCAGAGAATAAAGCAACAGTCGTCTGTACTACAAAATATTGTATTACAAAATTTACAGCACAATTCTTTGCTTCCAGAAAATATTCTTTTCTCAGTATTGAAGTCAAGTGATTTGGAGATGTGAGAAGAGGCTATAAAAAATTGTCACTTAGATAAGCAAACATTTATTCATACTTAATTAGTTATGTCAATTTACAAGACTAATTTTAAAATTTAATTCAAATTATATCACATAGATATAGCCAAGTATAGGAAAATTTTCCAATAAAAATATTTTTTGTTTCAGAAATAGCAAACCACTAAAGAGATTAAAAAATTACATTCATCAATTCTGAAGTAACACACTGGTAAAATTTGATTAACTTCTCATAAAATAGAAATTGTGAACCTGTACTTGCAAAAGGTTTTTCTAATATGAACTGCAAGAGGTTCTAATGAATGGAATATCATTGGAGTTGAATTTACCTACACATTTGCAAGGTGTGGAAAGAGCAGTTAAATTAACTACTAAAGCTTTGTAAATTGTATATGGACAAGAAGCAAAGCACATTATTACTAAATTATTGTGCCATCATCTAAGACCGTTATTTACTTCAAAGGGAAATTATGCTGAACAATTTAGCTACATTATGATTAATATGTTATATAGTGCAGTATTTTTAGCATGGTTTTCAATAAACAATGCAAATTTTAAACATTTTGTCTTATAATTTCTGCCCAGCAGTATATACACTTTTATCTATTTTTTTATTAATTATGACTTAACAAATGGTGTAAAATTCATTGATTACCTTTTATTTTAAAGACATTTATGATATGTTTAACGTTCTTTTTATAGATACAAGTATTTAAGCAAATGCTCTGTTTTATAATAAACAGTATTAAATAACATTTACCGAGTAAATACTGTTTATTATAAAACAGAGCATTTGCTTAAATACTTGTATCTAGAAAAAGAATGTTAAACATATCATAAATGTCTTTAAAATAAATTGTCGGACATTGTCCAATTCAAAAATATATTACCTTTTATGTAATCTTTCACAATTTTTATACATTTTTCACTTATTGAATACAGTAAAACTAGATATCCCTAGACATGTAGAATGAGAAGTCTACTCCAGTAGATTAAATAAAAGGTTCAGTTTGGAAAACCTTGTAGGTTACCCAGATCGATATACACTTGAGGAAAGCAGGAGGGCACAATGGCCAAAACGTTGTGATAAAAGCAACAATGATAAGGACAATAGTCTGAGTATAAATAGTGTAAACAATGATAACTCCTCATCCCAGAAATTCAGACAAAAATTAGTTGAAGAATGTTGAAACTTGTTTTGAGTGCCCAGTACTTTAAAAATACAAAGTGTGGAGAATTTCTCCCACTGAATCAGATTATATGACTTTTCTGTACTATCCAATCTTGGGATTGTACTCAGATCTGCTAAGAAACCAGATATATTTTAACTAACACTTCAATCCACCATGACCATGTGTCTCTTGGACAAATGCCACAAAGGTGATTGGAGTGCATTGATACAAAATATCCCATAAGCCTTGAAAGCAGAATGAGAACAAGCTAGCTAATGAATGTAATAAAGAGTTCTGTTCAAAATTCTGAGATTGCTACTGAATACAAGACACCTGAAAAAAGGCAGACGGTACAACATCCAAAACAGTGTAACAACCAAGATGAGTATACTAGTCCAAAGGTAAAGGTATATGATAATGATAATTCCTCATCACAAAAATTCAAATATAGACTTGTTCTTACCTTATAATGTAACAGGCTGCCCAAATATCTTTGGTTTCATCAAAAATCAAATGTTCTTTTATAAACAAGTTAATTCATGATATTACGAACAAAGAATATAGTATAATAAAAGTACCTATGCTCATGATAATCCATTGAAAGATTAAAGCATGAAATCACCATAGATATTTATTTGTAGTGAGTGCAAAATAATGATAACTTCCTTCACCTAGTCCCTACAAATTTGGAGGACTGGAGAAAAAAGAAAGAAATCTGTGAGCCTATGTAAAAAGTTTTTGGGACCAATGAAAACCTAGCCTTCACAGAAATTAGCCAGAGAGCCAAGAAGAAGGAGGAAATAATGTGAGCCTACAGAAAATTCTTTTTGATATAAAAGGAGGAGAAATATTAATCAATAAAGTGTCTGAGGTTATGTGAAAGGTTTCGTCTGTTCCTCATGATCAGCGTTGAAGTACTTGCCAGTGTAAAATTATTCACCAATTATTGGCCTCTAACCAGCATGCAGTACTTCAAAGAATTTTTTCTCAACAATCCAAGAAAGCTAATTATTTCAAACAATCTCTCTTCATCTACTTTTGAACATATGCAACCATATATCCCTTCAAAGCAACAAACTCTCTTACCTTTGTCTTAAACATTTTTTAATATTATTTTGTGTCAGATCATTTAATCTGTTGTATGAACATTTCCTCTTCATAACAAATGTTAAAACTATGAACTTTAAGAATTCTGATTTATTTTCCTGAAACGAGCTACTGACACTACTTGTAAAAGCATGTAAATTCTTGAATGAATTCCTTATCCTTGTCATTATCATCCTCCATTAATCTTCTTGGCATAGGTAAATCAACTGTTTACTTTAACCCCTAAGCCCCATGCCACTATATATTAAGTGTTGAACCCTTGCTGGAAGATGAACCTAACAATTGTTTTTTAGAAACTATAAATGACCTTGCCCTTGAAGAATCAGCAATCAGAATATAATACTCCCTAATATTCTAGCTTGTCCAATGAAGTAATCTGATTTGCCAATTTTTAACTTCTTTGTAAATAAAACAAAAACAGATACTTCCAAATCATTAAAAGTTTTACTTTTTTGTTTCTCATTTGACTTATGTCAATTATAAATTAACAGAAAGACAGATAAGTGTTGCATTTTTATTTAAATAAATATTTTTAAAATATTTTATATCTGAGACAAAAACAAGAGAAATCATGACTTTATATCTCATCATGTTTTTTAACAAAATTATTGGGTTCTTTGGAAAGTAATATCACATTTTCAAGATAAAATAGATGCAAATATAATTGAATTATATTATTATTTACTAGAAATAGCCATGAAAATTTCACAGTTTTCCTATTTGAATTTTCTGATGAGTCTTAAGTCTTAAGTTAATGATTGAACAAGCTCATGTAGAGTCCTACGACAATAAAATATTCATAGAAATTCCCCTATCGCAGCATTAAATATTTGAGCTTGAGAACAGAATATTACTATAATAAATCATAAATATGAATGCTGGTCATTATTTAAAAGACTTATCTTCTCTTCTTACTTTTGTTTTCTCACTGAAACCAAGTAGGATCTCTGAGACATCTTTTCACGTGACCAAAACAGAATAGTCCATTATTTATGAGGTATTGGCAGGGCGTAACGGTCGTGCTAACAAAGGGAGAGACAAGCAGAATTATGAAAAGATAATTGCCATTATCAGCAATTACAGTAGACCAACTAAAGACAATTTTTCTTTAACCTGCCTAAAAACTTTTTGCTTTCTACTAAAAGAAAGCTGTGAGACATGAAGTGATGTTTCTTTGAAGGGTATAAAAATTTTCTAGTTTCAAGACTACTTTCTCCTCGCTTTATTTGCTGAGGGAATCCTTGCATTGTCATGCTGGGGGATAAAATCTTTTCTATTCACCAGAGCTATTCATTTCTCGTCTAATGGATCAGGGATATGCTCAACAGTATATGATGCTGGTTTCTCTCCAAATACAGTAATTCCCAATCGATTATTTTATTGGATGCATAGCAAAACCTCCTGTGAATGAAGCCCTGATTTCAGTGTTGAGCTTATTTTGACAGTTTGGTAATTACTGTTTCTTCTTCTATGTGTCATGTCCCTTCTGGATGTTGGTTCTCCACAATTTCCTGCCCTTTGTAGCTCTTAATAAATTTTGTCTTTTTACTACTTCTCCTAAATCCTGTTCGGACATCCATATACTCAAGCTCACCAGGTAGATTATGCACTGATTTCTGCTGTCCCTCTTGCTTTCAATCGATCCTGTGAGTATCAAATTTTCAAAGCCCTCTTTCTTCATTATGTGCCCTAAGTTTATTATAAACATACAATATCCAATTCTTGTTTCCTGGAAGAGAAAAGTGAAGATTTCATTCCTGGTTAGAAGACTGTTCCAAATGACTGAATGCTTCATCCAATTTTTAAGTGAGTTCATCATAGGGAACCCAAATTCTCTCCTTAGATACCTTTCCAATCTGCTTGAGGTGTTCATGTATAGTTGAACATGATGCATTGTATCTTCGTGCTAAATCTCTTGTACTTTGACAAGGATTAGCTTCAACAGATGCCTTTAAAAGATCATTATCCAAAATGGTTGGCCTTCCAGAGCGAGGTTTATCAGAAAGATCATAGTCACCCTTTTTGAATTTGCTAAACCATCGCTGACATTTACGCACAGTCATCGCACCTGGGTATACAGCACAAATATTTTTTGTTGTACGTGTTGCATTACTGCCTCGATGAAATTCATACAGCATGCAATGACGAATATGACATTCATTCAAGTCTTTGCCTCCCATGGGGTTACCAGAAACAATGAATGATAACTAGTCTGACAGAACAGATAGAAAGCTCAATCTATATAGTAATTAACCTTGATTTTGGTTGACTTTGATTGGTTGACATGCATATTTTAAATGCGATATTACTTTTCAAAGAACCTAACATACATTTACATAACAATTGTCAATTAAAAATGTGTGTTCTTCATTAGTTCACAATTCAAACCCCATATAGATTGACATGTATTAATTTCAGAGATACTTCTGGTCAGATTTGATGGTTGGAAATGTTTTTCCTACAAGTCAACTTCTTTGATCCTCTTCATTATCTGTAAAGAAATAAAAGGAAAAATCAAATCAATGCTTGTATGCTGCCATATTGCAAAACTCCTTTATTTTTATAGGAGTATATTTGGTATGTATTACTAACTCATGAGAAATACAAATACTTCAAGTCAGTAGGGTGTTTTGAATATAGAAATTAATAGTCATTAAGCACTTATGCTTTTCATAAAGCTATGAAGCTTTAAAATGCCTCTCATACAGACACACATTAAAACAAAGACAAATGTAGAGCCAAGATAACTTATTCAAAAATAGTAAGCAAACAAGGGTCACCAGACAGAAAACATTCATTGAAATACCTGTGACATCTGTTGCACCAACAACCCTCTAAGGCAGCCATTCTCAACCTTTCCTCCATCATTGACCCCCTCGGCTTTATGTATTTCTCCATTTACCCCCTACTCCCATACAAAAAATTCATAGCCATCATAAAGCATTGATGTACAATTTTGTGACTAAATGAATGAATGATTTTTTCATTCAAAATACTAAGGGTTTTTTTTAGTCAAAATACTGTGACTAAAAAAAAATACTAAGTGACATTCAAAATACTGATTTCTTATTTAGTACTAATCTACTAATTTTTTAGTATAAGTTAGTACCCTGTATAAAATTCAGTATTTTTATTAACGTTTGTAGTCATTAATAAAAAATTATTCATTTTATCCGCTGTATTAGTAGATCTCTCTCATTTTACAAAATTAAATTTAATTGAATTATTTTTTAAATTATCAGGTACTTCAATTATTTACCCCCGACTATATAATTTTTTACCCCCTAGGGGTAAATTTACCCCTGGTTGAGAACCTCTGCTCTAAGGTATGTGCAATTAATGGTTCAAATGAAATGCAATGTTACTATTTCAATTATTTTTGCTTGAAATTCTTAAAACTTATTATTTAAGCAACTCACCTTGATTATAGCACAAGGCCAAAAGTAAGGGACACAAAGTTAGAATCAAAGTCACAATTCAATAGTAATAACCTGCTTGTTAACCTTTACTCTACAACAAAGCACCTCTCCTTGTTTACTTGATTTAACTCTGGGAAGTATATACAGGGTGTATCAAAAATACTTTTACAAACTTTTGGGGCGGGTTCCTCACACCAAAACAAGGACAAAATTTCATATAAACATATGTCCACAAATCCTTCATTTTTGAGTTAATAAGTTTAAAGAAAGTTTACAGTAGATGGTATTGTGTTGCCATGTAGACTGGGTTACATTTGTCATTCATGTACATTTGTGGCTAGTCTGTTTTCAACGCTTAATGTGTGTAGTAGTGAGTTAATTGAGAAGTGTTTTGTTTAACAATGGCAGGATATTCATATGATGAGCAGGCAGATATGAGTTTTACATATGGTCATGCAAATGGATGCAAGATTGCATGGCTGTATCAGATTGTGTTTCCAGACTGAAGTTACCTGAGTTATCCAACTGTTGCTGCTGTTTATTATTGCATTGCTGAGACAGGATTTGTGGCACCACAAACTAGAGATCGAGGAAGACGGAGATCTATTTGTATACCTGACCACAAAGAACACATTCTACAGGCTGTCGGAGATGATCCCAGTATCAACACATGTCAAGTGGCCCTAGCATGTTGTACATCTCATAATACTGCATGGAGAGTACTTCAAGAGAAGCTCTTGTAGCTGTATCATTTGCAACTTGCGCAGGGCCTTTCACCTTCTTATCACTCACTACTGGATATCTTTTGCCAATAGTTTATTGCACAAACTGCCAATCCGTTGTTTATCTCTTCAGCCTTGTTTGCAGATGAGGAAACATTTGGAAGAGATGGTATAACAAATTTACACAATCCCCATAGTAAAATACAAACTAAACTCCAGCATCAGTTTACAATTAATGTGTGGGCTGGAATTATAGGTAACTGCCTGGTAGGTACATATGTTCTCCCAGCACATCTTATAGGAGGCTTTATTTCAAACACACTTGCAGACCTGCAAGAAGATGTACCTCTTAATCTGAAGATGCATGTGGTTCATGCATGATGGGGCTCTAGTACATTTAGTCACATTGTGATGCACTGGCTGACATCTAAAAGATGGATAGATAGGGGAGGACTGGTTCCATGGATTGCATGTTCCTCCAACCTCAATCCTTGAGATTTTTATCTGTGGGGCCACCTAAAACAATTAGTTTATGCATCAGGCATTAATAATGCAGAAATGCTTCATCAATGTGTCATGGGGGCCTGAAAAACCATTTGACACTGTGTGGGAGTATTTCAAAAAGGTCCACCAGTCAATGATATGACGGGTGCATGCCTGTGCAGAAGCAAGTGGAGGACATTTTGAACTTTTGTTATGAGTTGCTGTGTTGAGGTGCAATGATGGCCTTTTGGACATATGTTTATATGGACATTTTACCTTGTTTTTGTGTCAGGAACCCACTCCAATTGGTTGTAAAAGAATTTTTCAATTGTACATTTAACAGCATCTACTGTAAACTTTAAACTTAATAACTGAAAAACAAAGGATTTGCAGACATGTTTATATGAACTTTTGTCCTTATTTTGGTGTGAGGAACCCACCCCAAAGTTTGCAAAAGTATTTTTGATACACCCTGTATTTATATATATATATATATATATATATATATAATACAAATCTATAATGCCTTTCAAAATATGTAAAATGACTAGAATTTAACATATTTCAAGGTGAGCAAAGTTTTTGTCAATAAAATACTCAATAAAGAACTAGAGTGACAATATTCTTTCATATGCAGAGTTTAAACAGGATAATAATTCTATAGATTTATTTGACTCTGAGGGGTGGTATGTCTGCAAAACTTTTAAGTCAGTAAAAAGTTAGTCATTTGAGCCTTTTAATTTATTGACACTCTCTCTCATATATATATATATATATATATATATGTCCAGTATCCTTTCAAGGAATTGGACTCACAATTCCTCCTTGACCAGCTTTCCTTTAACGATCTTGCTTGTGTTTAAATCAATAACTACTCTTTAATAGAAGCCTTCAATAAAGAGGGAAACAATCATGTTTTTACTAAATGACTTCGTATTTACAACATTCAAGTAAGCATTATGAAACAACTGTACTCAAGTATTAAATAGATTTTTTTGTTGGGTCACTGACAATAAATAGTAAATAGATTTTGTGCTTACCATAATACAATGGTTAGCAAATATGTTTCACATAGCAAGTCATTTGTGCAGTGAATTCAAGCCTCACTAAGTGCCCCTGGAACTATAGCCTTGTGCCAGATTAAACTAAGCTTAGGAAATACTTCTGAAGAGATTAAATGTACAATCCGCTTAGGACGTTTTTTAAAGGTTAATCAATATGGATTATCCAAGGAAGATTAACATTGAGCATTTCATATCTTTTGCTGCTGGATTAAATTTAACTTGAAAAAAATTACACTTTCTCAGTTTGCTTGAGATTTAATCAAAGCTGGATATATATAAAATATAAATATAATTTTTGTTATTTAATATAATTGTTCAATAAACCAATCACCACCATAAACAAAAATTCTTTATCACCTCAACTATTTAAAATATATCTAAGAATGTAAACAATTATTAAGTTAAAATGAATTTTTAAAAAAAATCAATTTTCGAGAATTTATTTTTGTTCAGGTATGAAACTAAGCTAGAACAACTAGAAGGAATAAAAAGTAACTTTGGATAATTTGTATCTCATACCACACTAATTCATCATGGATGATGCCTTAACCTATTAGGCTACCAAAGGCATTATAATTCTAATCTATAGACTTACCATCAGCTTTTCTTCTGATTCTTTTCCAATACTGTATTATCGAATAACTAATATGGTTAACTTATTTTTTGAAAGAAAACATTTTCATGTTTGAATTCTCAGTGAAAGATGCAGATAGATAGACACAAAAAATACCACATCTTCTGCCTTCAGGTTCTCAATGAGAGTGAAGGGACTGAACTGATTTTTATAATTACAAATATTTTGATTAATTTTCTTTCATCAATTTCTTTTGTTTTTCAATTTTTTCTTTGAATAAATACAAGTTTTCTTTTATTTTTTTTGGTAAGGAAAGACAAGAGGTTTGCTTATTTTGTTCATTATTTCTCAAATGAAAACAAAACTAACAAGTTTTTTCATCAAATCTACATTGATCTTTTTTGAGAAAAATAACAAATATATTTGCTTTTACTTACACTGTCTTCAGTTCATCTTCATCAATTAAATTTGTATCAATTGATAAAATATCCTTTTTGCCACCAAAATTAACCTGATATTCTGGAGTCTTTATTTCTGCAAGAGAATCATATAAATTTTTAGAAAGGAAATAAAATTTAAGATTAAAGCATTTGTTGGTTACTGATGAAATTAAAAATTAAATTTAGGTTTTAAAATAATAAAAAAAGCATAAAAACAGTATTTGTTTTTACACTGATAAACATGCTAATGTATTGAATAAATTTTATATCAATTACAATATTTTTAGAATATTGTCTCCTAATTTTCGAAACTGCTACTAGCGGACGCTCTCCGGACTATAAATACTCTGTGATATTTTTTCTCACTCTCTTCTTACCTTATCCGCTTATTTGTCAACATGTAAATCTCTTGCGGAGAATGTGCTTCCCTTTGGGAAATGCATGAACAAACCACACATACACAACACATGTACACCTGCACATTCACCCATTTCACATACTTTGAATCCAAATGGTTTTCACATTCTTTTGTTACACACATCGTCTTTGTCACTTGTAACCTTTCTTGTTAATACATTATCATTT
This sequence comes from Acanthosepion esculentum, assembly GCA_964036315.1. Lineage (NCBI taxonomy): Eukaryota > Metazoa > Mollusca > Cephalopoda > Sepiida > Sepiidae > Acanthosepion > Acanthosepion esculentum. Next base: position 52,374,329 of record OZ038508.1, on the reverse strand, counting down.
GTTTGTACATATACATTGTTTCTTTTTGTTTTTTCACGTGGACTCACATCCCGAGTCTGCCATTTTTGTTATGGGTATTTCAGGATCAACGTGTTATTCCCAATTTCAAACACCAACGTTACTAACACCTGTAACAAGTTGGAAAATGCGTAACTGACCCACAAAAATATTCATCATGATTCAAAATGAGTAGATTTTAAAACATTCATATTAATAAAGATGCTAAAAAAACATTTTTGTACATCTCAAAATTTGATTTCATCTAACACAAAACCAAGTGGGGTATAAATGTGTGTAAAACATTTATGTTACAGTAGATGGGGGGGGGGAATCTGATAATTTTGATTGATATATTTTTTACAGCTTATCAACCTATTCAGGGATTCATACCCAATCAGAATTTTATAAACAAAAAAGAAATTTTATGTGGATATAAAGTGAGGAATCAATTCTACATTACAATCAATATATAAACTGATCCCTCGTTGATAAGCCGTAGAAAATGAATCAATGAAATTCTAATTTCAGATGAAGATTTTCAAAGCTACATGATGTTGAAACAATGGTTTCTGTACAATCGCCAAAGTTAAGTAACACCAAGCATGGTTAGTACCTAGATGAGTGACCACTTGGGAATGCCAGGTGCTGTAAGCTTGATTTGAGGGTGGTGTAATGGATAATAGCTTGGAATTGTTAATCAAATAGAGTTCTCACACTCTAAAAATATTTTCTGGCTTTAAATATTTAAAGCCAGAAAATATTTTTAGATTGTAAGAATTTTTTTTTGAAGATAATAATTGGTTAGTGATACAAGTCATACTAATTTACCCATAGCTGGAGGGAGAATAGGTAAATTCATACCTTTCCCAAGGGTATTTGTGTGTAACTGAATATAACAAAAGCCAATGAGAATTTGAACTCGACTCTCTGATTAACAATTTTGAGCTATTATCCATTACACCACCCTCAAATCCAAGCTTACAGCACCTGGTATTCCTGAGTGTTCACCCATCTATGTACTGACCAGGCTCGATGTTACTTAACTTTGGTGATTGTACATAAACCGTTGTCTCAATGGGATATGGCCATATGGTAACTTTGAAAATAAGCATCTGAAAATCCTGATTTTTATTTGAGCTTAAACACCAACATGTGCACTATATAAAATCTTACACATTTATTCCTTAGAATTGTTTTATGAGAGAAAAATACATATAGTTATTTCAGTTATTTTAATTCATTATTTACTCAACATATATACCCCACTCCTCAAACACACACACACACACAGAGAACAATAAAAAGCTTTTTTATTTACCATTATTCTTTAAGGCATCTTCTCTTTCAGCAAGTTCATTTTCTAAAATTGTTTCTTCTTGAATGACATTGATTTTCTCTTCAGCAGCCGATAATCTAAATAAATGGAATAAGTGTCATGTGGCTGACAAGAATTGTGACAATAGTGTAGATGTGGTGTGAAGGGATTATAAAAATAGAGAAGCTGTAACCATTGTCATGGCAACAGAACAGAAAGCATCTGTTCTTTTGCCCCATTTCAATTAATAGCTCATTTAAAAATAAAATATAAAAAAACACTCAACCAAGTGAAATTTTTGCCATGTCTGACACAGTAAAAGTTAAATAAAAACAAACCAAAATAAAAAAATCTATCACTACATTTCATTCAAAGATTATTATTTTCTAATAGCTGTAAGGTTTATTCTAATTTTGTAAATAAAAAGATGCCATCATTTGTTGGTTGGTTATTTTGTTTAGTGGCATATTAACACCTCTATGGGTTATTTAATGCCGAAATCTAAATATTTTGTATGCAATTATATATTTTTTTTGAGATAATAATGATTTTAGTGATACAAGTTTTACTAATTAACCCATAGCTGCAAGGAGAAGAAGTGGATTTATACCTTTTCCAAGGGTATTTGCAGGTAAGTGAATATTACAAACTCAATGGGAATTGGAACTCAGCTTTTCAATTAATAACTCCGAGCCATTATCTGTGACACCACCCACAAATCCAAGCTTATAGAACCTGGTATTTCCAAGCAGTCAACCATCTTGATACTGACAAGGCTAAATTGTAAGTATTCATTAAATATCCATATGCTGATATACTGCATTATAATAATTTTTTAAATAGGTTTTTGATATCTGTTTAATTTGTAGAGCTGTACCCATGGAAATTCCACAATTTTTGCTAATTTTTATTACTGAAACTAATCATTTTTTCGTTGACATGTTCTATATTGCTATATCATTTCAATGAAGTTAAATGCACTTGTGCATTATTGATTCCTCTATCTTCCCTTTCTGTCAAGAAGCACATATATAAAGCTTCAACACACACATGCCAAAAGCTTTTTTAAAAAAAGTTACAGATTTAATCTGTCTTCTATTGTCACACCAAGAATTTATGGGCAGGGGACAGGCAAGTTAAATTTGTGGACAGGGAACAGGCAAGCTATTACACTGCATAACATATGCACTCACTAAGGAACAAGCAGAATTATATTTACTAGTCTTAACCTGTTTAAAATTTGATAGTTTTCCTATTTTAAATTTCTGATGAATCTTAATTCTTCAGTTAATCATTGAATAAGCTCATGGCGAGTTCTATGACAATAACATATCTGTAGAAATTCCCCAAATGCATTGTTAAAGATCTGAGTTTAAAATATTGCAATAGCAATCATAAATATGAATGCTGGTTGTTATTTTAAGAAGTAAGGGGATACAAATGAAAAGACTTGAAATTGACAACTCCATTTCACTGAAACAGATGTTAAACATATTTATCTTCCCTTCTTTCATTCATTTTATCACTGAAACCAAGTAGTGCCTTTGATATGCCTTTTGTCTTCTCATGCAATCAAAAGAGAATAGTCCATTATTTAGGTGTTAGCAGGAGATGTTCAAAACGTCTTTTTTCTTTTTTCACTGAAACCATGTAGCATCTCTTATATATTTTTATCTTTCCATGCGATCAAAATGGAATAGTTGATTATTTATGAGGTATTGGCAGGGCATAACGATTGTGCGAACTAACGAAGGGAGAGACAAGTATAATTATTATATGATGATTGTTTATTCTAAAAATAAGAATTATATATAACTCAAGTTTTTAACATTGACATCTTTGTTGTTTAACCACATTTAAAAGATTCTCTTCTGATAATCTTTATATTCTGATTCATGGGGACATTTCTGGTCAGCCTGGTGGCTGAAGTAATAGTGCTTTTGTAACCCTTCTTGCTGGTCAGTCCTTGGTCAATGCTACCACTAGCTGTTAAAGTTGGTCATTCTGATCTGCGCCCCACTCTGTTCCACATTGTGTTGATTGATCATGGAGTTGTCAAAGATCAAATTGTTGTCAACAATTGCAGTGTTGGATTGACCTTGGCAAAGCTATGTCACAAAGGAAAAATAAATAAAAAATGTTCTTGCAGACAAAATGAAGAAAAGAAAGGAATTTCTTCAAGGTCTGTTTCTATGTGGTTTATAACATTCTTTGTACAGAAATATTAGCTTCTTACAAAATATTAACCCTTCCCACTTTGAATTCTATTGTCACATTTTGCTCAATTTAGCTGTGCCTGGAACAAGACTTAAGTTGGCAGTTCTCTCTGGCAGCAAGTCATGTGGGATTTGGCTGAGTAGTCAGTGCTCATTGTCTGCATGCTGGAACTGGCATCTCTGGAACTCTTGTTGAATCACACAAAGCATTCTGCTTATACTGACTTTCACCCAAAACTGGCATGGAAGTTGATGTCGTTAAGGGAAACACTGGGTTTCCTATCTTCCAATAAGAGCCTTTTGTTGTCTGGCCCTGGAAAATTAATTACATCTCCAAATTTGAGGAGATCCCTTTTCCTATGGGCAGCAGTCACAGGGTATTGATTTGATAACTCCTATTCTCTTATTTGTGCCTTGTACCAACACCTCCCAATGAACATAGGCAATTCTTTTGCCATCCTCCTCCACTCTTAGTATCTCATTTTTGTCTGTCAACTTGGTTGTTCATTTGATAAATCTGGTCCTTAAACTGCATGGCATGGATTAGTTTCTGGTCATTAATTAAAATTATCATTTTAATTTCTAGTCAGTAAATTATTCCCAGTCTTGTCTTGTTTATGCAATCAGAAATTTACCAGCTGTTTCCTCTGGTTAGTTATCTCTCCATTCTGTCAGGGTCATTGTACACCAAGAAACCTGGGTTTGGGTTCTTACATAAATTCCATTTCCTTGACTTGTTTACAATTTCCACTTTTTGACAGGCAAAATAAATCATTAAAACCTTCATTAAATTATGAAATTACATTATATACCTTGCCATTACTTTGGATAAATAATGGACCATTTCATTTTGATTGTGAGGAAAGATGAAAAAAGAGAATGCTATTTGATTTTGGTGAGAAAAAAAAGTATGTATAATAAGAAAAAAAAAGAATGTGTATTTTGATTATTAGAGATTTATTTTTAAACAACAAAAAGTATGTAATATCATAATAAAAACTTTATTAAATTAAAAAATTACATTATACATCCTGTCATTACCTTAGAGAAATAATAGGCCATTTCATTTCGATTACAAAGAAAGATGAAAGAAAAAGATATATCAGAGATGCAGTTTGATTTTAGAAAAAGAAAGCATACATAATAAAAAAAGAAAGAGGGAGGACTATTACTAGGAATATTGTATGCAAAGAAATGTTAATGATGTTAGAGTGGTATAAATTTGCATATACAATGGGGCCCTTAACTAATGACAAAGTCCCATTCCTAAGATACATTGAAATGTGATTTTCCGTGAATAAATACTTATGTCAATCATCTATGCTAATGCAATTGTAAAGTAATAATCTGGGACATAACAACACATTTCTATGACATATGTTAATTCGGAATAAATATAATACATATAATGAAATGAAATTGTTTTAAGTAGCTTGTATATTTATTGCTGGTGATGTCATTGGCTCTTGGTAGATGAGATGACGAAGCATAAGATCTTATCTCTCTTGTAGTATTCAGAAGCAGCAGCAAATCTATGGAAGAAAGAAAAACAAATGTGACTTTGTTTTTCTTTCTTATTGCGAATTCTCTAACTTATAGTTTAACAAGAAAATATCCTTATCTGTTACAGGGAAACTCAATATATATATATATATATATATATATACACATATGTACATGTTTAAAGGTAAATAAAAGACACAACAAACCAAGGTTAGTGGCGAATGTATGTATGAAGCAAATGGCGTAAGTCAAAACATGATTAATGGGGATTGCATTGTAACTACAAGTTGTTGTAGGTTGGGGCTGTCATAACCAGGTGACTTATTGTATTTTGTTTTACTTTATGTGTAAGGTTTATCTTGTAAAAACCAAATAAAGCATTTGTTATTTGGAATAAAGTATTATAAATAGATTTAAATAAACATTAAAACCTTGAAAATTTTGAACATTTTCATTTGAACCTTCTTACTTCTTTAAATATTGACCTGAATTCATAATTATGATCATTACTGCAATTTAAAGTTATTAAGTTCAAATATTTAACAGTGTCACTGCGAATTTTCATGGGTATTTTATACTATAATCATGGAAATTGCAAGGAACATACGTTAAATAATAGTTTCAGACCATTATTTTGTGTCTTGGAGAACTTGCTCCCCAATGAGGGTGATAGAGTGACCCTACTGGCTAGTTAAAAATGTACACATTGACATGTTTAATAAAATAGATAAGTTTAAAATCTCTTTTGTTGATGTCTTTTCATCTTCAGACACCAAAAACATTTCAACACTTGGCTGGGAGAAGACAAGCCTTAGAACATAAAACATTATGGAATCAACCCCGTCAGGCAAGACCTCCCCAGAATGAGGGGGTATGCAACACATATTCAATCATTAGATTAAGAAAATTCAAAACAGGAAAACTGAAATTTTCATGGGTATTGTTAGCAAGAAAATGAGATAAAAGTAGTCATTGACATCTTTCTGGGTCTAGCATTTCAAAGCAATAGGTCCTTCTGAATTCATGGAGAATTAGCTTTGATTCTCTGCTAGTCCATCCATTTGGCAATTTCTGTGAGGATGTTGTTATGAGTACCATATCCAGTACCATGGGACATCCAGTCAAGATGGGATTCAGGTTGCTACACAGTAGAATCACACATTAAAGCTTAAGTGGATATTTTTGGTTTTGACCTCTCTGGATGATTTTCAGTTCAATTATGGAACAGTATTAATGTTTTCTACTTAAAAGAAAGATTAAAAAAAAAAAATTCACATTTTCAATTAAAAAAAATAGGGATTTAGGTCTAGAAACCCTGGTCTGCAGTGAAGAAATAAAACTCTTGGAAAGAATTTAAATTTTGCATTTAAGCTAATAACAATTGTCTTTGTAGGATTTTCAATGCCAAAAATGGATTCCGCACTAACAAAAAAACAAAACCCAAAACAAACATAAGAATAGAAGTCTAGATCATAATTTTCTGATAAATACAAGGAAAATTATCTTGAAAACTGATAAGCAGGTAATTTAATGCATGAAAGGAACTGAATATGTCTTAAATATTTTCTTGAGAAATATTTTTCTTACATTTTGCAGATTTAAATTGTTTTAATATTTGGGAGCTTTACATACAATTCTGTGACTTCCATTAGTCTGTCTGTCCATCTGTCATACCTTCTAAAATAGCTATACAATGACCGATTGAAACCAAATTTTGGGGAGAAGTTCAAACAGGTAAGGGGGTACAAAGTACAATTGGGTTTTACTAGGGTGCGTAGCTTAGTACAATAAATTTTCATTCATTTTTTTAGAAAAATTAAAAGTTTTATTTAGCATACAAAATACTCCCCCTATTTTAAAAACAATTTAATAATTAAAATAACAAATACTTATTTAATAAAAATGCAATATTGTTTTTTGCATATCTTTTAAGATTTTATATACAAGAATCCAGTTTTCTCTGCGTTTGTGGGAACTATAAACAAATCACATGGTCAAATGCTTCAAAAAGTTGGAATTTTATCCCAGAAAGAAATATGTATGGCCAGTTGTATGTTGCATACTCAAGAGTAAGAAATCCTAAGAATTTATACTTCATTGTTAAAAAGGAAAAAAATAAATTTTCTTAAAAAATATTGCTTACCCTGAAGTCTTATAAAATTAAATTAAAGAAATTATTAAACCACGAAGTAGAGTTTTTGTCAAAGTATTTTTCCAAACAAATCAGCTTATTCAAATTTCATTGATTGGTTTGTGAAATTGAATGAAACATAGTTTGTAAATCTCGACAAAAAATGTTAGTGATAACTTCAACAATACTAATTACTGTGAGAATTTCAACACATGTTGCCAAAAAATTCTAGTACACTAAAGAGAAAAGATTTTGTCTTGGGCATTTTTGTTAGTGTTACTCAAAGTTGGTGGGTCAGAGTAAAAAAAGCAGGTAAAATATGGCAAAAAATTGTGTTGACTGAATTCTGTGTTTGTAGGACCCCAAAATCCACTTGATATAGATTAATTTAAAAAAAAAAAAGTGACAGGTTAAAATTGTCTATTATTTGTAACATTTATTTCCAATGACTTTCCCAAAAGGAGGCAGAAAAAGAAACTATCAAGAACTGATCATCTAAGAATAAATGATTAAACATGTAGGAGTTTTCATTAACTTCAAGTGATCATAACTTGATAAATACTTGTAATTAGGTTAGATCAGTTCTGAAATCCTGAGACTGTCTACTTCCAGACTAGATGTACCACCTATCAGTTGGAAAATGTTAAAAAAAAAAAAAATGAAGTCAAATGTCCACTAGCAAGCACAGTAATAGTTGGTTCACATTATTTGCAAGATGAATCAACTTTGCTCTAGATATTTACATTGTTTGGAGTTGACCACAGCATATAGGAGGGTCAGCTTCTCCTGTCTGGTATACCAGAATTCTTTCCAAGACAATGATTGTTCTTGTACCTGTTTCCACTGTCACTTGCCAGCAAGCCCTACTGCATTTATGCAGCAGTCTTCTGTTACCACTTGGACGTTCTTTCTTTCCTTTTGCCTTGCTCCACATCTTGGTATTGTGGTTTCCAAGTCCCACCCATCATTGTCAGCTGATGATCCTAGTATGCTGTCTGCTTCTTCCACACATGATGGTCTTGTAGACATGTCTGACTTCCCCATCCTCAAATAGTAGCAATATTAACTGATCTTGCCTTAGTGGCTTTGAATTCTTCTATGGCTGACAAGATTGGTAAGCAAAGCTTGGAGGTTTTACTTAATAGGTTGACTAAACAGATTTGCTGAACAGTCTCTCTATTGTTTCCAATTGAGTCATGAGAAAATGATGCAGCAGAAATGTCCATTGGAATTGAGGCATGATGCCATATTGGAAAACCCTTAAAACCTTCCAAGCAGCCACTGTGGAAAAAACTGGTCTGTGAATATGACTTAATGGTAGACATAAAGCTGGTGAAATCCAATCAGAACTGAGCAAATAAGCTGATGAGGGTATCGCAGAGATTGCTTGACACAGTGAGGAAGGAAACGCAACCGGTGAAACTTTTCTGTGCAGTATCAGTGAGCAAATGTAGTTCAGACAAGGTCAATACACTGTGAGCATCCTGGCATTAAAAGGACCCTGTACTTTGCAAGGTGGATTGATCTTGTAGGTTAGGCCGTAGTCAGAGAATATAGAAAGTGTCAGTCCATTGACTCTTCACCAGTACGATGGCCAAGAGGAGAGTTAGAATTTAGTGATGTGTGCATCCAGGTTGGGATGGACATCATTCATTACAATAGTAAACATTACCTGGCGCTGACTGACTGTAGATCCACTTGACATCAAGTGGGATGTGTCACAAGATGGATGCACCATTTGTGCCCTTTTGTCAGTTCAAACAGGTCAACAAGTGATTTTGATAGCAAGTCTGCTAACAATGAGGGACTGGTTAAAATAAGAGATGTCTCAAGTATGTCCTCAGAAGAAAACTATGCTCAGCCTAGTGGAAATATGTTTGATATCCCTTTGGGAGGTGATTCATCAGGTGAGGAGACAGTAGTTGTACCTTTGAAAAGAAGCACAAGCCTTAAAAGACCCATCCATGGTTGTCACCAGTATGATCATGAGATCAGGTGAAAGAGAAAGTCACTTACTAAGAAAAAGGGTTTGTGAGTTCTGTACAATATGTTGAAGACAAAATAACCAAAATAGAAACAAGTCAGTTGCAGGTGTTGCCATAAATGCATCTTGGATATACTAATATTGTGTGTCCTCTCCCACCTGTCAATCAATGAAAAAATTGTTCTGTCGATAAAAGTAGTTGGTGTTCTCAAATTGGGAGGTCATTTACTTTTCTACCTCGTCTGTCGGCTTGTGTGTTGGATTTCTAACTGTTTACATGTATTGGGATTTGTGACACTGGATCTGTGATTGGTGATTTCAACATTTCTTTTTGCCACTGGATCTTTGAGTTTGGACTTGTGATTTCATTGTGGAATTGAGCTGCTATATCAATTTTTGAACACATATACAATGGTTACTAGATATATGTCTTACTGATGACTGACCAGAATATTTTCACTTCACTGCTTAATAAGATCTCTTGAAACTCATTATGTTCTGATGAGTAGAGTACTTTAAGCACAAAAAGAAACCCTCTGCAAGAGTCCACATCCAGGGTTCTTACTTGTTCCAGAGTGTCTCTAAAACTTAGCCTCTTCAGAATCTGTGTGCAGATTTTATATCTTGTAAATTATGCCAATGGTCCTAGAACAGACCTCACTTGAGTATTTTCATTAAAAGTGAAATTTATGATGTTGATAGGTGTGTGTAGCTTAAGTGGAAAGAACAATCCCCCAGTTGAATGTCCTTGCTGGGGTGTCCTGTGCTGTTGCTACAGTCATCCACCTCTTCCTCAGAACATATCAGTCTCCTGCTTTTAGGCCTCTTGAAGTTCACTAGAGAACAATCAAACTGTGAAACATCAAAATAGCATTGTTTGATTTTATCTTTGAGTTTGAATTTTACATAATTCTTCAAACTAAACACGCTTTCTTGCCCAGCATTTGAATGTGATAATATTAAAGCAAATATTCTTCAATGTTCTTTAAATGAATTACAAGAGGCATCTTTAACCCTGTAGCATTCAACACATCCAAACCTGCCTCGTAAATATCAGCTCTTAATGTTCAACTCACCGTAGCCTGCCCCATGTATACTCTGCCATAATATATGACAACATTATTGCAAATAACACAGGAGGTCATGTAAACAGTAAGATTTTGAGAGCCAATATTTATAGGGTAGGTTTGAGCATGTTGAATGATAAAGGGTTGTATGATGGGTGAAGAAAAGTTCAACTTAAGCCACTTCTCAAAACTTTGACCAAATAATTAAACATCAGATATTTTTAATCCTTTATTGGCTGGTCTGAGAACTTTTCAGTATCCCCCTCTAGTGAGTTCTTTCCAGAAGAGCTCACTGTCTTATGATAACCAACTAAATCTATTTCAGTTAATTCTGCCTGACAAACTGAATCCTCAGTAGCACCTAAATATTTCATTAATTCACAAAAAAAAAAAAAAAGATTCTACAAGTTTAACTTGTTATTTATTGATAACTAGTTCACCTGAAAAAGTTATAGTAGTATTTGTGCCATTTTTTCAGTTGTACTTATAAAATATCACAAACTTCAGGTTATTTTGTATTTTCATGCCTATGTTCAACTAATTTAGTACCTGTCAAAATTGACAGGATCATATACATTATTTACACTTGGACTATTGTCCTCCTCTTTGTTGTTATTACATTTCGGCCATTGTGCCCTTCAGACTTTATCAGGTCCTTGTCAATCCAGGTAATCTTCAGGGAATTTTGAAGTGAACACTTTATTTAATCTATGAGGTTAAATTGTTCTCATTCTGCTATCCATGTCAAGGGATATCTCATCTAATTCTTATTTAGTACTGCTCAGTTATTGCCCACCCTATTTCCACTACACAGCCTACTAATTGAACTCACAAATACTATATCATATACTTCCTGAGGCTCTACATTTGATTTATTTTATTGTTTATGGTCTATCAACTTTTTGTAGGTTATTTAAGCCAAAACATATTTCAGCATTGTAAGAACAATTATTTTTTGTTTTTTTTGTGCGAGAATATTGCATTAACAATTTCTTGGAGATAATAATGATTTTCAGATACAAGTCTTACGATTTTAACCTAGAGATAGGAGAAGAAGAGGTAGATTCATACCGTTCCTAAGAGTATTTATGCATAAGCAGTGAATATAATGAACCTGACTGGAATTTGAACTTGGATTTCCGACTCCTAATTCCGAGCCCTTGTCCATTATACCATTCACACATTCAAGCTTACAGCACTTAGTATTCCCAAGTAGTCACCTATCTAAGTACTGACCAGGTTTGACATTGCTTAACTTCGGTGATTGGATGAGATCCAATGTTTCAGCGTAATATGGCCATTAGCCTCTACTTATATTTGAATCAAGACTTCTGCCTAGATTGGTGTATATATGTGCTCAATATAAGTAACTACTTTTGCATGTTATTTTACAATAAAAAAATATGATTCCAAAAGTAAAACAATATCCAAACATGAAACAAAATAATAAAAAAAAAAATCTATTGTGGTAGGAGTCCATGTTAACATAAACAACAGAATATCATTACCTCAATTAGGGGAAGTCAAGAGCATGACCAATAAAATCATGTGGTGTTTTATATTATATAATAGATTATTTATTAGTATAAATGTCATTTTAATGGGTACATGTTTGAGTAGACACCACTGTAGTTTTGTATAAAAAGGAAATGCAGACTTGATCCCTGCTGGTAGTTACATTTTCTTTAATAAGTCTTTTGATGAGCTAAGCCGGTAGGCATTAATTTAACTGTTTGTGGAAAATAAGACCAAAAAAAATAATATGTATACCCACTAAAATAACATTTATAAGAAATATCAGAATAAAAAATAATCCATTGTTTACAATAGATTATTTAATTTTCTGTACAATTACTTTCAGCCAAGTATAACTGGGAAAGGTATGAATCCATCTCTTCTCCCCCTAGCTGTGAATAAAACAGCAGGGCAGACTGGGCCCTTTTGCCTTGAGGAAGTAACCAGTTTAGAAGGCAAAATACTGAATTCAAAATTATCCTGAAGAGGGATGGTCAGTCTACCTTACTTTTAACCAGCAGCATAGCATGGGCAGGGGAAGAGGGGGTAAATGCCCCTGGGGCTAAATTTTTAAGGGGGTAAAAATGGCTAAGGAGGAGGTGTAATCATTTACATTGCCTTGGGTGTTCAAAATCTACTGTACACCACTGCCTTAGACACACCACTGCTGCTGCTACGGCTGCAATACATGTAGTGCCCAAACAACCCTAATGGGTTATATGATTCATCATATGACAATACTTTCAGCATCACATTTTTCAAGGTTAACAAATGCAAACATATATTGGCACATCTTTATTAGGATTTTCATGGTAATTGTAATATTAGACGTTTCCCAACAAGGAAATATTTGGCATTCATTGACTGAGCAGCCAGTACTGATTTCAATTGAAATTTATAAAATCTTTCTCTTAAAATAAATTTCTGAAAATCCAGTAGCTTTTAATGCTCTTTCCAGTATGGATAGGGGTTTTCTTCTGAACCTTCTATTTGATGTGGTGTGAAATGTTAACATCTTGATTATGTCATATTTTTCTCTTTGAGCTATCCATTTTAGTTGTTGCCGCTGTTGGTAGTCCTCTAGTGATGGGGTTTCTTTTATTTGGTACAGTTCTTTGTTTGCGATTCTGTAGCACCAGTTCATAATGCTCAAAGAAGGATGATCTTTGCCAAAACCCTCAAGATTTATGCACTCAAAGCCATTTTTCACCATTGATCTTAGGAAGTGGTCGTATACAGTTGACAGTTTAGGTATTTCTGAATGGGTTTGGTGCCATACATGGCATCCATATGAAAGTGTTTTAATCTGACAAGGACATTTAAGAACATGATTAGAGTTTTCAAGTTGATGTTTTGGTTTCATAGCAATTTGCAGTGTTGGGCAAAACTACCTCTGGCACAGCCTATTCTATGTTTAACTTCTTTTTCTTCTATACTTAATTTGTTATAGCTGATCCATATGCCAAGGTATCTGAAGTATGTAGTATTCATTAATTCTACATCTTATATTTTTATGATGGCTTCAGGGTAGGTGCCATCATTGCTTTCATTCCAATTTTCAGGCCATAGTTTCTGTTTTGCAAAGGTTAAGTCCCATTTCTTGGAACACTTGATAGAGGATGCTGATTTCCCATTCAAGATCATTCTTTTCCCAACTATGAACACCTATGTCATCAACATAGTCCCCTTCATCATCAGTACATTGGCTCCAGGAGCGAAAGCAAGATCATTGTCTTCTATTGGTAGACTCATTTGGAATGCAATATGAACTGTTTAAATGGTCAATGCCCGTATCATAAGATCTGTGTTGGTAAATGCATAGATCATAGTCTAGGAAGAGATTAAATAGACTGTGGCTCTCAGTTCCTCCTTGTTGTACTCCTGATGAGGTTTAAAAAGCTTCCGTATTGTGGTCCTCACCGGGCATGTAAGATACATAGTAGATCGATACAGTTCCTCTATTGATGTATTCAGAGCTTGAAAGGTGGTTTCTAATGGATGAGAGAAGGAAGTCTCTATTGATGTAGTCATATGCTACTGTGAGGTCAATGAAGCAGGTATACAGTTTCTTATTAGAGAGATAAGCACATTCTTATAGTTGTTTGATGACATATATGCTATCATTACATCCTTTACCAGAAATCAAACCAGGTCGTGAGGAGTTGACTTTCATAAAACAATGAGTCTAGTTAATATAATATTCATTAATACTTTCACTGCGATGGATCCAATTGAGATACCTCTTTATATGTGAAGGTCTTGAGGGCTATCTTTCTGTTTCCATAATGCATTAATGCATGATAGACCCCACTTTCGGGGGTGGGTTCCATAAAATAGAGGAATTTGTTATTGAATTCAGGGACAAAGTAAACGATTCTCAAAAGTTCAGCTTCAATGTTGAGTGATGCTTTCTTATTCTTTAGTCTTTTAATAACTTTCTTAATTTCCTCATCAGTGGGTTCATTATTGTTTATATTTGGGGACAGGCTTTGTAAGGGTTGAACAAATATTGGTATATGTTCATCTTACATTTAGTCTGGTCAGGGTTGAAATGCAACTCAAAGTGTTTTTAAGACCAGGACATTTTTTTTTGTTTTGATTGCACGATATTATTGTTTTTTTTTCTATTTTTATCTTTCTGATATTGTTTTTTTTTTTTTTTCTCTATTTCTCTTTTTGGCTTCATTAATTTAATTTCCAATTTTCTAGAAATACTGTATCAGTTTTTTCAACTCAACCATGGGTGTATATTTTCTTCTAGGTCTTCTTGGGATGGTCACGTGCTTCAGCTAATAACAATATGATATGATATTTACATTATTCAGACTATTGATATACTATTTACATTATCCGGACTATTGTTCATATTTATCACATTTCTGGCCTTCTTCAGGTGGTTGGAATGTTGAACTTGCTTGTTCTTGTTATCAGTTATCTCCTGTTATGTCAGTTATCAGTTATCTCCTGTTAATTCACCTCTTCAAGTTCTCCACTGCTTTAACCAGGTATTGAACTCACACTCTTTGGGCCCTGTCACCAACGCCTTTATGCACTGTGCCATGTGTCCTTAAGGACATCTGTGTATGAATTTCTGGGACTTATAAATGTAATGTCTTCAGCAACCAATTATTGCATGTTTTTTTTACCAGAGCTCATATTGAAATTTTCATTGTTATTATTGCTTTTCTCTAGCTCGCCTTATTACTGATTCCTATATTGTATTCATTTCTATGCTTGGTCAGCTCAGGAGATTTTTTGTGTATTCAGTTCGACATTCCAACCACCTGAAGAAGGCTGGAGCATACAACTGCTGAAATGTTGTGATAAATATGGCAACAAAGATGAAAACAATAATCCAAATAATGTAAATAGTGTACATAATACCTCATCTCAGAAATATAGACAGATTATTAGATTCCTTTATGTTTTGAGCTAGATTTACTGACATCATTTTGGACTCTAATTTATTACTAAATTCTAGAAGTACCCTTTCATTTTTTAAGGGCTTGAATGTTATACATTGGGGTTTTCTTTGGTTTATGAGAACATCAAATAACTTTATTATTGAAATATTATTACCTATCAATATTTACTTCTTTTGTTCAAAATGGCTACAAATAATTTTTGTACAATGCATTTTACAGTTGAAGTGGCTAGATGTAATCATAAGTTCTATGCTAACAGTTTCTTCTATTGCACTTCTTGTTTGTGGAACTCTCTTTTGGCTTCTTGCTTCCCCAGTTAATTTTGATCTTCAAAAATTTAAATGAAATGTCAACTGTTATTGTCTTAATTCTTTTATTTTCCTCTCTCCTTAATAGTATATTTTTCTCATATTCTCTAACACTCAGTAACCCTTTGTATCTTAGTGGCTTTATTGCCTTGCTTGGAGTGAAATGATTAAAAAAGAACTGCATTTTCAAAATGACAGTTTTACTGTCTTCAGTATTCTTGCAAAGATCAAATCAATAGTCACAGTTCTAAAGAGGAGAATGACAATATTCTATGCATGTAGCAATTGATCCCTTAAGTTTAGATGGTTCATGTTGGGTTTACAAAAGAAGAATGCGGTTCTTCAAAGTATTGCACATTTGTGTATATTTTTCACCAAAGTTTGGATATTTGGTTTTCCTCTCAGTTCTTCAGGAGTGAGTTTTGTTTATTTTTCAGTAAAAATACCTTGCAACCATTGTTCTTGAAATTTTGGTTCGTATTGTTTAGATTTGGGCCTTGTGAAGTTAAAATAATAGAAATAAAATTCATACAAGAACACACTATCAAGATTTATGTGAAACGGTAAGTCTGGAAATTACCATAATTTGTGTTCCTCTTGTCTTTGGCACTGGATTTTACAAATTACCAAGATTTTGAAAAAGAAGTGTAAATTTAAATAAGAAAGATTTTGATTTTCTAAACACTACTGCAAAAAAACTTTGTTTTTGCTGTTGTTGAGAATCACTAAAACGGCAACTAATCTAGTAGTGACCAAGTTTTGAATTCAAAGTACCTTCTTCTAGCTTGTGACAGATTGGCAACCAAGGCTAAAGAGCCCAGGCTGTCCTGCTTTTTAACCCATAGCTGAGGGGAGAAGAAATAGATTCATATTTTCTTCAATAATATTTGAATGAAAATGGGTGTAACACACGTGACTGTAATTCGAGACTCGGCTTTTTAGATCTTTCTCTAAATGAAAAACATTTACACAATTGACAACACTGGATTTGCCTATGTAGCGAGTTCGATCCTCGTCGAGCGACCAACTGTAATCAACAATAGGTGGGGAAGCATTTTTTCGATTACACAAACATTTTTTTTTTAATGAAAACCTATTTTTCCGAGGCAATTTTTCATTTTTTTTTTATTAATGACATAAATTTTATTTAATTTCTTGTCATTTAAGAGATAACACTCCTCTCTCTAAGGAATAAAAAATGAATTTAGGCTAAAAAGTGAAGAATAGGCTTAAAAAACGGTATGATTAATCTGCTAGTAACTTACTTTATCTCCACCACCCCGAATATTTAATAGAAAATAGAGAGCAAGTGAATTTCTCGTACAGCCTAAAAAAGGATAATAGTGAAAAATTATTTTAAAAAGTTGAATTAACTTTTTTTAGTTTCGTCATCTTACCTTTTCTAAGTATTTTAATTCCTCTCTAAACCGGCTTTTCATACTTTGCACAATGCTTACTCATTTTTCTCTTTTCGCTAGTGTTAGGAAATCTGTTGTCTGTGTGAGTACCGTATAACTATTTTTTTTTCCATATATATGAACTTTTTATGACAGTGAAATTAGAAAGAAAAACTCCAAAACTTAAATTAAAAATGACACCAAGAAGTAAATAATCAACAAAAGAGTGTGGAGGGAGAAAGGAGAAGGCCATCGTTCTTATATAACAAGCTTTTTCATTGGTCGATGCTGCCATTCCGGCTTTTAAAATTCGATGACTCCAGCAGCACAAAAAATGAGCAAATTATAAAATTAATTTACCCAACTCCCATAAAAAAAACTTACGAACTGCTAACCGTATTTGTTGTTGCTATCTATTTTATTTTTTTTTAACCGACAACTTGTTAAAATGTTAGTTTTCACGACACCATGTCTTGACTACATCTGACGCGCACGCTTCTTAACCATATATGGCAATTGTAAACATTCATCAACATTATTTTTCAGATTATAACTAATTAAAAAAGTTCATTCAAATTTAAGCTTTAATTGAAATATCGGAATAATTTCTTTATTCATTTGTATTAATAACTTTTTTTATTTTAGCGAGATTTAAATTCTCGGAGTTGGTCTCGTTTTGAACGTAACATTATTTAATTTTACTATACGCATGCGCACATCTTCTCTTCCTTTTCCTGTACAAGATGTCTAAGAGAGGTGTGTGTAAATTTTTCTTTCTTCAAAATCTCTTACAATCTGCGTAAAAAAATCACATTTTATAATTTACATTTTTTATTATTTTAACTCTTGAAATGTCTATGATATATATTTCAGTTTTTTAATAGTTTGGCTTTGAATTAATGACATTATTTGGAAATTCACGTGAAATTTTTATTCGGTAACGTTTATGCTAATTTGCATTTTGTTATATTTATAATGTTAACCGTCTGTGTTAGATACGTGTTTTTTTCATATCTAATTGTTTTCTGTTTAGAAGATTGTTTAGATTTTACGAAGCCTTCCATTTTCATGTTGGTGTTCACGTGGATATGCTTGGTTATATCCTTGTGAAAGTGGTTATATTCTATTTGGAAATACATTTTTTTTAACAACTGGAATAAAATTTCAATCTTCACTACACTTAGTGATAATTCTTTTATTCGTTGTTACACGTAGTGCTCTAAGATAGCTCGTTTTTATTTGAGGTTTTTAAACATGTAAAAGAAATCTGACTATTTTTTAATTGACTTAAATTCATAGTTTGGCTAGAAACGATGTAGCCGGCGTATTGCTCGATTTTTCTGTTACACGTGGTTACTGGCATTGACTGTTTCATTTAACAGATGAACTTCGTTGAACAAGACTTGATCTTTCTGCATTAGATTCTGAATGCCATAATTCATGATAATCGTTTAATAATAACACTGAAAACAAGATCGCATTTTTAATGATTAAATTCTCTATTTGTAATTAATAAAATGAAACCAATGTTTCCGATTGTAGTTGGATATACGGATAAACAAAATGAATTGTATAATAGAGCCAGGAGTTGTTTTGACATCTAAATGAAAAATATTTACATTTCTTCAAATCAATCATTGGGGCTGTTCGATAATTGAGAATTATACACTTGTGGAGGGTTGAAGAATGGATCGGTCGACATGTAAACATGAACATTAGAAATTTGAAACCATGTGTTGTATTAAGGAAGCAACAAAAAAGAAAATGACTAAATCAGAAGTTTTGTCTGAAACCTTAACCACGATAGTGAAATCATTCAAATTAATCTGAAACTAGATATAAAACTTTTTTTTAAATCTTAACTCCAGGTCGTGGTGGTACAGCCGGAGGAAAATTCAAAATTTCCTTGGGTCTTCCTGTAGGTGCAGTTATCAATTGTGCTGACAATACAGGTGAGTATTTCAACATGAAGTCCCTTGTAATTACCATTCTTAACATTTTTGTATTAATGAAATTGAAATAATTATAAAATATTTTAGCTTTTATAATTTCCTCTTTTCACGATTCCTAGTGGTAATTTGTAATTTACAAGTTTAAAATCCAATTTATTGTTCTTGATGTAAAATTCAGTATTTGTATCAATTTTAAGCTAAAGTATATTGGAAAATATTCATAGCAGCAACTACTGGAAGTGATTGGGGGCAAGATGCTTTTGAAATAAACTGTCAAGTTGAACTTTTTGTGGCAGCAAATACTGAAATTGCCAATTTACTGTTTTTAAACAGTAAACTTTGAGGTTTCCGACATCACAAGCCGGGGAGCTTCTTGTGTTGCCGGCTCCTGCCTAATTATGAGTTTTCACCTGCAAACTAAGTATAATTTCTTCTCCATTCCTGGATCCCTATAGAGTCCAGTCAACAAATATAGGCCTTTGTGACAAAGGCCTATATTTGTTTTTAAAGTAGTACTATACATTCAGAAAGGTGGTGTTTCGAATGACTTTTGTTGTTGCATATTCAATCTTGAATTTTTTTGCATACACTCTCCACAGTATGTAATACAGGCCAGTTGATATCTTTCACATGCATCTATGACATCATAAATATTTCAGCATGGTTCACACAAAAATAAATTCTTCTATAGCTGTTTCTTAAATTACTAATGTTCTTTTATCTATGCACACATTTAGGATTTGTTCTACTTGTGTGGGCCAATTACAATTTTATATTTAACTTTAAAAGAATTTGGTATTTATGGAGTTCGAAAATTCTGGAACTTGTGAATTGATGTGTTGGTTTAAATTGGAAGATTTCTGAGATATCTATATAATTTTTTTTTTTTTTCCTTCCAGGAGCCAAAAATCTTTATGTAATTGCTGTCAGTGGAATCAAGGGTCGCCTGAACAGACTTCCCGCAGCTGGTTGTGGTGACATGTTGGTTGCTACTGTAAAGAAAGGAAAGCCAGAATTAAGGAAAAAAGGTAAGAAATTTTATTATACGTAAACTTCATTTGAGTTTTTGTTATTCCTCACGGTGGGGTGTGGTATTTTGATGGTTGTTGTGAAGAAAAGAGAAAGTCCTCGTAAATATAAAATGAACTTTATTTCTTGTAAGAAATTAATTTGCTTGATATGCTTCCACTAGCCTTTATTTTGATGTTTGAAACTTTTGGGAAGATTTATCTTAATTTTTATTTTATAATGACAAATATTATCCCTGTATTGGCTAGGTACCTCCACAAAAATGCAATACCGACTTTGTAAAAAAGCTTTCTTGAAGCTTTTATTTTATTTTTTATATCAAGCGAATAGGTTAAATTTAATATTTCCAGTAAGCAAAATATTGTGCTGCATTTCAAAACTAATTTGAATTAAGTTTGTTTTTTTTTTAATTTCTAAAGAAAAATTGAATTTCACGACATTTTAGAAAAATTATAAAAAGTAAAAAAAACTTCCAAAAATTATAAAAAAAAAAAAAAAACTTCCAAAAATAAAATAAAATTTTCTGAACCTTTATTTGAGGAATATTAACTGATTTAAAGTATAATTAATCTGATTTGAAACAACTATTTACTTTAAGTTTAAATTATTACAGAAGTGCATTTTTTAACACTGTGGTAGCTGTTTGTTAGCAGCTTGAGGGCAGATTTTTATCTAATATTCTGCTAGGGCCTTAAATGTAAAAAATTGAGGAATATAATGTGAGCACCTCAGTAAACTGTAATCTGATGTTTTATTGAATTTTTAAAGAATTTTGGTTCTAAATTTACTATAGTTATCATTCTTATTTTCTGATAATGTTGTGTATGGGTGACCATATCTACAAAAATCAGCATGTTTATACAAATATAAAGCAATTCAAAATTCTTGAAACATAATCAGGGTTATCAGTTTGTAATAAGCTTTATGGTATGTGATTAGTAAATATAGTTTTAATTAATAATAATATTCCCTAACAGTTATACCATTGAAACTGAATTTTAAAAAACTTGTAATAAAAAATGATCACTGTATGCTAATTTTTAGTGATTTTTGTGGAGGTACGTAATGTATTATTTGTGGCTCTTTCTAGTTAAAACTAATAATTTGCTATATTTTTTCATCATAGCTGTAACCCATTATATATTCTTTTTCTTGGGAAGAAATTAAACCACTTTCCCTATAAATAACCTCATAGGGAAAAAATTATCCATTCTGCAAAAAAAAGGCCTTGCTCTGTGAATAAAACTATAGCTTGTGGTTATTAACTGCAGAAATCGTTTTAAAAAATGATTGAAACGTTTCCTGTATTGAGGAACAAGAGTGCTTTTGTTTGTTCAATTTGTAGTTAAAGACAAAAAAACATGAGCATTTGATATCCTCACTTTTTTTTCCCCTATTCCCAGTAATGCCAGCTGTTGTTATCCGGCAGCGGAAACCATTCCGAAGGAAGGACGGTGTTTTCATATATTTTGAAGACAATGCTGGTGTTATTGTCAACAACAAAGGAGAAATGAAAGGTACTCTTTTTTTTTTTTTCTATTTTTTTGCATGTGTAAAAAATGTCTATAGTGGCATTGTTAGAGAATATTAAGTAGTTAATAATCTTTATATTTCATTTCTTATATTGGGAGTTAAAATTTAGTGCTCTGCATCATTTATAAATGTTACTTCCCCTTTTACAGTGTGTGTGTGTATATCTATATATTATAGGGATTTGGTTTTATTTATATATCTATATATATACATATATAAAATATATAATCCCCACAAAATATAGTGGTTTATTTATATGAAAGAGAGCTGTATTTTCGAGGTGTTAAGTTTTTACTTGTATCTCATATTGCTCTGTATCCTATGCATTGAGCTCTCTTTTATCGATCTATCTTTTTAATATCTTATATTAAAAAGGGACCACTTGGAATATCCTTTCCATTATAGGGATTTGGTTTTATATATATATTTGAAATTACAATAGCCTGGCTCTCAATTTCATTCAAGAGTGTTTTAGGTATTGCCATAGAAAGATATGACTACACAACCAAGATATTCAACTTGCATTGGCAGGGCTAACATTTTGCTTAGCTAAAATAGTCACCTACAGAATGCTAATGGTTAGTTATTCACATGGTTTCAGATGAGATAAATTTTGCTGTAGCCAAATTGACAAAATATAACAACTTGGTTTTTGCATATGCTTGCAGCCAAATGTGATTTTCATCTTGGAGGGAATCAATTTAATTCTTTTGAAGTCTGTATAATTCTCTTTGTATGTTTCCAAGTTACTGAACAATGATTAAAGGTTCTTTCTGTGCTGAAAAGTTGGTTTCATTCCTGTTCTAATTTTTCTGTCAAGTGAACCTCTAAAATTGTTAAAATTTAAATTTAGGCCAAAATTTGCTTTATTCTGCTCAAATTATTTTCCTGATTGAAAGTAGTCTGTATAAACTGATGACCGTATACAGGAAGATCTTTTAATACTTTAATTTTTTTTTTTTTTTTTTTTTGTTTTTTTTTGTTTCTTCAAAGTGTTTAGCATAATTTCAATATTGTTTTGTAAGTAAATTTCCCAGAATATTTAAATTTAGTTTAGAAATGATCCCCCTTCGTAAAAAAGCTCATTTATTCTTCCTGCTGACAACTTAAGTTTTTATTAGTATGAAGACTTTCTGCAAAAAGGTTTGAAACTCTAGTTTTCAAAATGTGCTCATACATTTGTCATTGGTTAACAAAGAAATCAATCGCTGTTTTTTGTTTCTGCCTAATCTGTTTTCATGTGAATTGAGTTTTCTAAATTTTTCTTTCAGGATCGGCGATCACAGGACCTGTAGCAAAAGAGTGTGCAGATTTGTGGCCTCGAATTGCGTCAAATGCAAGTTCTATTGCGTAGAATTAAATCTCTTCTGTAATAAATGTGATCATAAAACAAAAATCCTTGTTCATATTTGGTTAATATTTATCATGTATGTTTTTCTCTATGCTTGTAATAATCAAATTACTTAAAGGTATAAATAACTTTCACATTTCTGGTACATTTGGTTTCTCATTGGAGATTGAAAATATGTTCCTCGCACCTGAGCTTCTTTATGAATCTTCCAAACAAATTTAGACTGAAAACAGACTTGTCAACCAGGGCTATGGAGTCAAACGCAATTAAGGGGTAACTGGAGTGCATCTGTAAAACTATAAAGACTCCAGTTAAATTTACACTTTATGTAAAAAGTCTTCTATAATTTTTATTCATTCTTCTACTGTATATTTACTATTTCCTTTAAAGAAATTCATAAACTTTTTTAAATCATTTTATTTTTTGTAGTTATTTTGTATTTGCAAAGCTAACTATATATATATAATGGACTCTCCTGTCGATTTCACCGGATGAGGACGCGATAATCTTAAGTGTCACTTAAGACCCGCTAGTGATTTACAAAGGAGGCTGGATATGGAGCAAGAGTAAGGATTGTAGGATCAGATCATGGTTAGATTGGTTGACTTTTTAGGTCTTGCTCTCACTTGAAGACGGTTCTGACAAGCTGATTGAAAACTGCTGAGTACACTAAAACATGATCTCCATTCTACCTGCTCGAGGGTGATATAAGGTATATTGACAGCTGACAAGTTGCTCTTCAGCTTGTCTTTGTATCTTAGCCATTGGCATCCTACATTCCTGTAGCCCTGATCTTGGTTATTCTATCATCGGGCATTCTCAAGACCTGACCAGTCCACCGTAACTGAGAAAAGTCTTGATTCTTTCAATATTACCTGTTAAACAGGTGTTATGTTAGATGTCCTATCTTGAAGGTTAACTCTGGATATGGGAAGCATTTGATGCTTGAAAATTCCTGAAGCCCTCTCCTGATTTTGCTGCGTTTTGGTCTTATTTCCTAAAATTAGACAAAGGTGCTTAGCCTCGGTATTCTATAACAGTCAACATCCAAACTTAACATCTATAAAGGCTCCCTCTGATATTGAGCTTTCCTTCCTTATAAATGGCAATTTGGGTGGAAAGAAAATTGTTAATAACTTCATTAATTATTGGTTGATATCCGTAAAACTTTTTGGACAGTATAGTGTTAAAATTTTACTTTCTTCCAATCTGGATGTTGAAAGATAGCCACTGTAGTCATCTATCATAGCTCATTAACTTAGAATGACATGGGTTTTGGCATCTACTGCAATAAGAGTTCCATGAACATCTCTGCATGTGGACCATGGGATGCTAGCTGGCACTCTGCAGTGTCAAGCATTGTGCCATTTTGGAAAAAATTAGCAATGAAATTCTACCACGTTAGGGATATATTTTGTTTGTGCAAATGTGATAAAAAGTTAATTTTCAATAGGTACTTTCCACCCACCCTGTATGTATACATGCTTATTTTACAAAAAATGCACTCATTACATCGAATATGGTTCGCATGTGGTACCTTACATCGTAAGGCGGGTCATACTACTGAAATAAATCATGGTAATTTTTCATTAAAGATACTGCAGCCATTTTCCCAACAAAAGATGTGTATAAGCATCTGCCTTGGAAATTTTTTCAAGATTCATTCTATAATAAAAACCTTAAATCTTAGTATAATATCCCTAATGACAGTGATTAAATGATTCGTTTTTAATTTCGTTTGAGTATACAAGAATATGTTAAAAAAACATCTATTCTCTACAGAAGAATAATTATTGAAGGTTTTTGTTTCTGTAACAAGATGTTTGCATGTATGATCTTAATGAAAATTGCCAATGGTTTAAAATGCTGAGAGTTACATTCAATAAAAATTCGAGAAAAATTGTACTTAATCTTTGTTTATGAATGAGAATATATTAGTGGACAAGTGAGAATGAAAGTAAACAAACATTTTAGTAAACGTTATTTTCCTCATGAAATTAGAAATTCCATTAAAAAGGCCAATGTGTCCTGTGGACCACACTTTGCCCATGACTGCATTAGATGAATTGTCTGAACATAATTTAAGGTCTCTTGAAGTTTCAACAATACTATATGTGGTTCTTTGTAAAGATGCCATTTTTTTTGCCCCAGCATCATTAGTAAAACAAACTGAACTTTTTAATCTTTGACAATGAATGCTATAAGATCATACCTTCTCTGACACTTGCATAATTATTGCTTGATTTTGAATGCAGACATGGATATGATTGTTCAAACGTAGTGTTGCAACTGTCAACACTTGATTACCAAAATGATTCACAATTGATTGCCAATTCACTGTTTTATATTTAGGTTTTGTTTTGCATCATTTTAACTTGTAAATCCAGTTATTCTGTTAAATCAATATTGTCATCTCAAAATAGTTTCCAAGCAGTCATTAATAAAATAGTTAACTTGTGGTGTAAACTGTGCTAGGTCTTGACAAGTTAGTGGAAGCTGGACAATCGTGCCTAGGCAAGGCATGTATCAACAGATCTCATAGGATTCATGTCATTGTACAATATTTGTTTATAGTATGGTGGTATAGCAAATCTGTTAGCAGGTTTCTGAAAGAGGACATGAATAGCTGAAACCCTGCTTATATTAAATAATACAGTGACTAAACTATTGATATGTCAAGTAGTAATGCTTAAAAATAGAAACTGCTGACCACTTCATTATGTTGTTTCTGTGCTTGTAAATTGTCTGGTTAGTATTTTAATTTTTGAAGACAATTTTTTATAACTAATTTGACTTTTATGAAAAAATCCTATAGATTTTATATATCATTGTCTCTGTCTTTGAGACAACATTTCTATATGTATCAATCTTTTCAGCTCTGTTAGTCCATTAAAAGCACCGTTTTGTGATTCAATGGAATTGCCATGGGTAAAACTATTGGTCTTGAAGTTTACTTGCATTTAAAGGAATTAAATCTTATACTTTCAATAATTTTCATCAATCTCTGAGGAGATGAATGTGTAATAACTAGAATCACTGATTCTGCAAGCACTTTGTTTTGGTAAAATGGAATGATTTTATGTAATTTTTAATATTTAAAAAAAAAATTGACATTTGTTTTCACAAGGACTTTAATTTTGTGATCATTCATAGAATTACTGGGACAATTAATACACAACTGATCATCTAAGGTAAATTTTCATGTATTATCAGCTGTTTCTTTCAAATAGAGAATTTAAAAAAAAAAATTTATCCTTAAAAATAGTTTTATTGAAATATTTATAAATGAAAGGTTTCAACATGTCAGCAGATACTTATGTATACTATCATTTCTATCAATGAGGAAAACTTGATAAAAGAAAAAAAAAAAGTTATTCCCTTGACACTACTATTACTGTACACTTTGACTCCCTCAGCAATGTTTTGGTTTTAAAAAGATATTTGAATGAAAATGGATTTATACATTTTTATGCTTGACAAGTCAAAAACTTGATTTATAAGTTTGAATAAAAAAAATTTTTTTTCATAGTTATAAAATGCTAAATAATATTAAATTGTAGGTACTTTACCTATTTTGATAATTTTGTAACTTAAAAATATTTTTCATTTTTTTAGATATTTTTCAAATTTATTCCTTTTAAAAGGTAAATGGTTCACATATTTTTATAAACTTGTAAATAAGCATTGCTGAAGGTTCAAAGTGTATACAGTAATAGTAATGTCAAGGAATAATGTAGTTTTTGCAAATTTGATTTTTAAACATTGCTGAAATATTTTGGTCACTTCTGTAGGGCACAGCAGAAGGTGCTTCCAAAGGTTTCATAATATCTATAGCCATAGTTTAAGCAGTTCTAAATTTATGAAAGCTTAGAACAAATGTTACTTTGCTTTTTGGGCTATCTGCACCAACTTTTACACGTTTTTTACTTTATCGGCATTCAAAATATGAGCTGTACTGTACATATCTTTTTTTCTTTACAATATCATCTGGGTCCTTTCAGTTGTGGATACTGTGTATATATGACGTGTTCGGCAGAGGAGGAGGCGTATTTATAATTTGATAATTTTGCAGCAATACACGATTAAGGGTTTTATGCAGTTTTGATCAACATTTCTTTTCATGATTAGTCACAATGAATAGTAAATGTAGGACAATCTTACACTTTTTACGGAAATATTGTTGACAATTATATGTATTTAATTGCATAACAAATAAATAAAGTAATATAAATTTTGTTGCTAGGTATTTTTCATCTTTGTTTTTGGCTGCAATGCTAAGTTGAACAAACTGGAGCTATTTCGTTCGTTTACGCTTTGTTACCTCTACTATTGTTTTTAGATCGCTTTCTTCCAGCCATTTTGATGGGCAAGAGCATAATTTAGAATGATCTTTCTTATTCCATTTCAAAAATAAAGCCTGTAAAAAGGAATATTTTAAATTAATATATGACCAAAAAGAAAATGCTTTTGACAAAAAACCTTAATGATTTCACTATAATTATGTAATATTGCACGAACAAGTCTACGGTTAATGTTACATCATCTCATTGCATGGTTATGAACTGTAAACTTTTGAACTTGAAATATTGTGCAATCGGCTCTAATTGTAAAATACTTGGATATGTTATGAATATTTGCAGTGAAAAAAAAAAAAGTAATTTTCTGTTGAATACACTCCGAACACGTCTTTTACTGTACTTGTTTTTTTTGTGTGTGTGTGTGTGTGTGTGTGGTGGGGATGACTGTATTCTTGTTTTACAGTGAAATCTGTGGAAACTATTCGATGAAGACATTAAATCATCTATTTGCATAATTGTCTAAGATTAAGATTTAGGTCTTTTGTGAAACAATAGGCAGCGGCTATAGATGATGTCATTTGTTGTACTATGGATAACATTTCTAGTGGGAGGTGATAATTTGATTTATGATTCCCACTTATCGTAAGAGATGCCAAAGCATTCCTCAGACACGGTTTTGACTTTCTTTCATTTTAACCTAAGGAAGACAAAGAACAGTCAGTCCAGTGAAACGTGTGTAGAGTCCTGATAGTTGGTGTGACCTCTCAAATTTATATTTAACGCAAAATATGAAACAATAATAAGACAAAACGGTTTTATAACAAAGAATATTTATATGTATGTCTGTAATGATGTACAAGCATAGGGTTTACTTCCCTTTGACTGGAATTAGTCTTTACTAATGAAATATTTTTATCTGAGCTCATAAAAAGTTGAATGAACTTGCCGCTCAAAATGTTTACTGTGAGTGTTGAATTAATTCTGTAAAGCTGAGAATATTTTGAGTAAACTTTTATCTTTAGAAGAGTTGAAGGAATGAATCTTCCGTAATGTTTAATTAGTTTCTGTAGCTTGTAGTTGTATATTTGTAATAGCTTGTAATGTTTGTAATTAAGTTTCGTACGTACATGTATGTGTGCGTGTGTGAATATGTTTTCATAGCGTCCGCCCGAACCGGGGTCGGAGCGCGATTTCTTTAACAGCTACATTTTTGTAATCACAAAGAGGAAGAACTAACTTGTGTCTGGTATTTATAATCAAAGTTGTCATGTGATAGGCTCCGAAAAAAATAGCGGAAAATTTTGACTTGGTCACACGCTGGAAAAACCTTGTGCATGGGTGGATTGCAACGCCCACTTGTGTGTTTATTGACCAATTAGAAGTTGGGGTTTTCTGAAAATATGAATGAAGCTGGATAAGCTCTGTGATCCGCTTTTTGCACAGATTTGCACAAAAATCGACATTGATAAAAAAGTGGAAAACATGTCATTAATAAATTTTCTTCTTTGTCTCATCATCTTCACTTTCGTTTCGGATACTATTATACATCCCGCAAACACGCATAACATTTCTTGTAAATAATATTCTTATGTGTGTCCTAGGCTTATTTCTTTTTATAAACTTGCATAACATGTCAGGCTTCGTCTTTTCATAAACTGATAAAATAACTTGCTTTAATTGATTGTATTTTTGAGAATCTTGCACTGAAGTAAAGTGTGACAGATAAAAAAAGCACACATTTGGAACGTGGGGAGGTGGTAAAAAGATGGTGGTGTGTACAATGACAGACTGTTATTTCGGATCCCATATTGGTGGAAACATTAACCTTTAGTATGAGTTACAACCGCTGATTGTACCAAGTCTCTTGGATTGTAGTTGAAAATGATTACTTAATTTAATCATTCAATATTAATGTTCAGTTAGGGACGATTTGAACAGAAGAACTAGAAATTCTTTTTTTTACAACAGCCAT
Organism: Acanthosepion esculentum; assembly: GCA_964036315.1. NCBI lineage: Eukaryota > Metazoa > Mollusca > Cephalopoda > Sepiida > Sepiidae > Acanthosepion > Acanthosepion esculentum. The sequence goes on along the minus strand of OZ038508.1, from coordinate 52,345,333 downwards.
AACAATTAAAGCTGCAATAATGGAGAAAAAATGTTGCGGAAGTGTTAATATTAATTATGATCCCAATGTACTAGAAAATCAGCCATTCACATTCTGTGTATTAATGTTGCATTGGAGTATCATCAATTTAAAAAAAAATAATCATAAAACGTGTATCAGGAAAAGATTAGAACAATACTCTGAATTTACATTTCGACTATTGTCCTCATCTTTGTTCTTATCACATTTCAGCTGTAGTGAGTGCAAAATAATAATAGCTACCTTTACCCACTCCTTTCAAATTCAGAGGAAGAGGAGGGAAAAGAATTTGTGAGCATATGTGAACTTGTTTTTGCACCAATGAAAACATTGCCATCACAGAAATTAGCCAGTCAGCCGAGAAGAAAAAGAAAAGAAAGTAGCAAGTTTATGTGAAATTCTTCTTGATATAAAATGAGGAGAAAAATTAAATTACTCAAAGAGAAGAGTGTCTGAAGTCGTGAAAGGTTTTGTTCAGTTCTCCACGGTCAATGTTGAAGTTCTTCATAATATATTATCATCCTCTAAACAGAATAAAGAACTTCAAAGAATTTTCTCTCAACAATCCAAGAAAGCTAAGTATTTCAAACTATCTCACTTTGTCTATTTTTGATCTTATGCAACCATATATTTCTTTTGTGAGCAATGAACTCTCTTACCTTTGTTTTAAACATTTTGGAATATCATTTTATGTCAGATTATTTAATCAGTTGTATGAACATTTCCTCTTCATGACAATACGATAAAACTACAGAGTTTAAGAATTTGATTTATTTTCCTGAAACGAGCTACTGACACAACTTCAAGAGTGCAAATTTGTAAATAAATTCCTTATCTTGCTTTGTTAAAATTATCCATGTGTTTCCTTAATCCTTCATTAATTTTCTTGACGTGAATAAGTCAACTCTTCATTTCAACCTCTAAGCCCCATGCCACTATATATTAAGCACTGGAACCCTTGTTGGAAGATGAGCCTCGCAATTGTTTTTTTTAGAAACTATAAATGACCTTGAAGAATCGGTAATCAGAATATAATACTCCCCAATGTTCTTGCTTGTCTGATGAAGTAATCTGATTGGCCATTTTAAAATTTTTTTTGGAAATAAAACGAAAAACATACTTCCAAATCATTAAAAGTTTTACTTTTTTGTTTCTCATTTGATATGTCAATTATAAATTAACAAATAGAATGGCAGATAAGAGTTGCATTTTTATTTAAATAAATATTTTATATCTGAGACAAAAATAAAACTTCATCAGGTGCTTGTTGATCCAGGTAACCTTTTTGAACTGAACTGTTTATTTCATCTATGGAGACGGGTAGATTACTCTTATTCCACTGTCCAAGTCTAGGGATATCTCGTCTAGTTCTTTTTTAGTACTGTACAGTTATTGCTCGCCCTTATGTATAGCGGAACAAAAACAATTCACTCCACCTTGTAATTTCAGTCGTTGAAAATTCTTTTTATTTCTAGCTGCTTTGTTTTTCTATTTAGACAAAAGGGGTTGCTTTGTGAATATTTGACAACAAGAATTTTTCAGTTGACTGACTGATGACCTGTTGCAAAATCACATTTATGCATTTTCAAAAGATACAAACTCGGAGATTTTTAAAAAATTACTTAAAGCAACACTGGTTGAAAATTATTTATTTTAGTTTTATACCTTGTGATATTTTCTGTGTCCGAAAATTTTAAACCTTATTTTATATTTTTATTTTTGGCAGCGTTTTCTTGGGGATTGTCATTTTGATATCAGTCGTGCTGATTATCTTTTTGTGTGGCAAAATGACTCTGAAAATATCAACATGCGAGTTATTTTAATTATTAAATGTTGAATATGACTACATTACAAATACCCAGGCATCGCGATTACGGCCGAGAAAAATAGTAAATAACCAAAGAGACTTCACAATGTGTTTTTTTTATGGCTTTAAGAAAAAAGTGCTTTCAAGTATGAAAGAGTTACTACGAGCTGACCCAACATTTTTATAGCGCGTATTCTCGTTAGATCAAGGTAACATTAAGAAAAAAAAAAAAAAAAAAATCAAACATCTTTTTTGCTGTGTAGGGAATTAAAAATTCTTTTTCTGATAAATTGTTTGAAACGCATTATCAGCTTTTAGTTTTCAAACATGGCGGACTGGTTTGGTGATTGGCTTGCATACGAAAAAAAAAAATTTTTAAATTTCAAATAAATAAATAAACAACTTTTTCCCCGTTCCCGATATGCAATTACAGTATCCTTATTCTATTTTCATGTTTTATTTCTGACACATGATTACTGTCTTATTTTCTCTTCTAGACTTAGAAACAGAAAGGCAATTGTTCTCGTTTATGTAAGGAAAAAAACAGGAAATGTAAGCCTTTTTGGTTTGTCAATGCAAGGGAGATAACTCAAACTGAATTCCAGTTGCCATGGTTACTGCATCATTCACGAATTTGTTCTATGCATTCTGTTTCTTTCAGTGAGTATTTCTTTTTCTTTTTTAAGCTAAAAACGTTTGTTTTTCAACAACTGTAAACATTGTTTTCATTTTTTTGTATTATTAGAACAAGGACGATGAATATTTTAAAGTGTAAATAATTGTTGAGTAAATAGGCTTTTCCTTATATTTATTTGGTCAGCATTCAGTTGTTTGCTATAGTATTTGTTTACCTGGAAAACGAAATGGAAATTAAAAAAAAAGGTACACTATTTCTCATTTCTAACAAATGATCTGGTAGAATATTACATGATTTTTGTTTTTAAATAAGCAACATAAGATTTTAATCAGTACTAGGGTTGCTTAAAATTTGCACACGGTTTCATACTCAACTTGCCACATGTGCTATAGCATAATGATAAAAGGCCCCAAACTTAATAAAAATAAAGTTTTATCGTCAAAATGTTTATTTTATTATTAAGAGGAAAGAACAAAGTATTTTTCAATTATTTAAAAAAAAATTTTTCCTTCTTTCTAACATGTTCTAAATTTGGGTAAAAAGACTCGTTTTTTTTTTGTCAACTTTGTACTACTTGTGGTAATGGCCATTTTAAACTATTCAGTAGTATTCAACTTGCTCATGGTTACCTTAAAGTTCTTATTTTTAGTACTTGAACAGTACTAAAAATAAGAACTAGATGAGATATCCCTAGACATGGACAGTGGAATGAGAACAGGCTACCTCTGTAGAAAGGCTTTCAGTTCAGAATTCACTGTAGGTTACCAAGATCGATATACACCTGATGAAAGGCGGAGGGCACAATGGTTGAAATGTTGTGATAACAACAACAAAGATGAGGGCAATAGTCTGAATGTGAATAGTTGAGTATGAAACCTTGTGTAAATAATCTTTTTGTTTAATTTTACATTTTTCTTTCTAGTTGCTTAAGCCATGTTATATAATATAAATATATAGATAATGTATGTATGTAGGGCCAGATTATCCTATAGACTAGTGTGTGATGCAGCCTAGTGCCCCTCAAGCTTAGTTAATGCTGGTTATAAAAATTCTGTTTTTTTTTTTACTACGGTTATGTTGAAATATGTGCTAATTTGGTTTGCAATAAATAGTAAAATTCTTGAAGAATATTTTTATTGACAAACAAAAGATAGCTTCTCTAGTTTATTTAAAGAATTTACAATAAGTTTATTCGAGCTATCTAAATGTCCTTAAAATGTATCATGAGTAAAAGTAAAAATATGAAAACATTTTTTATTCTGAAATTTATAAACATTATTAAATTATGTGAGCCAACTATAAGGAAATCCTTATTTACCATTTTATAAAGTTAAAATCAAATGACAATTAGCTGTTTTGACAATCATTCCAATAAACAATATGATAAATAAATAGTCTTTATTATTTTTTGTTGTCAATTCTCAAGAACAAAGAAAATGTATAAATTCACTTTCATATGTTTAGGTTTTATTACAATTGTAATCATTGTTCTTAAAACAATAAACATTACAAGGGAGTGAAGGTAGTTAAAATAACAGCAGTGGCAATGGGAAAACTGACCTTTTAACACTCCGTTTTTTTGCAGGCATGAAAGCCTAAGTTTGCCAAAATACTGGGTGTGGGTGAGTTAGAGGGTAGCTCTATATGAGGGTGGGGTGGGGGCTCATAATTTCATTAGCTTAGAGGCTCCAAAAGGAGCTTGTGACCTTGTGTGTGTGTGTGTGTGTTGTATCTTTAAAAAGGTTACAAACAGACAAAGGTGGTACTCAAGTGGAAGAAACAGCAAGACGGGTGTAGATGGAAGAAAGAGAGGTTTATTGTACAAGAGAATACACTACTGAAAGACAGGAAGTTGATTAACACTTCCTGAATCGAGTCAGACAGATGGACACAGGTATGTCCTGTGCACACTATATATATTACTGATATCGTCAGTCCCCAATAGGTAATAGGGAGAGTGGAACATTCCATTACAACAGTGTGTGTGTGTGTGTGTTCTACCAAGCAGAAGGATATAACTCGCAACCTCCAATTTACCAGAAACTAGTGTTTTACGCACTTGTTTATTGTTATATTTACCTGTCACACCTGCTGATTGGAATGAGTTTAGCATATGGAGCTCATTAAAATCTCATGATATTTCTTCAAAGTCAGTTCACTTCTAGTTGTCTCGTGAATCCTTAAGTCTACTTTAAGAAGCTAAAATGATGTCAGTAGGGGAGCGGCTTGAAATTTAGTCAAATTTGAGTACAGTTGATTATGAATGAATTGCTTAGAAAAATAACGTAGTTTACTGATGCAATATGCTAATTTTAAATTCAAATTATAGAGAATTATAGATTTTTAACATAGTTCTTGATTTGATGTGTGTGTGTGTGTGTGTGTGTGTGTGTGTGTGTGTGTGATCCTTGAAACTTAAAGGGCATCCGGTTATGAAAACACTTTATTATACAAGGAAACTAAACTTAGAATAGAAGTTAAAAACTGTCCTGGTGTGAGGGTTGGAAATTATGACACACCTAATAATACCTATCTACCTTATCAATGATGTTGATGGTTTATTTTCTATGGTTTAGATTCCAGAGACTGTAAATAAATCTAAAAGTCATGCCTGTGTAGCCAATCAGTATTTCATTGATTTGTTTTCTACAACTTATTAATCTTTTGCAGGTTATTTAAAGTTAGAAAATATTTTTAGATTGTAAGAATTTTTTTTAAGATAATAATTTGTTAGTGATACAAGTATTACTAATTAACCCATAGCTGGAGGGAAAAAAGGTGGCTTCATACCATTCTCAAGGGTATTTGTGCATAAGTGAATATAACAAAATCAACAAAAATTTTAACTCTCTGATTAACAATTTTGAGCCATTATCCATTACACCACCCACACATTCACACTTACAGCACCTGGTATTGCAAAGCATGCATCCATTTAGATACTGACCAGGCTTGATGTTGCTTAACTTCAGTGATCATACAGGAACAAGTGTTTCAACATGATGTAACCATAAGCCTCAACTTCAATGGAGATGACAGTCATTTCAAATTTGATGAGCCATAGCTGTATAGTAAACAATTTGCCAGGGCAATATACTTCTTCTTGGCTCACTGGCTAATTTCTGTGAAAGGCAAAAATCTCATATAGGCTCGCAAATTTCTTTTCTTCTTTCTCAGTCCACCAAATTTGAAGGGACTGGGTGAAGGGAGTTATTATTATTTTGCATTTACTATAAATAATCAGCAATGCACTTTGACCTTAACAGGAAGGTATGTTTTGTGTGTTGAGCCATTTGCTTTCAAATTTTCATCTGAATTTCCTGGAGACTTTTTTTTATCAAATCTATATAAACAAAAAGAATTGTTGCTGGATCTCTATGTGATTAGCTTATAATATAAATATACATATGTTAATATATTATTAATACAGAGTGCAGCAGAAATACCCCCCTCATAATGGTAAGACATTAGCTAGATGAACACACCACTGCTACTAATGTGTTACCATTATGTGGGGGTATTTCTGCTGCACTCTGTGTGTTTTGGCAAACATGGATCAATAAAACAGAGTGTCAAAAGGATGGTTTTTTCCCATGACACTGCTTTTATTTTAACTACCTTCACTCTTTGGCAATGTTTATTTTTTTTCAAAAGCAATGATTAGAATTGGAATAAAAGCTAAATAAAAGCTAATAAAAGCTGGAATGTTTGGGTAAATACTTGGTCACCATTATGTTGTGGGAATCAACACTTTGGACAGTAAACAGTTATGGGAAATTTATCCCACATACAATATTGGCAGACAATGTGAGTTCAAGTAAAAATGAGTAACACAAAACAATATGTGTATGCGGAATTTGTGTAGGCATACATGATAGACATGTGTGTGAAAGAGTTCAAAAGTCAAGAGAGAGAAAGAAAAATGCATGTGAGCTTAGTGGCTGTGTTCCAACTGTACATTGACTACATCTTAATGTCAGAGTTAAAATGCTGTAAAAGAGAAAAGGGAGAAAAATGCACACATTTTATAGGCTTAAAGAGTGCCCCCTAGCAATGTTTTTTTTTTAGCAAAGTCAAGTGGGATAAGCCACATTCTCTCCTGATGTATTTTACTTATTTTATCTATTTCACTTATTGGTTGTCATTTTTTTCCTTTATTTTAAACCTGTTTCTTATATCTTTTATTGAATTAAAAGTTTTCTTCATAAAAATATCTAAAGAGAAATAACAATATCACTCATATATTGATATTTAATAAGCTTTATTTAATCAGACATGAGGCCAAATATTTCAAAATGTAAGTTGGAAGCCTGTCAAACTTCCAAGGTGCCTTCCTTTTTTCCTTCCTCTCACAGCACACCCATTGAGTTAAAGAATGCTGTGAAAGAAGATAAGGAAAAGAAAAAAAATCTTTCAAAATGTTTGTAACATTATGACTGTTGCTAGATAGTCAACAGCACAGCATGGAATAGAATTGGAAAAAAAGACACTGGCAGAAAATTAAGAGCTGAGAAATCTGTCTAGTCCTAAGATTTGTTAACCTAATTGGTTAAAGCATCAGCCACAAAAGATGAGCTCCTGAGTTATGGGAGTCTATTTTTACAGAATACAAGAATCCATTCATTCTTTTTCAATCTATTTTACTTATTGGTTGACATTTTTTTCTTTTATTTTAAACCTGTTTCACATTTTATTGAATTAAAAGCTTTCAAAAGTTTTTTTTATAAAAAAAATCTAAAGAGAAATAACAATATCAGTTGTATATGGATATTTAATAAGCTTGGTTTAGTTAAATGTTTGGGAATGTATGTCAGAAGACTGGATTGTGTCAGTCTTTGAAAGGGAGAGGTGTCTGCTTGCTTTGAAAATCAATTTTGAATGAGGATTTGATGCATTTTTAATACATGTCTTGTATTTCAGCTGCCACAGAAGAAAATGCCAAGCTCAGGGAAAGTCAAAACAATACAGTCTCTGTCCAATGAAGAAAGCCAGAAGAAAGTTCAACTGAAAAAGAAGAAAGAAAAAATGAAAATTGATTCAGCTGAATTGAAATTCTCTTCAATGTTTGGTGTGGATGATGAATTAAATCTTCAGGTAGATATTTTCCTGCTTAGGAAATATGCTCTATCACTTGTGACTTTTGATTTTTAGGGAACCAATGCAAATATCAGCTTGTGACATCTCTATTAGCTTAAGTAAATTTTATGATTACTGTTATATTGCAGTCGTATTATAATATCAATAATATTATATAGTAATATAAAGTAATAATAATTTTGTTGTTATAATGATGATAATGATATCATTACTCTCCAGAAGGAAGACAGTGTTGGATTATTGATATTGTGGTAGCAGGGAACATAAAGGAAGCTGGGAAAGAAAAAGAAGGAGAAATTTATCATCAGATTGATTGATCAACACATTGCACATTATTTAAAGCCAGAAAATGGCTACTACTCTAAGTGTCCCAATGTTTTTATTTTCGTTGCAATTTCTGTACATTTTCACATGAGTAAATTACTTTCTCTTCTAATTGAAACTGCATTTTTTAAGTCAAAGTCAGGATGAAGAACTGATGCATTAAAAGGCTGTAGGTTGATTCAGTTGAAACATTGTGATAAATCGTCCTGGGTACGACGTTAAACTGCATCCAACAGCAAGGCCTCTGATCAGGAGGTTTTGAGGAAGCGTGGAACCACCTCTTAATTGCTGGTGTTCCCAGGTCCACCCAGACCCGGGGTGGTAGCACCTGTCGGGGTCCCAGCTATGGGCAAATAGTGAACTTCCAGATCTTTCCCGCGTCCTGGGTATGACGACAAACTACATCCGCGTCCTGGGTATGACGACAAACTACATCCGCATATTTGATAAATATTATCAACAAAATAATTGCTTTTTTATAAAGATCACAAAAGACCAGAATGAAAATGAAAAAATATTATTACCAGCTCAAAAACAATATTACCAACTATACATTTTTGAAAAACAATATTACCAACTATACTTTTTTGAAAAACAATATTACCAACTATACTTTTTTGAAAAACAATATTACCAACTATACTTTTTTGAAAAACAATATTACCAACTATACTTTTTTGAGAAAAAAAAAAAAAAAAATTTTCAAATCCCAACAGCCTTTCAACCTTTTATACAAAATAACCAACTTAAATTCATAAATTAATAAGGCTTCGGCATAAATTGACCCAAATAGGAGTTGACATGCCGTTAAATCCAACATCCATCCATCCATTGTGATAACAATAAAAGAAGCACAAAGAAAGAATTCAATGATCCACAAAAATCTGGGAATGTTTATTTTATAGACAATATTAATAATCTTACACTTATAATATTATTATCAAAAATAATTATAATAATAATTACAGACAGAACAATTAAAGATAATCGCACTGACATCGTGATTAGAGATGGCAAGGACAAAATGTGCTTTTTTATTGACATGGCAGCCCCTGCAGACTGCAATGTATCTTTGAAGTTATTAAAAAAAAACTATCAAAATCGAAATCTCAAAAATGTGGCGCATGAGGACATCAATAATTCCAGTTGTAGTTGCAGCCCTTGGATTGATTGGAAAAGACTCATTGAAGGAATCCCTGGTAGCCCATACCTTAAAGAAATACAAAAAATTGTACTCACAAGTACAGCCCATACCTTACAAAGGGCTTTATCTATATAAAATATGTGTGATTTTTTTTTTCAAAACTGCTCAGTGAAAAATGTCATGATGTCATTTCTGACCTTAAGTCTCTGGCCAGGACCCAGAAAGAAATGAGTATACAGAAGAAGAAGAAGGAGGAGGAGGAGAATAATAATAATATGCTACTACGGGGATGAATAATGAAGGTAAATGCAGATAGCGATCGGAGAGGAGATGGGCATCATCATTAATAATAATAATACTTGCTAACTAGAAATTACCAAGCACACATACTGAAAAACTGTGTTGACCCCAAATGCAGATTCTGTGATAAATATCTAGAAACAATTGACCATCTTGTATCAGGTTTCACAGTGTAAGCACCAACTGAATATAAAACTTGGCATGATAGAGTGGGAAAACTTTTATGGGAAGAAAACTGCAAGAAACTTGTATGAACATCACCCAGACATGGTTACAGAGATAGGACCTGTAACAATTTTATGGGACTTTACAATACACACAGATAGAACACTCAAAGCTAATCGCCCAGACATCATGATCAAAGACCACAAAAACAGAATCCTTTTTTTTTCTTATCTGGAGCTTTGGTTATACTGCTGTGGGTTTCCCAGTGACTGGGGTAGGCAGCAGTCGGCTAGCTCTCACAGAGAATCAGCCATATTATTGGTTTCAAAGTTTTCACAGGACTGCCTGTCCTAGCTATCATTCCAACTCAAATCATTGTGGCATTTGAGCGATCCGTCATTCCCACATCTGGGCTTATGTCTCACCATTGTTCACACAGGGTAGATTATCTGCCGAACCATATGACAGCTGTACCAAAACATCCATTTGTCAAAGACTGCTACCCAGGTTGTGGCAAGATTTATTTCACTATAAAAATGTATTTCTACACTTTCATAGCATTTTGATCCCAGTTTAGGAATTAAATATTTGCCCATAACTGGGACCCTAACAGGTGTTGCCATCCCAGATCAGGGTGGACTCGGGAATAACAGCAATTAAGAGGTGGTTTCACTTTCCTCTGGGAGGCCTTGATGCTGAATGTAGTTTGTCATACCCAGGACAAGGAATGTGCTTTCTTATTGATGTGTCAGTCACTGCAGGTTGTAATGTATCTTTGAAGATCTTCAAAAAACTTTAAAATACAAGCATCTTGAAGTAGAAATCTCAAAAATGTGACACATGAGGGCATCAATAATCCCAGTTGTAGTTGGAGCCCTTGGATTGATTGGAAAATGTTCTGATAGATTCATTGAAGGGATTTCTGGTAGCCTATACCTTAAATAAATACAAAAAATTGTACACACAAGTACAGCTCACATATTATGTAAAACGTGTGTGTGATCTTTTTTTTTTCTTTTTAAATGATCAATGGAAAAAGTCATGAAGCCATTTCTGACATTAAGTCTCTGGTTGGGATCCGGAAGGAAATGTGTATATACAACAGAAATCAAAGGAAGAAATAATAATAATAGTAGTAATAATAATATCTATGAGATAAATCCATTGAACGTATATTGATTTATTGAGTAATATTATTATCATATTATAATGATAATTATGATAAATGTTATTTTCAAGGGACACAATATATGATGGTTAGATTTCTTTTAGCTTTCGTTAATTACACTTGTTCATTCTTTGATTTTTGTAACTATTTTCTTATTTCGTCCAATGTAACTTTGTTTATTCTCTCTGTAAAGGTGTAATCTTTTCCCCCCTCCTTTCTCTATGAGAGTGGTTCCCAAATGGTGCTGTGCACCTCATAGGTGTGGAGGAAGAGAATAGCAGGTGAGGTGGAATGATTGAAAGACAATCAAAAATTTAGAAAGTTTTAAAAAATTCTTGTGCCAAAAATAAATATAATTTCAAAATTTAAAATATTATTATGGATTACTTGTAAGTCCCAGTATAAATAGTTATAAATTATTATTGACCAATTTTATCAATGTGATATTTTTGCATTATATCAAGTGTTAAGAATATAGTAACTAGGGCCTACAAATTGGAGGCGAGAGTTATCAATGATAGTGTTCTGACTTTGAATCCGCAGTTATCTTCCTTTGATCCTCGATCTGGTTTTTAGTTTTAAATGTACTTTTTTATCACATAAAATCTGGTGAGGCGCAAGCAAATTTTCATTCTGAAAATGCAGCCCAGAGAAAAAATGTTTGGGAACCATTGCTCTATGCTAAGAATTTAACACAATTTTAATCAATCTGAAGATACGGAATCTCGCATTCTTTCTGAATAGGAACACTCTCAGGTAATTAGTAAACATATGCTGTGGATTTGAATCAACCTGCAACAAAGGTGTTTAAATATAAAAATATAAGATATTTTTATTTTTATGTTGTTTTTTTACAAATAAATATTTTTAGTGCATATGAGTGTAAAAGTTCTTACTTTGCATGTATGTGTGAGAAAGAAGAGGTAAGGGAGAAAATGGGGAGGAAAATGTCAGTGTCATGTAGCTTATTGAGGAAGATGAGTGAATGAGTAAGGTAATTTCTTTTAAGCTGAGCATCATGAACTGTTGCCATCTTTCTCTACTTTGCTTAAATACCCTTCCCATATATGCGATGATGCTGCAGTTTATGGAAGTACCAATCGAAATCAAGAAGTTCAGAGCCTTACAGCTGATCTCTCCACTGACCTGACTGTAACAGTTCAACAGGGAAAAAAAACAGTATTGTAACTTTTAATATTTCTAAAACCAAGCTAGTAACATATCATCACCAATCGGATCTTGAGCTTGCACTTGTTACAATGAATAGTTGCATTCTCAACAAGACTTCATGCATTGGACGTCTATTGGGATACAAGTTCACTCCACACCTTGTGGAACTCATATACAATCAATTGTTAAAGAAACTAACAAAATAGTTGGCTCCTTGTACTTCTTCAGAAAGTACCTGGCTCTTACTATGAGTTATCTTTACAAGAATCAGATTAGATGAAAAATGAAGAATTACTGCCATATTTGGGCTAAAGCTGGAAGTTTCACTTTTCAGCCTTGATAGAGTTCAAAATCATTTTACTTAGGGATGAGATATTTTCCATTCTACATAATCTTTCTTACAGAAGCAACTTTGCAAGCTTATCGCTACTCTATCATTATTTTTGTGGCAAATGTTCAGATGAGCTCCACTTGTTAATACCACCAGTTCAAACTTTTACTACTCGGATTCACCATACTATGCCCATGGAGTCATTTCCCCTGTATTCTTTATGTAAAAAGAAAGTTCCTCTCAGACAGATTTTTCCTGAGAATAAACTCACACACGAATGCTTCCTGAGCACTACAATTTTAATCTATTTAAGTCAAAGGTCAGTTATTATCTGTCGTCTTTATTCTCATAATCTTCATTGCTTTTTACCTCTTCTAATGTTCATATTGTGGGTTATCCCACTTGACTTTCTGGAAAAAAGGGATGCACCTTATGCCTATAAATAGGTAATGATATTCTCACTCATTCTCTTTCCTCTTTTACAACTCTGGCTATAAGATGTAGTCGCATGTGGGGTGAAAAAAACGTGTCCCTCACTGGGACACACTCATTTTTAATGTCTTACTTTTCTCTTATGATTTTTTGTACTCTTTCACACACGTGTCTATCATGTACGCCTATACAAATTTCACCCCCCCCCCAAACCCCACACATTCTCTGGTTTAAATGTTTTCTATGTAAGGTCCTGCAATAGGTCCCCAATTGTTTCATGAGAACAGGTGAGATAAGCTAATGCACTTTTGACTTTTTATTTAATTTCATAACTGTTTAGTTTACATTTTGCTTACATATCGGTTACTTATGTTTATTTTTTACGTTTGAGTTTAGATTTTTTTTTGTACGAATGAAAACTATCCTGATGAAGTATTATAAACGAACAGTATGAATTTTATTTAGCATTACCGAATAATTTGACAAAGAAGTATTAATTTTTCCTTAAACCAGTTATTCAAACAAAAATATATACTGATATTTACCACGCAAACTATAATGAAAAATAAAATAAAATAAGAAAGATATGGTATATAATTTTGTTTTTGCCCAGTGGTTCCTTGAGACATGTAATTTATTTTAAGGGTTACGCAAGGGTAAAAAGGTTGAGAAACGCTGCTCTAGAGAGTTTAGAATATGTCTATATAATGAAATATTCAATCTTGTGTTGCTAAAGTTCGTTATAACAAAATCTTTCTTAATGCACTGAAAAAAATCAGTGTTGTAGCAGTTGTTTCCCTTTGTAGTAATGTTTCTTATGAGTTATCTCCCTTCTTCCACGATTTAAGAATTCTGTCGTTGATTATTATTCGAATTAATAAAGTTTGCCATTTAGCTGATTGGTGTTACCTTCAGCATTTCGACTCTAGAGTTTCATAGACACACCTTCCATCAATCACTCCATCCATTCATCTGGGAGTATCAGTAATTGACTGTTAATATATTTCTCGTTTTTCTTTTGTAATACACTTTTCATTGGTGCAAGGTTGATTTTTTTTTGTGTGTGTGTTCGTGCTCCCGCGTAGAAGGTTATGGTTATTTCACCTTCGTTTTTCTTGACACTTTAATTGGTTTTACTTTTATACTTCTCTTTTTTTCAATTCGTCAAGCGTATCTTAGTCTGGCATAGGCCCATACGTATGAGGATCCAACTATTGTTGGGGATTTTTATGAGTTTGATTTATCAGAAGCTTAAAATGGTAAGAAGGCTAGATAATGGGTGTGTTCAACAATATTAATCCACAACAAATATAAAAAGGTGAGCCTTCAAAACGAATCAATTGCAAGGTAATTCAATAAGAAACAATGGTATTTTAGGTTTCAATAATAATAATAGACATTTATATACAATTTATATACATATAGTGAACTTGTGATTGAATAATGCAAAGTATGACCATGTATTGATTTGATATCTTAATAATTCACAGTTCAAGATTGTTCATGTATTCAAAGAGACTAAATTGTGTAGAATGAAAAATGTCACTTATGTAGAAATAAATGTGTTGTGGTTATGTGAAGATGTCAGAAGGTTTGAATGATCAGAAGGCTTAAAATTGTGCGTGTTCAATGATCTTCCATCCACAACAATTAATAAAAGACAAAAATAATGATTCAAAACATAACAATTGAATACTTAATAAAGTATTTGATGTACATGCATGTAAACTGAAAGGTTAGATGGAGTTGTGTCTCTTAGACTAGGAAATATTTTTACTTGAGCTCATGAGGATTAGATTTACTATTAAATTGTAGTTTAGGAGAATGAGTATGTGTTGAGTGTTTGAAATTGTGTATTGTACAAGTTGGTAATAGTTCAGAATTATACTTGCATGACATGTTGTAAAGTTCTTTTACGTCTGACTACATTAGCCAAGACAGGAGTTCTTTAAGGGTCACATTTTGGCAGCGGAGCTGAGACGCGAGAGTGAGTAAAGAGAACGATAATTACTCATGTTTGGTTTTATAATTTTGTTGTACCACGTGACAGGCTCCAACTGAGTTGGCGCCAAAATAGATCTGTCGCATGGGGGTGATTTGATTGATCGAAACTGACCAATCAGCAAGCTAGATTGAAGGTGATTAACCAATGAATGTTTGTTATATATTCGTAAGTATGATGGTGGTGAAAATTACAACAGGAAGAGTGCATTTCCCAGTGGAGGGTAAACTGGCTGTCGTGGAAGATTCCATAAATGTTAGTTTGTGTGTGTGATTAAAATAGGAAATAAATGTCTGAAGTCTTCAGGAGTTGTTCACCTTTGACTGGTTTGAATTTATCTGGTTGCGGATAACAATTTCTATTTTGGTAGTGTATATTATCACTTTTCTTAGAAATTTGTAGATAGAGTTTGAGAGAGAAATGATGATTACTGATTCAGCAAGTTGACACGTGAAAGGTTCTTTAGCTTGGTGTAATGACATGCATGGATTCATTTAGCATCTCTCGGAGGTTGTGTGGCTGACTGCTTGAACTGGATTGAACGATCCTATTTATTTCTTTCTTGAGTCTAAAATTGGCTCCAGAGTGTTGAGCGGGAAAGTAGATTTTAGACAATTGCTACACATTTTGTATTGTTTTAACCAATGAAAAGTCGAGATTTAAAACATCAAGTGCTGATTGGCAAAAACTGGTTTGGTAGAAGAGTGTATTTTAATTCAGGGGTGAGTAGTAAATATGGATGATTCCATTACTATAAACAATCTAAGTTCAGCTTGCTGGACATTACAAAAAGGCATGAAAATTATGTGGTTTATTGTTGTTGAAAATATGTAAATTAAGGAATATAAATCTTTTCAATTCTACCAAATAAACTCTGACAGGATAATCCTGGTATTAACCGTTTCCTTATAAGGAAACATTTGGCATTCAGTCAGTGTTGATGTCGGTTGAAATTTATAAACTCTTTCTATTAAAACAATTTTTCAGGGAAATAAGTTCCTCAAGTCCAGTAGATGATATTGTTTTTTCCAGTTTTGATGGGGGTTTCCTTCCTTGCCTTTTGTTTCAGGTAGTGTGGAAAGTCAACATCTTGATTATGTTATTATTTTTCTTTTTAGTTACATATGCTACCCATTTTAGTTGTTGTTGTTGTTGTTCATCAAGTGATTTGGTTTCTGTTATTTTCTGTACAGTTTATGGAATTAAAATGGTTATTTCTTTGGTCTATATTGTAAAATGGGTGCATGTTCATATATAAACAATTGAAGAAGAAGCATATCAAACTTGGGTTTCTACCATGAACTGTTTATTCTCTTTTCTATAAAAACTGTAGTGAAACAAAGTTCTCAATGACTCTTGGGTATGACTGTTTTCCTTTTGGTCCAGAAGTTAGGGTAAGTATATGCATAGTATTAATGGTCGAACTCAAGTTAGCCTTACATAGAATTGGAACAACCAAAGAAAAGCTTGTACTTACTTTCACGGTAATTGCTCCGAGGAGCTGCTTTCGCTGATCCCTAGGCCTCAATGAATTTAAACGTCCTACGAGGCTGGCATCCCGTTCCCACCCCTTCACCGTTGAAACTGTTAGATGTAGATGTCTCTTCTACTCCAATAGCTTCATGTCTCGCACATCTCGCCTGTGGTACTGCCTTCCTTATTCCTGTTTCCATGACAAATACAATCTCCAACTATTTAAGTGTAACGTCAATCGACATCTCCAGTTGCCTTGATCTATCCACTTCCCTTCTCCACATCCTTTCACCTTTCATTCCTATCTGCTCTCGCTCCAAATCTTCTGTAACCCCTTTGCCTTGATCGATCCACTATCTTTCTCCACATCCTCTCCTTTACCACTCCTATCTGCTCTTCCTCAAACCCTTCTATAACTCCTTGCGTGCTAGTGGCCTCCAGCCTTGCTTGGGGTGATACGCTTAAAAAAAAACAAACAAAAAAAACTTTATTGTTGAAAGATTTAAGCATAGTTATGGTACGTTCATTTTCCTTTTCGTGGTCCAGAAGTTAGGGTAAGTAAGGATAAGCATCATTATAATGGTTGAGCTCAAGTCAGCCTTGCGCTGAGATAGAACAACTAAAGAAAAAGTTGATTTATTCCATGCTGGAGTATTTTGGAAGAGACGTGTGAATCTTTTCAATTCTACCAAATAAGCTCTGACAGGATAGTCTTAATATTAACCATTTCCTTATAAGGAAACATTTGGCATTCAGTCATGTGTTGGAAAGTGAAAACTGATTTAATTTGTCAGTGGACTGGAGAAACTAACGTTCCCCAGTGAGAGCATAATTACCAGACGGTGTTACATCTTAGAGCAAAGGGCGAAAGTGAGTGAAGCAGGAAGATGTTTGTATAAATTCAACAGCACTGCCTAATGGAGTTTGATGAATCCAACTGTAGTAAACATATTGTTCTTGTTCCTTTACTGTTAGCATCATGGGAAAATATATTTCTTTTTTTTTTTATTATTCATTATTATTATTTTATCGATTTAAAAAAAATTTCCCACAAGTCCTTTGTTTGTGATTCTGTAGCACCAGTCAATGAGGTTCGAGGAAAGGCCTTTGCAGAGGCTTACACACTTCATTTACTCAAAGCCATTTTTAACCATTGACCATGAAAAAGCTGTTGTATAGTTTAGATACATCTGAATGCAAATAGCACCATGCATGACATCCATATGAAAATCTTGATCTGATGAGACTATTTAAGAACATGACTTGAGTTCAGAAATTCATATATGATTTACATGTAAATTAGAAGGCATATATAAGCAAATAAAAATAATTTTCTTAATTTGAAGGATGAAGATAACAAATGAAAAACATGCTTATGAGTAATCAATATTTGAATCATAATCAACAAATTTAGTTAATTTAAAAAAGAAAAATTATATTATTTATTTATATTCACAAAATTTTTAGTTTATTCACAAAATTCTTTGAAAATTTTCAGTAGAAACAAAGGTGTACAAGTAATAATCATATATGTATTTCTAAACTCAAGTCATGCTCTTAAATAGTCTTGTTAGATCAAGAGTTTAGCAAGATGCTGGGGGCTTACGGCCATATCAGATTGAAACAAGTTGTCATACAATCACTGAGGTTAAGCAATGTTGAGCCTGGTCAGTCCCTAGACTCCCTTTACGTGGTAGGACGGTTTGCGTGCTTCAATGACCCTGAGAGCTATGTGGGTGAGAGCTTTGGCCCTTAGCATGTCCAACCAAGCTCAACAGGTCTGTCGGGTAGGAGCCAGATGAAAGACACACCCTGGCCCTCCTGGTTGGGGTTGCGCAGTAGGCTAACAACCTACTCACTTAAAAACTAGCGTGTTACAGAAACCTCAACAATGTCTTCAAACAACAACATGGGCGAGGAAGAGTCCTCCAAAGTGGAGCATATGATGCATAAAAATCCACCAGGAAGGCAGCTGGCACAACATGGGCCAAACTGAAGAGGATTGCCTGGAACCGCGTCTGTTGGAGAGGTGTTGTTGCGGCCCTATGTTCCCCAAGGAATTAAGAGGCATAATGAGTACCTAGATGGGTTACCACTTGGGAATACCAGGTGCTGTAAGTTTAGATGTGCAGGTGGTGTAATGGATAACGGCTCGGAATTAGAAATTGGGAAGCTGAGTTCCAATTCCAGTTGGGTTTGCTATATTCACTTATGAACAAATACCCATGGGGAAGGTATGAATCCAAATCTTCTCCCCACAGCTATGAGTTAATTATTAGTAGGACTTGTATCAGTAAATAATTATCATCTTCAAAAATTCTTTCAATCTAAAAATATTTTCTTGCTTTAAATAACCTGCAAATGTTTGATAAGCCTTAAGATATATCAGTCAATCAAAATGCTGGAGAGAATGTCAAAGTATAGATAAGATAAAATGTAAAAAAGAAATGGTTTATGATGAGGGCAGTAAGTCACATGGTTTTGGCCAGTCTTTCAAATCCAGAACAAAGGGAGTCAGAATATTCTAGCTCTTTAGAATTTTTTGGATCGTTTGTCTGTTGTGCCAGGTTAGGGGTGTGCAAAACTTTCCAGTAAATAACTGTTTTTTTGTCTATATACTCTTAAGGCTAGAATAGACAGGCAGGCTGGAATCATAGGATAGGTTAGAAAATTCATTCCAAAAAAGGAAATAAATGGTGGGCCTGGAATAAGTAGGGAGGTTGGAAAAAAGATCAATATTTAAGTAAACAGGTAAGCCTGTCTATTCCCAAATATGAGAGTACTCATTCTTTAGTTAAAAAATGGTAAGAAAAAGCACCAGGAGTTTTTTTGTATATACTTAATATATCCAGAATGAATACAGGAATCATTTAAGGTGATTTGAACTTTGAATTGCAAAGTTGTTTTTTTTTTCAAAATATGAGTTATGAGATCAACTCTGAATGAATGACACTAGTATCCATTTATTTGAAGAATTGTTAATTATTATTAATTTTTGACTAGTATTTCCTTCATCCTACTTCTTTTGTTTTTTTATCAGATCTTCTTGATTTCTGTTACTAATAATGTGTACATGTTTAGTGCCAAAAAAAAAAACCTTAAAAAACAACTGTTGCGGTAGATATTTAAAATTTATTCGGATGTTTAAAGTTTTCATTTATTATTATTTTTCATTGTATTTATTTGTAAGATATTAGATATCAAAATTGTCACTTTCTGCATCTGTCTTTCTGTTTATCTCTTTTAGCCTTTCTGTGTCTTTCCTTTCAATATATATGCGCACACACACAATTGTAATCCTTATCTATCTATCTATATATCAGTAATTGTGAATGTATAGATGGAATCTAATCTCTTTCAATTGGTTTGATTTGTTTGTTTAATGGTAGATCAACTCCTTATGTGTCATTTAATGCTGAAATTTAATTTTCTTGGGAGCTTTGGTAATTTTTGCTTTTACTATTAAAATCTATTGCTGAAATTCTTCTTTTTTACTATTAAAATCTATTGCTGAAATTCTTCTTTTTTACTATTAAAATCTATTGCTGAAATTCTTCTTTTTTACTATTAAAATCTATTGCTGAGATTCTTCTTTTTTACTATTAAAATCTATTGCTGAAATTCTTCTTTTTTACTATTAAAATCTATTGCTGAAATTCTTCTTTTTTACTATTAAAATCTATTGCTGAAATTCTTCTTTTTTACTATTAAAATCTATTGCTGGATGTTTTACTATAAAAATGTATTTCTTTTACTTTCATAGTATTTTGACCACAGTTTGGGGTTTTACTATTTGTCCATAGCTGGAACCCTAACAGATGCTCTCACCCTGGGTCAGGGTAAACTTGGGAGCAACAGCAATTAAGAGGTGGTTCCACGCTCCTCAAAACTTCCCAATCAGAGGCCTTGTTGCTGGATGTAGTTTATCGTCATACCCAGGATACTCTTTGGATTGGATTTCAATTGTAAATATGTTTTCTTTATCTTATTCTTTTTCTTTTCCAGTTACAAGCGGATGAATCGCCTACTCCAGTCAGTGTTCAGTTACTTGAACATCAACAAGTGATGAAGGATCAGATACGGGTCAGTAGACAATTTTAATTTTCTGAGAAATTAATTAGAAATAAAATGATATCTATTCTAAATAATCAATAAATTAATAAGCAAGTCATGGTATAAGAAAGATAAAGTAGAAAATCCTGAGAGAGCTAGTTTCATTGTGCAAAGGGGACATAACATGGCCATTATATCAAAGAAAGGAAAAAGCCTAATGGCCCATTCCGACCAATTAAGACCCAGAAGTGAAGAGGAAGACATTGTGATGGAAGAAGATCTTGACAGAGAAGAAAGGATGAGTTCTTCAGATAAGACAAGCCTATGAATGATAGTTGGAGTGACTCAAACACAGAAGAATAGGAAATGAGACTAAGATCTTCATTAAAAAGAACTGGACATAAACTTCAAGGAGGAGAGGAGGAAAGAGGTTATAGAAGAAGTTTGAGAACAAACAAAAGCGTTAAACCACTTTTTGTTCAGGGAGGTGTAGTGGATTGGTAAATAAGATTGTACCTATTTGCATGTTAAGTAGAACAGATATAAAGTGTATAGTACACTAATAGACAAGCACTAAGTTGACTAATGATAACATGTTGTAGAACAACAAAATACAACGTAAGTAATTCATACTATTACTCTGTTTTTAACCATTACAATTTCCTACCCAGGATAAAAAGTGTATTATCTGCTTGTTATCCAGTTAGGCCCCTTAGTGTGGGCTTATAGTTAGCAAAGCTAGGTTGATTGACCATTATTACTGAGTAATAAGATTGATCCTCAGTTGGTGATGGATACAAAATTCAACATTAGATAAACATCCAAAGATTAATACCATATATACTTGTGTATAAGCTGACTTCACATTTTGTGCAATTTCAGAAATTTTGGCATGTATTTTAACCCTGCCAGAAAACATTTTACCTGTGTATAGTGCAACCAGTTACCAAAAATACATGATTTTTAACCTTTGCAGAAAATTATCTGCATATAGTGTGACCCTCTATTTTTGCATAAAAGAAACGATCATAAAACTTATAATATACTCGAGTATATACAGTATGTCATAAAATCAACTTTTTTGAAAAGTTGAAATCTTTTACACTTTCTGACCAAGAAACCAGCATAATAATAATAATAATACTAATAATAATGCTAAAATCCACAAAGATTGCTCAAATACTGCCTGTTGCTTATGCCATAAATTTGATGAAACTGTTGACCACATTTTATCAGGGTGCCCTGTCTTTGTTGAGAAAGAATAAATGAAACATAAAAGGTTATTTTCTGGAGGAAAAGTGGAAGCAGAATGTAAATTGAAATAACATTTATATATTCTTTTCAGAAATATACAATAGCAATAAAATGTTCAATTTTCCTTGCAGTGAAGTTTGTTTTATAAAGCAATTAAGTGTTCTTTGTTATCAGGGGAGCAAGTAAACAAAAGGGAGTTCCACTTTTTGGAGGTGTGAGAAAAGAAATTGTTGGAGTAGAAGTGGTGGTTACATTTAACTATTTCAACAGTAAAAGGGCGGGACCTAGATGCCAATTTAGTAGCACGCATAAATTCATGCAGTCAGGACACAAGGTAAAAAAGTTTGTCAGAGCAGTTGCAATGAAAATATTTGTAGAAAAAACAGAGGGAAGCCACATCACATCCGTTAGAAAGTCACTGAAGTCGAGATGCCAAGTCAGGATTGCTTATATTGCAGATCCTTCTTTGGATTTGTCAAGAACCTCGAGAGATGAATAGAAGGAACACCAGACGAGATATGGCAACAATATTCAATGTACAGTCAAATAGTAGATTTGTAAAAAGTGTATGATGGACTCTGATGAGAAAAAATTTCTGGCAATA
This sequence comes from Acanthosepion esculentum, assembly GCA_964036315.1. NCBI lineage: Eukaryota > Metazoa > Mollusca > Cephalopoda > Sepiida > Sepiidae > Acanthosepion > Acanthosepion esculentum. The sequence continues at coordinate 52,323,354 of OZ038508.1, read as the reverse complement.
ATTGTTTATCAAACAAACCTTCTGATGGGATTTTATTGGTTGAAACATGTACACAGAATATATTTCCTATAAACTCTACATTTAAATTAAACATCCCAAATGTGCATAAATAACTCTCCTACAGTGCTGTTTTTACTCATAAGCCCCAGAGGGGTTTTGGTAATTAGAAATTTGAAATTACTCTCTGGCAATAATTCCTATAAACTCTACATTTAAATTAAACGTCCCAAATGTGCATAAATAACTCTCCTACAGCGCTGTTTTTATTCATAAGCCCCAGAGGGGTTTTGGTAATTAGGCACTTGAAATTACTCTCTGGCCAGATGATACCACACAGAATAAGAATAATACTAAGTTGGGTATGCAAAGGAGAGGAGGAGGAAAAAGAAAGGGTGTGAAGGAGGAAAGGTAAATGGCATGAAAAGTAGATAAAAATGAAAAGAGATCCAGTCATTTTCATTTCTTTGAAAGAAAAGGTGAACTTTATTTACTGGCATAGTATCCATCAAAAATGATGAGATTATTTATATATGGGTACATACAACAAATATCTACATACATAATATGAGATTTCCATCTATCAATACAAATATATATATTATTTTACGAATTGATCAACCAATACAAGGCCCAAGAGCCACTCAATGTAGAGGGTTACTGAAAGAGGTTGCTGTATGAATGTAAGAGGAGGAGGATATGTTGGAAGTATAATGGTTTACACTAGATGAAGAGGTTAATGTTTTAGCAATTGAGTCTGTTCCACAAAGTAACTGTCAGAGTGCAACTTTCTTTTAAAGTAATCTTTAATGAGACTTGTATAAAACAGGGATTACTGCCCAAATACACAATTATTAAATTACATGACCTGGCAGCCAACAAGGAAAGTAACACTACAACATTCTGTAAAAAAACTTGTTTGTTTTATCGTAGTACCTTGTCAGTCATCTTATATATATACATAAGATATAACGATATATAATTTTGTATAATTTTATATATCAACAAACAGTATTTAGAAAAAATATGACAAAGTGGAAAGGTTTTTTGTGATGATTTTTATCTGTTAGGATTTCATAGGACTGGTCTTTGTTGACGTTGCCACGTCTACACATGTGCATGAAACGAGAGACGCAGGTAGTTTAAAAATTTTTTGAAAGAATATTTTTTTTCCCAATCTAGCCAAATTCATCTGTATTATTTTTCTGTTTGTCTCCATCATCTTTGTGCCTGACTATCTCATACTGTGACAATATAAAATCTATCAAGAATGATGATATATTTGCCTGGATACAAATTTATTGTGGCTGAACTATTGATCCAGGCACTTTCCAGACATTTTTCATCTCAGTGGATTATTTTCTCTTTTGATCAAAGTAGCATTCCCTATGTCAAAAGTTTTGAAACTACCTGCATCTCTCGTTTCGTGCACATGTGTGTACATTGCAAAATCAACAAAGCCCAGTCCGATGAAATCCTAAGGGATGAAGTGCATCACAAAACCTTTCCAGTTTGTCATATATATATATATATATATATATATATATATATATATATATATATATATATATATATATATATATGTACTTTTGTTTGTTGTTGGGCACATGGCTGAGGGGTTAGAACGTTCACTTTCTGACCATAAAATGAAACCTGGGTTCCAGTCTCACCATGGTCGATTTGTCAGAAAGGAGACTTCCTGATGTTATCAGTCTGGACGGGGTGATCTCAGCATGCAGCACCTTTGGAAAGTGCTTGAAAACTATACCACGAGTTGACCCAAGCCTTGTGAGGGAAATTGGGAAAATAGAAACCTTGGGGGGTCATCGATGGCTGTGCTAGCATGATGTAACAAGTCATTGTGACTGAGGGTTTGAGCGTGCTGGCCTTGTTCAGATTGTTGATAACGCTAGATAACACTCTCTATTCCAGAAACTGTAACTAAGGTCTGCTCAGCATAGGTGCAGTATAAACCACAGGTGGGCTCTGTGGGTGTTGAACAAACACAAATGTGCCTGAGTGAGCATCTGCAATAAGGATTGGTTAGCCTCCCTAGTAGACAGGTATCCTCAGGTACAAGTACCAAGCTATTATTATATTACATTATATATATATATATATATATATATATATATATATATATATATATATATATATATATATATATAAAGAAAATAAAAATATCGACAATAACATTAACAACATTTACCCATTTACATTTATTAGGCATTAAATTACATCACTTAGCACTCTCCATAGTTTACCTTGACTTACACAGTTTGCCTGAAGGATATTTTTGAGTGTTCTTAAATTAAAAAAGTAAAGATTACTTTAATCATAAGTAACTATGCAGTTGTTGTGATATGTTGATAGGAATGGACCATTTGTAGATGTCTGTTGATAGCTGCGTGAATAACATGACCACACAATTTATATTTGACGTAAAATACCACAAAGCATGAAATATAAGAAGGAACAAAATGGTTTCAAAAACATAACAGTTGTATTTATTTGTGTATATTGATGTGTATGCATAGAAGTTAAAGATCTGTACGTGTTATGTCCCTTAGATTGTGAATATTTTTATCTGAACTCACAAAAATATAAGAAGGAACAAAATGGTTTCAAAAACATAACAGTTGTATTTATTTGTGTATATTGATGTGTATGCATAGAAGTTAAAGATCTGTAGGTGTTATGTCCCTTAGATTGTGAATATTTTTATCTGAACTCACAAAAGTTGAATTAATTATAAAGCTGAGAAATGCTGAATAAACTGTAGCCTTAGAAGAATGTTTCAAAGAGAAAAGTTCTTGTTGCTTGTTTGGAAATATTCTGTATGTTTGTAATGTAGTTTGGAAAAGTTTGTACGTGCGTGCATGCGTGAATATGCTTTTAATGTCTGATCATCCATGGTCGAGATTAGAATCCTTTTGGGACTACATCTTGCAGCAAGAAGATAGAAAAGAGAAAAGAGAAAGTAGCAAGCTTGTATCTGCTATTTATAAATAATGTAATCATGTGACAGGATCACAGCAAATTGGCGGGAAAACTTGGCTTGGTCACACACTGGAAAAATGTTTGTATGTGGGTGGATTGCAACGCCCACTTGTGTGTTTATTGACCAATTAGAAGCTGATTTTTCCTGAAAATATTTACTAAGCTGAGTAGGCTGTCTGATCCACCTTTTGCACAAAAATGTACAAAATTCAACATTTACAAGAAAGTGGTAGTGGGATGCTAAACAGTCACTTTATAATGTTTCACCTATCTGGGAGTACAAGAATTGTCAAATTTCCAAAGGTATATTTTTAATCAATCTTTACATGTAATAAATCAATATAAAATAATCTCAAAATTGAGAATTCTGCCTTCAGATGTGAACCACACATTTGTACAGTTTAGGAAGAAGGGAAAGGGATACTACATCTTGTTCAAGTCAATCTGGCCTGAAAGCGTTCACTTTACATTAATGTCCTAATCACAGGGCAGATTGGATTCTCTAGTTTTGGACAGCAGCTATTCTAGAACAATTATGAATTCAAAACCACAGAGATGGAAACAAAAACCGAGCCACTATATTTCCCAAGCAGTCATGGCAATTAACAGATAATAAAGGAAAGGAAATGATGGAGAGACATGATCACCTATATCCTGAAGGGACATTGCATTAAAAAAAATCTATTACAATTTAAAATACTCTTGTAGTATAGAAAAAATATAGCTTAACTATATGGGTTGTTTGTACAGTACTTTCAGAAGTTGTAGGAATTTCGTGTTTCATTTAAGCAGTAAGGGACGAAGAGCAAATCATAAATAAGTGGTCTTTTATTGTAAATAAAATAGAAATTAAAGGCAGAGAAATGATCACAACAAACATTAATAATAGGAATAAAACTTTTAACGTTTATTTCCTGATATTTTGAACGAAAAAATTGTTTCTGCAATTATTGTATCTACGATAGCAAATTAAGTAAGCAACAGGTTCAGACTCGGAATTGTTTTTAATTTGACCCAGTCCTCATTTCACGAATGAGGTCAAGGGAGATAAATCCAGTTGGAATTCAGATTAGTTTTTTCTTTACTGTTATGCTGCGGAGGGTTACGATCTTATCCAGATATTACCGCATAGAAGCTTTTTTTTAAAAATTTTTTTATACATAAACGTAAAGTAACAATTTGAAGAACAAAATTGTCAATGAAAAAGCTAAACGTTCGATTGTCAATGTCAGCTCAAAATAAATGTAGATGGTCACTCTTTGTTCGAATATGATCGCTAAATTTATAAGTTACTTCCCTTGCTTCATTAATTTTTGATCAGAGTAACTTGTTTTTCGTGTGCTTATTTTGCTTTTGATGCAATCGTTGAATTTACGAGATTTACTAAATAAATATGGCAGACCTTTCATTCATTTTTATGATTACATAGGAAATTCTGCTATTAGGAGACAAAATAAACAATAAAAAACAGGAACAATAATCATGTTTGTACATTTTTTGCACTGAATGCCATTGTCGTGGGGTTATAAGTTGGGTGTTGATGTATTTTGCCCCCTTGTTATTATTTGTTGACTGTAACGGGGTAGGATATTAAATGAAATGAATTAAAATGCATAAAACGTACAGTCATAACCACAATAAAAACTTGAGATGCATGTTGGCAATATAACAAGAATTTGTATTTTCTTTTGTGATGTGAATTACAGAATATTGGTATGGTGTGTGTAAAAATGTTCTCAGTGTCTGTTTTGTTTAAAAGTCAGTGTTTACTTGGTTTGGTTCTGAGAATTTCATTTGTGAGGATGGCATTTGGAAATCGTTTGTTTTTGATCTTCATGGAGCACTGGGTATATGTCTGTTTCTGTACTGCTACTTGTCTACTGACTACTGCTACAGGTACCCTAGTCTACTCTACTGACTCTCTTGTGGTGGAAGGGTCGTTTTTATAATGATGAGGATTAGGATGAAATATCCTTCTTTTGTATCATCCCTGATGGTAAGGTTATTTTCAGAATGATGAAATATCATCATCATTCTGACCATAACACCATGATTTTTTCCTCTGGATACTGAAAAATAAAATCATAATGTTAATCTTTATTCTTAGTAAAATATTTCCATATTAATTGCATTCTTTATTTTTTCCATTAACTCTAGGTTTGGTTTGGTTTGTTTTATGGCATATCACCCTCAATGGGTTATTTAATGCTGACAAGATTTTTATTGCTGGTACAGTGTAACCCGGATATAAGAGAGTTGTTGGGTCCGGAGAATAAGTCTCTTATACCCGGGTTTCTCTTATATCCGGGTTTGGTCTATTATATATACATTAACACAGGCTCTAATTTGGGACCAGATAAAATCTCTCTTATATCCGATTTTCTCTTATATCCGGGTCTCTTATATCCGGGTTACACTGTAATATATTTTTTCAAAGTGTATTGCTGGTAATAATTTTTTACAAAAATGTATTGCTAGTAATAAAACATATTTCTACAAGTTTTGACCCCAGTTTGGGGGTTAACTATTTGCCTATAGCTAGGACCCTAACAGGTACTACCACCTTGGGCCAGGGTGGACCCGGGAACAGCAGTAACCAAGAGGTGGTTCCACACTCCTCAAAACCTCCTGATCAGAGGCCTTGCTGTCGGACATAGTTTATTGTCTTATCCATGACGAGGATGTAGTTTATCGTCATACCCAGGACAGAATAACTCTGGGCAACAAATAACTCAATACAATGATTACAGAACAAGCTACCTGCTTATAAATCCACCCTCATATGTGTTATGATCCAGAATGAGTATATTTCATCATTTTAAAAATAACCTTACTACCAGTGATGAAAGATGAGAAAGATATTTCATTATTCTAAAATCTGATTATAAAAACGATTCTTCCACTACAAGTGATACCAATCAAGACAGTAGGGCCAATAAAGTAGAGAAGAGTAGAGTAGCAAGTGGCAGTAGCAGTAGTAAAAAAAGGCCCAACACTCATGTATCCTCATCCCTCGTTCAAAGTCAAAAACTGACAATTTCAAACATTATCCTTACCAACAAAATTCTGGGAACAAGCAAAAAAACAAGTAAGCACAAGCTTTTAAAGAAACAAAAGTGACAGTAACACTGAGAACATTTTTAACACACACCAGACCAATATCTGTAATTCATATCACGAAAAAGAAAAATACAAATACTTGTTATTAATGTCAACACGTGTCTCAAGTATTATTGTTTATGTTATTGTTGTACATTATAATTCATTTTGTTTTCAGTATAAAAAAAGTAAATCAGATTCCTCTATCAACTACTACTACAAATACATATAACAAGGGGGTAATTACTTTAACTACCTCAACATTGACCCTGTTACATATGTATGTGTATGTACACCACTTCTCACATTTACACACATACACATATATGTGTTGGTATCTATAAAATCTGAAAAGATGTGATTGAAAATGTCATAAGGTGGAACTTCCAGATCATATAGGTAACAGGTATTAAGTTATCTGTAATGCTTGTAGTAGGTTTTGTTTGCATAAAGCAACAAAACTGAGTGATATACAAAGTCATCGTACTAGAGTATTGAAATGGAATTAAATACTAACAATTCATGTCACATTTGTGGACAAGTGTTCAAATCAGCTGGCCGGTTGAAAAAAACATACAAACATTCACAAAAATTAACCTAATGATAACAAAATGTATGTTTCATATCTGCCAACTTTGTGCCAGAGGTTTTAAAAGTTTCTCTGGTTTAAAGAAGCCATATCTGTTCAAGTCGTAACTGGATCCTGCAAGGAATTTTGTGATAGTCATACCTGACATTGAGGTGACAGTCATCGATTAAAGAAGATACATATGTGACTTTTTGAGCAAAAGATTTACTCTGTTTAGAAAATGTTTTATGAAAATATTTACTAAGAATAGCTGATTCTTATACAAGGTCACAAGTAAGGGAACACAGCAAGGCTTAAACTCACTACTGTAGTAATGCTTAGTGAGACTAGCTCACTAAATATTTTAAAAATTACAAAACAAACATGTACAAATTTAACTTTGTATGCTAAACACTTAGGCAAGATAACAAATTCTAAATACAATTCTGTTTGACTCATAAAAACAATTATTATTACCAACAAAATATTCACTTGCTTTCATATATTCAACTGTCAAAAAGAGTTGAGAAGAAAGACTTCTCAGGTGTCACTGGGTTTCTGGTTTTTTACTTTTTAGACAATAGTTCAGTTTTACAAACTAAGATTCAAAAATGTGATAAATCTTGAATTTTCATAACTTTGGAATCAGGGTTATTACCTCAGATATTTGTGACAAACTTTCACAAATAACTATAGAAAGATATCCGTCTATATCTCTAAACTTATAGAATCTTCTCTATTCTGCTTTTACTTTTTTTTTTTTAGATTACACTTATTTATCTATGAAAGCCAAAACCCTTCTGTTTCTCAGACAAACCAAACTTCTTAAATAGCCATAAATTGGCTCCAAATTGAATCAAAAATTGAATACTATGCAGGTGTAACTTTCTCCATTGGTTAAAAAATCACACAATGTATCACTTTAAACCATGCCTGTTCATAAAATTTATTTTAACCATAAGTTCTATTCTATTCTCTATCACTTCTCATCTGTGGAACTCTCGTCTGGCTTCTTGCTTTCCCGTAAACTTGAATGTAGAAAATTTAAATGCAACATTAACTGCCACCTTCTGTCTTTTTGGATCATGTTCTTTCATTGTCCTTTCTCCTCGCAAACATTTTCTTATTTTCTTCCACTCTCAGTAACCCCTTGTGTCTTAGTGGCTTTATCACCTTGCTTTGTGGTGAAATGATAAAAAAAATGTTTTATAATACCGAGCCCTATATATATTGTTTTCCTATACAGGCATACTCTGATGATAATGCCTAATTTATAAATTACTTACAGTCAGAGATTAACAATGTAGTTTATAAAAGAAGAGAAAGCGAAAATTATATTCACATGTGTATACATGTGAATATAATTTTCTCTTCCTCGTCTTTATAAGATAGCTTATAAAAAGAAAGAAAATACATTTATAGGCATAGTTGTGTAATGATGTTTATGTGGTTTGTTTGTAGACAGTTTGTCAGGGACTAAGAAGTCTTCTCGGGGGAAAGAGTCTCATTGTTGTAGCTACTATGTCCCAGTGCAAAAAGAGAGTGAGTATTTTTTTTTATAGTCCTGAAACAATGCATCTTGGCAAACAAGGTGGGCATAATTCCCACACCTTATTGAGCCAACAACTCTCACGTTTTCACTTACAGCTTTTCTATGGCATATCTGAATTGTCAACATCACCAGTGTTGCACTTTGGGGCCATTATGAATTGTATATTTCTGGGGTAACTGAAAGTGGTGGTTACTATAATTCTCATGTATTGATTGTGATTTACCTCTTATTTTTTTAAAATTATCAACCTTTAAAATGGATTCTGTGTCATTGGAAATACTATAAAATTGATCAGTGTACAAATGAAAAATTCACGGTTTTCTTATTTGAATTTTCTGATGAATCATAATTCTAAATTTAATGATTGAATAATCTCCTTGCGAGTTCCACAACCATAAAATACCCATAGAAATTCTCCAATTGCATTGTTAAATATTTGAGCTTAACAACTTTAGCAAAATATTGCATTAACAATCATAATAATAAATGCAGGTTATTTGTATATTTTCTTGTGCATAATGTAAGAAATTTTGAACAAAAATTAAAGGCAAAAAAGAACATTGTATTATACACAAGAACATGTCTTCAGAAATTTCTACTCAGCTTAGAAAACCTTTTATTGGAAACAGAAAGATAGCAAATACACTCAGTTTTTCTCATAAGATAAAGTTTGTTTATATTTTGGTTTTCTTGTTTTTTTATAAAGTTTTCTCTTTTCATTCTGAATGAAAGACAATATTTTATATTTTCATAGTTTATTAATATGTAGAAATATAATAAAGTCATATCAAACAGAAAAAATGATGGATTAATTAACACCTTAAAATGTATTACCAGGTATGTCTAGTTAGCACATTTCCAGGTATGTCTAGTTAGCACCTTTCCCCCCCAAAATTAGAAAATATGTTTGAAAATGGGGATTAGGAGAAGGGACCTGCAATGGCTAAATATCTAGTTCATTTCTATTCTTTAATATCATGAAAAATAAAATATTTTAGTGAAATACATGTATGGCATTGACATTTTAAGGGATAATATAAACAGTTTTTAAAAAAAAATTACAAAAGAACAACTGTACCACAGGATCATATTATACTCAAGGATGTCATTTATTCCCTGTTTTTACCTTCAAAAACATGAGGTCGTGTTATACTTAAGGTGTATTATACACAAGAAAATTATGAATTATTTAAAGTAGTAAGAGGGTACAAATGAAAAGATTAAAAATTGACAAGGTTTTTCATTTCACTGATGCAGACTTTATCATTTCCTTTATCTTCCCTTTCATTCAAAATGGAATGATCTATTATTGACCTGAGGTAATGGCAAGGTTTAAGATATGTGTTAAATAACTTACTAATGGAGATAAAAGCATAATTATAATTTTGATATTGATTAACCCTGCCTACTTTCCTTCAGAATCATTTGGTCTCCACCTGTATGTTTGCGTATATATGCATCAACATCACTTCTTCAAAAATTCCAAATGATGTTTTTGAAATGTTGTTTTGTAAATGTCTGTTATGTTTGTCTAGTAATACAATCTAATCTTATGGTAAATGGATACTTTACAGGGACTCAAAGATGAAAATGGGAGACTTTTTCAATTGCTAAAGGAAAAAGATTTTGAAATACGTCATCTCCAAAAATTTAAATCCGAGCATGCAGTGTCTCTCGGCAGTAAGTAAAACTCTTTTGTTAAAATTTCAAGCAATTTCTAAATTCATTAACTCACTGCACTTGTCAAATTTCTAGTCTTATGAACTTTTTACAGAACTGTAGCTGTTGACTTCCATGCCTGCGATCAATAGTGGTAGTTTTTGTAGCCTCAACACATCACAAATTAGCAGCTTACAGCCGTTTCACATTGAAACACTGGTTACCATATGATCACCAAGGCTTAAACAATGTTGAACCTGGTCAGAATCTATATAGGTGACTGATTGGGAATACCAGGTGCTGTAAGTTTGGATGTGTGGGTGGTGTAATAGATAATGGCTTGGAAGTCAAAATTGGAGAGCCAAGTTCCAATTCTTGTCAGTTTTGTTATATTCACTTGCACACAAATACCCTTAGGAAAGGTATGAATCTACTTCTTCTCCTAGCTAGGGGTTAATTAGTAATAATTGTATCACTAACCAGTTATTATCTCCCCACCAAATTATTACAAGCTGAAATATTTTCTGATTTTAAATGACCTGCAAAGGGTTTATAAGTTGTAGAAAACTAAATCAAAACAGATTAACAGATTGTCTAATATATTGTGTGCTCATGGTTTTGTGACTTCTTGTTTCTGCAACTGGAAAGAAATGTCTTCTCTGCACAATCAATAAAGACCCAATACCTGATTAGCATTCTACAACTTTTGTTTATTTTAAATAATGAATAGCTATCACATCAAAGAAGATGATTTTTGTAGCATTATTTTATACTGATACAATACTGCAGTTTAGTAATTGTGTGTTTGTTTAATTTATAGTCGACCAAATGAAGTGTCACTCTTACAGTGATTGGATGGACTAATCCTGTATTGTTCTATGCATGTTGCATAACACTTAAATTTGTCTTTATCTTGGCACTAATGTATGACTGCTTTCTTGCAATTAATTTCAAATTTCCAATGTTCTTCCATTGTCAGAAAACCAGATGCTCTTGATGCTGACAAGTGGCCCAAGACTGAGAATTTGACCCTTCCTATAATTCCACATAGAATTTGCTGAGTAATAAAAAAAATAAAAACATTTTATTAAGTTGCCCAATTTACATTTTAACTAACAAACAGTTTATCATTTCAACCCAAGGCTAGGTTGGCTGGAGGGAAATTGGATGAATCTTAGTTATAAAAGATTTGTGGAGATTGTCCAGCATTAACTGTCATACGGTTAATAGTAATTTCTCCTCCTGTTATTGATATGTTCCTTCAAGATTTGGGTGATCATGGCTTTCCACAGCTTCCTACTATATTTTGTTCTGACTTCTGACCCTTTCCTTGTATCTTCTGAAAACTTGCTCATTATTCACATGTTCTGTCTATAGTATTCTTACTATTCATCAGGAGAACTATTTCTCTGTTGCTTCAAATCTTTTCTTCATCTATGAGAAGATTGACCGACAGTCACTGCTAGATATATTCTGTTGGTTATTCCTAACAATTGTTTTGATTGAAAGCAGTGGTGTTTCATTCTGTTTGCCTCAAGAACCTCTTGCATTTAATATCATTGTAAATGTTAGTCTCCACAATTCTGCAATTAGATCTCTTGCTGATTCACTCTACATGTCAGTCAGATGTGAATCCTAAGAAAGCAAAACACAAAATAAAAAAAGTTGTTTTCTGTGCAGGGGCTCTGAGCATCACATATTGTCCACAAAACAAATCCCTGCAATAAAATACAATAGCCAACCACTGGTGTTATTTATTTTTGCCTACTGGCCTGAATATTGAAGAAATCTTATTAAAAAGAATATGTGCTCTCCAGCAGGATTCGAACTCGTGTCCCTCAGGCATATCAGATTTAATGACAGTTTCCCTCTCTCCAGGTGGTATCAGTTTGAATCCTCCTGGAGAGTGCATATTTTTTTTATTAAGATTTCTTGAATATTCAGGCCAGTAACATTTAAAGTGATATATATATAATATATATTTTTTTTTTGAATTGGGCATAGTCCGACAATTTATTAAAGACATTTTTGATATGTTTAACGTTCTTTTTATAGATACAAGTATTTAAGTAAATGCTCTGTTTATAATAAAAAGTATTAAATAACATTTACCGGCCTGAATGTACGAGAAATTTTCATAGAAAATTTTCGTTCTCCGACAGGAATCGAACCTGTATCCTATACGGAACCGTCATTTGTATCTATAAAAAGAACGTTAAACATATCAAAAATATCTTTAATATATATATATATATATATATATTGTATTTGGGCAGCAATCCCTCTTTTATACAAGTTTCTTTAAAGATGGCTGACAAGGTACTGCAATTACGCTTTTTATTTAATTTTTCTTGTGTTCGTACAAGTGTTTACAAAGTGTGTAAAAACTGTCCAAAAGTTCTTTGTGTCCAGAAAAGAAAACATATGCATGAACTCAAGAAAAATAAGATGAAATAAAAAACTTAATGACAGTACCTTGTTAGTTGTCTTTAATAAAACTTATATATGTTCCTTCAATCTTCAAAGGGTATCAGCAATTTACTGCTTATATTTTTTTCTTTTTTTCTTTTATGCATATTTAACACTGGTGTAAGTTTTCTTTTGTATTCTCTAATTTCTCTTTGTATTCTTTAATTAAGTAAATATATAAATAAAATAAAATAAAAATAAAATATCAATATTAATTACATAAAAAATCAATAACAACAGCAAAAAAATGAACTAATTTTCGTTTAATAGACTGAAAAATAATGTCAGAGTTTACCTTTCTCTTACATGGTATGTTTTTAGCATAATTTAGAGTGTTCTCCAATTTAAAATTTTTATTTTTTCCACATTACTTTTGTGTGTAAATAAATAATTTATTAAATTAAATTTCTATGCTTGCCTTGAAGTAACAAAATTTATTGGCATAAAAGGTTTTCCTGCTTTTTTCTATTATATATGTATACAGTGTTTGATGGATAAATTGTTGTCTAAATTACACAAAAATGAAAATAACACTGACATCTCATTTTAATAGATATATTTACCCAAATTACACAAAAATATCTTGAAATACTAAAGAGTAAATTTATCCAACAAAATCACCATTGGCTTTAACCACAGCCACCAGATGACTTTGGAATCTCCTGCAACTCTTCCAGATGGTCTCCTTGTTTAAGTTGGTGAATGCTGCCATAATCCTTGCCTTCAGTTCATTTGGTTTATTTGGTGTTAAAAGGAGTTTTGTTAGTCTCTCACTCAACTGCTCCGCACACATGATAATCAAGAGGGTTGAAGTCTGAGTAGTTAGTTGACCAGATGTAAGGGATGATGTGGTCGCAGAAATTGTTTGACAGTCATGACAAGGTTCTCCTGATTGTGTGACATGGTGCAGAGTCCTGTTGCCAGACATAGGGTCTTTCAGCATCTGCCTGCTTGATCCAGGGCAGTACTACCTCCTCAAGGCACTTGATGTAGGTCTTCATGCTTAGTCTGAGGCCCTCTCCAACAAATTGAGGGTTTTTTTCTTATCAAAAACAATCAGAATGAGTTTTCCAAGCTGCAATACTGTTCACAATCACCATTAGACTCATCTCTTTCTGAATCTTCTGCACTGTCCTCAGATTGACACCCAAACACTGAAATGTTCATACTAGAGCTTCCGGTACAAGTGCCAAGCAGTACAGCATGCTGTTTCAAAATTTTTGGCAGAGTGAATTGAGTCATGCTGCTCTTACTTAGATGGTACCCAACTGACCCTACTATACTGTGAAGTTGATAAAATCAAAAACAATGTGCATGCACAAAATTTAAAATATAAAATGGCGATAATTTACCCATCACACCCTGTATATTCTGGTTGACTGAAGATCGTGGTAGTGTGAAATTTAAGTAGAAGTCTGTTACTGTTTAGGTAGGTGTTTGGTTGTTAGTTTTTCTTTTTATTACATTTTTTTTGTCACTTGGCAGGCTTTCTGCTGGTTGTACCAACACTTTGGTTTCTGTATATATATATATATATATATATATATATATATATATATATATGAATGCTTTTCCAAATGTCAAAAACTTATAACTCTGTCAGAATTACATACCCAAATTTATTAAATATACATAATAATAGCTGGCCACTCATATTTGAGGATACATGTCTACTAGGTTGGCTATTGCAGATGCTCACTCAGAGCTCACCTGTAGTTTATACTGCAACTATGCTGAGCAGACCTTAGTTACAGTTTCTGGGAGAGAGCGTATTATCTAGCATGATCAACAATTTGAACAAGACCAGCACACTCAAGCCCTTGGCCACAATGACTTGTGACTTTCTGCTAGCACAGCTATTGACAGCTCTCAAGAGTTCTGTCTACCCAATTTCACTCACAAGGCTTGGGTCAACCTGTGGTAAGGTTTTCAGGCACTTTCCAAAGGAGCCACATGCTGGTATTGACCTCAATCCATTCCGATAACATCAAGAAGTCTCATTCCCGACAAATCGACTATGGTGTGATTTGAACCTGGGTCTCATGGTCAGAAAGTGAACCTTCTAACCACTCGGCTATGTGCCCATGTTAAATTATATATATATATATATATATATATATATATATATATATATATATATATATATATATATATATATATATATATATATATATATATATATATATATATATATATATATATATATATATATATATATATATATATATATATATATATATATATATATATATATATATATATATATATATATATATATATATATATATATATATATATATATATATATATATATATATATATATATATATATATATATATATATATATATATATATATATATATATATATATATATATATATATATATATATATATATATATATATATATATATATATATATATATATATATATATATATATATAATATATATATATATATATATATATATATATATATATATATATATATATATATATATATATATATATATATATATATATATATATATATATATATATATATATATATATATATATATATATATATATATATATATATATATATATATATATATATATATATATATATATATATATATATATATATATATATATATATATATATATATATATATATATATATATATATATATATATATATATATATATATATATATATATATATATATATATATTATATATATATATATATATATATATATATATATATATAATATATATATGGAGGATTCTCCCCTCATTTTCAATATATGAGGGTCCAGCAGCTCAAATAGACTATTGGTTATAGTAGTGAATGCTTCTGCAGAACCAACCACACTTTTGGAAGAGCCAAATACAGAACTGGTGCACAAACGACCTTCCTCAGGTTTTGAATTCAGAATTTTCCTTCTCCTGGACTGATTGCCAGACTATCCTGCTATTTACCTATAGTTGAAGGTTGACTGGAATTTGAACTCAGCTCTCTGATTTCTAATCTGAGCTGCTAGCCATTATTCCACCATGTCTCCATAAATATATATATATATATATATATAAATAAATGACAATAAGAAAACAGTAACTGCTGACGCGTTTCGTCCAATGCGGACTTTTTCAAAGCAAGAAACGAAATGAATTTAATCAAACAAAGAAAATTAATAAAAACAAAAAACAGAGTGTTCTTAGCAACTGGAATGTAGGAAACGCTATTTTCATATTGTTAACTGACGTCATTTTCAGTTAACAATATGAAAATAGCGTTTCCTACATTCCAGTTGCTAAGAACACTCTGTTTTTTGTTTTTATTAATTTTCTTTGTTTAATTAAATTTGTTTCGTTTCTTGCTTTGAAAAAGTCCGCATTGGACGAAACGCGTCAGCAGTTACTGTTTTCTTATTGTCATTTATTTATAAATATTGTCTTCTCTAAAAGTTAACTTTGAGAAATTTTCATATATATATATATATATATATATATATATATATATATATATATCTATATGGAGCTCTTGTATTAAAAAGCTATTTTGAAAGTATATATATAAATATATATATATATATATCTATATATATATATATCAATCATGTAATAGGAATTTAGATTACATTAGGTTAATGATCATTTTCACCTTGTGAATTGAAATAAAATTTACAAGGATTTTTCAAACCAGTCAATGGATGATAAAATAGTGAAAAAAAAATGGCCAGACAGAGGAAGGAAAGAAAGAAAGAGAGAAGAAAAATGGAAAAAAGAAAATGAGAAAAAGGGGGCAAATAAAAACTAGGAAGTAGTGTAAGTCTGGATATGAGGGGTGGTCAGAGGAGAAAGGAAGAGAAAAAGGTGGCAGGGAAAGGGAGAAGAAATGACCTACTTATTTTATACACAGTAGCAATCAGAAGGTAGTTTAGACATAAAGGAAACCTTCTTAAAGCTATAAACAAAAATAATATATTAAACAATAATATATTAAATATGAAAGAGAGATAATTCAGAATTAAAGATATATTAAACATATGTTAAAATAAACAATATATCAGAAAAATAATAAGAAAAATATAAAAAAATATAAAAATTAATATATTGAAATGAACTTAGGAAGAAGTATCTCATTTAACATTTACATTTAAATCAACATATTTTAAATTAAACCTATATTAAATAATTCCCATCTACAAGGAAAAAACAGTTAATATATATATATATATATATATATTATATATATATATATATATATTATATATATATAAATATATATATATATTATATATGTATATATATATATATATATATTATATATATATATATATATATATATATATATTATATATATATATATATATTATATATATATATATATATATATATTATATATATATATATATTATATATATATATATATTATATATATATATATATATATATATATATATAAAACATATTTATATATATATAAAGTTGTAGCTTCTGTCAGTCTGTTTGTTTGTTATCAAATTCTTCCTAGGGCTTTGGAGATAGACCCCATAACCACATATATTCTGAAACTACATTACCCAGTGTAATTGGATAAGTATATTTCATTTGATCAAAGTGGTCCCTGGGGGGCACAAACCCTGTACTGAAAATTTTTTTCACTTTGATTTAAATTAAATTTAAATTTGAATAAGGGAATGACTCCTATCCAAAATATAGAAAGAGAAAGCCAGAAGATTGAGGTTACATCTACAAGAATATTGAAATTAAAATTATAACAATAATTTAAAATCAATCATCAATTTCTTTAAAAAAAACTGTGTGACATGCAGCAAGGCATGGGTAATTCAGCTAGTATATATATAAAAGAAAAGGAATATACATATGTCTGTCTGTTTCTATCCTCCTTATTCTCATAATCTTCAATTCTTATCATCTCTTCTTTCATTCATATCACACTTCTTGTTCATTCATCATAACCATTGTAACAGTAATCCTCTGCCTTAAGTGGCGCTTGAACCTTGTATTGGGTGTATTCCTGTATATTTATACTCTGTACATGTGGGCTATTGTCCTTATCTTTGTTGTTGTTATCACAATGTTTCAACCCTCCAGCCTTCATCAGGTGATGTCAATCTGGGTAACAGCCTACAGAGAGTTTTAGCTGAACCCTTTATGTAATCTAGAGAGGTAGGCAGTTTTTATTCCACTGTCTGTGTCTACGGATATCAAATACTTTCACGGTAATTTCTCCGATGAGCTGCTTTCGCTGGTTCCTAGGCTTCATGAATTTAAGCGTCCTACAAGGCTGGCACCTCGTTCCCACCCCTTCACCATTGAAACTGTTAGATGTAGACATCTCTTCTACTCCAATAGCTTCATGTCTCGCACATCTCGCCTGTGGAACTCCCTTCCTTATTCCTGTTTCCCTGACAAATACAATCTCCAACTATTTAAGTGTAATGTCAATCGACATCTCCAGTTGCCTTGATCTATCCACTTCACTTCTCCACACCCTTTCCCCTTTCATTCCTATCTGCTCTCGATCCAAATCTTATGTAACCCCCTTGCCTTGATCGATCCACTATCTTTCTCCACATCCTCTCCTTTACCGCTCCTATCTGCTCTTCCTCCAAACCTTCTGTAACCCCTTGCGTGTTAGTGGCTTCCAACCTTGCTTGGGATGAAAAGCTTAAAAAAAAAAAATTTCCACTGAGTCTAAGTACACACTGCCTAGCCCGGGGATTGAACTCAATTAGAATATAGTGAAATTCTTGAACCAACACTTTTATCCACTAGGTTATTGTCTCATGGGACAATTCTCTGTTTAACTTGCTTGCTTGACTGCATTCACTGAAGCTTTTCTCTTCTGTTACAGCTGCTGCATCTGTTGAAGATTGGCTGTCTTTCCTTATTTATATGTAGCTCCCATATCATATTTATTTCTATGCTAGGCCTACTAAGAAGATCCTCATAGCTTAGCATATGTGATGATTCTTTCAGATGTCTAACTTTACAGTGTTCTTCCTTATCCAGTATTTTCACTTCATTTCACATTTGATGACTTCCTTTTTCCCACCATACATGATCAGCCATGCCTGATTTCATTGTCTCACCCCTCACTATGGCTTTGATTTTCCTCCAGCTTTACTTTTAGGAGGTGGCTTGTTTCATCTTTACCATATATACTCTCATATCATGCGACTTTTGAAGACCTAATTTTTAAGCTAATTTTAAGGGGGTCACATCATTATACTGCTATCCCCATATTGTCCAACCTATATATCCATTTACTGTAGTCAAATAAGTTTCAAAGATTGCATTATACGTGAGTATATATGGTATATTCTTTGCCACAACTGCAAGGAATGGAGTACACATAGTTTTCCCACATTTTTTTACCTGTGTTAGGCTTTACTTGGCAGAGATTTTTCCATAGTATGGAGCTGCTTTTGAATATTGTCCTGATGTAGTATGAACTGCAGATTTTCTAAAACTTTTCTGATTAACCCTTGACATAAAGCAGGCACACCGTGGCAATTTTCTGATCTTTCTCTTTGACGCTTATGCTTCCACCTGCAGATGCTGATGTCATGTTTGCAGAGTAATTGTTATTCTGAAGGGTGCACTTGTTGTTGACAATTTCATGTTGGCATATATCTGGGTTGCAACTTAGGATTTTGCCTAGTGTTGTAGGCATCGGATGATCCATTTTTTTCATACTGTATGGAATGTGAGAATTGAAGTTTAGGTATTGTCTGGTGATGGTTGGCTTGTGATATATAGATGTCTAGAACCCATTCTTTGTGTGAGTTATTAAGACATCCAGGAAAGTTAGCTTATTATTGGGTGTAGTGACATAGGCAAAATGGACTTGCCCTATTTTGCATAGACTTAAATGACTACTAAGTCAGTCAGTCATCACTCAGCACAAAGGGGAGAACTATATTGCAGACTAGAAGACATCACCAACAATATACCGTCGCTGATAAGATCTCTAACACCATTGGATGAGTCGGACTTTGTGGAAACATGGATACATTGTTTTGCTGCCCAGTTGCAGGCCAAGAAGTTAAAAACTACAAAATTAAAGTTGGGGAGGATGAGATTACAGATCTTATTTTGGGTACAACAGGATGTGAGGCCATCAGAAAGACCTGTCATGCGGTACCCTAGAGATTTGGAGCATTTGACCATTTCACAAATTTTGGATTTTATAAAAAGAAATTTGTGGTTGAAAAAGAAGTTGGATATTGCTAAGAAGACAAAGTATCTCATGAACAAACAAGAGTTGAATGAAACAATAATACAGTATGTACACAAGCTACAAGAGGTTTCCAGATTTTGTGAATTTGAAAAACTTAGCACCGGAAAAATGACCATTGAAGCTGAGTTGATACAGTTGAGATTAATTGAAGGTATGTGTGATACATCATACAAACACAAAATTTTAAACCGGTTACAACGGACTAAAATGTTCTTGGGTGCATCTATAGAGTTTCTACAACAATTAGAGTTAATTGAGAAATTCAGTAAATCCAAGAGTAATGCCTACAACAGATCAAATTACCTTGTGTGATGCGAATACTGTGATAAAAAGTATGACAAGTATGCTGGAATTGTGAAAACAAAGACAATTTCCAGTCTGTGTGCAAGTATAAAAGGAAAATAGAAAGGGTAGAAAATTTAAACCCCCTTCAGAAAAATACAACTGTATTTGTGATACAAAGACACAAAGAGAAAAGTGCCAGAGAAAAAGTCAAATTGAATGGTATAACTTTTTCTATACAAAATACTGGGAGTGATGTCGCACTAATTCTGATAATTTTCTGGGAACAAATGGGTAAACCCAAATTATATATATATATATATATATATATATATATACAGTTGCGGCCAAAAAGTTCAGAACGGCATTGTTTTCGTCAGAAAAGTAGGTATAATTTTTTAGCAAAGTTGTTTTATCGTCTGTCTATATTTCTGAGATGAGGTATTATGTACAGTATTTACATTAGTCGGACTATTGTCCTCATCTTTGTCGCAACGTTTCGGCCGTTGTACGCTCCGGCCTTCTTCAGGTGGTTGGAATTTCGAACCGAACCCTTTATTTCGATCACTGGGGTAGACTGTTCTAGTTCCACGAGCCATATTTGATGGATGTCAGTTATCAGTTATCTCCTGCTAATTTTCCCTCTGAAAGTTCTCCACTGCCTGAATCGGGTATTGAACTCACACTCTTTGGGTCCGTCACTGGATCTAACCAACGCCTTTATCCACTGTGCCATATGTCCTTGAGGAAGTTGTTTTATATTTTTCACCGACAATAAATACGATATTATTTGTTATTGTCTGAGATTTTGGTGTAATTTGAGAGGATAATACAAAAGTTATGGATGATTCAGTGATTTACTGCAAAACCCATGGTGGCCAAAATGATCAGAACAGTTGCTTTTACTCCGTGTTTTCGGATATTTAACTGGTGAACTCTAATTTTTTAAATTTGTTTACGTGACTTTCCGTTTACTAAACATTAGTAAGAATATCTGCAGTGTACTTTGTTAATATAATGCCACTTATTTACCAATTCGTCAGCTGATTATTAAGCTTCGAAAGAAGGATAATTAAAGTATTGGGTCTATTGCAATGATTGTTAACAAGTCAAAAAGTGTTATTCATGGTATTCGTAAGGTCTACGATGATTGTGGTTCGTGTGAAGCAAGAAAGTCTACAGGTAGGCCAAGAAAAACGATCAAGAGAGAAGATTGTGCTATGGTAAAGTTGGTTAAAAAGGACATCTAAAATATTATCGTTAGATTTACGTTAGAAATATTCAAACACAGTTGCATTCCACATCATGTGACGTCCCCGTCTTGCGACGGACGCTACTTATAAACAAACTTTTGAATACAGTTATTTAATTAATTTCTGAGGAAAGATCGAGGCGATCTGAAATATCAAATATATATATATAAAAACATATAAATAAATACTTTCACAAAAAAACATTCAATTTTTTTCTTTTAATTTGCAACTTTTCAGTTGTTTTCTCCATATTATATACATATCAAGAAAGTATACGTGGCTTCTCATTATGCTATATATATATATATATATATATATATATATATATATATATATATATATATATATATAAAAATATTTTTTTTTCTAAAGAAGTAATGAATTTTTTTAAATTTATTAATCCAACAGATTTTATCACTTTTAACATTATTTTAGTGGATACTCATATTTGTGTAGATGCTCTGTGTATCTGTTTATTTTTGTCTACTGGCCTGCATATTTGAGAAAGTTTATTAAAGAAAAATAGTGCAAATTTTTTTGTAATAAGATTTCTCATATATTCAGGCTGGTAGACAAAAATAAATAAATATACAGTTTAATAATTAAACTGAGTGTCTATTCAAATATACATATCCACTAAAATAACATTTAAAGTGATAATATATATATATATATATATATATATATATATATATATATATATATATATTAATTTAAAGAAAAACAGGCACTTTAAGGCTCCATTGTAATAATTTATTTCACCAGAGAATTTTATTTTTCTCTGGATCTTCAAACTTCACTTTCAAAAGGTGAAACGAAAAATGAATTTAAAATTTACACTTTTGACGGGCAGTATTAAGCTTATATAACTTGACATAGAGGGTGGTGAGGGATGGTATGAGAGACATGGTTGAGTTTAGAGAGGGAAGGGAGAGTTTTAAAATTTATTTTTATATTCCTTTTTATTATAATACTTAATATTGAGGAAAGAGGCGTATATAATTTCTACAAGTAAAAGTTTTGTCACTCAGTTAATTGATGTTACCTTCATCATTCCAACTCCAGAGTTTTGTAGATGGATCCTCTGGGAATCACTCTGTCCACTCGCCAGGGGGTATCAGCAAATGACTGCTTATACTTCTTGATTTTTCTTTTTTATATGCACTTTTCATTGGTACAATTTTTGTATGTGCGCATGCGTCTGTTTGCATGTATGTGCATACATATATCTATGATAATGTAAAAGTTAACAAGAAAATAGTATTCCATTGTTATAGTTGCTATAGTTGCTTTGAGTGCCAGTAAGCATATCTTGAGCTAACTGTAAAAACAGGCTTTCTTATTTCCCACTTGTGAGACTTGTTGCTAATTCTTGCCTCATGAATAAATCTATTGTTATGCATGAAGAAACAAAGAAACTGAAAAAGTCTCATGGTGCCTTATAAAAATAGGAAGTATTGACTTTTGAGGTCAGAAAATATTTAAAGAAATACATTAACATATTTTAATGAGAATGTCTTCAATGAGAAAGCTTATATATTGGATATTTTATTATAGAACAACCAATTTAATCAAAATCCATTTGCCAAACTATAATGTTCGGTCTCCATATTTTAAAATCATTTCACTCCATGCAAGGCAGTAAAGCCACTAAGACTCAAAGGGTTACTGAGTGTGAAAGAATTAGAAAATGGAAACATTATTGAGGAGTGAGAACAATAGAAGAGAGATTAGGAAGATAGTAGATAATTTTTGGAGATCAATGTTGGCTGGAAAGCATGGATCTGGAAGAGTGTTCAACAAGTGAGAAGTGTAAGAAAAGAAACTGTTAGCATAGAACTTATGATTACATCTAGCCAATTCAACTCTAAATTGATCAGACCTTGTTGTTAATCTAGTACTGTGCTCAAATTTGTAAAATCTAGGTACCATGGTAAAGAGCTCGTCTGAACAATTACCATGGAAATATTTATAGAAAAGGCACAGGGAAGCAACTTTATGGCAGTGGGAAGGTGATCGAAGCCAAGATGCCAGACCAGGACCAATAATATTGCTGATTCTTATTTTATCAAGAATCTTTAAATATACAGCAGAAGCACCAGATCAGGTGTGGCAGCAATATTCAAAGCATGGGCAATTGGTAGACTTGTAGATATGTAAGATACGAGATGGAGAAAAAAATTGTTAAAACAACATAATGAACCAACTTTCTTAGCAGCAGACCTGGCATTACTAATTTATGAAGAAACCTAATTAAAGCATTTTGCCTGCATTTATTTAAGATGATTCCAACTGATCAGAAACCTCAAAGTAATAAATTTTAATTAAAATGTTCTGAGGAAAGACTTTCTGGCTTATTTCTTGTATTTTTATAACAAAAATAGTTGTATGTTCAAGCATGTAATTTAGAGTTTGTGATGGAAGTGTACCTGTCATAATTGATTATTTTGTATTTTAAAAAATCACTTTTGTTTATACATTTTTGGAAATTAGCCAAGCTATATTTAAACTTTTTACATAATATGATTTCATTTATTTTTAAAAATAAATTTCCTATCAGAAATGATAGAGGCCATCTTCTAAAAATGACCCTTTGAGAAAGCTTATACTTTTTTATTTTTACATCTAATGTTATTGGAGAACAAAAATTGACACTACTTAAATAGACTGGTCCACTTATAAAAAAATAAGTTTTTTGAAAAATAATTCTTGTAGCTTAACATTCTTTAGACCTTCCTTAGTCTGCAATACTTGTCAGAACCAAAAAATATTTTATCATTTTAGGAGGGGGTCCTGTTCATAATATAGACACAGTGTAAAATCAGTCCCTGATTTTTTAAACTGTTAAATTTTGATAAATTTTTGTTTACAAGTATCAAGTTTGGTGGAATACAATTTATGCAGTTTTATTATATAGGAAATAAGGAACACAATCAAACATATAGTACATCAAGATATAGCTATACATCACAGGTTTACATCCTTACTTATCAACATAGTCACCATCTCTATTAATGGCAGTGTTCTACTTATGTAAGAGGGCATGTATCCCAGCTTTGTAAAACTGAGCTGGCTGTTGATGTAGCTAATTCATTAAAGCAGTTTTCACTTCTTCATCACCACCATCAGTGGTTCATTCATTGAACCAAAGAGATAGAAGTCTGAAAGTGCTAAGTCAGGGGATGATGAAGAAGTGAAAACTGCCGTAAGGAATTGGCTACATCGGCAGCCAGCTGAGTTTTATGAAGCTTGGATACATTGCCCTCATTTGTAGACAGAAAACTGACATTAAAAAAGGTGATGACTATGTTGAACAGTAGGGATGTGAACCTGTGATGTATAGCTATATTTTGAATGTACAATATGTTTGATGTGTTCCTTATTTCTTATATAATAAAATATTGATATTTTATCAATTTAGAAGGAGGGCTGTTGTTCATAATATTAATACAGTATAAAATCGATCACAGATTTCTTAAACTGTTAAATACTGATAACTCTGTTTACAAATGTCAAGTTTGGAGGTCAGGGGTACCCCACTTCTAAAATGATAAAAAATCAATATTTTTGTAGTCTAACAAATGCCATAGCTTAAGAAAGATCTAAAGTATGTTAAGCTATAAAAATTATTTCCCCAAACATTTTTCCCTATTTTTTACAAGTGGGCCAGTTTATTTAAGTAATACCCACAATGTTTATTGATTTAAGGCAAACCTTTTAGAACTGCCAGTTAGTTTTGTTTCTACTAGAAAGTTTAGTTTTCATGGATTCTTTAGCTTACAGTCAAATCATGTTGAAAACATTGCTTCTTGTCCAATCACTGAAATTAAGCAGTGTCCAGGTACTGTAAGCAACTTCCTATAATCCAAAGTATTTTTGAGCTTTAATGGTAATGGTAATATTAGCCGTTTCCCTATAAGGAAACGTTCATTGACTGAGCAGCCAATACTGTTTTGGGTTGAAATTTATAAAATCATTCTCTTAAAACAATTTTTCAGGAAAATATTTTTTCTAGTACATTACTTGTTATCACTTTTTCCAGTACTGATGAGGAATTCCTTCCTAACTTTTTATTTGAAGTAATGTGGAATGTTAACATTTTGATTATACCATAAATAACACACATAGGGTTGATAAGCCATAAAAACAAATCAATCAATTAATTGTGGATTATTTAAGCAGATTCTTGTTGCTGAGTTTTACTTTAGATGAACTTACCAGAATTTCTAAATCTCAAGCCAGGACGTTTTTCAATTTTTATTATAGGTTTTGTTTCTGCAGAGCCTACTGCTGATAACGTAGGTTACATAAGCAGCTCATTCGTTATAATGAAAGCCTAATATTGCATGTAAGAAAGGGGGAAATTTCTATACAATACTGATAAAAAGAAAAAGAAATTAAATTAAATTGGTTAGACTATATACCCAAGCATGTATCTAAAGAAAAAACAAATAAAATTTAAAGATTAAAATTTCAGCATCCCCTCTCCTTTGTGTGCATGTGGGGTTACATTAACGTAAACATCACTTTAGTCCAATGAAATCCTGAAATGTTTTTTCCACATTGTCATTGATTTTCCTCATACAATAGTGAATAAAAAATAATAATAATAATAATAATAGCAGGTTCAATAGTTATGAGATATTAACTCCAGCTATTATATTGTGGGTGACTCTTTCATCCATTAATTAAGTTATTGTTGATACATTAACTTTGTACTGATAATACATTGTTTACTTTTCAGTGCCTGGCCTTACAAGTGATACAGCGGCAGCAAAGATTGTTGAATTATCCAAGAAATTGCGTGAGATTGTTGCTGAAATGGAAAGTGAAAAAACCAAGTGTAAGCAGCTGGCCAAAAAATGCGAGGATTTAAAATTACAGGTCTGTTGCAATTTAGTAGCTTGTGAATTTTGGCTGCCAATAAAAATTCTTTTTTTCTGATATACTTATAGTATGCCTACTACAATATCTACTAATTATACAGTTATAAAATACCTATAGTCATTATTGGTGTGCTGAATACCCTTGGGAAAGGTATGAATCCATCTCTCTTCTCACCAACTATGGATTAAATAGTAGGACTTGTATGAGAATAAGTCAAAAAGTAATGCAGTTTGTATTATTATATAAGATTAATTGATTCGTTTTCTATGGTTTATCAACCCTTTGCAGATTATTTAAAGCCAGAAAATATTTTTAGATTGTAAGAATTTTTTTTGAGATAATAGTGGTTTAATGATACAAATCTTACTATGACGTTAAACTGCATCCAAGTCCTGGGTAAGACGATAAACTACATCCAACAGCAAAACCTCTGATCAAGAGGTTTTGAGGAGTGTGGAACCACCTCTTAATTGCTGATGTTCCCAGGTCCACCCTGACCCGGGATGGTAGCACCTTTTAGGGTCCCAGCTAAGGGAAAATAGCGAAATCCCAAGGTGTTCGCTTCCTGGGTATGACGATAAACTACATCCGCGTCCTGGGTATGACGATAAACTACGTCCAACCAAAAGGCCGTCGATCCGATCAATCGGCTGGTCATGTCATGCCCCATCACATCTAACCCATCCTAAAACAACTACAACTTACAATTAACTTTCCCTCCCAAACCCTACACTAAATATACTAACACCTTACCCCTAAAATGTGATGGGAAACAATGATGTTGCCAGCTATACGTTTTTGAAACAATGATGTTGCCAACTATACGTTTTTGAAACAATGATGTTGCCAGGGATACATTTTTTTGAAAGAATGATGTTGCCAGCTATACATTTTTGAAACAGTAGCCAGCTATACGTTTTTGAAACAATGATGTTGCCAGGGATACATTTTTTTTCAAACAATGATGATGCCAGCTATACGTTTTTGAAACAGTTGCCAGCTATACGTTTTTGAAACAGTTGCCAGCTATACGTTTTTGAAACAATGATGTTGCCAGCTATACGTTTTTGAAACAATGATGTTGCCAGGGATACATTTTTTTGAAACAATGATTTTGCCAGCTATACATTTTTGAAACAGTAGCCAGCTATACGTTTTTGAAACAATGATGTTGCCAGGGATATATTTTTTTGAAACAATGATGTTGCCAGCTATACATTTTTGAAACAGTAGCCAGCTATACGTTTTTGAAACAATGATGTTGCCAGGGATACATTTTTTTTCAAACAATGATGTTGCCAGCTATACGTTTTTGAAACAGTTGCCAGCTATACGTTTTTGAAACAGTTGCCAGCTATACGTTTTTGAAACAATGATGTTGCCAGCTATACGTTTTTGAAACAATGATGTTGCCAGCTATACGTTTTTGAAACAATGATGTTGCCAACTATACGTTTTTGATATATCTAGTAAATACTGGATATGGCATTAAATAACCCATAGTGGTTGATATGCCATAAAACCCCAAGCAAACAAACAAACAAATCTTACTAATTAACCCATAGCTAGGGGGAGAAGAAGTGGATTGATACCTTTCCCAAGTGCATAAGTGAATATAATGAGCCTAACAGGGATTTGAACTTGGCTCTCTGATTAACAATTCTGTGCCATTATCCATTACACCACCCATACATTCAAGGTTACAGCAACTGGTATTTCCAAGTGGTCATCCATCTAGGTACTAACTAGGCTCGATGTTGTTTAACTTTGGTGATTCTACAGGAGCCATTGTTTCAATGTGAGGTGGCTGTAAGCCCCTTATTATATAGGAAATAAGGAACACAATCAAACAAATAAATGAAGATATAGCTATACATCACAGGTTCACATTCCTACTTGTCAAAATAGTCTTTCAATGGCTGTGTTCCATCTACATCAGAGGGCATGTAACCCAGTTTCGTAAAACTGAGCTGGCTGCTGATGTAGCCATTCCTTAAAGCAGTTTTCACTTCTTCATCACCACCATAATGTTTGCCCCTCAGTGCCTCATTCATTGGGCCAAAGAGATAGAAGTCTGAAAGTGCTAAGTCAGGTGGTGGTGAAGAAGTGAAAATAGGGCTATACAGAATAGAAAGTTGTGGAGAGACATGATTGTGTTATATTAAGTGTTTGGTAGTGAGAGAAAGTAATAATGAGGATTAAATTTTGAACAACTTTTATAGTTGGTAGGTCGGACAGAGATGTTGAAGGATGTGTGGAAGGTCCATTTCAGTGGCTGGTCGTCAGGATGGCCGTTGGGTATAAAGGCAGCACTTGGGGTTGACCAAATTCTTGTGCTGGCCTTTGCCGAGGTCACAGGATATGGTTGGTGCACATTTGGTTGATCGAGGTCACAGTGGTAGGTAATTTTGTTGGTAGATCTGTTGTGTTGAACCAGGGTGACGTCGGATTGGTGTCACGTTGATGGGTTGAGTGGATTACATGCTTGCAGTGTAACCTGATCATTCAGACGGACACTTCTATCTGCTTATTACTAACACTCTTGCTTTGTATATATCCATTATTTCAATACACTTGTTCAACCTACTTTCGTCTTCCATGTCTTTCTTTTCTGGCCCCTAAACAGGCCACAACAGAATCAGAATCACTTGTTTGCAGAGTCAGAATCACTGCTTGTGGAGTCAGAATTGCTTAGTTGCAAAGTTGGAGTTGCTGCTTGTGATGGTAGCTTGGTTGCAGAGTCAGAGTTGCTGCTAGTGGAGTCAGAATCGCTTCCTTGCAGAGTTAGAATCGTTTGTTTCATTGAGTCAGAGTCATTTGGTTGCAGAGCCAGAGTTGCTGCTTGCAGAGTTGGAGTCACTTGCTTGTAGAGTTAGATTTGCTGGGGTGATGGCATTGGCAGCAAGGAGGGCTTGTAGCTTGGTGGTGTCAACATTGAGATGTTATCAATTCGGTATTTGCTGAGATGACAGCATCATCGACAATGAAGGTTTGTTGGTCGGTAGACTTGCAGTTGAGATGTTTTTGAATTGAAGCTGGATAGCCAAGTCAAGCCTGGGAGTGGTAATAGTCGTTGAGAGGTGTGGTCATGTTGAGTGGTGGTGGTGGTGAAAGTCATGGCAGCAGTGGTGGCAGCTGCACCCTGCATGATGGCTGGTGGCCTGCTGGGTCACAACTCACTAGTGTTGTTCTCAGAGACCTGCTTTTAAGTGGGTCTGGTAGCCCCCAGGGGCATCTCTCTCACCAGTGGTAACATGATTGTTTACTGCCGGAACTTGCTTCATAGACTGGATGTGATGCATGGAGCCTAATGTGCATAAGACAAATTTTGTTATTTTGTTATTTTAGTTTCTGCCTCCGTGGCATTCATATCAAACCAGCATGCAGAATGAAACAGAAAGAGATCTAATTGTGATGGAGTATAACAATTGTCCACGTCCAGAAGGGACATGGGTCATAAAAGAAGAATAGAATTGGGAAGGATAATGTGGAAAAGAAAAATACCTGATAAATCATATAATCATCCATAATATTTCTTGAAGATGAGGTTTTATTTTACAAGCACATTTTTGTATTTCAATGGATAAATCACTATTTAGAGTTGTAAATAATTTTATCTTTCTTTGTTATTAAACTAAATGAATTACTTAGTTTTTGTTTTCCTAAATTGCATCAAAATGTGTTGTCAGATCTCATATTCTTTACATGGGTGAAATTTTTATGCTAATTTTCACCCAATACAAAGCCCAAGAATCACTTATGGCAATGGTTTACTGTGTGGTGTTATATGAGCACAAGAAAAGGCAAAAAGTGAAGTTAATGAGGTTATGCAGAAAATTTAACAGTTAACCCTATACTTGAGAAGGTCAAGATTATAGTGATTGGGAGTTTTTTCTACCAAGCAGCAGTTCTTGGGAAGAAGCTGTTCGATTGGATCTTACTTCTTACTATTGGAATATGAAGGGAATGAGGATGATTCACTTTTGTGTATGTGGAATGGTGGGTCCCAGTTGTAAAAGTCAGGGATGGTGGGACTAAAGAATTTAGCCGGTTAGAACACATACCATGGAAATAGCAATAGAGTAGTGTCAGGTTTGGGAAGTTTTGTCTGTGGCAAAGTGGTTGTAGGGTGGAAAAAAATTATATTTTATTGTCTCTGATAAAAGAGTTATCCACAGTGATCATTAACTGTATCCAGGTAAGTTTTTGCTAAACTATTGAATTTACCAAATGTAGCAGATTGTACCAAAGTCACCCAGATATATTTGTATTGTTAGTATTGTAACAGTTACAGATTGGTTCATTCGAATCAGTTTCTCTATCTTTGTTGTTTTTTATCACAGTGTTTCAGTTGCTCTACTACACATTCTTTTTTTCTTTCTGAGATAATGTTGTTACTATTATACATTGATTTAATTAGACTAGTTTCTTCACCATTGTTGTCTTTATCACCACATTTTGATTGCTACATGTTCTGTCCTTTCTGAATTTCTGAGATGCAGTGCAGTTACTATTATACATTGATTTAATTAGACTAGTTTCTTTACCATTGTTGTCTTTATCACCACATTTTGATTGCTACATGTTCTGTCATTCTTTCTGAATTTCTGAGATGCAGTGCAGTTACAATTATGCATTGATTCCTGAAGTTATGACATAACTTCTTGTATTTGCCCTTCAAGTTCTTCCAAAGTCTTGTTTTGGTATAGTAGACTTGCTCCTTTAACCAACCCCAAAGAAAAAAGTCACAAGGTCAAGACTCCTGCCTGGCCACTCCATACATAAAATAGAGAGTTACTTTTCAATCAGCGTGTATATATTTAACTCACATTTTCTGAATTTCTGAGGTGACACATTGTTACTATTATACATTGATTTATTTAAACCAGTTTCTTTATCATTTTCCTCATTATCACAATGTTTCAGTTGATCTTTCAAGTGTTTTTTTTTCTGAATTTTTGAGATGATGTATTGTTACTATTATACATTGATTTATTTAGACCAGTTTCTTCACCATTGTTGTCTTTATCACCACATTTTGATTGCTACATGTTCTGTCTTTTCTTTCTTTCTTTCTTTTTCTTTCTTTCTTTTTCTTTCTTTCTTTTACTTTCTTTCTTTCTTTCTTTTTCTTTCTTTCTTTCTTTCTTTCTGAGATGCAGTGCAGTTACAATTATACATTGATTCATTTAGATCAGTTTACTCAACTTTATCATTTCATTCTTGATATATTTCACCTGCTATACCCCTGATCGTATTTTTGTGTAACTTTGATGTACTGTTATTATTACATATAATTTATTCATGCTAGCTTCTGCATCTTTGTTGTATTTATCATGATATTATAGATTCTGATTCTCTTTCTGTCTAAATTTTTGAAAAAATGTGTTCTTACTATCATATAAGACATACAGAGCCATAATGGCGAACATACCATCAAGTCAGAAACTTGTTTTATATCTTTATTTTTTTTTGCTATCTTATAGCAGGAAAAAGTCTGGTGAGTTTGTAGCATTAATACTTTACAGAAAACTTGATTTTTGGTGGGTTTTCCCTTGTCATTCTGTCTGGTTCGTATGTTGATTCATTCTGATCAATTTCCTCTTCTTTGTTAAATCACAAATTATATTCAAGTTTGTTATTGTTGTGTGTCTTTGATTTTCTGCTTCTTGATTTTGCTTTTGATAGAACCTTTTTGAAGTCAAATTATAAATTGTTGCAATTGTTGTAAATTAGTTAATTAGGCGTTTGATCAGAATTACATTTCAACTTTTTTTTTTGCTCTTCTAAAAAGCAAAATTAATTCTAAATTACCTCTTTGGATGCTATCTATTTTGAGTGGAGCATCCATTTTCATGACTTTTTTTTAATAATTAAGTCTGTTAAAGAATTTTAAAAGAAAGGTAATGATACGTGGCAGAAAAAGTTGGTAGATTGCTTATGAGTGAAAAGATGTAAAATAAATTAAATATGAAAAAGTTGTTAAAAAATACTTTTTTATTGAATATTATAGAATGTGAGAGTGTAATGTAAAAAAAAAAATTCCTTATTTTTATTGATCACCTGATATATTGCTACCTTTTTTTTTTTTTATTAACATACACTAATAGTATTAGGTGTTAGTGTAACAGATATTGGTGCAGAGTGTGAAATTGGCAAGCTGGGTTCAAATTCAAGGGTAGTCAGTTGTGTTCACTTTCACATAAATGTCCTTAGTAAAAGTGTAAGCCCACTGCTTCTCATCAAACCTCTATCTGTTGATTAAATAGCAAGGTGGACTGGTCTCTGTTGCCTTGAAGTAGTAACTAGTTTAGGAGAAGGCAACTCAGAAAGCAATCAGCCTGAAGAAGGATGGGCTCTGTCAGGCTATCTTGTCCTAGACACACCCATAGCTATTGCTGCAGTACATGTGGTAATCCTGTGACCCTCATGAGTTATTGAAATCAGGAATAAAATTAATCATAATATTATTTTTTTGAATTTTATAAATGAATCATTGTCAGTTAATTATTAATTTTTGCAATTATTTTAATACAAAATGAAGAATTAATAAAAAATAGGTTTGTTGTTGCTCCTTGTAAACATGTTAGATCAACAATTTGTCTTTTACTGAGTGGTTATAACAGCAACTCAATTGGTATTATTTAGTTAATATTTTTAGGGCTACAAACCAGTTAATACCATATCCAATTCTCAGTGTTCTTGTATGTATCATGTCCATTCAGGATGTAAGGATCATGGCTCTCTACAACTTCCTTTTTTATGTTGTGCTTAGTATCTTTTGACGCATTACATTCTCTGCTTGTCTCTGTTCTGACATCCATTCACAAGCTTCTTAGGTTGGTTATTTATCTTTTCTCTCTGCCGCTTTTGCTTTCAATATGCCCTATCAGTTTTATATTCTCTAGTAATTTCAACTCTTTTTCTGATTGTAAATATCAGTTTCCTTGTAGTTCCTATTTTTCTGAAAACTTCCCCATTGCTCACATATTCTGTCTATGGTAGTCTTAACATTTGTTGGTAGAAGCACATGCCTGTCACTTCGAGTCTCTTCATCATCCAAGAGATTGTTCAGTATTCACTGCCATATAGGAGATTAGATATTACAGAATACTGTTTACTTTGTTTTGAATCATATTTTCCTATTTTTTAATACTTTGTTTAGTTTCTTTCACTGTTCCTATGTACTACTAGTCTTTCATTGAAACAAAATCAGTCATTTGATAATGCTATCATGAGAAAAAAAAGGTACTTGAATATCATTATCAAAATGAGGTTAAAAAATTATTTCACTTGTGAATAAAGATCTAGTGTTAATATACACTTAAAAAAGAGGTGACCGAAATTCATACGTGAATGACTTTTCCTGATAAATATTTCATGATTTTAGAAATTACCTTAGATTAAACTACTTTCCTTTTCTTTTGTAGATTGCCAATCCAAAAGAATGTCATTCAGAACGACCAATAGAACAGAATACAAACAGTGAGGAACAAAAGGTTTGACTAAAAACTGAAACTAAATAAAAAAAAAATGATTCCTGATCCCTGATAATCCATTTCTACAATAAAATCATTAGCAATACATTTACATTATACATATAATTGTCCCATTCTGTCAGTAAGGCTGACATTAATTTCTGACCACTGACAATCCCTTTCCATTTGATTTTCAGTGCATTTCTACAATAAAAATGTTGGTTCCAATCATGGGTAGGAATAACTACAAAACACTTCCCCTCCCCAATTTATAGGCAGAAGTGCACAAATGCATGCTGGGATTTCTTTCTTAGCCAATAAAATCGGCCAGTTCTCAGTTTTATATGACTCAGTCCTGGTCTGACTTGCCTTGAAGTCAGAATGCTATGTTCATTTATCCAAATTTGCTCTTGTGTGTCAATCTCAATTCTTAGTTTGTCAACTTTTTGCCGTATTATTGTTATTTTACCTTATTACTGTTAATTTGCCTTGCATATATTGTTTGCTTGCTTTATATTATTTTTTTTGCCCTGTTCTTTTTTTCTTGCTGTTTATTGCAAACTTTGTCAATTCTGTTTGTTGGGCAGTCCTACCATTTATTTACATTTAACCATGTCCTCTTACTCTACAAAAATCATTATGAATATATTTGCATTATACAAATAATAATCCCATTTTGTCAATAATAATTTATTTAGTTAGTCATTTCATTTAACCAATAGCTTTAAAGCATGTTTTTCTATCTACCATGAAATGCTACAACACTAACAGCATTTTTACTTCTGTACAAGTCAGAATAGGACAATTATATAATATTTGATGATATCTGATACACGACTTGCAAATTTGTTAAAATTATATATATATATATATATATATATATATATATATATATATATGGAATAATGATATATAAATTTTTATATATTATTATTCTATCCACTAATGCTATCACAACTACAGTTGAAAAGAATTTATCTAAACTCAACATAAAATTTGTTACAACTATGCCTAAAACAATAAAAGATTTAATCAATAAAAAACAAAACAATAAGCTAAAACTTGAAAGAGGAGTTTACTCTATCAATTGTAAAAATTGCCAGAAAGAATACATTGGAGAAACCTCAGGAAGTTTAAATAAAAGGTTATATGAACACAAAAGGGATATTTTACAAAACAACACATCAAATGAATTAGTTGCTCACTGTAATGAGAATGATCACAATTTTGACATAAAAAATGCTACTCTAATTAAAAAAGGAAACAATTCACTAAGACCAAAATGTTTAGAAAGTGCTTTAATCTCTAGTTTATCCACAGTAAATTGGCGTCCAGGTACTTACAATGTTCCACCATTCTTGACAGATCTTCTGTTATCACAATATGGGATTTTTAATAACAAAGGTGATGGAAACAAAAGCAAAATGAAATAGAATCTAAATAAAATCTGTTAGATTGTATACTCAAAACATAAAAAAAAAATTAATTTAGAATTCCCAGCATCTCTTGTTCATGTGCATGTGTAATCACACCAACATAAACAAACTTAGTCTGATGAAGTCCTGAAGGACGAAACATATCAGCTAAGTTTTCCTTTTGTTTTTATTCACACACACATAAACATGGACACACATAAACACACACATATATATGTACACTAATTTACTAATATATATACTATATACTAATATATATATAAGTAATATATATATATATATATATATATATATATATATATATATATATATATACTAATTTACTTTTTGTATGAATGATTCATTATAATATAAATTAAACTGCACCACATATTTGATTTAAAAGAACTGATCCAACGTGTAAATTTTTGGGATAACAACTGAGCCATTATTCTACTCATTGAACTATTTAGTTCATGCCATGTTGACTGATAAACTCCTACAACAAAAAAAATTCTTGAATTGCCATATTAGTAAAAAACGCTCTCACTTAAATTTTCAAAAATTCAACCGTCGTGTTGTGACTGGATGCTTCACAAGTTTGTATCTGTTATTAATAACAAATTTTAAAAAAAGCATATTTCGATTTGGATTGTATTTTTTTGTCTCGGATGCTACCTGAATTTTACCAAAATAGTTTCCATGCTTGAGGATGACCGGAGGAACTGTCAAAAGTAGTTGCATATTTAAGGAAGACCTAATACAGTTTATAATTTAAAAAAACAAGGATCATAACATTCATCGAGTGTTTAGTGGGTTAATGCATCTTTAAAATTTAGTTAGCGAAGGGATTTCGCCATTTTATATCATTAACTTTACTAATTTACTTTTTGTATGAATATTTCATTGTAATATATATATATATATATATATATATATATATATATATATGTGTGTGTGTGTGTGTGTGTGTATGTGTGTGTGTGTGTGTATGTATATATATATATACACACACACACACATTTGTATTTTATTGCTCAGTAGATGACTCTATGAATGCATTGTGCATCTAAGAAAGATGATTTGTGATAAAGTTAATTTCCAATATAAGCAAAAGTGATTATTGGCTCATGTCTTTGGAATATATACTTTTGATAATGAGTCCAGCCTTGCTGTTGTCATGTTTAGATATCATAATGATTTGTGTGTCTACGTATCATTTGAACTTATATTCAAAAGCCATTATCATAATAGCAAGCATTTTATTCTTTTAATTGCAGAGTGCTGAAGAAGTCAAAGGTTTGCAAGAGAAATTGAAGCAATCAGAATCCAAGATGGCTGACTGGAGGAATCAGTGCCAGATTCTAAAACAGGAACTAAAATTAGCCAATAGGGTAGGCAGACATTTTTCTTTCTTGGTCATTGATTTCTTAATTTTGAGTCACGTGAACCATGAGTAACTTGAACAATACCTGTAGTAGAATAAAAATAAATAAGCAGTCGATAATAACAATAACTATTGAATTAAAAGCAACAATGTAATTTAATTGTGCACTCAGAAATAACCCACCCTCTTAATAGCATTAATGTTGCCACGAGGTCACGATAGTATGGGAGGAAATGAAGAGCACCACATCCATAGTAAGTTTTAATTAAGCTTAGCCTAGACAGGTAACCAGGTCACAATAGGAAGGAAAAAATATTTGTAACAATGATATACAAAAATTGAGAGGCACATCATGTTGAAACATTGGTTCTTGTATGATCACAGAAGTTAAGGAACATTGAGCCTGGTCAGTACCTAAATGGGTGACTGCTTGGGGACAACAGGTGCTGTAAATTTGGATGTGGGGGTGGTGTAATGGATAATGGCTTGGAATTGTTAATATTGTTAATCAGAGAGCTGAGTTTCAATTCCACTTGGGTTCGTTAAATACCATTGGGAAAGATATGAATGAACCTTTGCTCCCCCCTAACTATAGGTTAATTAGTAATACTTGTATTACTAAACCATTATTATCTAATTATTATATATTATTATTATTTACTGGTGCTGTAAATTTGGATGTGGGGGTGATGTAATGGATAATGGCTCAGAGCTGTTAATATTTTTAATCAGAGAGCCGAGTTTCAATTCCACTTGGAATGTTCACTTATGTGCAAATACCATTGGGAAAGGTATGCATGGACCTCTTCTCCCCCTAGATATGGCTTAATTAGTAAGACTTGTATGACTAAACCATTATTATCTAAAAAAAATTCTTACAATCTAAAAATATTTTCTGGCTTTAAATAACCTGAAAAAGGTAGATAAACTGTGAAAAATGAATGAATCAATCGAATACGCATTAGCTACATGGGCATATCTTTTAGATTTATTTGCATTCTCTGGAATATAAGAAAATACTGTGGCCACAAAGTGAATGATCAGTTTATATATTGATTGTAATATAGAATTGATCCCTCACTTTGTATCCACATTATAATTTCTTGTTTATCGAATTCTGATTAAGTATGAATCTGCCTATTCTCCCCCACCTATGGGTTAATTAGTGAGACATGTATCACTAAACCATTATTATTTCCAAATAAAATTCTTACCATCTAAAAATATTTTCTAGCATTAAATAACCTGTGAAGGGTTGCTAAGTCTTAGAAAACAAATCAATCAATCATTGTTTCCTGACCACAATCCTATCTAACTAAAACTGATCAGGTTTAGTGGGTAGAGTAGTGGATTTGAGACAAAAGAATTGAATGGTTTTGTAGAAATAAAGTTTGGAAGAAAGATTTCGTGGTTGAAAAGTGGGTAAAATCACCTTTTTATTTTTATTTTTTTAAGTTTTTCACCCCAAGCAAGGCTGGAAGCCACTAGCACGCAAGGGGTTACAGAAGGTTTGGAGGAAGAGCAGATAGGAGTGGTAAGGGAGAGGATGTGGAGAAAGATAGTGGATTGATCAAGGCAAGGGGGTTACAGAAGATTTGGAGCGAGAGCAGATAGGAATGAAAGAGGAAAGGATGTGGAGAAGGGAAGTGGATAGATCAAGACAACTGGAGATGTCAATTGACGTTACACTTAAATAGTTGGAGATTGTATTTGTTAGGGAAACAGGAATAAGGAAGGGAGTTCCACAGGTGAGATGTGCGAGACATGAAGCTATTGGAGTAGAAGAGACGTCTACATCTAACAGTTGCAACGGTGAAGGGGTGGGAATGGGATACCAGCCTCGCAGGACGCTTAAATTCATGAGGCCTGGGAACCAGTGAAAGCAGCTCATTGGAGCAATTACCGTGAAAGTATTTGTAAAAAAGACAGAGCGAGTTGTTGTCAGGTGAAGAACTTATATCTACTGGCTGTAAATATCTACCAGATTGTCCTTCTACTCGATAAAGTGCTTCTCAGATTCTTTCATTCTCAGTAACCCCTTGTGTCTTAGCATCTTTACCATGATGCTTTGGGGTGATAGGATTTAAAAAATAAATTGTATGAGGACTTTTTTTCCAGCAAAACATCAAAACTGATTTCAACCAAACATTACAGAATTAATATCAAAACATTTCTCATTCTTCTCAAGTTTCAGAAATGTTATTGGCAATATTTATGCCATGAAATCTTGCAATCTTCTTTTTTTATGTGCTGTGTCCCTTCAGGAGATTAGATGATCATGGCTATTTTGCTATCTCTCCTAAAACTTGCTCCACCATCCATTTAGTTAAGTTCACTTGGTAGGTTATAAGTTGCTTCACTCTGTCCCTCTTGCTTTCAATCTGTCCTGTGAGTATCAAATTTTCCAAACCCTCTTTCCTTATTATGTAACCTAGAAATTTCTTCTTCTTCGTGCCATGTCCCTTCAGGATGTTGACGATCATGGCTCTCCACAACTTCCTGTCCATTGTAGCTCTTTTTGTCATCTCCATCAAACCTTGCTACACCATCCATTTACTCAAGCTGGCTAGGTAGGTTATATTATGTAACGTAGAAATTTCTTCTTCTTCGTGCCATGTCCCTTCAGGATGTTGACGATCATGGCTCTCCACAACTTCCTGTCCATTGTAGTTCTTTTTGTCATCTCCATCAAACCTTGCTACACCATTCATTTACTCAAGCTGGCTAGGTAGGTTATATATTCTTTTCGTCTCTCCCTCTTGCTGTCAATCTCTTCTGTGAGTATCAATTTAGATTTGAAAATCAAAACAATTCTTGTTTTGCACAAGTGGGACACTATGAGTAATGTGGATTTTATAAGAATGTGAAAACTCTACCAAGCATTTTATTAACTGTCAGTCAGAGTATAAGTTAGCATCATTTATTACTAAAATCTGTTTATTTATTTATATTTTTTGAGGCTATATTCTTATTTGAAAAAGAACATGAGTCGAGACATAAAGATATGAATTTAAAATTTGAAGCTGATATTTTTACAAATAACTGACTGATTTTGCCTTTGTCAGACCAAGGCATCAAAAATGGAAAATTAATTTGACAAGTGATTGATTATCTATTTTTTCTCAGAAAAACACATATCCCTGAAATAAATAATAATGCTTTTTGCTGGGAAAATTACTTTTGAATCATTTAGGGCAGTGGTTCTCAAACAGTGCATTTCACCTCATAGGTATGGCAGAAGAGAATAGCAGGTGAGCCAGAATTATCAAAAGACAACCAAAGATTTAGAAACAGTTTCAAAAAATTCATATGCCAAAAATAAATATGATTTCAAAATTTAAAATATTATTATGGATTACTTGTAATTGCATGCATGAGTCCCAATATAAATAGTTATGAATAATTATTGACTGATTTTATCATTGTGATATTTTTGCATTATATTAAGTATTAAGAATATAGTAACTAGGGTCCACAAATTGGAAGAGAGAGTTATGATAATGTTCTGTCTTTGAATCCATTTTTAAATTTACTTTTTATCATGTAAAATTTGGTGAGGCGAGATAAAATTTACATTAAAAAATGTGTCCCAGAGAAAAAAGTTTGGGAACCACTTATTTAGGGCATAGTTTTTTTTGTTTTGTTTTTTGTATTTTGCCAAGGTTTTGAAATGTCTACAAGCATTTGTTATTATCTTGGAATAGAAACCTCTTTGTTCTAAATCTTTCTTTTAGTTCTAAACCTTTTTTATGTCTCACATCCCTAGGTCACACATGTTTGCAGCATTTAAAAAAGTAACACTACATTTGAAGATAAAGCATTATAATTTTTAGACCTTATACATTATTGTATGTAAACAAACTTGAGATATAAACTTTTAAGTCAGCAAAAATGCAAGCATAAATTTAACAATTTGATTTTAATTAAAAAAAATTGTAAACAGTAAAAGGGATAAAAAATTTGAACATAAAATTCAATGATTTCTTTACTCTTGCTTCTCATTCTTCTTTCTTACTGAAATCTGCAGGCCTGCCTGTGGATTCAGGTTTTTCCTAGATTTTGTCTTGACAAAAGAGAACTGTATCCAAAAATGAATTGTTTAGGATAAAAATAGCATTTTTATTAATTTCAAGAGGTATAAGGTAGCATTAAAGTAGTGGTGACAAACTAGCAGTGATGAACTGTTCTAAATTCTCTCATGGCACATTGACAGCTGGCTGAGTGATGACTTGTCACTCAAGGACACAATTCACTCTGTTGCACCCAATGAAATTTCATCTTGCACCCCTGGAAATGCAGACAGTAAGGGTGGATTCATACCTTTCCCCAAGGGTGTTTGTGCTTAAGTGAATATAACAAACCCAACTGGAATTGGAACTTTGATTAATAATTCTGAGCCATTATCTATTGCATCACCTCTACATTCAAGCTTATGGTACCTGATATTCCCAAGTTGTCATCCATCTATGTAGTGACCAGGTTTGATGTTGTTTAACTTTGGTAATTGTATGTGAACTGGTGTTTCAACATGTTGTGGTCATAATCCCCCTAGGTTGGATTAATGAACTTTAATAATTAATTTTAAATTAAATTTTGTTTATGTCAAAAAAAGGGTTTTGGAAAATGATAACAAGAATTTCCTGGTTGGGAATTTTTGGCACTGCTTAAACTGATTGGTCCGTTCATAAAAAAGGGAAGACTTTGCTTATAACAATTTTTACAGTTTAGGACTCATTAGATCTTCCTCAAT
This sequence comes from Acanthosepion esculentum, assembly GCA_964036315.1. Classification (NCBI taxonomy): domain Eukaryota; kingdom Metazoa; phylum Mollusca; class Cephalopoda; order Sepiida; family Sepiidae; genus Acanthosepion; species Acanthosepion esculentum. Next base: position 52,282,300 of record OZ038508.1, on the reverse strand, counting down.
ACAAGGCATTTGTCAGAATAAAAAAATTGACGTGTGTCAAATTGATCCCTAACCTTTTAAAGTTATCTGTATTTTATTTTATTTTTTTACAAATGTCAAGTTTGAAGCTGTTCTTACTTCATTGATAACTGTGTACTATTCTGAATTAGGAAAAAGAACAACACCAGTAGTGTACAGTTATTAGTGATGTATCAATTTTAGTAGTGCAAACATATGTGAAACATTTCCTAGGGGTGTAACACATAAGGTTGGGAAGAAAAAAAAATTCATAACAAAGGTCTAATTGGCTGTGGGTGAATGTAAAGTGGTTCCAACTTAATAGTATTAGTAAGAGGAATCTAAACCAATGAAGTTACAGTGACACTAAAAATGTGTTTCTATTTTGGAATGACAAGTTTCCTAACTTGCTGAAGGTTGATAGACAGATGACGTAATTGTGGTATGTAGGAAAAGCTGGGAGGGTTGATCAGATTTGGAATACAATGGTACATTCTAGAGAGTAAATAATGATATTTCAATAGGTAATTAATCTTACATCTGGATCCAGTTGCACCAGACCATAATCTTGGAACCCCAGAGATTCCCAATAAATAGAGCTGGATTCTTCACTCGCAGAGACTGTCTCTGTCCACCAGAGAAATCATTTCAAGCTACTGTAAACATAACTTGTACTACTTGTAAAAACAGGGAAAAATATTTTGGAAATAATTTTTGTAGATTAACGTTCCTTAGACCTTCCTCAAGCAATGAGACTTGTCAGAGCTGAAAAATATTGATTTTTTTTTTATTGATTTAGAAGTGGGAGTCCTGCATTGAACCCTGACTTTTTACAGAGTTATTGGCCCTGGCTGTTCTACATACAAGAACAGACAGTTATTGCTTCTAAAAAGATTTCTTTTAAATAAAGAACAAATGGATATATACATTTTTTTATTAAAGAATTTACATTAATAAAAGTATATATCTGTTTATTTTTCATTTAAGATGAATAAATATTTTCCACCAATGTGCTTCTGACTCCATTCTCCCTGAAAAAAATCAAAAAGTTAAAAAAATTCAGAAATTTAAAAAAAAAAAAATTATTGCCTGAAAAAATTTTCCCTATTTTTTATGAGTGGACCAGTTTATTTAAGTAGGGCCAATATCTCAATTATGCTGAGACAGAAAATGACAAGAGAGAATCACTGAAGATGAAAGCATTCCAATTTAAAGAATTTGTGACCAATTCTGATGGCAAGAATCAGAAGATTGACTTGATTAGTTTTCTATGGCTTATCAATCCTTTGCAGGTTATTTAAGCCCAGAAAATATTTTTTAGATTGCTAGAATTTTTTTTTGAGATAATAATGATTTACTGATAAAAGACTTACTAATTAACCCATAGCTGGAGGGAGAAGAAGTAGATTAATATCCTTCCCAAGGGTATTTGTGTGTAAGTGAATATAATGAACCCAACAGGAATTGGAACTCGGCTCTCTGATTAACAATTCTGAGCCATTATCCATTACAACCACCTGGACATCCAAAGCTACAGCACCTGTTATTTTCAAGTGGTTACTCATCTAGGTACTAACCAGGCTCAACATTGCTTAACTTTGGTGATTGTATAAGGACCAGTGTTTTAATATTATATAGCTGTAATCCCACCAGAAGCTTGATATGTAGCTTCTCAATGGAAGGCCCAAGACTATATTACCCTATCTTGTCACAAATTCACTTTCCTTTCCTGCTACAGGTTCTTGTTATCTTGTGGGAGAGAACTTGTAGAAAATCATCTGAGAGATTGAGGTTAGAAATCACATTGTCTTTGGTTGTGAAGAAACGTAACTCATTGCGAAATAAAGTATGCATATTTTTATTATTCACTGTTTTGCTGTCTGTTTTGCAAAAGCCTTTCTTTTTTGTGGCCTGACATTCACCATGTTGGAGGCTTCATCCAACACCATCAGAAATCTTCAATGTGAGTAGAGAAAATGACTGGTGGTAGGTAACCAACTGGCAAATACCATGGTGTCATATGATCATGTGATCCATAACACTACCACCACATCAACTTTTACAGATGAAGAGGAGAATGGAAGTGACAGATATATAGCTCTAATGATGAACACTGAGAATACCATGGACAGAACATGTGAGCAATGAGGAAGTCTTAGAAAACTACCACCTTCCAAAGACCTTTTTTTTTGGAGAACTAACCTCTAGTTGACAAAGAAGGACTCTTTGAGAAAGACTCTCCTGTGGAAAACAGAAGCATGTCCCTCCCATATCAGCCTGAAAGCATACAACACAACCCTCACCCAAGCTTTTACACTGATTGGCCAATGATCACCCACATTGCATTCTGATTCTCAATCTTGTAGGTGTGCACCAAAAACTGCAGAAGAGTGTACTGCATGCTCACAAAGTAACATGAAAGAAAAATGCCATGTTGAGAAATAAGAACATGAACACTTTCTCAGATTGTATGTAGGTGTTTACTCAGGGCATCACCTGCTCATCCAGGTGGGTAAGTAGGTGATACTTGGAACAACTTATGCCATCTCAGCTCTTCCCTCTCCTAACTTCTCATCCATCTTCTCATCCCAATGGCAATACAAAATGGAAGCCTTAGAATTGTGACACAGACATGTCTGTCTCATGCAAAGGGTGGACCAGAATTTTCTACTTCCATGTATGACTGTTAATATAGATCAGCACCTGGTTATAACCTATTTCCAGTTTTGTTGCCACTTGATCTCCAAAAATCCTACATCCACTCTTTAACTTCCTATTGCCTTTTGTTTAAAGTGGATCCTGCTTAGAAGGCCAAACTTCAAAAGGATCTTTCTCCTGATCTATCAAACAGAAACACTTAAGATCAAGATAAAACTACTTCTTCCCTTTCTGTGTGGGTGTCTATAGTATCACATGCCTCACAGACCATCTGAGAGACTGCAGAAGACAAAGAAAACTCTCACAAAATTTCATTTTTGAAGCTATGATTTCTGCTCTCATTATTTTCTTTCTACATTATTATTACTACCAAAATAGAGATATAATAGTGGCCATGTTTTCTTTTAATTTTCATATTGTGCAACCTAAAATAGAATAAAGAATGCCTTTTAAATCCAATCTACTTTTTGAATTGAAGAAGTTGACAGTTTTGGAAAATGAGATTCAAATTTAAATAAACAAACCAACAATTGCAATTCAATGAAATTCTAATACATAGCATTTTGCAGAATGGTTGTGTCAGGTGCATAATGACTAAATTTTAGGGCTTCAGTATTTCTCCTTTATTTCATTTATTCCTTTTCTTACCAGCATGTCACTTGTCATGAAACCTCAGATTTTTTCTTTCTCAGTCTTCTCTTATACACATTGGCAAATGCTGACTTCTGTGTAAAAAATGCAAATCTTTATCAAGTTTGTCTCACCAGGATTGTGTGGTATTCAGAAGAAAATGAAGAATGTCTTTTAAATAGCAATTCCTTTCTTGAACTTAAATGAAAGTGGCAAATGGGATTAAAAAATGAAAGGCAAATTTAAATAAACAAAGAACAACTGAAATTCAAAGAAAATTCAGTGAAATTTTCATGGAAATTCTTTTAATATTTTCTTCTTTTATCTGTCAAGTCTGATCATGGCCATTCACAACTTCCTGCTTTTGTTGCTTTAAATAAATTTTGACTCTTTACCATTCCTCTTTATCCCTGTTCTGTCATCCACCCACAAAAACTTTTTAAATAGATTACTTCCTGTTTCCCCCTGCTTTAAGTATGTCCTGTGAGTGTTAAATTTTTCAGGCCTTCTTTCCTCATTATGCATCCTAGAAATGTCAACTATCTCATTCTCATTGTAAATATAAGTTTTGTTATAATTCCTATATTTCTTAAGACTTCCTCATTGCTCAGATGTTCTGTCCATGGTATTCTTAGCATTCATCCTTAGAACTACATTGTTACTTCAAATCTCCTCTTCATCTGTGGAGGTTGGTGTGTGGGTGGTGTAATGGGTAGCTGCTCAGGATGAGAAATCAGAGAGTCAAGTTTCAATTTCAGTTGTGTTTGAAGTAAGATGTTTTGGTGTTTGTCTTTATTAACTTAGTACAAAAGAAGGTGAAATGGGGGTAGAGAAAGAATAGAAATAGAAATATTATGTTAGGCTAATCTTCCAAGTGGAGAGGATGTGTAGATGGTGCGATGTTTAGTGGCTTGGAATGAGAAATTGGGGAGCAGATTTCAAATTCCAGTTGGGTTGGCTACCTTCACGTATGAAGAAAACACCCTTTTGAAAATAATGAATCCATCTCTTCCCCCAATATATGAATTAAATAGTAGAACTTGTATTTGGAAAAATTATTGTTATTCTAGAAAAAATTGTTAATGCAATATTCACTCACTAAAAAAATGATTTATTCTTACAATCTAAAATCTGTTTCGGCTTTAAATAACCCACAAAGGGTTGGTAAGCCATAAAAATCAAATCTGTCAATCACTCATCTGTAATGAGACTTTTAACATTTACTACCATATATGAGACTAGATAATTGTTGTAGCATACCTACAGATGATAATGGGTATGCCCTTATTCCCATAAATACAGTAGTGAATACTGTATGTTGGTCTGCAGTTGGAGATTCATTGTGGAATTCACTTGACTCACTTCTATATGCTGCTGGCTAATCTTATATGTGTTGTACTTTTCCAAATTATTATCGTTCATTACCAACCATCGTTTGATTATTCTATTCTGTAACCTTCCCTAGGTTACAACAATAATAATAAAACATTTTTACTTCTGTTTATAAATACTTCTTGCAAAATAAAATCCTTACATTTACCTTGATAAAGTTCCTCAGAAGATGAAATGTGTTGGCTAAGATAAGTTTTCCTTTTGTCTTTATTCATATTGTCTTTTTTAGAAATATATTTTTAGTTATATCTGAATTATTACACACACACACACATATGTACCCATACACATTTACATTGTTATAACATAGTAATTAATATACATGGTAATATAGGTTCTGGGGTGAGGCCAATAGGATTCATTTTCACAGCTTAAACTCCCACTTTCTTATTTATAAATTCTATTTACAAGGAAATAAATTGAAAAATGAGTAAATAAATTTAGTTGATATATTAATTGAAATAGAATAAATAAGTTTTCTACTTGAGTGACCTTGAAATTTTTCTGAATTGCAAATGAATTGCATTTCTGATCCTCTGTTGTTTCAATGCAAATTCCAAATCAAAATCCAATATGGCTGATTTTATTTAAAATTCACTAAATATAATTCACTTTAAAATAAATTGTCAGTTCTGCACTTTGCACAGTTTATATTTTGTAAATGTATTTTTATCTATATGTCAACATGATTGTTCATAGGTAGGTTATGTAATACTTCCCCAAAAACGTAAGTTATCCTTACTATTTTCAGGTTCATGAATGATTCTGTTGGGATGGCAAAAAATCATTTTTATTTTATTTAGTGACAATAAATCAGATCCTTGACTAAATATTCATTGACATTTGAATATTATAACAATATACAAATTACTTTGTGTTCTGTTTCTAAGTTGCAAAGTAGCACCATGGAATTTCCATGAATTTAACTCATTATTATTATTATTATATTTATTATTCATGAGGTTGCATGTTCATACCAAATGTTTGATTATTATTATTATTATTGGGGATTGAGTAACAACAAATCTTCTCAAGTTTCTTGCACCTTTTTCAGTAGCTTTACAGACTCTAGGTTGCTGCAGAGTAGGTCAAACTACCACTGGCTTACAGATTTTGTAGTGGAAACTAGTATCAAAATGGCTGAACAATTGTCTTCTATAAATGAAGAATTTATACTTAGCTGTACTAATATATAGAATGCTGAATTGTTATATAATATCAATACTTGTATATGGCAGAGGATGCTGGATAATTCCCTTGCGACAGAGATGTGGTTCTACAGAAAAATTCTGAGAATATGATGGAGCATGTGAGCAATGAGAAAGTTTTAAGGAAAATGGGAACAAAATGACACACTTATCTTCAGAAAGAGAGAGTTTAAATTTTTGGAACATATGAAGAAAGAGGGTTTGGAGAATTTGACACTCACAGTACTTATTGAAGGCAAGAGGAGCAGAAGGAAGATGTCGCATAACCTACCTAACAAGTTTGTGTAAATGGATAGCAGAATGGAAACAGGGAAGGATATTATGCTTAGATACATAAAGGATAGGAAGTTGTGGCGAGTCATGATTATTCATGTCCTAAAGAGACAATTTCACATTGCTTATTAGTAGCCTATGTACTACAAAAAATGAAAGAATTATAGGAATATTGTTGAATAACATAGAAGAAGCAAAGGCAGAAGAATATTATTCACGTGCAGTGTCTTTGTGAAGTTTTTGAAAAAACAGAAAAACTTTACCCAGGAAATATTAATTACTACAAAAAGTATTTAGCCACAAACAATATTTTTTCGACAACCAGAGCATTGAAAAATGTGAGGCTTAAAATTCCATGGCAGTCCCAAAGAATTTCAATTGTAATCATTCTTGGCAGTGTGCTTGCTATTATGACTATAGGAGCCTATTAGCCTTTATCTTTATTTTTAGGTTGCGTTAAATAGCAGGCAGTATTTCTAATTCTACATTTTTATTTGTAACACTGTATAAAGAGTGTTGAAAAGTTCTTGGCCTGACAAAGATGCTCTTCTAAAAAAGCAAACAAAAAAATAATAACAAAAAAATGATTTTTTTTAAATAAAGCCACTAAGATGCAAAGGCTTACTGAGTGTTAGAGAATATGATTGAAAGAAAACACTATTAAGGAGAGAGAACAACAAAATAACAAATTAAGAAGACAGAAGATAACTATTGACATTGCATTTAAATATTTAATGATCAAAGTTGACTGGGAAGCAAGAACTATGATAGAAGAAACTATTAGTGTAGAACTTATGGTTCCATCTAGAACTGTAAAATGATGAGACCTTGCTGTTAATCTCTGCATTTAAATTCATAAAGTCTAGGTTCAATACAGAAAGTTCATCAGAACCATGAAAGTATTTATAAAAATGCACAGTGAAGCTCTGTTACAACAGCGGGAAAGTAACCAAAACCAAGATGCCAGGTTAGGACCAATAATATTGCAGATTCTTCATTGGATTTTATCAAGAATCTCTAAATACATAGCAGAAGCACTAGACCAGATATGGCAACAGTATTTAATGGTAGACTTATAAATATGTAAGATAGATTCTGGTGAGAAAAACTGTCTAGCATGACACAGTGAACCAACTTTCCTAGTTGCAGATTTAGCAACTGATTCAATATAATCTTTCTACTTCATGTCAGCAGAAAATGTTAGAGAAGGTGCAATATTTAGTATTTGGTTAAATTCTGGAAAGTAGGTTGAGTCAAGAACTCCTTCATGAACCCTTGTATCTCTAATGAATATTCACCATTTGCAAATAAAACAAAACTGAATATGCCCGTAACAAAATATTCTTGAATTAGTAAATATGAATGATGAATAGCAAAAATTGACAAACCAGAAGAATGAATAAAAATGAATAAAATGACCATTTATTAAGTTCTAAAATAAAAAATAATAATTTTTTATTTTATATTTTATAAATATCTGGGAAGTGTTTTAACTGAAAAAAAAAAGATATGACACTTAAATCTGAATGTGCATTGGATTGGCAAAAGATGCCTTCCAAAAAGTTAGATAAAGTATTAAGAAACATTTTGTTAGAGAAAAGATAGTTTTTATTTGAACTGAAAAAAAATCATAGATCCTATATGCTGTTGTTCAAGGCAGGCAGGCTTTCTCCTTGTAACATCTTAATTCAACTCAATCTTCTAACCTACACCCCCCCCCCCCACTTCATTTGGTCTTGTGTTGAATAATCCTAAGCATAGTTTGATCAGATGGTAACAGCATTTTGCTGGACTGGTAAAGTAATTATGGGAGAATGAATGGTTTGCCCATTCACTTATTTATTTCCTCATCATGATAGGTCAGTGATGAGACATTGTCAAGATATTTGTCAATAGCAAGGGGAGTAGATTTATGCCTTTTACAAGGGCATTATTGCATGTGGCTGAGTGGTTAGAACATTTGCATTCTGACAATGAGACCCTGATGTTATCAAACTGGAGGGGTCGATTCCAGCATGTAGCACCTTTGGAAAGTGCCTGAAAACCATACTACGGGTTGATCCAAGCCTTGTAAGTGAAATTGGGTAGATGGAACCCTTGGGTGTTATCGATAGCTGCGCTAGCACAAAGTCACAAGTCATCGTAGCCGAGGGCTTGAGTGTGCTGGCCTTGTTCAAATTGTTGATCATGCTAGATAACATGCTCTTTCCCAGAAACTGTAACCAAGGTCTGCTCAGCATAGTTGCAGTATAAACCACAAGTGGGCTCTGTGGGTGTTGAATAAACACAAATGTGCCTGAGAAAGCGTCTGCAATAGGGATTGGCTAACCGCCCTAGTAGACAGCTATCCTTGAATACGAGTGGCCAGCTATACATACATTGCATGTAAAAAGTGAATGTAAAATGCCTTGACTGGAATTCACAACTGGTTTGTTGATTCATTTCCATGTATTGATAATTTTCTTTCTCTCCTCCATGTACAGCATGAGTTTTTATTTTTTGTAGTATTGGACTAAATAAATTTGTATGCTATTCATTAATTTAAGATATGTGGGTATTGTGATGGATATATATATATTTTTTTACAATGATGTTCTCCCTGTACAAGATCCAAGACCTGCTCAAGGTAGAGGATTACAGAGTAAGAGGCATAGTTTATGGGGATATGTGGGAAAGATAACGATTAACTATACTTGGACAGGTTAAGATTATAGTGATTGGGGAATCATCATCTTGGGAGTTGGTTCCACAAAAGCTGTGGTTTGTAAATCAAAGCAATAAGGGGAACCAGCAAGCCAAGCTCAAATTCCAGGCTAATCTGTTGTGTTCATTTTCATATAAACATCCTTAGGAAAGGCATGAATCAATCTCTTTTCCTACCAGCTAAGGATTAAATAGTAGGTTAGATGGGACTCTGTAGCTTTGAGTGGCAACCAGTCTAAAAAAAGGAAAAACAACTGAATTCTGAACTGTGCGGAAGGCAATGGAAAACCACTTCCCTATTTTTTCCAAGATGTCACAGCAATTCACAGATGATAAAGAAAAGGAGGAAAATTTGAACCTTCATGCCTGTAAAAAAACGTAGTGTCAAAAGGATTGCTTTTAGCATGAAACAGACTGTTTCCTCTGGGTGTTGACTTCAATGTACACTTTTATATTTACATATGCTCTATCTCTGGTATTGAGCCCTTTAATCCATAAATATAGCATACCTTAAAACTATATTTTATCATATATATATATATATATATATATATTTGTGTATTTAGGCAGCAATCCTTCTTTCAAGCACATTTCATTAAAAGCATCTTGTCAGTCGTTTTTAATGAAATATATATATATATATATATATATATATATATATATATATATGTGTAATTTTTGATGTTTTTGTTTCCATAGCAAGTAAGTTTTTACAGGGCGGAGTCACTAGACTCATGCTAACCTAGTTTTGAATTTAGAGTTGTCCTTCTCCTAGATTGGTTGTCATCAAAAGCTAGAGAGTCCAGTCTGCTATGTTATTAACCTTTAGCTATAGAAGAGAAGAGATGTGTTCATACCTTTCACAAAGGTATTTGTAAGAAAGGAAACTCAAAGGCCAGAATTTGAACTTGGCATGCCAAGCATTTTGTATTGATAACTGCTATGCTATGTGCACATCCATTTGCTGCAGATAAAAATGATTAAAGTGTTCTCATGCGTCAAAGCATGCATCTATGTTTGTGAAAGAAGAAAATTCCTATAGATTACTTATTAAAAGATTAAAAGCACCTTTTTATTTTTAAGTTTGTCACACTCCAGCTCCCAGTGGCTACTCAATTTGCTGAATTTTGCATGTAAACTGAAAGTTGTGCAGGTGGTGTAATGGATAGTGGCTCAGAATGATAAATCAGAGAGCCAAGTTCAAATTCCAGTCAAGTTTGTTGAATTCACTTACATGCAAATACCTGTAGGAAAGGTATGAATCCATCTCTCCTCCTACCTATGGGTTAAATAATAGGATTGTATCTGAAAAAAAAAAATCAATGTTCTCTTCATGCATTATTCTCTCACAAAAAAATAATTCTTTGAATCTAAAATATATTTCAGCTTTAAATAACCCACAAAGGGTTGATAAGCCAAAAAATCAAATCAATAAAAAACAACTAAACTAAAACTATAATTTGTTTTTTCTACAAAATTCTCAAATTTTGGAAAAATATTTTACAAATATTTGCAAAAATTAAAAATTCCCTCTCATAAGTTTCATTAACCAAGTTCTGGCCTCTAATAGGAAAAACATAACAAAATTCAGACTAATGTTCTCATTTATGTTGTTACATTTACAATGTTTCAGCCATTGTGCCCTCTGGCCTTATTCAGGTGTCTCTCGTTTTAGGTAAACAAGGCTGGTAATAACTGAACAGTACTAAAATATAACAAGATGAGATATTCCTAGGCATTGATGGAATGAGAACAATCTAACCCATAGATTAAATAAAAGATTCAGTTTGAAATTTTCTCAAAGATATTCGGATTGACAGATACCTGAAGAAGGCTCAAAGATAAAATGACTGAAATGTTGTGATAATAACAAAAAGATGAGGATATTAATCTCAATGTAAATAATGTAAATAATGATAATTCCTTACCCTTAGGCCAAAATAACAAAGTTAATTCTGAAGTTTAATATTTTTTTTTTTATATTAATTCTATCATTACCTCTGTGTCCAAAATTTGTTATCCAAAATTCCTGCTTAGACTGTTGCTTAACTGATGTTTGGCATTATGTTGGTATATATGTTAATGTTCGTTTGAATTAATTTCTATCATCGATTCATTTGACTTGATTTTCGGAGGTTCTCAATTAGGTTTCTTCTGAGAGTGTTCGTGTCCGCATTGAAGATTTAAATTATAGGCAAATCTGGTTGTTGATAAGCAACCAAAATAGAAAAAAAATTGAGTTAAAAATAGTTGTAATGTCCTCACATTTGACATGCAACAAATTTATCTTGGAATTTAGTTGCTTCTGTTTAATTGGTGGAATTGGAATTTGTTAGCGTTTTTTTAATGTTCTATGCAGTAAACTTGTTTAGTGTTGAAAGTCTTGCAGACGAGTTGACTAGCAGGTAAGGAGCATATATTCTTGACACAGACAGCCATGTGAACACTAACTTTGTAATTTCTTGCCAGATGAAATATTGATTTGGATTTTCTCCACTTCTATAATACTTCAATGTTGTACATTAGATACGCATAACTGAACTGATTTGGCTTTACTGTGACTCAAAAATACTTTATAATTATATTATACACAAGGTTATATTATATGTAATAATTATGTCTATATTTATCTATGTCATTCTCTTCATATCTATCTATCTCAGTTTTCTCATATCTATCTATATCAGTCTTTTTATTTTATATCTCAGTTATTTCATATCTCTCATTCTCTTCATATCTAAGTCTTTTCATATATATCTCAGTCTTTTTATATATATATCAGTCTTTTCATATCTATCTATCTATCTATCTATCTCAGTCATTTCATATTTAGTTTTGTTCTGAGTATTAAACTTAGTTTGATTGTATTTATTTATATCTCCCTACATAGGGTCTGTATGTGTGTGTGTGTATATATATATATATATATATATATATATATATATATATATATATATATATATATATATATACACCTTGGTCTCTTCATACTCTTCATTCCTGTCAATTGCTGGTAATTCCTGAGGAGTGGATGGATCGATTACTGGAGGTTCTGTTGACAAAACTCTAGAGTCAGGATGCTGAAAATAACATCAATTAGCTAAGTGACAAAATTTATATTTGTATTAATCCTGTAAGAAGAAGTGTTGGACAAAAGAAGTCCTTTTAAAAGAATGTCTTCCATCATTTTCAAAGCCATATTCATGATGTTTTGGCCATTATACGTTCTGGCCTTTATCGGGTGATTGAAATTTCGAACTGAACTCATTATTTCGTCCACCAGGGTAGATTGCTCAGGTTCCTCATGCCATACATCTTCTGGATGTCTCAGTTATTATTCTTACAATCTAAAATCTGTTTCGGCTTTAAATAACCCACAAAGGGTTGGTAAGCCATAAAAATCAAATCTGTCAATCACTCATCTGTAATGAGACTTTTAACATTTACTACCATATATGAGACTAGATAATTGTTGTAGCATACCTACAGATGATAATGGGTATGCCCTTATTCCCATAAATACAGTAGTGAATACTGTATGTTGGTCTGCAGTTGGAGATTCATTGTGGAATTCACTTGACTCACTTCTATATGCTGCTGGCTAATCTTATATGTGTTGTACTTTTCCAAATTATTATCGTTCATTACCAACCATCGTTTGATTATTCTATTCTGTAACCTTCCCTAGGTTACAACAATAATAATAAAACATTTTTACTTCTGTTTATAAATACTTCTTGCAAAATAAAATCCTTACATTTACCTTGATAAAGTTCCTCAGAAGATGAAATGTGTTGGCTAAGATAAGTTTTCCTTTTGTCTTTATTCATATTGTCTTTTTTAGAAATATATTTTTAGTTATATCTGAATTATTACACACACACACACATATGTACCCATACACATTTACATTGTTATAACATAGTAATTAATATACATGGTAATATAGGTTCTGGGGTGAGGCCAATAGGATTCATTTTCACAGCTTAAACTCCCACTTTCTTATTTATAAATTCTATTTACAAGGAAATAAATTGAAAAATGAGTAAATAAATTTAGTTGATATATTAATTGAAATAGAATAAATAAGTTTTCTACTTGAGTGACCTTGAAATTTTTCTGAATTGCAAATGAATTGCATTTCTGATCCTCTGTTGTTTCAATGCAAATTCCAAATCAAAATCCAATATGGCTGATTTTATTTAAAATTCACTAAATATAATTCACTTTAAAATAAATTGTCAGTTCTGCACTTTGCACAGTTTATATTTTGTAAATGTATTTTTATCTATATGTCAACATGATTGTTCATAGGTAGGTTATGTAATACTTCCCCAAAAACGTAAGTTATCCTTACTATTTTCAGGTTCATGAATGATTCTGTTGGGATGGCAAAAAATCATTTTTATTTTATTTAGTGACAATAAATCAGATCCTTGACTAAATATTCATTGACATTTGAATATTATAACAATATACAAATTACTTTGTGTTCTGTTTCTAAGTTGCAAAGTAGCACCATGGAATTTCCATGAATTTAACTCATTATTATTATTATTATATTTATTATTCATGAGGTTGCATGTTCATACCAAATGTTTGATTATTATTATTATTATTGGGGATTGAGTAACAACAAATCTTCTCAAGTTTCTTGCACCTTTTTCAGTAGCTTTACAGACTCTAGGTTGCTGCAGAGTAGGTCAAACTACCACTGGCTTACAGATTTTGTAGTGGAAACTAGTATCAAAATGGCTGAACAATTGTCTTCTATAAATGAAGAATTTATACTTAGCTGTACTAATATATAGAATGCTGAATTGTTATATAATATCAATACTTGTATATGGCAGAGGATGCTGGATAATTCCCTTGCGACAGAGATGTGGTTCTACAGAAAAATTCTGAGAATATGATGGAGCATGTGAGCAATGAGAAAGTTTTAAGGAAAATGGGAACAAAATGACACACTTATCTTCAGAAAGAGAGAGTTTAAATTTTTGGAACATATGAAGAAAGAGGGTTTGGAGAATTTGACACTCACAGTACTTATTGAAGGCAAGAGGAGCAGAAGGAAGATGTCGCATAACCTACCTAACAAGTTTGTGTAAATGGATAGCAGAATGGAAACAGGGAAGGATATTATGCTTAGATACATAAAGGATAGGAAGTTGTGGCGAGTCATGATTATTCATGTCCTAAAGAGACAATTTCACATTGCTTATTAGTAGCCTATGTACTACAAAAAATGAAAGAATTATAGGAATATTGTTGAATAACATAGAAGAAGCAAAGGCAGAAGAATATTATTCACGTGCAGTGTCTTTGTGAAGTTTTTGAAAAAACAGAAAAACTTTACCCAGGAAATATTAATTACTACAAAAAGTATTTAGCCACAAACAATATTTTTTCGACAACCAGAGCATTGAAAAATGTGAGGCTTAAAATTCCATGGCAGTCCCAAAGAATTTCAATTGTAATCATTCTTGGCAGTGTGCTTGCTATTATGACTATAGGAGCCTATTAGCCTTTATCTTTATTTTTAGGTTGCGTTAAATAGCAGGCAGTATTTCTAATTCTACATTTTTATTTGTAACACTGTATAAAGAGTGTTGAAAAGTTCTTGGCCTGACAAAGATGCTCTTCTAAAAAAGCAAACAAAAAAATAATAACAAAAAAATGATTTTTTTTAAATAAAGCCACTAAGATGCAAAGGCTTACTGAGTGTTAGAGAATATGATTGAAAGAAAACACTATTAAGGAGAGAGAACAACAAAATAACAAATTAAGAAGACAGAAGATAACTATTGACATTGCATTTAAATATTTAATGATCAAAGTTGACTGGGAAGCAAGAACTATGATAGAAGAAACTATTAGTGTAGAACTTATGGTTCCATCTAGAACTGTAAAATGATGAGACCTTGCTGTTAATCTCTGCATTTAAATTCATAAAGTCTAGGTTCAATACAGAAAGTTCATCAGAACCATGAAAGTATTTATAAAAATGCACAGTGAAGCTCTGTTACAACAGCGGGAAAGTAACCAAAACCAAGATGCCAGGTTAGGACCAATAATATTGCAGATTCTTCATTGGATTTTATCAAGAATCTCTAAATACATAGCAGAAGCACTAGACCAGATATGGCAACAGTATTTAATGGTAGACTTATAAATATGTAAGATAGATTCTGGTGAGAAAAACTGTCTAGCATGACACAGTGAACCAACTTTCCTAGTTGCAGATTTAGCAACTGATTCAATATAATCTTTCTACTTCATGTCAGCAGAAAATGTTAGAGAAGGTGCAATATTTAGTATTTGGTTAAATTCTGGAAAGTAGGTTGAGTCAAGAACTCCTTCATGAACCCTTGTATCTCTAATGAATATTCACCATTTGCAAATAAAACAAAACTGAATATGCCCGTAACAAAATATTCTTGAATTAGTAAATATGAATGATGAATAGCAAAAATTGACAAACCAGAAGAATGAATAAAAATGAATAAAATGACCATTTATTAAGTTCTAAAATAAAAAATAATAATTTTTTATTTTATATTTTATAAATATCTGGGAAGTGTTTTAACTGAAAAAAAAAAGATATGACACTTAAATCTGAATGTGCATTGGATTGGCAAAAGATGCCTTCCAAAAAGTTAGATAAAGTATTAAGAAACATTTTGTTAGAGAAAAGATAGTTTTTATTTGAACTGAAAAAAAATCATAGATCCTATATGCTGTTGTTCAAGGCAGGCAGGCTTTCTCCTTGTAACATCTTAATTCAACTCAATCTTCTAACCTACACCCCCCCCCCACTTCATTTGGTCTTGTGTTGAATAATCCTAAGCATAGTTTGATCAGATGGTAACAGCATTTTGCTGGACTGGTAAAGTAATTATGGGAGAATGAATGGTTTGCCCATTCACTTATTTATTTCCTCATCATGATAGGTCAGTGATGAGACATTGTCAAGATATTTGTCAATAGCAAGGGGAGTAGATTTATGCCTTTTACAAGGGCATTATTGCATGTGGCTGAGTGGTTAGAACATTTGCATTCTGACAATGAGACCCTGATGTTATCAAACTGGAGGGGTCGATTCCAGCATGTAGCACCTTTGGAAAGTGCCTGAAAACCATACTACGGGTTGATCCAAGCCTTGTAAGTGAAATTGGGTAGATGGAACCCTTGGGTGTTATCGATAGCTGCGCTAGCACAAAGTCACAAGTCATCGTAGCCGAGGGCTTGAGTGTGCTGGCCTTGTTCAAATTGTTGATCATGCTAGATAACATGCTCTTTCCCAGAAACTGTAACCAAGGTCTGCTCAGCATAGTTGCAGTATAAACCACAAGTGGGCTCTGTGGGTGTTGAATAAACACAAATGTGCCTGAGAAAGCGTCTGCAATAGGGATTGGCTAACCGCCCTAGTAGACAGCTATCCTTGAATACGAGTGGCCAGCTATACATACATTGCATGTAAAAAGTGAATGTAAAATGCCTTGACTGGAATTCACAACTGGTTTGTTGATTCATTTCCATGTATTGATAATTTTCTTTCTCTCCTCCATGTACAGCATGAGTTTTTATTTTTTGTAGTATTGGACTAAATAAATTTGTATGCTATTCATTAATTTAAGATATGTGGGTATTGTGATGGATATATATATATTTTTTTACAATGATGTTCTCCCTGTACAAGATCCAAGACCTGCTCAAGGTAGAGGATTACAGAGTAAGAGGCATAGTTTATGGGGATATGTGGGAAAGATAACGATTAACTATACTTGGACAGGTTAAGATTATAGTGATTGGGGAATCATCATCTTGGGAGTTGGTTCCACAAAAGCTGTGGTTTGTAAATCAAAGCAATAAGGGGAACCAGCAAGCCAAGCTCAAATTCCAGGCTAATCTGTTGTGTTCATTTTCATATAAACATCCTTAGGAAAGGCATGAATCAATCTCTTTTCCTACCAGCTAAGGATTAAATAGTAGGTTAGATGGGACTCTGTAGCTTTGAGTGGCAACCAGTCTAAAAAAAGGAAAAACAACTGAATTCTGAACTGTGCGGAAGGCAATGGAAAACCACTTCCCTATTTTTTCCAAGATGTCACAGCAATTCACAGATGATAAAGAAAAGGAGGAAAATTTGAACCTTCATGCCTGTAAAAAAACGTAGTGTCAAAAGGATTGCTTTTAGCATGAAACAGACTGTTTCCTCTGGGTGTTGACTTCAATGTACACTTTTATATTTACATATGCTCTATCTCTGGTATTGAGCCCTTTAATCCATAAATATAGCATACCTTAAAACTATATTTTATCATATATATATATATATATATATATATTTGTGTATTTAGGCAGCAATCCTTCTTTCAAGCACATTTCATTAAAAGCATCTTGTCAGTCGTTTTTAATGAAATATATATATATATATATATATATATATATATATATATATATGTGTAATTTTTGATGTTTTTGTTTCCATAGCAAGTAAGTTTTTACAGGGCGGAGTCACTAGACTCATGCTAACCTAGTTTTGAATTTAGAGTTGTCCTTCTCCTAGATTGGTTGTCATCAAAAGCTAGAGAGTCCAGTCTGCTATGTTATTAACCTTTAGCTATAGAAGAGAAGAGATGTGTTCATACCTTTCACAAAGGTATTTGTAAGAAAGGAAACTCAAAGGCCAGAATTTGAACTTGGCATGCCAAGCATTTTGTATTGATAACTGCTATGCTATGTGCACATCCATTTGCTGCAGATAAAAATGATTAAAGTGTTCTCATGCGTCAAAGCATGCATCTATGTTTGTGAAAGAAGAAAATTCCTATAGATTACTTATTAAAAGATTAAAAGCACCTTTTTATTTTTAAGTTTGTCACACTCCAGCTCCCAGTGGCTACTCAATTTGCTGAATTTTGCATGTAAACTGAAAGTTGTGCAGGTGGTGTAATGGATAGTGGCTCAGAATGATAAATCAGAGAGCCAAGTTCAAATTCCAGTCAAGTTTGTTGAATTCACTTACATGCAAATACCTGTAGGAAAGGTATGAATCCATCTCTCCTCCTACCTATGGGTTAAATAATAGGATTGTATCTGAAAAAAAAAAATCAATGTTCTCTTCATGCATTATTCTCTCACAAAAAAATAATTCTTTGAATCTAAAATATATTTCAGCTTTAAATAACCCACAAAGGGTTGATAAGCCAAAAAATCAAATCAATAAAAAACAACTAAACTAAAACTATAATTTGTTTTTTCTACAAAATTCTCAAATTTTGGAAAAATATTTTACAAATATTTGCAAAAATTAAAAATTCCCTCTCATAAGTTTCATTAACCAAGTTCTGGCCTCTAATAGGAAAAACATAACAAAATTCAGACTAATGTTCTCATTTATGTTGTTACATTTACAATGTTTCAGCCATTGTGCCCTCTGGCCTTATTCAGGTGTCTCTCGTTTTAGGTAAACAAGGCTGGTAATAACTGAACAGTACTAAAATATAACAAGATGAGATATTCCTAGGCATTGATGGAATGAGAACAATCTAACCCATAGATTAAATAAAAGATTCAGTTTGAAATTTTCTCAAAGATATTCGGATTGACAGATACCTGAAGAAGGCTCAAAGATAAAATGACTGAAATGTTGTGATAATAACAAAAAGATGAGGATATTAATCTCAATGTAAATAATGTAAATAATGATAATTCCTTACCCTTAGGCCAAAATAACAAAGTTAATTCTGAAGTTTAATATTTTTTTTTTTATATTAATTCTATCATTACCTCTGTGTCCAAAATTTGTTATCCAAAATTCCTGCTTAGACTGTTGCTTAACTGATGTTTGGCATTATGTTGGTATATATGTTAATGTTCGTTTGAATTAATTTCTATCATCGATTCATTTGACTTGATTTTCGGAGGTTCTCAATTAGGTTTCTTCTGAGAGTGTTCGTGTCCGCATTGAAGATTTAAATTATAGGCAAATCTGGTTGTTGATAAGCAACCAAAATAGAAAAAAAATTGAGTTAAAAATAGTTGTAATGTCCTCACATTTGACATGCAACAAATTTATCTTGGAATTTAGTTGCTTCTGTTTAATTGGTGGAATTGGAATTTGTTAGCGTTTTTTTAATGTTCTATGCAGTAAACTTGTTTAGTGTTGAAAGTCTTGCAGACGAGTTGACTAGCAGGTAAGGAGCATATATTCTTGACACAGACAGCCATGTGAACACTAACTTTGTAATTTCTTGCCAGATGAAATATTGATTTGGATTTTCTCCACTTCTATAATACTTCAATGTTGTACATTAGATACGCATAACTGAACTGATTTGGCTTTACTGTGACTCAAAAATACTTTATAATTATATTATACACAAGGTTATATTATATGTAATAATTATGTCTATATTTATCTATGTCATTCTCTTCATATCTATCTATCTCAGTTTTCTCATATCTATCTATATCAGTCTTTTTATTTTATATCTCAGTTATTTCATATCTCTCATTCTCTTCATATCTAAGTCTTTTCATATATATCTCAGTCTTTTTATATATATATCAGTCTTTTCATATCTATCTATCTATCTATCTATCTCAGTCATTTCATATTTAGTTTTGTTCTGAGTATTAAACTTAGTTTGATTGTATTTATTTATATCTCCCTACATAGGGTCTGTATGTGTGTGTGTGTATATATATATATATATATATATATATATATATATATATATATATATATATATATATACACCTTGGTCTCTTCATACTCTTCATTCCTGTCAATTGCTGGTAATTCCTGAGGAGTGGATGGATCGATTACTGGAGGTTCTGTTGACAAAACTCTAGAGTCAGGATGCTGAAAATAACATCAATTAGCTAAGTGACAAAATTTATATTTGTATTAATCCTGTAAGAAGAAGTGTTGGACAAAAGAAGTCCTTTTAAAAGAATGTCTTCCATCATTTTCAAAGCCATATTCATGATGTTTTGGCCATTATACGTTCTGGCCTTTATCGGGTGATTGAAATTTCGAACTGAACTCATTATTTCGTCCACCAGGGTAGATTGCTCAGGTTCCTCATGCCATACATCTTCTGGATGTCTCAGTTATCTCCCTTTGACTCAACTCTCCAAGTTTTTGTTCACTACTGCAGTAGCTAGGTACTGAACTCATAATTTCAAGTCACTGGATCCAACCAACACTTTTATCCACTGGGCCATGTGTCCTTGAGAACATCAGTGTATGAATTTTTGGGACTTATAAACTTAATGTCTCAGTAATTATTTTTTTAACCAGATTGCAATATTGCTGTTATTATTGGTTTTCTCTAGGACTCCATATTACTGGTTCCCATATTGTATTCATTCCTATGCTTGGCTGGCTTAGAAAATTTTTGTGGCCTGGCATATGTGCTGATTCCTTAAGTTTTCGTATTATTTCAACCTCATCCCACAGGGGGTGGTGATCTTCCTTTTCTCTCCATACTTGTTAAAGGGAGATAACTGAGATATCCGAAAGAGGCATGGCATGTGGAACCAGAACAATCTACCCTGGTTGATGAAATAAATGGTTCAGTTCGAAATTCCAATCACGTGAAGAAGGCTGGAGTGTACAACAGCCAAAACATCATGAATATAGCAATAAAAATGAGGACAGCAGTCCGAACAATTTAAATAATGTAAATAATTATAATACCTCATTGCAGGAATATTTTATATATATTATTTAGATATTATATATGCAAGGTACTTATTGGAAAGTGCTCAATGTCAGTGATAGAGCTAACGTATTTAGTTGGATTGATGTGAGTTTGTGATCGTGGGTTTCACGCCCTTTGTGATTGTCAGACAAATTGATTAATTTTGGATTTATTTATGGTTGCATATATTGGTGTTTTATAGTAGTGGGAGGAAAGATTGTCGTCAGAACACCACTCATACATACGCAGACACACATACACGCATGTTCATGCATTGCAGCTCACACAAACATAAATATATATGACAGTCCCACACTGATCATCAATCCAACTAAATATCAATCACTCAACTAAATATATATATATATATATATATATATATATATATATATATATATATATACACACACACATTTAATAACATAGTAATATACATGGTAATAACATGTATAAGTGTAACTATATATAAATCAAATTTAAACACAGAATTAATGTGGAAGAAAAATAAAGTTTTCAAATTTTGAATTTGAGAGCACTATTTGAAAAAGCGATGATGTCACTAGGACATAGGGGAGTTACAGGGAGTGAAAGAAAATGAGAAGACTTTAGTGAGGAGGAGTGAGGAAAGTAGGGAGACATAAGATGGCAATTGATGCTGCATTTAAATTTTTGGAGAATGTAGGTGGCAGGGGAGCAAAAAATTGGAAGTGATTTCCACAGATGAGAAGTGTGAGAAAATACTATTAGAATGGAACAGTCTTTCTTTTATTCATATTATCTTTACAGATATATTTTACTTTATCTGAATTTTACACACACAATATTTTTTTGGTTATTTGACCTCAGTTGAGATCATAATTTCCATAATCCCAACATCACAGTTAATTATAAACTTCAAAATCTTTTCCATGGCTGTAATCATATGTGTTTTGCCAGGGTTACATACAGATTTTGCATTCAGAGTTCTATTCTTATAATGCTTGTCAACAATACTGCTTTGATATTTAACCCATACCTGGGAGAAGAGATTCATATTTTTTCTAAGGGTATTTGTGTCAATGTAATGACCTTGATTGAAACTTGGCTAGTCAATTTCTTTTTTCGTACTGTTAACCATCACCCTAATTGTAGAGCTATATATAATATATTATTTGTCATATGTACTGTAATTATTAAGCAAAGAATGGAAATTACAACAATAGTGCAAAATTTTAAAATAAATAAAAGTGAATGTAATAATCAAAATAAAAAATGAAGAAATATGTAATATATGAAAAAAATGATAATAAAAAAAATTCCATGTCTGTTTTTTCAGGTGATTTCTCAAGAAGTTGGTGAAGGTTTTAATCTGCACAGTTTAATATCAGGTAAAAGCACATGGAAAGGCAGAACGCAACAAATTATCACTTTACAGCAAAAGGTAACCATATAAAAAATAACAACCAAAACAACTGATTCAATATTTATGAAAGGGTGCTGAAATGTTCATGGCCTGACCTGGAAAAAGAAAATATGATTTTTTAGTTATTTGGTCAAATTGTAGGAAGTAGGTTGGCCCAAGAACTTTTCAGCATCCCCTCAAAATAAAGTTAGTGTCAAGAGAGAACATTTTCTGAATCAGATGTAAAATACTCAAGTTAAATACAAATTTTTAATTTTTTAAATCTTTTGTTTGACATTCTGAATTTCAATTTGTGCACTCTTCTCATGACTTTTCTTCCTTCATCACTTTTAGACTTCAGTAAATCTTCCATCTTGTTAATTTTTCTTTATTCTTTCTTTTCTTTCTGCCTTTGATAAATCTTCTTCCACCTTTTTAAATTTTCTTTATTCTTTCTTTTCTTTCTGCCTTTGAGAAATCTTCTTCCATCTTTTTAAATTTTCTTTATTCTTTCTTTTCTTTCAGCCTTTGAGAAATCTTCTTCCATCTTTTTAAATTTTCTTTATTCTTTCTTTTCTTTCTGCCTTTGATAAATCCATCTTTCTAATTTTTCTTTATTCTTTTCTTTCTGCCTTTGATAAATCTTCCATTTTTCTAATTTTTCTTTATTCTTCCTTTTCTTTCAGCCTTTGATAAATCTTCTTCCACCTTTTTAAATTTTCTTTATTCTTTCTTTTCTTTCAGCTTTTGATAAATCTTCCATCTTTCTAATTTTTCTTTATTCTTTTCTTTCTGCCTTTGATAAATCTTCCATTTTTCTAATTTTTCTTTATTCTTCCTTTTCTTTCAGCCTTTGATAAATCTTCTTCCACCTTTTTAAATTTTCTTTATTCTTTCTTTTCTTTCAGCTTTTGATAAATCTTCCATCTTTCTAATTTTTCTTTATTCTTTTCTTTCTGCCTTTGATAAATCTTCCATCTTTTTAATTTTTCTTTCTGCCTTCTTTTCTCTCAATTTCTTATGTTTCTTTCCTCATTTTGCATGCCTTTTTACCTTCATTTTTTTGTTTTCTCTTTCTTTTCTCCTATCTTCAATTGTATCTGACACTGTTGTCTGCCAGGTGCAGCTGTTAGGCTAGAATTAACTACAATGCATCTGTCTTCTAAAGTCTCTGAATTAGCTCTAGCCAAATGAAGAAATAGTAAAAGATGAAAGTGTTTCATTTTCATCAGTTGTATTTATCTATCTATGGGTAAATAGCAAGACAGACTGGGTTCTGTAGCCTTGGATGGCAACTGGTCTACTGCAGAAAGAAATCGCAACCTACTGCAGGAAAAAATCTGCTGTGTCACTCATGTGTTGAAAGATACATGATCACCTAAGCGTGTATCATGCATGGCACATAACTGACTGAGAAAAATACTATAATATTTATGATCTGGCTTATAATTTCATGCAAAAAGTATAAATTGATACACAATACTGGTTTTAAAAACTTAAGAGAAATTGGGTTATTCAATTAATGTTGAATAACCAATTATTGTAGGCCAAAATTCAACAAGTCTTTATAAGATTTATTGATTGCCTCTACACCTGGTAATCATGTCTAATCATTAGAATTATCTTAAAGCCAGTATTAATAAGTGGAGGTTTGACATCATAATGCAATATTATGGCTACCAGTACCAGTCTGTTTACCATCATGTTAATATCACTATACTTCATATAAATGACCATTGTCAAGGCTAACAACAGGTGTAACAGCTTGTTACTCCTACTGTCCAGACAGGTTAAAATGGAATTGGAATTTACTTAATTATTTATTCACTCAGTTACTTTTCCATTAACCATGATTACATGCCAATGATGATTACAAAGGATGAAATGGTAATTGTATAACTGGCTATTAGCATGGTAGCTAGAAGAGAATTTGTATCTTTCTATGAAGAGAATGCATGTAGTTTTATCTTTTTTTATATTTAACCTTTAGCACTCTGCATTATTAATATTACTTCTCTTTCTATTGCATTCTTTTTCAAGGCCTCTCAATTGCTGTATCCTTATTGTTCATTTCAATCAAAATTGTTTTCTGTTGCCATAGCAGGATATGACAACATAACTATGGTTCAGGGATCAGAGTCACTGTCAGTGGCAGGATAAACTTTTTGTACAGCAAATGAAATCACATATAGAGTGATAAAGGTTAATAAACAAAACAAACTTTTGTCAATAACTTAATTCTGTATGAACTTGAAAATGAATAATAGTCATTTAAGTTTTACATAGCTGTAATTAGCACTTATTTTTTTAAAATCAAGTTCACCCAGTAAAACCACTGAGATACAAAAGGTTGGGTGTGGAAGAGTTAGAAGCAGGAACAATTGTAAGGGAGCAAGAACAGAAGAAGTCATCAGGAGGACAGTAGATAGTGATTGACATTACATTTAAACTTTTGCAGATTAAAGTTGGGTGGAAAGCATCAAGCTAGAAGGGAGTTCCACATGTGAGAAGTGCAAGAAAAGAAACTGTTAGCATAGAATTTACAGTTACATCCAGGCAACTCAACTATAAATTGGTGAGACCTTGTTGCCAGTCTAGTACTACACTTAAATTCAAAATCTAGGCACCATAGTGACGAGCTCAATTGAGCAATTATCATGAAAGTATTTGTGGAAAAGTGACTGAAGCCAAGATGGCAGATTAGGGCCAATAATATGCTGGATTTTTTCAGTTCATAGATATATTTTTTGTTCTGATTCAAGAATTTTCTACACAAGCAAGTAAATATATTACTCCATTGTCCATAAGGTGTGAATATATATATATATATATATATATATATATATATATATATATATATATATACACACACACACACACACATACAAGTACAGATGGAATAAAATTCTGATAACCAAAACACTATTCTTAAAAGAGTGCTCCTACTGAGTAGAGCAAATAATATTTATTCAAAATTATAACATATGCATGTTATAACATCACAGCAAAAATTGAAATTTTGTTTCAACACTTCTGGTATCTTACCAAGTGATGGTGTTGATTTCAAAATAAAGGGTTTTTGAAAGGGTTTTGTAGTGATATATATCGAATAATATAATCATTGAGATATATATATATATATATATATATATATATATTTTATGGAAAAATCTATGACAATATTGAAAAAGTTTTTGTGTGATGCTTTCCATCCTTTTGGACTTTATCAGACTAAAGTGATGTTAACATTGATGCGACTACAAATGCACAAGCAAGGGGATGCTGAGAATTTTAAATTAATTTGTCCTTTATAATTTAGACATTCAATTATCCAGAATTTTTGAACTACTTGAACATATTTTTTTATTTCTGTCCCAAAGTGTTTGGATTATTGAAATAATCACTCAGTCAGTTAATTGCGGTATGATTTTTCGGGCTTTGATTACCTGAATGTGAAATATCGATGGCAATATTTCCTGACTGGCAAGACAACTGATTTTCTGGTTTTACTTTTTAGCATGAGTCTTTCATTTTATTATACTTTGTGATCTGCCACTTTGAAATTGAAATGCCCTCAAATAATAAAGTGAAATGAAAAAATGTAGCGTTATCTGTTGAGGAGAAATTAAATGGTGATAACGATGGTGATAACGATATTGGCCATGTACAATATCCCCAGTGCCCAATTTCATGCACCAAAGCAATGACTATGTTTGACAAATGTTTAAGTTTCCTGTTCAACAAGAAGCTACCCTTACAAATACATCTATTTTAATCCAGTTTTGGGAGTTACTGGCAGAAAAATTTGAGGCCAGCTGGAAATAGACAAAAATAGATAATAACAATAACAGATCAGTACTAAATAAGAACAACATGAAATATCTCTAGGCATGGACAGTGAAACAAGAACAATCTACCCCCACAGACTAAATAAAGAGGTCAGTTCAAGATTCTTTGAAGATTACCCAGACCAATAGACACCTGAAGAAGGCCAGAGGGCCAAAATGTTGTGATAATAACAATAAGGATGAAGGCATGTCTAAATACTGATAACTCCAAATTCTAGAAATTCAGACAGAAACAGTCTTTACCCTATTATATATATATATATATATATATATATATATATATATATATATATATATATATATATACACATATTGGGTGCAATATCAAAATTGTCCAAATCATGTAACAGCAGTTTTAGATTAGGCTCTGAATCATTGTATCTTAGAAATGATTAAAGATATCTTACTGGAATTCTCCAAAGTTTTTATAACACTATTATATTCTACATTCAGCAATAAAAATGTTTAATTACTCCCTAAGCTTAACAGAAGTATCATGATGAAATTGATCATAAATGAAAATGGCATGTTCATTAATTAATCATAGCTAAGGATCGGAAGCTGATGAAGTTTTGAAATAAAACTCAAATATATATATATTATTCCCAGATCATTTCTCAACTTTCTGTCCTGGAATAACAAGGTGCCACACAGGTTTCATGTACGATTTCATTTTCAAGTTTTTTTTTCACTGCTCTTTGGACCATCATAGCTGAAACCTCCTCTCTCACATGCCAAACGTTTTAAAAATTGAGTTGGATCTTTTCTCATTGATCTCTTTAGCTTTAAGTTGAAATGATGATCCCTCTTCCTGTTGTGACCTCCTGATCCTGTTTTGCTCTCTACTGTCCCCTCTTTTTTAAACTTATTCACCATTCTCTTGATAATTCTTGAATGGACTTTGAAGATGAAAGCTAGAGCATGAATGTTGGTACTATTATTGAAGGCCTGAATGATCTTTTTCCTCTCACCATTGCTCAGTTGAGAAGGCAGTGGGTTTGACACAAAACAGTTTTAACCTACTCTCTTTTTAGCTGAATAACTCAAAGGATTTTTCAGTGATTCTTACGAGAAATGATGTTAACATGGCTAAATGTTTTATCTAAAAACCTGGAAAAAGAAACTCAATTAGTTTAGCGTTTTTTTTAGATATTAAACATTTTGTGGGATGGATTATATAATGGTTATATAATTTGGACAATTTTGCTGTTACACCCGGTATATATGGTGGAGGTGATCTCAGCATGTAGCACCTTTGGAAAGTGCCTGAAAACCATACCACTAGTTGACCCATGTGAGTGAAATTGGCTAGACGGAACTCCTTTGGGAGCTGCCAGTGGTTGTGTTTTTTTTAGATATTAAACATTTTGTGGGATGGATAATTATGCTGTTATATGATTTGGACAATTTTGCTGTTACACCCGGTATATATGGAGTAGGCGATTTCAGCATGCGGTACCTTTGGAAACTGCCTGAAAACCATACCACTAGTTGACCCATGTGAGTGAAATTGGGTAGACGGAACTCCTTTGGGAGCTGCCAGTGGTTGTGTTTTTTTTTAGATATTAAACATTTTGTGGGATGGATAATTATGCTGTTATATGATTTGGACAATTTTGCTGTTACACCTGGTATATATGGAGTAGGCGATTTCAGCATGCGGCACCTTTGGAAACTGCCTGAAAACCATACCACTAGTTGACCCATGTGAGTGAAATTGGGTAGACGGAACTCCTTTGGGAGCCATCAGTGGTTGTGCTAGCACAAAGTTACAAGTCATTGTGACCAAGGGTTTGAACATGTTGGCTTTGTTCAGACTACAGATCCTACTAGATAACGCTCTCTCTATCCTAGAAACTGTGACAAAGGTTCACTCAGCATAGTTGTAGTATAAACCACAAGTGGGCTCTGTGGGTGTTGAACAAGTGTGCCTGAGCAGGCGTCTGCAACAGGGATTTGCTAGCTACCTGAGTAGATGGGCATCATTGGATATGAGTGG
Organism: Acanthosepion esculentum; assembly: GCA_964036315.1. Taxonomy (NCBI): domain Eukaryota; kingdom Metazoa; phylum Mollusca; class Cephalopoda; order Sepiida; family Sepiidae; genus Acanthosepion; species Acanthosepion esculentum. The sequence goes on along the minus strand of OZ038508.1, from coordinate 52,254,494 downwards.
CCATCCATCCATCCACCCATATATATATATATATATATATATATATATATATATATATATATATATATATATGTATATATACTTCAGAGTCTGTCTATATTTCTGAGATGAGGTATTATGTACAGTATTTACATTAGTCGGACTATTGTCCTCATCTTTGTCGCCATATTTGTCACAATGTTTCGGCCGTTGTACGCTCCGGCCTTCTTCAGGTGGTTGGAATTTCGAACTGAACCCTTTATTTCGATCACTGGGGTAGACTGTTCTAGTTCCACGTGCCATGTTTGATGGATGTCAGTTATCAGTTATCTCCTGCTAATTTTCCCTCTGAAGCGGAAAGGAATATAAAGGAGAGACAGGCCGCCCCCTCATGGTAAGGCTTCAAGAACACCAGAAAGCTGTAACGCAAGGGGAAGTAGAAAAATCAGGCGTGGCTGACCACATATTGAGAGAGAAGGGAGATTACCGTCCCCTGTGGGATCATGTTGAGATCATAGACAGGGAACACCATTGGAAAATTCGTAAACTTAAGGAATCAGCACATATGCTAGGCCACAAAAATCTCCTGAGTCGACCAAGCATAGAAATAAATACAATATAGGAACCAGTAATAAGGAGTGCCAGAGAAAAGCAATGATAACAAAGTTGCAATATGAGCTCTGGTAAAAACATGCAATGATAACAGCAAAAATTGCAATATGAGCACTGGTAAAAAATGGGTGCTGAAAACATTAGGTTTATAATACCCAGAAATTCATACCCAGATGTCCTCAAGGACACATGGCGTTGGTTAGATCCAGTGACAGACCCAAAGAGTGTGAGTTCAATACCCGGTTTAAGAGGGAAAATTAGCAGGAGATAACTGATAACAGACATCCATCAAACATGGCACATGGAACTAGAAAAGTTTTCCCCAGTGATTGAAATAAAGGGTTCAGTTCGAAATTCCAACCTGAAGAAGGCCGAAACGTTGTGACAAATATGGAGACAAAGATGAGGACAATAGTCTGACTAATGTAAATACTATATATATATATACACATACAAGCTTGTTTCACTGTTTCACTGTATCACAGCTCATCAGTATGGCTAGACATCTGATTGCTTCAAGCTGGGATCAAAACTTGGCTGATTTGGCATCAGTCAGAGACTCTACTCCTAAGCTATCAGCGCACGACAGAGAAAGGGAATCTTTTTAATATATTATAATATATGTGATGTATATAAATGCCAAATCAGCAGCCAGAGCACTCAATTCATAACTGAAGAGTGATGCATTATAAGCAGAAGCAGCCACTGTTTTAAAAATTCCCTTTCCCCATAGTGCTCAATCGGTGAATGAGAGCAAGTAATATATATATATATATATATATATACTTAAAGATAACACAATGCAGCTCAGACCAAATAAAATATAAATATCACCTTAAATTTTATAATAGCAACAACAAAGATGTTGATAATTGTCTGAGTTTTTGTACCAGTTGGAAAATTATCTTTGGGAATCTGTCTGAAATTATGGGGAAAAAATTCACTATGTGAAGTCAGTCATATTGGTTACTCATATTCTGTGAAACATATTTGAATGTGAACCTTGTTGCTAATGATACAGATATTGCAGAGAGAGAATATCAAATTATGGAAGTTTTCAACACAAAATGTTTTTAAACCGATATGTACACCCCCTACCCACCAAAAAAAAAAATACATTTCTGGTAGAAAATAAATTGGCTCAGGTGGAAACGCAAAAACCAGTTAAAATGTTCTTTTAGTTAAGAAAATTAATCTATATTGATTCAAGCAATAATTCTCTGTCAGTCTCAGGCAAAAAGATATTGACATTTTAACAATTGATTTCTCTATTTGCAGTTTATACACTGGATGATTGATTAATTTTCTATGGCTTATCAACCCTTTGCAAGTTATTTAAAACCAGAAAATATTTTTAGATTGTAAGAATTTCTTTTTGGGAGATAATAATTTAGTGATACAAGTCTTACTAATTAACTCATAGCTGGAGGGAGAAGAGGTGGATTCATACCTTTCCCAAGGATATTTATATGTAAGTGAATATAACAAACCCAACTGAAATTGGAACTCAGCTCTCTGATTAATAAATTTGAACCATTATCCATTACATCACCCACACATCCAAGCTTACAAAACCTGGTATTCCCACACAGTCCCATATTTGTGTACTGACCTCACTTGTGGAACTCTCTTTTCCTTGCTTTCCAGTCAAATTTGATCTTCAAAAATTTAAATGCAATGTCAATTGTTTTCAGTTTTCTTAATTCTTAATGTTTTTCTTATATTCTTTCACACTCAGTAATCCCTTGCTTGTTAGTTACTTCGTTGCCTTGTCTGGGGTAAAAAGATTTTGAAAAAATACACTTTTGACTCTCTCGGCAATGTTTATTGTTCTAACAAGTGAGCATTAGAATTTGAATAAAACCCAAACATATGAAAGTGGATTTATACATTTTCTTGAGAATTAACAATAAAGATATTAAACACTATTTATTTATTAGATTGAATAAAAACTTGTTTTCATACTTATTTATAAAATGGTAAATAATAAATATTGCATTGTAGTTGGTTTATATATTTTGATAATTTTGTAATATTTTACAAATTTTTGAATAAAATCGTTTCTTTTCAAATTTGTTTCTTTATAAAATGGTAAATAATAAATCTTTATAAAATGGTAAATAATTGTACTTGCTCCACATATTTTTTACATATTTGTACTGAGAGGGGTTAAAAGTGTATGCAAAGAATTAAACCTGCTTAAAAAAAGCAAAAAAAAACAAGTTTTGAATGTTTTTGGGGATTTATTTTCAGATTTCTGAACTTAAACATCAAATTGAAGACTTACAGCCCAGAAATGAAGATTCACCAAAGGAGACTGCAGTGAGTGAAAAGAGCAATTCAAACCCAACTCTCCGACGACTTGTACAAGAAAGAAAAGAGGCACATGATGTTGGTATTCAGTTAATATATAACCTTAATTTTTTTCTACATGTTTTGTAGAGGTAACTATTCCATTATATAAGTGTCTGTATTTAGCTATGCTGAAAAATATATTTCACTTTATTAGCATTTTGTGAATTTTTGGAATTCTCATTGCCACATATCTTCTTATATGTGCCATGTCCTTTCAGTGTGTGAACGATCATGGCTCTCCACAACTTCCAGTTTTTGTTACTTTCAGTAACTGTCGACATTTTACCATCACTCTTTATCCTTGTTCTTTTACTCAGTCACAATATCTTATTAAATAGGTCAGTTACTGTTTCCTCCTGATGTTTATCTTGTTTTTAATATGTCCTATGAATGTTAAATTTTCCAGGCCTTCTTTTCTCATTATGGGACCCAGGAAGTTAAACTGCCTCTTTCTGATTCTGTAGTTTCTATTTTCCTTAAAACTGCCTCATAGAATGGAAAAGTAACAGATAGAGAAGTAGAGGAGAAAAGTAAGAGGTGGAGAACTAGAAAAGGGAAAGTAACAGATAGAGATATAAAAGAGAAAAGTAAGAGGTGGAGAACTAGAAAAGGGAAAGTAACAGATAGAGATATAAAAGAGAAAAGTAAGAGGTGGAGAACTAGAAAAGGGAAAGTAACAGATAGAGATATAAAAGAGAAAAGTAAGAGGTGGAGAACTAGAAAGGGGAAAGTAACAGATAGAGATATAAAAGAGAAAAGTAAGAGGTGGAGAACTAGAAAGGGGAAAGTAACAGAGAGATGTAGAAGAGAAAAGATATAAGTGGAGAACTAGAAGAGAAAAGTAAAAATAGAGAAATAGAAATGAAAAGTAACAGCTGAAGAACTAGAAGGAAAAAGTAACTTACAGATGTAGAAGAGAAAAGTAACAGGTGAAGATCTTGAAAGGAAAAGTAACAGCTAGAGATGTAGAAGAGAAAAGTAACAGATAGAGATGTAGAAAAGAAAAGTAACAAGTGGAAAACTAGAAGGAAAGTGTAAAAGATAGAGAAGTAGTAGAGAAAAGTAACATTCTTATTTCAAGTTTGAAGATCTAAAAACAAATCTGAATATTAATTCATTTTAGGAATATCAGGCAAAAGATATTCAACTTGTGATACTGAAATGATATAAACATATTTCTGTAATAACTTAATTAAGAATTGCTTGTAACAAAGAAGTATATCTGATCAAGGATAATACATATCTTAATTCCATCAAACAAACCCGAGAGGCATATTTTGCATAATTATATGTTAGAGTTTACATTAAACATTTCTTCTGTTTGTATCGTGATCTTCATACAATGTTTTAACAGTTTCTCATGTTTTGTCTTGTATAATTTGCTGTTGAGAAAAACAATATCTGGTGTTTATCATTATGGATTTTCTCTGCAGACATTATACGTATTTCTAAAGTCTTCTCAAATTATATTGACATCAATTGTTATTGATTGTATACATATCAAACACATTTCTTGATTGACTGTGGCCTAGGCATTTTAATGACTAAGTGCATACAGAAGTATATTTATAAGAGTAGACAGTCTATTGATACAGGTAAATATATGTATGTTTGCAATAATGGCATCCTAAATTTCCAGGAACTGGTTCTATAAAGACAGGTAATCTTTAGGAACCTATTCTGCTTATTTTCTTTTCAATTTGAGAATGGAAACAAATCACTTTATGGTATCAAAAAGAATTAAACCATTTTGATAATTTAATAGAAAACATTTATTTATTAAGATATTTCCAGATTGAAATTCTGTTCTCATCATATTTCTGTTCAAAAGTATTGTGCTTTTTGACTCTAGTGTCATCAGCTGCATTATGGTTTCTTAACCACATTCGATCTGAATCGCTGCAGTCCAAATGATCCAATGGAAGACCTATCAAATTTATGACTAGAAGATTTGCCACATTTTTAGCTTCAAGACGATTTCTTTTGTCAGAATAATCTATGTTCTCTCTATATTTCTGAGATGAGGTATTATGTACAGTATTTACATTAGTCGGACTATTGTCCTCATCTTTGTCGCCATATTTGTCACAACGTTTCGGCCGTTGTACGTTCCGGCCTTCTTCAGGTGGTTGGAATTTCGAACTGAACCCTTTATTTCGATCACTGGGGTAGACTGTTCTAGTTCCACGAGCCATGTTTGATAGATGTCAGTTATCAGTTATCTCCTGCTAATTTTCCCTCTGAAAATTCTCCACTGCCTTAACCGGGTATTGAACTCACAGGACACATGGCACAGTGGATAAAGGCGTTGGTTAGATCCAGTGACAGACCCAAAGAGTGTGAGTTCAATACCCGGTTAAGGCAGTGGAGAACTTTCAGAGGGAAAATTAGCAGGAGATAACTGATAACTGACATCCATCAAACATGGCTCGTGGAACTAGAACAGTCTACCCCAGTGATCGAAATAAAGGGTTCAGTTCGAAATTCCAACCATCTGAAGAAGGCCGGAGCGTACAACGGCCGAAACGTTGTGACAAATATGGCGACAAAGATGAGGACAATAGTCCGACTAATGTAAATACTGTAAAATATGTTCATCACAGAAAACCCTCTTTCAGCCTCTGCAGAACTTACAGCAATAGTATTAATTATATTTTTAGCTATTATATATCAACTATTAATATATAAGATTATTTTCAGCTAATCCAACAACTGGTTCGCTAAGCTTTTATAATTTTAAGAATTGTTTTACGCAAACTGGTAGGATGTCACCACTTGTTGTGTGTGTATGAAGTCTACTTTTGACAGGCACACAATATTTTTCTACATGTTTTGTAGAGGTGACTATTCCATCAAATAAGTGTTTGTATTTAACTATGCTGAAAGATGTATTCATTTTATTAGCATTTTGTGAATTTTTGGAATTCTCATTGCTACATATATGTATGGGAACTTCAGTGTGGTGTAATGATTAGCGAGCTTATCTTTCTATATCAGTTATCTTTCTAGTTCAGGCCTCAGCCTTGTACCACATCTAAGCTATGCTTATAAAATCATTGGGTACTTCAATGTGGTGTAATGGTTAACAAGCTCGTCTCACTAGATCAAGTACAACTGAATAATGAGTTCGATCCTCACTGGGTGCCTTATACATTTGGCCTTGTGCCACATCTAAGCCATGTTTAGAAAATCACCATATCTTCTTATATGTCCTTTCAGTAATGTGGGTGATCATGACTCTCCACAACTTTCCAGTTTTTTGTTGCTTTCAGTAACTGTTGACTCTTTACCAGCCATCTTTATCCTTGTTCTTTTAGCCATTCACACAAAATTGTTAGGGGTCAGTTACTGTTTCCTCCTGCCATACTCACAAATATAAAAAATAGATTCAGTCCAATTTATATAGTGTTTCTTTTCTGCTTTTGCAAGCCAGTGTGAACAAGGCAAAACCTTGCCTGTAGCATATATTAAACCTTTTTCCCAGACATGCATATGTAGAAATCCCTATCAGTAGCAGTAACCGCTTTTCATCTTTTGGGTATGTACAAAAAGAAAAAAGAAACAATGAGTGTGCTGTAAATCAGAAGAGGCTATTTCTCTTTCACTATGTGCCAGACAAAGTAAAAAGAAGGCAATGCAAGCCCCAGCAACTCCAGTCAAGACCATCACCCAACCTACCATGCGATCGATGCCTGAGACTGTTCTTTTGTAATGAGAATGCTTGTGGGTTTAGGTAGAAAATACATATCTCCTCATATTATTGTTATCCTGTAACAATTATTGCAGACTCAATATGAGTCTAACACAAAACAATATAAAACAAATGACAACTAATTTCATGTATTGACAAAAGGAATTACAATTACAATAAAAGAAGAAAACATTTAAAGACTAATTGCATAGAAAACTTTTAAACTAGAGAATGTGCATTTTTGGTTGTGCTGTAAATTAGAAGAGGCTAGTTCTTTTTCACTATGGGCTGAGATCAGGATAAGGCATAAAATTAGCACTACATGTGTTAGATGCATAATGGTGACTATACACATCACCAATTTTCTAATTCCTCAGCAGAGCAAGTTTAACTTTTCCTTCATTATTTACAGAGACGCTTAAGATCATTCCTTGAAATTTTCTCTGTATGAAAAATGTTCCTGACAGAATAAATATTTCTACCTATTTTTGTTTCACTCTTTTGTTTGACTATTTTCTCAACCAACTTTCAGTTTTTGTTCAACACAAATCCTGATCCAGAAACAAAAGAGGCATTGTGTCTCTTATGCTACAGCAAACTTTGATTCACAATTGTGTCTCTATTGATTTAGACATATGTCTATGTATTTGTTATTGTTTCTATATAAGAATTGAAATCTGGTTGAAAAGGAAATTCTTTCGTTTCTGAATGATAAATTTCTATTAAAAATTCTGCAGGAACTTTTATAGAGTGAAAGACTTTAATCCTTAAAGAGTGCTCATTTATTGTTTCCTTGTGCCAGAGCAAAGGAAACTTATTAAATATTTGTATTAAAATTCTCTTTGCTGTTTTTATTGGCAGAAAGTAATCATTCAACTGAAAGAAGTTCAAGAACAACATGCTTCCCTCAAAAGCAAATTTGAGAGTGTGAAAGCCAGGTATATTTATTTATCTATCTATCTATCTATCTATCTATCTATCTATCTATTTGAATAATTATATTCATTTAAATAAATTTTATTTACATTATTTATTAATCCATTTACCTAGAATTTTAATCAGAAATTTAAAGAAGTGTTTCCAAGTTTCTTTTATGACACTTTCTTTAACAAACATTTAAGATATTGACTTTTGCCTTTGATGTGAGAGTTTCAATGAGAGGATGATGTTTGAAGTTCTAAGATGAAAATATTATTCTTTTCTACCGAGGCTCAAAGTTTAGTATCTGCTCAATCCTTGCTCTTTATCAGATGAAATTACAGTATGGGACTTAACCCAGATGATACCAGAATAGTTTGATTTGCTGATTTGTTTTTTACAGCTTAACAACCCTTTGTGGGTTAGTTAATGCTGAAACATATTATGAATTGTAAGAATGATTCTTTTTTGTTTTTGCCTTGTTCTATTTTTACCCCCTCATGTTATTATTTATTGAGAAATTTCTCAATTCCACTTGTTGAGAATTTTGTCAGTTACATTTAACCATTGCCAATTATTCCACAATGTACAAAAACATTACAAAATCAGTTACATTTTCTGACTGAGAAACCTACCTAATATTATGATGTAATGGAATAACCTGTCACCCCCATGAGTGACTACACTATAGGTAGTAACTGCCTATAAGTATGTGTAAGTCAATGGACTACAGAGGTTAGCTGCGAACTGTTCCAGCTGGACAGTTGAACTCTCTGCCTCTGAGAAGAGAAGAGAAAAACCTGGACGAGGTTCGAGGAGGTAGACTAACCCTGAACCCGTTTATACGGGTTCAAAAGGGAATATTTTTGGCTGAGCCTATGGGCTCAGAAAACCCATGTTAAACCCAGCCTTGTGCCATATGTAACCCTCGTGGGGGGTGGCTATACTAGCTGCGACCTGTTCCAGCTAGACAGTCGAACTCTCCACCTTCGGGCAGAGAGGAACTCGGATGAGGATCCGCAGAAGGACATAGTCTCGTTTGGGGAGGTAGACTGACCCAGAACCCATTTATACGCATTTGTAAGGGAATATTTTTGGCCAAGCCTACGGGCTCGGAGAACCCACGCTAAACCCGGCATTGTTCCACATGCAACCCTCGTTGGGGGGGGTAGCTAAATATACTAGCTGCGACCTGTTCCAGCTGGACAGTTGAACTCTCTGCCTCTGAGCAGAGAGGAACCTGGATGAGGCTTGGCTGAAGGGCAGTCTCGTTCAGCGAGGTAGACTGACCCTGAACCCGTTTATACACGTTCGAAAGGGAATTTTTTTGGCCGAGCCTATGGGCTCGGAGAACCCATGCTAAACCTGGCCTTGTGCCACATGCAACCCTAGCTGCAATCTATTCCAGCTAGACAGTCGAACTCTCTGTTTTTGGGCAGAGAGGAACCCAGACTAGGCTCTGACAAAGGGCAGAGTCTCGTTCGGGGAGGTTGTCCAATCTGATCCCGTTTATGCAGGTTCTACAGGGATTTTTTGGCCGAGCCATGTTAAACTTGGTCTTGTACCACATCTACTCTCATAGGGTGGGGTAGTAAATATTGACTAACTGGTATCTGTTCCAGCTAGACAGTCAAACTCTCTGCCTTCGGGTAGAGAGTAACATGATCGAGGCTCTGCCAAAGGGCAGATTTTCGTTTGGGGAGGTTGACCAACCCGATCCTGTTTATGTGGGTTCTATGGGGATTTTTTGGCCAAGCCTATGTGCTCGGATAACCCATGCTAAACTCGGCCTTGTACCACATCTACCCTTGTGGGGGGGGGTGGCTAGTAAATACCGACTGCTGGGATCTGTTGAGTATGACTTATGCAAGAACTACTGACCTTCCAATAGTAGCACTCACTACTGGATTGACTTGTAATGACCTTGTGCATAACTGTTACCTTTATTCTTATTGTACTGGTTTTTACAATAAACCTTTACTTATTTTATCCACCTTGTTTTTTTTTAAGTATATATTCCTATTAGTACAAAATATAACACATTATTAAGTGAGAAAGAATTGGAAAAAGTTGGTGAAAGTGGAAAAGGAAAAGAGAGTGTAAAAGAAGAAAGGTAAAAAGTAAAGAAGCTGGAGAAAAATAAAAAGGAAATCAAGTGAAAGAAAAAATGAATAAATATACATATATAAAGATACAGAAGTATTGGAGACAAAAGAAAACATAGGCTCGCTGGTTGGATATCAAGAGACAATGGCTAAAAGAGTGAAAAGCAGCTGGAAATGCATCAAAGTTGTGATACATTAAAATTCTTTATGGAGAAACAGAGAAAAACAATATAGAAAATTGTTGTGCATTTCTTAATCCTTTTTTGCATGTGGAACTAATCCATGTATGTATAACATTGAGATAAATACCTGGATGAACAATGAAGATTGAAAGGGATAAGGTAAAGAATGAGAAGATACAGGTACATCATGAGAGAAGAGCAAAGACATAAGATCTTTTTTGTTAGAAGCTTTGAATTTAAATATGATATTATCTTGTACTGTTTTTAAATTTTAGAAATCAAGTGCTGTCAAATGAAGTAAAAATTCTGAAGCAACAAATCCAGACTTTATTAGACAAAGGCCAACATGATGATGAAATGATATCTACTTTAATGGTTTGTAATAATTTTTTAATTTTATCTTGAGTATTTTTCTTTACCCATGATGCTCTCTTTTTTATTTTAATTTCTATTTCTTCTATTTTTTGTCTTCTCCTAGCTTTTATATATTTTTTTCTCTTTAAGATATTATTTAACTAAACCCTACCTAAGATATCACACGTTATATTTTGAGATTTTGATGAAATGATATCTACTTTAATGGTTTGTAATCATTTTTTATTTTTTGATGAGTTAATTTAAATTTTTTTTTTTTTACCCATGGTGTTCTCTTTTTATTCTTCTGTCTATTTCTTCTTTTTTCTGTCATCTCCCTACTTTTATATTCTTTTCTCTTTAATTTCTTATTTGTTTAACTAAATCCTACCTAGGATATCACATGTTACATTTTGAGTTATCAATATTTTATATATGCCACCTCTTTTGATTTTATGATATTCAGAGAGAAAAAGCAAGAAATCTTCAAACATGTTTTCAGGAGAACCTAAATTGTTTTGATGAGACTGAAATAAAATAAGTATTGATCTTTTTTAGATGCAACTTTCTCACATGAAGGACTTAATGCAAGAAAATAACCAGTTAAAGCAGCAAGACCAAGAGATGAAGCTCAAAAAAATGTCAGCAACAAAACTGAATGATGACTACATTGTAGAACAATTGAACCGGATCATAGCAGAAAGGGATGAAAAGATCAGAAGTCTTACCGAAAGTCTTAAGCACTTGTCTGGTGAAATGGTAAGTAAAATTAGCAGCCTAAAAGAAAGTGAGTGGGTGTTGATTCCTCACTATAACATTGTAACATTGGTTAATATTGTGCATGTTACATCACTGTATGAAGGATTGAAACCCCATTAACATTTTACCATATGGTTGGATCATCAAATGGCAGAACTGACACACCATCAATGAAGTCCTCCATCGCCCAGAGATGCTGAGCATTGAAGCTGCCATCTTCAAGCATCCCCTCAGGTGGTAAAGACATGTTACCAGAAAGGCTCCTTCAAGACTCCTACAGGACCATCATTTACAGTGAATTTGTCAACAACAAACAACATTGCAGAGCCCAAAAACACAGATTCAAAGACCAACTGAAGTCTTCCCACCTTCAAGCCAGAATCAGCCCTAACACCTGGGAAACAGAAGCCGTTGATTCTCTATTCTGATGAAGAGCTATTCATTTTGTCTGTTCCACTTTCGAAGAGAAAGACTGAAGACAAAGAAAAAAGATGACAATGCAAGGCTCAGCAACTCCAGCCAAGACCATCATCCGACCTACCATGCGATCGATACCTGAGACTGTTCTTTTGTGATGAGAATGCTTGTGGGTTTAGGTAGAAAACATATCTCCTGGTATTACTTTTATCCTGCAACAATTATCGCAGACTCGATGTGAGTTCAAGTAAAAAATGAAAAACACAAAACAATATAAAACAAATGACAACTAATTTCATGTATTGACAAAAGGAATTACAATTACAATAAAAGAAGAAAACATTTAAAGACTAATTGCATAGAAAACATTTAAACTAGAGAATGTGCATTTTTCTGTGTGTGAAATTTGTGTAGGCCTACATGATATGTGAAAGAGTTCAAATGTCAGAAGAGAGAAAACCATGAAAATGAACATGCCCAAGTGGGGGCACTTTACCTATGTACAGCTACATCTTATGGCCACAGTTGAAAAGGTGTAAAAGACAAAAGACTACAGAGAGAAATGCACATCTTTTTATAGGTTTAAAGAGTGCCCCCGGAGATGTTTTTTTTTAGTAAAGTCAAGTGGGATAACCCACACCTTTCCTGACTTGACCTCCTGAATCATGTTGGCTTCAAGCATTGTGTAAGCAATAGATGGATCAAACTCAGACATGAGGGGTGCTGTTGCTGCCACCAATATTGTTGGGTGGTCAGTACATCAGGTAGTGGTGTCCTATCATAAAGAAAACACTAAATGCTGTCAGAAAGGACTATTCAAGATGTCTGATCTAGTAGCTATGTCTTTTTGTTAAGGTTTACTAGCATAGATTCACCAAGTACACTCAAATCCTTTCATTCCAAATGGAGCTTTTTTTTATTAACCTGGAACTGCTGATTTTAATTAGTAGTTAGGCCAGCTTATTCTAAGAGCATTACATATACTTTTGTTAACTTGGCGCAGCTGGAGTAATGTGAAATTAATATTAGCTCAATCTCCAGCAGGCCATCCTTCCAGGCAGTACTTCTTCTTTGGGAGGAGGCTTAGGTTATTATCTGGTGCTTGAGGTGTCCCCAAAAGGGGAAGTGGTTAAAGGGCTTGAGTAATTTTTGAAAGTAAACCTTGACTTTGTGTCACATTCTGTTGTGATGTGGGTGGGCAGATAAATACCTACTTTTGTTAACTTGTGTTACTGAGTTCAATCCTGGTAACATTATTCATTATTGAATATTTTCTTCTTAGGTATGTAAGCGATCATGGCTCTCCACATCTTCTTTTTCTTTAATATCTGTGAAATGACATCTTGGGTAGGACAGTTGAGAAGTTTCTCATTACCTTTTCTATGGTTTTAGATTCAGATTAACTGGTTGTCATTCAAATCTAGATAACCCAGCCTGACTGACTGTAATCCATAGCTGGGGAGAGAAGAGACAGGTTCTTGCCTTTTCTGAGGACACTAGTATAAAGCAAGCACAACAGACTAGGCTAGAATTGTAACCAGGCTCACCAATTACATACTGTGTGAATATCCTTCGTGTTCTACCCTGTCAAATTGGAATATTTTAATTTTTTTTTACAAAGGGTCTGTATTAATGTCCTCATATGAGTAGTTCAAATACTGTTGTTTACTTTGAATTCTGCAGTAGTTTTAATATCGTCATATAAAGTGCGTTATAGATTTAGATAAAATATTAATGGATTGCTTTGTTTTCTATGGATTATCAAACCTTTGTAAGTTATTCAAAGCTAGAAAATATTTTTAGATTGTGAGAGTTTTTGGGAGGGAGATAATAACATTTTACATGTCTTACTAGTTAACCCATAGCTAGGGGAGAAGAGCTGGATTCATACCTTCCTCAAGGGTATTTGTGCATAAGTGAATATAATGAACCCAACTGGAATTGGAACTTGGCTCTCCGATTAACAATTTTGAGCCATTATTGATTACATCACCCACACATTCAAGCTTACAGCACCTGGTATTCCCAATTAGTTAACCATCTAGGTACTAACCAGGCTCAACGTTGCTTAACTTCAGTCATTGTATGGGAACCAGTGTTTCAACATGATATTGCTGTAAGCCTTTAATTAAAATAATCTTGAAACATGTGATTAGATGATGTGTAAAAGCAAACAAAAGTCACAGATTATGTGCGTTGATCTTTTGTCATTCATGCCAGAGGCCAAGGTTATTGACAATTGGAAGACAAAAGATGAAAGCAAACATCTACAGCTGCAGTGATAACACGTGTGGGGCTTTAATGGTTGCTTCATTTATCACATTTTAAGTTTTCCAGTGTGAACAAAAAGTTTTAAACTCTTCTTGCAGTACATAATTGCAGTCTGGAATCTGTCATCAAATGCTTTATAGCTGAGTAGCACATTTTTTTTTTCAAGCATTTCACCCCAAGCAAGGCAGGAGTGCCACTAGCACATAAGGTCTTATGGAGAGTGAAAGTGAGAAAAAGTGTGTGTAGGGGGGATTGAGGAAAGGACAGGGATCAAGGCAACAGAAGATGGCGATTGACATTACATTTAAATTTTTGCAGATTGTAGTTATCAAGTGAGAGTAAGGGAGTTCCAGTGTCGGGAAGTGTGAAGAAAAACTGTTTGAGTAGAAGTGGCAGTTATATTTAACTATTTCAACAGTAAAAGGGTGAGACCTAGATGCCACTCTAGTAGCATGCTTAAATTCATGTAGTTGGGGCTCCAGGGAAAAAGCTTGTCATAGCAGTAGCCATGAAAATATTTATAGAAAAGACAGAGGGAAGCCACATCACATCTCTGAGAAAGTGTCTGAAGTCAAGAAGCTAATTCAGGACTGATTACATTGTAGATCCTTCTTTGGATCTTGTTGAGAACCTTGAGATGCCAAATACATTAATTATTCACTTCTGAATATAGTCATATTTATGTATATACAAATGTTCCTTTACTTATAGTGAAGTTACAAAAATGACTATTATCCTGAGTTTCTTCACTAATACCTTTTCACTTCTTTTAGCAACATTGGTTCACGTATGATCACTGAAGTTAAGCAACATCAAGCCTGGTCATTACCTAGATGGGAGACTGCTTGGAAATACAGGTGCTGTAAGCTTGGATGTGTGGGTGGTGTAATGAATAATGAATTGGAATTGTTAATTCGAAAGCTGAGTTACAATTCCTATTGGGTTTGTTATATTTGCTTATGCACGAATACCCTTGGGAAAGGTATGAATCCACTTTTTCTCCCCCAGCTATGGTTTAATTAGTAAGACTTGTATTGCTAAAACCATTATGGAGCTCTCTTCTGGTTTCTTGCTTCCTTGCCAACTATGATTTTCAAAAATTTAAATGCAACGTCAATTGCTATCTTCTGTTCCAAGAGTTCTGTTTTTTTATTGTCCTTTCTCTTCTCTAAGGTTTTCTCATTTTCTTTCATTCTCAGTAACCCCTTGCATCACATTTTAATAGCATCATTGCTTTGTTTGCGGTAAAATGATATATATATATATATATATATATATATATATATATATATATATATATATATATGTAGTTTAAAATTTACTATCTTTATAGTGGATGAGTGATCAGTTGATCTTTAGATTGTATTTTTTCATTCTTTTTTGTTTTATTGTTCACCCAGTACATCAGGTTTGAGAGCCACCCAAGAGTTACTGTTAAGATGGTTATGATGAATAAGATGTAATATGAGTGAATGAAGTGGTGGTAGGATTGATTGATTTATTTTTTATTGTTTATCAACCCTTTATGGGTTATTTAAAGCCAAAACATATTTTGAATTACAAGAATAATAATTTTTTGTGGGTGAATATTTTTTTAATTTTTAACCTTTTTTTATCCCATGACTTGTAGGGTCATAGGGACACCACATGTACTTGCAGCCATAGTAGAAATGGTGTTTCTTGGGCAAGATAGCCTGGTGGAGCCCAAACCTCTCCTGGCCGGTTTTTGAATTCAGAGTTATCTTCTCCTAGACCGATTGTCACCCAAGGCTATAGAACCCAGTCTGTCCTGTTATTTACCTATAGCTGGTGGTGGGGGAGAAGAGGATTCATACCTTTCCCAAGAGTATTAGCACATAAGTGAATGTAATGGATCCAACTGGAATTCAAACTGAATATTGCATTAAAATTATTTTTGCGAACAACAATGATTTTTCCATATACAAGTTCTACTATTTAACCCATAGCTGGAGGGTAGATGGCATGGATTCATACCTTTCCCAAGGATATACAGGAATCCCTTGATTAATGTTCATTCAATTAATGCATTTTCATTTAGTGTGCTAAATTTTTTATATACCAAAATTTGATTAGTACACGCATAATACTAGATTAGTGCAGTAAAACATTCTTCAGTTTAATAATAGTAATTGAAAACTGATTTTTTTATAATTACCAATTAATTAAAAATTTTCTAAAATTTATAAATGGAAAAGGAATAACTATTTTGTTTGGTAAGCATTACATTATCTAAGTAATTACAGTAGGATTATAAATAGATAAATTCTATAATATCAGCTGATAATAAAAATACATATTTGAATATTTGTTTCAATTAAAAATTTTGAATATTTTTATTTTTTTCATGTTTATTTTGAAGGTCATAAAAGGAATGTTCTGAGTTTTTGTTAAAAAAATGAACAATTTAATTAGATACAGAAATTTACATTTATTGAGAAATAAAAAAAATATAAAAGATGCATTCATTTACTAAGGAAAGATTTATAAATAAAATTTTCAGGTTAAAATACTAATGATTATGATATGTTTGGAAAATTTCCAAAAATATGTACCTATATTTTAATTAAAAAGTACACAAATTAGAAATTAATTGTGAATGAGACTGAAATTTGAGGTACAAATTATATCATTTCGTATAAGTTATATTTGATTAATGCGTTTTTGATAAGTGTGTATATTTTAATGTACACATTATCTGTATTAATCGAGGGACTCCTGTATACACGTAAATGAATGTAATGAACCTGACTAGTATTCAAACTTGGCTGTTTGATTTCCTTGTAGTATGTTGCCATTTCTTTCTGCAGTAGATGAGTTGTTGGCTATAGAAGCCAGTGTGTCCTGCAATTCAACCTATAGCTAGAGGGAGAAGAGATGGATTCATGGTATTTGCATGTAAGTGAATGTAATGAACCTGACTAGTATTCAAACTTGGCTGTCTGATTTCCCATTCTGAGCTGCTATCAATTACTCCAGTTGCACACATTTGTGATAAGAAGTGAAGATTATGATGATAGCTCTGATAGATAACTGACATTTGACTTGAATATTGTAGTGTTAGGAAAGCCTCCACATGAAAGTCTATTCTATAAATTAGCATTTTTTGGAAAAATGAGTCTGAGTTGAGTTTTCTCCTTTTATTTGGAATATGGAGGAAATAAGGGCGATTCAACTAAAAATGGTATATTTAAAAAAAAATATTTTCTGCTTTGTTTTCTCTTGCAATGTTTTATTACTGCAATCATGCAGGATATTTTCACTATTGTGATTTCTTGCTTTTCACTCTGAGGATTATTTGAATACATGGAACAACAAAACAACTATTGGTTATATAAAAGCATAATATTGGGCCTACTTTCATCTTTTTTCACACCACAGTAAATAATATACAAGAATCGATGGATCATTATATTTAATTCAATGATATTGAGACACTGATAACAGTCACATATACTTTGAATCTCAACATTGTGAATTAGTCAAGGCCATGACTTAGGGTGATTATTCCAGTATGCAACACTGTTAGGAAGGGTCTGAAAACCATACCATGAGTTGACCCAAGCCTTGTAGGTGAAATTGGGTAGATAAAACTGTTTGGAAGGGTTCATTTATTGTCCTAGCTCAAAAACACAAGTCATCGTGACAGAGGCTTTGAGTGTAGTGGCCTTGTTCAACTGCTGATCATGCCAGATTATGCACTCTCTTTCAGCAACTATTAGGTCTGCCTATTTGCCGTATAAACCACGTTTACATTGTGGGTGTTGAAGAAATAAAAAAAATGTTCCTGTGCAGGCACCTGCTACAGGGATTAGCCACACTAGCAGACTAACATACTCGGAAAATGAACAGCTGGTTATTATTACTTCTTTATATAGTAAGTGGTTGGCAAACTATTGGAGTGCATTACTGCTGTATTAAGTTGAAGCCTTGTGCCAGACAAACCTTGCCTGAGTAAGTATTTGCAATTCTGGTAAATTTGTTAACAGCAAAGTTTGTTGAATTATAAAAATTAATTCTTTGAAGTTGATAATCTTTTTCAGACGCCGAAAGGAGAAGCATTTTATCTTGCACCTGTTGCAGACCCCAATACAGAGAAAAACAATTGTGAAACTGCAATGATACAAGAATATATCTTCAATTCAAATGAGTAAGTCTCACAAATAAATATTCTTGATATTTTTGATTCTGTATCTTAATCCACTTGGAGTGCCTCTCTAGTAGTTTGCAAGTTCTTATTGCAGGCCATTACTACTGGGCACTTCAAACTTTTTTTTTATTTTTGTTATTGTTCCTGACCTGGTATCTTACTTCGGTCATTTTCTCATTGCTGTAACATAACTTTCTTGTGTCTTTTCTATAAATATTTTCATGGCAATTGTTCTAATGAACTTTTCTCTATGGTATCTAGACTTTATGAATTTAAATGCAGTACTAGATTGAGAGCTAGGTCCCATTTTACAGTTGACATAGCTAGATGTAACCATAAGTTCTATGCTAAGTTTGTTCTGTTGCACTTCTTGCTTGAGGGACTCTCTTCTGACTTCTTACTTTTCAGTCAACTTTGATCTTCAAAAATTTAAATCCAATGTTGATCATTATCTTCTGTATTCTCAATTCTTGTTTATTTTTCTCATATTCTCTAACACTCAGTAATCTCTTGCACCTTAGTGGTGTCTTTATTGCCTTGCTTGGGGTGAAATGATTAAAAAAATATATATAGTCGGTTTTGCCAAAAAGTTTTTCTTGTCAGAGTCCATCTTGCACATTTACAAGTCTACCATTCCATTCATCTGTACATTGAATACTGTTACTCTATCTGGTCTGGTGCTCCTGCTATTCATCTTGAGGTTCTTGACAAAATCCAAAGAAGGATCTGCCATGTACTATATCCCGACTTGGTATCTCTTTCTCACTGATGTGGCATGGCTTCTCTCTGCCTTTTCTACAAATATTTTCATGGCAACTGCTCTGACAAGCTTTTTTCCTTGGTGCCATGACTACATGACTTTAAGTGTGCTACTAGATTGGCATCTAGGTCCCAGCCTTTTACTGTTGAAATAGTTAAATGCATCCAATACTTCTTTTTTTGCACGTCCCACCTGTGGAACTCCCTTCTGTTTACATGCTTCCCTGATAACTACAACCTTTAAAAATTTAAATGCAACATCAACTGCCATCTTCTGTCTTCTTGAATCCCATTCCTCTCTATACTCAGTCTTTTCTTTCTTTTTCACACTCTGTAACTTCCTGTGTACTAGTGGCATTCCTACCTTGCTTTGGATGAAATGATTAAAACAATATATATATATATATATATATATATATGTATAATATCAAACTCATAATCGTTATCGTGTTATACAATCAGCTTCTTGTTAATTTCCATTTCGTCCAGGAGATAAAAGAAAATCTTAAACCCAAAGTTGTTGGTATTACGTCTAGTGCACAGATGCAAATAAAGTAGATAGGAAATTCATTGTTCTGCAATGGTATATAAAAACTAAGCAATAGAAGCTGAATTGTCTCTTCTCTTTGGAATATGCTGGGCTGGTAATAGAAGACAGAATTTGAGAAATATTTAATCCTGACTGAAATACCTAGAAACTCTCAGTTTGATATCGATATAGTTTTTATGTTAGTTACAAGCCAAAAAAACATAGTTTATTTTTTTAAAGATTGAATAAAAAAATTATTTTCCATAAGATGACCCAAAATCTTAATAAGTCAGTGATATACACACCCACACACACAAATACAGACAACTGCCCTTTATATATGTGCAGAAAGATAGATAATAATATCCCTACAACATAAACCTAAAAACAAAATGGGTGTATTTAATGTAAACCTGTTATTAAAAATAGGCAATTAAAAATTTCCTGATTAAAAATATCTATGGGAATTTATTCTGTTGTGTTTGTACAATTTTGGTTTTGAATATTTAATATTCTTCTGTTAAATTTACTTTGTTGTTTTAATATTAATTTTTTTAAAAGTTATGCTTTTATTTATTATACATATGGAAATTCAAAAGAATAGAAGCAGAATTAAAAAGTAAAAACAAACAGAATAAAAATTATTCTCATTTGTTTTTACTTTTTGATTCTGAGAATTTTGGATGCATAATGCAATTATTATGTATTTTTAATTTTAAAATATCTTTGTAAATACAAATCATATGATGATATTTTTTTTTACAAAAAGGTGGGTTGGGTGATACTGAGTTTGTATATATATTTAATTTGTCACTAATTATTGTAGTTTTTTAGTTTTAGCCAGATACACACACACCTACAGATAACTGCTCTTTATATATGTATGGATAATATATAATAATAGGATTTTATATATAATAACAATGTTTAAGTGAGCATGCTGAAAAATTCTTGGCTTGATCAAGGAGCACTTCCAAAAAGAATTCTGATGTTTCAAAATATATTGATAAAACCATTAAGGATAGGAATATTTGTCTGAATAACTTGTGAAATAATGTCAGTTTCCTTAGAATTTCATCAGAAAACCAAAATTTATAAAAAAATTACAGCTCATATCCAGCCATACACATATGGAATATATATATATATATATATATATATATATATATATATGTTATGTTCAAAAATAAAATTAGCAAGAGATCAATCAGGCTTCATGGCGTATCGACAGATTAAATATCAAAATATTAAAAAAAAAAGAAGAAAATACACATTACTTGCTTGTATGTCTTTTTGAGTAACTTTCATCTTTGATTATGGATTTTTCCAGAGCCATTTTTCTTGGCTTCCTTCTGATGGCCTTGTTATTTTCTTTTCTTTCACATGTTTTTAAATATTTTATTTGCTTTTTCTTTATATTATGAGGTGATCCAATAAATGAAATGGATCGGGTGCTTTCTGTTCTGTTGCCATGACAATTGTTGTAACTTGTTTATTTCTGTAATCCCCATCTAACTACATGTTCCCCGTTGTCACAATTCTTGTCAACCACATGACATGGATTCCATTTGTTTAGAATGCCTGCTGCGGAAGAGAAAATCAATGTAATTCAGCAAGAACATGAACATTTAAGAAGAAGCAGACTTGAAGAAAAGGAAATTAGTAAAGGAGAAGATGCCTTAAAGGATAATGGTAAATTATTATTTATTAAGATGCCTTAAAGGATAATAAATAATAATAAATGAATAAGCTTTTATAGCTTTTGTTTCATTTTCTTTCTTTTTATAAAGCCGTCTTATGAATGAATGATCCCAAAACATTGAAATATCTCTTAAGTAATCTTAAATATCTTTTCTCTTATAAAACAATATATTCAGAGGAGGTGCAGATGGTGCAATGGATAGTGGTTTGGAATCAAAAATCAGTGGGCTGAGTTCAAATTTCAGTTGAGTTTGTTACATTCACTTATGTGCAAATACTCCTGAGAAGGGTATGAATCCATCTCTTCTCTCCCCCCCCCCCCCAGCTATTGGTTAGATAGTAGGACTTGTATCATGAAAAATCTTTGTTATCTCCCAAAAATTGATAATGCAATTGTATCAGGTCAGGCATAGGCCTGCTACTGGTAACATGTAACCCAATACAACCTGCCGCATGGATGGTGGTTGGCATACCAACTAGCTCTCCCACTAACTTTTCTTTTTTTTATTTATTGATTCATTTTCTATAGCTTATCAACCCTTTGTTGGTTATTTAAAGACAAAATATATTTTAAATAGTAAGAATTTTTTTGAGATAATAATGATTTAGTTATACAAGCCTTACTAATTAACCCATAGCTAGGGAGAGAAGAGCTGGATTTATACCTTTCCTAAAGGTATTTGCCATAGTAGTTCAAATGCTATTCTTTACTGTGAATTCTGCAGTAGTTTTAATATAGTCATATAAAGCATGTTCTAGATTTAGTTAAAATATTAATGGATTGATTTGTTTTGTAGGGCTTATCAACTGTTTGCAAGTCATTCAAAACCAGAAAATATTCTTAGATTGTAAGAAATTTTGTGGTGGGGAGGGAGATAATAATCGTTTATAAGTTTTACTAATTAACCCATACCTGGAAGGGAAAATATGTGGCTTCATACCTTTTCCAAGAGTATTTGTGTATAATAATATAATGAACCCAACTAGAATTGTAACTCCAATTAACAATTCTGCACCATTATCAATTACACCATCTGCACATCCAACCTTACAGCTTATGGTATTCTCAAGCAGTCACCCATTTAGGTACTGGCCAGGCTTGACATTGCTTAATTTTGGTGATTGTACAGGAACCAGTGTTTCAATGTGATGTTGTCATAAGCCCACTAGCTTTTCTGATGGTGAGAAAGGTGGCAAGTCATGCCACAAGACAAATATCAAGACCTGTCAAAAGGTGGATGAGTTTCTTATATCAGTGGTGTGTGTATATATATATATATATATATATATATATATATATATATATGTGTGTGTGTGTGTGTGTGTGTGTGTGTGTAAGGTTTGATAATGACACCTTGCCAAAAGACCTAAAATGCTTCTTTAGAAGAATATGGCTAAAAGCCTACTACAGGGACAATAACCACACACCTTCTATACTAGTATCACTAAAAGAGAAGAACTCTACATTCACCCCACAAAACATGGACATCACTATACAGACATTTGAAATGGCAGTAACAAATGACATAAAGAAAACAACAATACATAAGCTGACACATGACAATATCACTGAAGAGAAACAGGCAGCCCGAGACATGCTGACGCATAGAGGTGAACTAATCATTTCACAGGCTGACAAAGGTGGTGCCACAGTGATCTGGGACATCAAAGGATACATTAAAGAGGCCAACAACCCGCTAGCCGGCAAAAACACCTACAAAAGCCTATCCACAGACCCACTCCCTGAATACCAAAAAAAATTAATAAGCTCGCTAAGCATGACACTTCAAAATAAACTAATTGACAAGGGAACATGCACAACACTTACACCCACAAACATAACAGCTGACTGCTTCTATCTCCTTCCTAAAATACACAAAAATAACAACCCAGGAAGACCAGTCATTCTATCATTTAACTGACACACAACTAAAATATCCAAATACGTAGATCATTACATACAGCCCCTAGCTAAGGAAGTAAAATGCTACATCAGAGACACAACAGACCTGCTGAACAGAATTAAACATATACAAACAGTGCCAGAAAATGAAACTCTAGTAACCATAGATGTCAGGTCTCTTTATTCAAACATCAAACACAACAAAGGACTAACTGCCCTTAAAGAAGCAATTGCTAAAAGAACAAGACAAGAACCAGAAGTAATTATGAAATTATGGAACACATTCAGACATTGAATACTTTTGATTTCAATGGAAGAGACTACTTACAAGTAAAAGGATGTGCCCTAGGCACTGTTGCAGCTCTATCATATACCATAATCTTCATGGGCACATTTAAGGAGACCCATACTTATCCCTTCATCAGTAATGACTGCATATTCTATGCAAGATATATCGATGATATCTTCTTCTTAAACACAGGTAGTGAGGAGAAACTTACTGAATTCCTTATGACCCTAAACATGGTACACAACTCCATCAAGTTTGACCATGAAAAATCAACATGATTAGTAACATTTATAGACACCTGTATCTACATAAATAAAAACAGAAAATTACGAATGACACTACGCTCTAAAATCACCGACACCCACAACTATCTGCACTTTAAGTTTTCCCACCCAAAACACCTCAAAGAGAACCCTCCCTATTTACAAGCACTTAGACTCAGAAGGATATGTTCTAACATAAGTAAACACACTAAAAATCTCAAGCTTCAATTCGCAACACATGCCTATAAAGAACACCTAATCAGGGAACAAATAAATAAAGCAATTTCCATACTTAGAGAAGACACCCGAAAGTCTAAAATTTAAAACAAATCCAGACATATTCGTCTAGTAACCACTTTCAACACTACTCTTCATCCACTATCTCAGACAATCAAAAGTTGCTGGGAAATACTACATCTCAAACCAGACTTAAAAACTTTGTTTGAGAGAACCCAACCTTTTAGCATATCGTAGACCAAAGAGCCTTATAAAATCATTGGTGTACTTGGACTCCTATGAGTGTTTGAGTTGGGCATCTGGAAGAGCATCTTGCTTTGTTAAACCTTGCCTCAAATCATTTCAACAATCCTCTGTCAGGCAGGATGCACCTTGATTTGTGCAAGATTAATCCTGTTGCTGCCTCAAAACACATATTTATGTATGTAATATTCACTGACAAAAAAAAATTAAATTATTCTTACAATCAATCTAAAATGTTTTTCAACTTTAAATAACCCACAAAGCTTTGATAAACAGTGCATATATATATATATATATATATATATATATATATACATAAAACAGTTGAAACAAAATAAACTATGAAATCTCCACAAATATCCTTAAATGTCTATAATTAGTAACAGAAGCCATTGGTTCATACCAACGGCTTTCCATACTCAATACTCATCGGATTCACTCTCGCGTGGTCATGTGTGACGTCATGAGCTGTGGTGCGATTTTCGCTTTCAGCGTCTTATATGCACGTGTTTATCGTTGCTTGGAAATCATCCATGTTAACAAAAACAGACTATCATCAATTTCTTGTTCGTGTATTGCTTAATATATTGTGTAATTGTCATCTTCGATAATGGCTTATGTAAGCCGAAAGCTTAGATTGGATTAAAAAATATGTATCAATACTGTGATTTTCTTTCATTGTTTAATGATAATGTTATTAAACTTAGCAGACGATATGAAAAGAACTTACATAAAATATATAGACAACACTTATCTATATTATTTAATGAAACATGTATGAATATATATATATATATATATATATATATATATATATTACTTTGAAAATGATGGAACACATTCTTTTAAAGGGACATGTTTTTGTCTAACACTTTTGATTTGTTGGAATGACAATAATCAAAACAGCGAGACTGAAAAAAGTAAAGATGGAGGTAAATAAATAAAATAAATTTATTTGTTTTTGGTAATAAATTTTTGGGATTATTGTTGTCCCAATGAATCTTTCTGACGAGAAGTGTTGGACAAAAAAGATCCCTTTCTTTAAAAGAATGCATTCTGTCATTTTCAAAGGCATATTTAAATTCTCTTGTACAAAATTTTTGTTTATATATATATAAAAATATAAAAGTGAACATTGAAGTCAACACTTAGAGGCGATAGGCTGTTTCATGCTAGACGCAATCGATCGATTGTGTCTAGCATGAAATAGCCTATTGCCTCTAAGTGTTGACTTCAATGTTCACTTTTATATTTACACACGCTCTATCTCTGATATTGAGCACTTTATCCCATAAATATAGCACACCTTAAGAGTATATTTCTTCTTAAATATATATATATATATATATATATATATATATATATATTCAGAAGAATGAATGTTAAAAAAATGTATAAGATTTTGTATGGCGCACGTGTTGGTTTTCAAGTTCAGATAAAATCAGGATTTTCCTCTGGTGTCTACTGATTTTTTAGACTTTTTACACTGATCTATACTTCATTTGGTTCTGTGCTAGATGAAATTGAATTTTGATATGTATGAAAATGTTTTATTATGAATGTTTTAAAATCTACACATTTTGAATCAAGATGAATATTGTAAAAATATTGTGATTGATATAAAATTAATACTTAAGAAATTTATTCAATACATTAGCATGTTTATCAGTGTAAAAACAAATATCGTTTTTATACTTTTTTACTATTTTAAAACCTGAATTTAATTTTTAATTTTATCAGTGAAAAACACAAATGCTTAAATCTTAAATTTTCTTTTCTTCCTAAAGATTTGTGTGATTCTCTTGCAGAAATCAAGGCTCCAAAAAAATGTCAGGTTAATTTTGGTGGCAGAAAGAAAATTGATACAAATTTTATTGATGAAGATGAACTTAAAACAGTGTAAGTAAAAGCAAATATATTTGTTATTTTACTCAAAAAAGACAGCCAATGTAGATTTGATGAGAAAACTTGTTTGTGTCTTTTTCATTTGAGAAATAATAGACAAAACAGACAAACCTCTTGTCTTTCCTTACTTAAAAAAAATAATAGAAATTGTATTTATTCAGAGAAAAAAAATTGAAAAACAAAAGAAATTGATGAAAGAAAATCAATGAAAATATTTGTAATTATAAAAATCAGTTCAGTCCCTTGACTGTGATTATCAGTGAGGACTCAAGGCCAGAATTTGTCATCCCTTTTTTTTGTGTTCATTTATTTTTTTTTTTTTTTTTTATCATTTCACCCAAAGCAAGGCAATAAAGCCCCTGAGATGCAAGGAGTTATTGAGTGTTAGAGAATAATAGAAAAAAAATCTATTAAGGAGAGAAAACATTAAAAGAACAAGAATTAAGAAGACAGTAGATAACGACTGATATTGCATTTAAATTTTTGAAGATCAAATTTGATTGGGAAACAAGAATCTGGGAGAGAGTTCTGCAAGCAAGAAGTGCGACAGGAAAAACTGTTAGCATAGAACTTAGGGTTACATCTAGCCATTTCAACAGTAAAAAATATGACACCTTGTCACCAATCTAGTACTACACTTAAATTCATAAAGTCTATGTACCAAAGAGGAAATTTCATCAGAACAACCATGAAAGTATTTATAGAAAAGGCACAAGAAAGCAACATTATGGCAGTGGGAAAGTGACTGAAGCTAAGATGTCTGATCAAAACCAATAACATTGCAGACTCTTCTTTGGATTTTATCAAGAATCTCTAAATATATAGCAGGAGCTCCGGACTAGATGCGGGAGCAGTATTCAAAGCAAGGACAATTTGTAGACTTATAAATATGTAAGATAGATTCTGGTGAGAAAAATTGTCTAGCATGACACAGGGAACCGACTTTCCTAGCAGCTGACTTAGCAATTAATCCAATATAATCTTTCCGCTTTGTCAGTGGAAAATGTTAGTCCAAGAAGGTGCAAGGAATCACTCTCCTGGAGGTTAGCATCAGCCATGTTGGTGGAAGGTAAAAAAGGCTTCTCTCATATGATTAAAAGAGAGCAGTTTTGTTTGGAGGTGTTAAAATTAACAAGCCATTCCTTGCCCCAGTTAACAACAGAAAGTAGATTGTTTTTGAGATCAGCTGTCAATTTGACCTTATTGAACCACTCAGACTTACTATTAAGACAGAAATAAATAGTTGTTATCAGCATAGATACTGAGTTGAGCACTGATGACATAAGGAAGGTCATTGATGAAAATTACTAACAATATGGGTCCAAGGATAGAGACCTGGGGAACTCCTTCATTAATGCAAAAAGATCTAGAAGAGTGTCCATTCATTTCACAATTGGATAAGACAGACTGAATCAGTCTAAAAATTTGCCCAGAGATACCATAACTTTTCAACTTGTGAAGAAGATCAATATACCAAATCCTGTCAAATGTCTTCGAGATATCCAAAGCAACAACCCAAGTTTCACCATTCTTATCTAAAGTCTGAAATAGCAAAATATCAGCAGTTGACCTAGAGATGTGAAAGCCATATCACTTATATGAAAGATGCCCTTATGAGGTGAGATGCTTAACTAATTCAGAGTTGTTTATAGCCTCTAGTACTTTGCTAAAAAGAGGTAGAGGTATTAGGCCAATAATTAGAGAGATCAGATGGCTCACCTGAGTTCTTAATGACAGGAACACATCCTGTACTGACAATTCAAACAAGAAAATGTTTTCTTTCAAAAAACAAGTTAATCATATTAGTTATTAGGTAATACAGTATTAGAAAAGAGTCAGAAGAAAAAGCTGATGGTAAAAGTCTATAGATTAGAATTATTATGCCTTTGGTAGCCCGATTGGTTAAGACATCATCCATGAAAGATGAATTAGTGTGGTAGAGATGGAAATTATTGAAAGTTACATTTTATTCCCTCTAGTTGTTCTAGCTTAATTTCATACCTGAACAAAAAAAAAAAATTCTTGAAAATTAACTTATTGTTTAAAATATTTTAACTTAATTATTTACATTCTTAGATATATTTTAAACAGTTGGGCTGATAAAGAATGTTATTTTATGATGGCAACTGGTTTATTGGGCAATTATATTAAATAACAAAAATTGTATTTATATTTTATATATGCCCAGCTTTGTGTAAATCTCAACCAAATTGAGAAAGTGTAAAGAAATGTAATATTTTCTAGTAAAGTTTAATACCTGAACAAAAATATTCAAATAAATAAAAATTAAGAAAATAATTTAAAAATTGAATTATTTTTTAAAGTCATTCTAACTTAAATTAATCATCTCTTAAATTTTTATATGAAAATGTAAGAAATTACTTGTTTCATAACAAGTACATGAAAGTGTGTATGTATATGATTTTATTCATGTTTGTATGTGTATGAGGGTTGGCTGAAAAGTTCATAGGCTGACCAAATGAGGCTTATTTTTCAACACAGTACCTCTTGTGATCAACACACTTCTTCCATCAGTGTTGCAGTGCTTGGGTCCTATTGATAAAGAAGCATTCATTCTGTTGGTAAAAAAAGTCATCAACAGCAGATATGATGTCATTATCACTGCGATACCAGTTCCCAGCCAAGTGTATTTTCATGTTGGGGAACTGATGATAGTCAGATGGGGCCAAACCAGGAGAATAAGGAAGATGATCAACCAGTTCAAAGCAACAGTCATGCACAACAGAATTGTCCTGATGAAACCAGACACTTATGTCTTTTCATGTTTGTGTGTGTATATGTGCATGTGTCTATTCATATGTGTATGTGTTTAATTGTATGTGTGTATGTGTGTGCGTTTGTGTGTGTGTTTTTAATCAGCAAAGAGTGTGAATTCTGGCTGATGGTATTTATATTCATTTTGAACTACTGTACATGGGAAAGGCATAAGTCGACTTCTCCCTGTACTCTGTTTCATCGTCAGATATTTAAAGAATTTTTTTTATTACTGGCATGCCACAATGGTTGACAAAGAATTAACTTTTTTTTCTCTCCAGGAATTAGCTGTAAAATCCAATGTGTTTGTGATTTTTATTTTTATATTTTGATTCAAAAAATCCTGAAGTATACGAAAATAATAGCAAGAATAAAAAAATAACCAATATTTATTTTAAAAAAAGAAAGTTTATTCAAAATATTTTGGTGAACATTTTTTAAAATTATATGTTCTTTCAGGATGTAGTTGATCATGTGTCACCACAGATTCCTTTTCTTTATTATCTGTCATGATTGTTCTTGGAAAAGATAAGAGTCGTTTCCTGTTTTCTCCACATTTTGAATTCAGAGTAGTCCTTTGCTTAGACTGGCTGCCATCCAAAACTATAGAGCTCAGTTTATCCTAACATTTAAACTGTAGCTGGATGGAGAAGAGATAGATTCATGCCTTTCCCAAGGGCATTAGTGTGAGGGTGAACTCAAGAGGTTAGGAGGGAATTTGAACTTGAATTGACAATTTTACTTTCTGCACCAATAACCATTACATTACCCCCCTCTGGCAAACATTAAAATTGTTGAAACATTGTGCATGTGTCTTTGAAATTTTTTTTTTCACTTTTGTCATCATAAAAAGATTTTCTAACATTTTTCCCCATCTTTAGTTTGTTTTTTCTTTTTTTTTAATATGCTTCTTTGGTCCTTGTTTCTTATGGCTTGTGGTTAGGAATTTATCCCCAAAATGTCAGTTGATTTTTTGAAGAAGTTAAATGAAGATGAAACAGAAAAAAATGTCAGACTAGAAGCATTTTTGTTGTTGTTGTGTAAGGTGGATTAGTACATTACAAAACTCATCTGCTAGTGGGAGCCACTTGGGTGCTTACCATCTAACCCAAGATAATTTGGGAAAATTATGTGGACAATAATTATTGTAGACATTCCAAAAAGACTAAAATATTTAAAATTTTCTTCAAGCAAACCAATATATCTTTTCACTTCTTGCCTCAAGCTGTATACTTTTATTTATGCATCTTATAATTCTGTAGTAATTTATCTCAGAACCTGCTCGGTGGCTGAAGGTATAGTGATTTTTCCCCTTCTAGAACTAAAAATTAGTGCCCAAACCTGTTAAAAACCATGGTTTTTAAAGCAGAACTTTTAAGAAAAGTAAACTCTTTCCACTCAGAATATTCACACTAAACCATCTTCTCTCTATTTACTGTAATTACTTTCTTATAATTGTTATAATTATATTATTATTAAAATTCTAGAGCAAATATTAATTTTGTAAGCATGAGAATAAACACATCAGAATAAATCAATAAATCTGTAGCCTGATGGTTTTTGGATGAATTTTGATCTGAAATTATCACTGTATAATCTTTGATCCATGTGATAAATAGAGAAGTGTTAGATTAAGTGCATTGACAAAGAAAGAGATTATGTTGAAAAATATTTGTTTTGTAAAAATGAAGCCAAGAGGGACAGAGGGAAACAACAAGTCATTTACCTAACAAGCTAAATAGATATCAAAGGACAGGAAGTGGTGGGGAGCTGTTATAGTGAAAGACACCTTGTCTAGATAATAGACTCTCCCATCTATTATAAGTAGGAGTCAGTAGTAGTCGATTACTTTGCGTAACACTTTATTACAAGTTATAACGTTTCTGTACGTTTAACCTATTTAGGGCGCATTTAGTCTGAATACAGTTTCCACTAAGGAAATAACTCCACAAGAGCCAAGATCAATCTACCTAAGAAGCTTGTGAAAATGGATAACAGTTGAGAGTGACGGTAAAAAACAAACATTCATAAGAGCTACAACGGTCAGGAAGTGAAGGAGAGCCACATTTAACCTACTTAACAAGCTTGTGAAAATGCATGTCAGTTCAGGGTGTGAAAAGGATAGTAAAAAACAAACATTGATAAGAGTTACAAAGGACAGGAAGTGATGGCGAGCCACGATCAACCTACCCACAGCCAACAAATATATACGGCTCCACATGTTACATTTTAGGCTAATTGCAATAGTCTATTTTGTTTATAGTCAGTTTATGTCTTTTTTATCTAAAACATGTTAAAACTGTCCCAAAATACACAAATGGGTTGTTTTTTTTCTCTTTTTAAACAGAAAAATAATAATAAAAGATTGTAAGCAAACAAAAAGTTATTAAAGAATTAAACTGTAGTACAAAACAAATACAAGTAAAATAAACTTACCAACAGTTTCTCTATAAATCAATTTTCTTTTGACTTTTGCTTTTTTTAAATTGTAGAATTACAATATTTTTTAAATTGTAGAATTACAATATTTTTTGAACTTCTTTTGATGAAAACTTTTGTTTGTTGTAAAATATGTTGTACTCCATTGCAATTAGGTCTCTATTAGAGTGTATAAACCACTGTGGTAACAGTATAGGGGTTCCATCATACTGGAGTTGGACATGAAGGTTTTGGTGAATGCAAATGCATTCTCTTATAGATAGAAAATGTGTTTCAGGGTCAAAGACTAGTCTATAAATTAGAATATAATCTTCCTGTTTTTAATTTCAAAACTGTTAGGACAACACTTTGCTTCTTTCAATTGAGTAAAATTTTTTATTGTATCAGCTGAAATAAAATCCTGTAATTCACCATTTTGGACCAGTTGTTTTGGAGGCTTTCTGAATTGCCTTGTATTTGGCAAAAGAAAGTTTTTTTTATTTTTTATAAATGTATCATAGTTATTGGATGTAAATCTCAATTCAGTTTGTTTCATTTTGAGTTTCAAAAATTTCTCTTCAAAATGTTTCATACGGAGGACTGAAATTTTTATAGGAAACCAGTCAATATGATTAATGAATTTTATCCATTTTTCTGTGAGGTCAGATTTTCCAAGAGAAAAAGAAAATGTCAATACTTTTTCATTGTTATTAACATATCCACTAGAACAGCCAAATGCAACACATTTGTTAACCATTTTTGCTAAACCAAATATCACAACAAACTTTATAATTTAATCTTTAAATGTAATGGACTATGAGTAGAAAATTTACCTAATAGCATTCATTTATAAAACGGGTTGTATATGCAACTGAAAATCATAAAAGTGAGGTATTTCACAGCCATTTATAATTTGTGGATTAGTACAAAAAAGGTGTAAATATGGATTTTAGTGTTGAGCACATTTCTAGGGAATTGAAGTAACGTGTGATAAATTCTATGTAATTGTATGCTGTTAATTTATGTTCTAAGAATTCAATTTTTAAAGTTACCTCCCTTTTAGGCTAGCAATTTTCTAAGTGGTCATTCATTTTTATTGGCCTGTTAGAATTCAGCATTTATTTAAAGCATTTCAACCCCAAGCAAGGCGGGAGTACCAATAGCACACAAAGGTTTACAGAGAGTGGGAGCAAGAGTAAAGAAGAATGATAGAGGAAAGGATGAAGAGAAGGACGGGGAATTAGATCAAGGCATCTGGAGATGTTGATTGACATTGCATTTGAATATTTGGAGATTATAGCTATCAGGGAAGCAAGTAAGAAGAAGGGAGTTCCACAGATGGGAAGTGTGAGACATGAAGCTATTGGAGTAGAAGAGACAGCTACATTTAACCATTTCGACATCGAAAGGGTGGGACTGAGATGCCAACCTAGTAGCACACTTAAATTCATGCAGTTTGGGAACCAGTGAAAGTAGCTTGTCAGAGCAGTTACTGTGAAAGTATTTGTAGAAAAGACAGAGGAAAGCAACAGCACATCTGTGAGAAAGGGACTGTAGTCAAGATGCCAGATCAAGTCCAATCACAGTTCATATCCATCTCTGGATTTTTTCGAATAACTTGAGATGAACAGTGGGGGCTCCAGACCATATATGGCAGCAGTATTCCATACAAAGGCAAATGGTTGATTTATAGATTTGAAGGATGGACTCAGGTAAGAAAAACTTTCTGGTGTAACACAAAGAACCAACTTTCCTTGGGGTAGATGAAGCTCTTGATTCAATGTATTTGTTCCATCTTAGGTCAGTGGACAGTGGGAGACCAAGCAGGTGCAGAGGGGTGCTCTTGTGGAGTTGAGCATCAGACATTCTAATGGGAAGCAGGGAGGGTTCTCTGTGGTGGGTAAAAAAGAGCAGTTTTGTTTTTGAGGCATTAAAGTTTATCAGCCATTTCTTGCCCCAGTCAACAACAGATTGGAGGTGCTTTTCAAGACCAATGGACAGGTTAGTTTTGTCAATGATACCAGATTTGCTATTGAGGCAGGAGTAAATAGTAGTGTTGTCTGCATAGATGCCTACTTGGGAAATAATGACATTGGTAAGATTGTTAATGAAGATCAGAAACAGTGTAGGACCCAGGATAAAACCTTGGGAAACACCTGTGTTTGTGAGAAAGGAACTAGAGGAGAATCCATTTAGGATGACCTTCATTACACAGTTTGACAGGAATGATTGTATTAAGTCAAATGATCATCCTGAAATTCCATATCCCTGAAGCTTATGAAGAATGCTGGCATGCCCAACCCTATCAAATGCTTTAGAGATATCAAGATATCATGGCTCGAACTTCTCAGTTATTGGTAAACAAATTCAGTTATGGCCGTGAGCATATCAGTGGTAGATCGGGCAAAGCAGAAACTATATTGCTTGTCAGAGAGCAGATCATGGGGTGTAAGGTGCTTAACCACTTCGGCATTGATTAAAGCCTCAAAGACTTTACCAAAGAGTGATAAGAGACTGATAGGATGGTAGTTAGATGGGTCAGTGTTTTTAAAGACTGATGAAGACATCCAACAGGCTGGAAAGCAAGAGTTGTTGAGGCAGTAGTTATATAATTTGGAGAGGACAGGAGCCAGTTCAAGAGCACATTTCTTCAGGGCAATGGCTCATATCCCATCCCTACTACTAGCCTTATGTGAGTCTAATTTAGAGACAATGCCCAATACCATTGATAGGGTTATGTGCAACTCGCTCAATAGAGGGAAAATTGGGTATGCTGTATGAGTCAAGTGTTGATTTGGATGAGAATTTCCAAGCAAAGCATTCAGCCTTATCAGCTGAGAAAGTCAGGACCTCAAATTGATTGAATAAAGGAGGTATTGTGGATTTGCTGTTGTTCAGTACATTCTTGCAGAGACACCAATAATCTTTGGAACCAAATTTGCGAGATGCAATACATTGTTTCATTCTTTCAGCAAATAGTGACTTTGCTTCATTGAGGACATGCTTGCACTCATTATGGGCTGAGACAAAGAGATGTCTGTTACAATCTGACATCTCACTACAGTACAGACAGAAGTGATTCCTATGGGCAAATAGCAGCTGAGAACCAAGGGGATGAGCGCAATTTAACTTTATATTTTCTTGTGGGGATGAAAGCCTCAATTCCAGCATTTACCCAGGAGGAGACCCTGGAAACACATTTTTGAATGGGGAGATTAAAGACCACAATCCAGGGGACATTGCAAAGGAAATCATAGAATGAGTCCCAGTCTGCTAGTTGATAACAGAAAGATGTTCTGTTGGTAGGAGGTTCTTTGCTGGGGGAGGAGTAGAAGGAGATGTTGACAGACACTGCAGCATGATCAGAGTTGCCAAGAGGGCAGAACTACATGGCACAACAAGACTTGGAGATGGAGGTGAAATAGAGATTGAGAAGGGAAATGTGCAGGAAAGTCAACCACTTGTGTGAGGGATTGAGTAATTGAAAAGTTAAGGGTTTGTATGCCATCAACGTCAGTTATAGAGTTTTTAAGCCACTTGGTATGGTGGGCCTTAAAGTCACTGAATATGAATATATGTGCAAACAGATGAAGAGAGATAGCTTTGTCTATATTGTCAGAAATGCTATCAAGTACACCACAGTCTTAGGGGGATGGAGAGCGATAGAGGAAGAAGAGGTAGCTTACAGTGTTGAGGAGAGATAGATGGAGACACATGTATGAATGATCTGGAGATTCAAGAGAGAGCTCCCTAGCCAGTGGGAGATGTTCCTGATGTAGACTCCCAGGCCATGCATGTGGGTTTGAGAGTCTTTTCTAAGGAGAGGAAGGTAACTGGGGATTGAGAAATCAGAGGAGGTGATAAACACGTTAATGTTGGTCTAGCAGAGAGCCAGTATATCAGGAGACTTCTCAATGAGGAACGATTCCACACTATTTTGAATGCTACGAATGTTGGAAAAGTAAATTTTAAAGGGTTTAGGTGATTCTTTAGAGCTGGTTTAGGTTTACACTTTTGATCATTTGTTGTCATGTTGGGTAATGTTGGTAATGAAAATGAGAAGGCTTGAAGTAGAAGTAGCAGATGGTCATCATATATGACATGGGTAGAAAGGAGCTGGTGCAGCCTGCAACATAATGTGGTCTTAGAGTTGCCCTCCACTGGAGGTGCATGCAGGGACACCCTTCCATGTGTGACATGGCACTACAGACACCTTGATATTATGCAACTGTTGATCAGAGTAGCCGCGTAATATGCTACGCAAGAGTTAGGGCACCTAACTACCAGTCGGGAACAGTAACCAGAAAAATGTCAACCTAGTACCCTCAGAATGAAGAGGCATTGCCACAGACTGCACATATCACAGGAGAATTATGACAGTACTACTACAGAGGCCAGAGAAAAGGAAAGGAAAAGTTCTGGGAACCACTTCCTAAACAAGGAACAAGGGATGAGCCTCTACTCCTGTTCAAGAGAAGGAGGAGGCATATTGACTAAGCAATAGGAAAGCCTATCTACTTCTATTACTTATGTACACGCACAGACAAAAAAAAACAAGCAGCTTACATAAAAGTCCATGAACAACATGTAAGGCACTTAGTGTTGAAATTGGAATATAAAGTTTTAACTTAGTTTAATTCAAACTTTTTGAAAACATTGAGGATTAAATTCACTTCAATTAATATACATAAATAAATCGAAAGGAAAAAAAAATTTCATAAAGAATTGTTACGAACAAAAGCAAAAAAAAAAAGAGGTAAATTAAATTAAATTAAAATTAGTACTGAAATTTGAAGACAAACACACAATGAAGACAGACAATAACATTCTTGTGTCCAGCAAGGTTACTTGGAAGAAAATAAACCCAGGAATATTTTTAAACCCCGACCGTGAGCCTGGAAACTAATGTTTGTTTTTTTGCAGTTTGTTATGTGACATGTATGTGCCCCACCATATAATACTAGTTGGCTATGACCTACTCACTATGCTTGTTTAAATGGATGTCTGTTTAGGGAGTGGGAAGGATAGTAAAAAA
Organism: Acanthosepion esculentum; assembly: GCA_964036315.1. Classification (NCBI taxonomy): domain Eukaryota; kingdom Metazoa; phylum Mollusca; class Cephalopoda; order Sepiida; family Sepiidae; genus Acanthosepion; species Acanthosepion esculentum. Next base: position 52,218,626 of record OZ038508.1, on the reverse strand, counting down.
AAGCAAACATTGCTATGAGCTACAAAAATAGGAAGTTGTAGAGAGCCATGATCAACCTCCCTAACAAGCTTGTGTATATGGACGTTAATTCAGAGAGTGGAAAGTATAGTAAAAAAGCAAACATTGCTATGAGCCACAAAGGATAGGAAGTTGTGGAGAGCCATGTTCAACCTTCCTAACAAGCTTGTGTAAATGGATATCAGATCAGGAAGTGGAAAAGATAGTAAAAAAGCAAACATTGCTATGAGCTACAAAGGATAGGAAGTTGTGGAGAGCTATGATTACTCACATTCTGAAGGAACTCAACACAAAAAAGAAGTAGAATGTATATAAATTATAGATAAAATTAGAAATATTGGAACTTTTCAGTTTGACATTCATATTGTTCATTCAGAAATATCTAAACTATCAGCTGTATACTACCGCTTTCTTAGAAAATGACTTTGAGTGAGTGAAGCATGTAGGTCTTAGTGAGGACCATCCTTTTTCAAAACTCATGGACTGGCATGACAGAATCTCAAAGAACTGTACAGAAACCACATCTCTTCAGGACTTTCAACAGCAGCTACAATTAAAATGGATAGCACATGTAACTTGAAGAGAATTAATGACATAATCAAGATGTTGATGTTCAACACTAATTAAAATATAAGGTTAAGGAGGAAGACCCCCCCCCCCCAACATTGGAATGTGTGATAACAGTTACTGCACCTGAGAAAACTATTTTCCTGAAGATTTGTTTTAATAGAAAGATTTTGTAAATTTCAACCAAATGCAGCATTCTTTCAGAGTCTGTCTATATTTCTGAGATGAAAGTTCTCCACTGCCTGAACCGTTCAATACCCGGTTCAGGCAGTGGAGAACTTTCAGAGGGAAAATTAGCAGGAGATAACTGATAACTGACATCCATCAAACATGGCTTGTGGAACTAGAACAGTCTACCCCAGTGATCAAAATAAAGGGTTCGGTTCTAAAATTCCAACCACCTGAAGAAGGCCGGAGCGTACAACGGCTGAAACGTTGTGACAAAAATGGCGACAAAGATGAGGACAATAGTCCGACTAATGTAAATACTGTGCAGCATTCTTTGTAAGGAAACAGCTAATATTACCATGGCCATATTAATACTTAAATACTTGAACAAACTTGCTCTATGCATTTAATTGTAATTTAAAAGTCTTATTAAATAGCTTAAATGAAGTTTTGCCTATTTTTTGAAAAGGATGTTGAAGGTGGTGACTGTTTTATTGTATGTTTAAGTGTATTTATTTCCTACTCTATTGGTTTTATTGACTCCTAATAATGAGGAAAGAAGGCTTGGAAAATCTGATACTCACAGGACAGGTTGAAGGCAAGAGGAGCAGAGGAAAACAATGCATGAACTTGAGTAAATAGATGGTGGAATTAGGTTTAGGAGAAATAGCAAAAAGTAAAAATTTATTAAGAGATATGAAGGAGAGGAAATTGTAGAGAGCCATAATCGCCTAAATCCTCATGAAAGAATTTTGTTATGATTTTGTAAAAAATTCATAATGTCAGTTGAACTCTGTTTCTCCTTGTTAAGCCTGCTTAGTGACTGAATTGTGTATTTTCCACTAGCACCAGTAATAGCAGTTCAAGCCTTAGTAAAAAGCATGACTTTAGATGCTAATTTTTTAAAATTGAAGGACTTCTCCACTTGGAATAGTGACATAACAAAATATCCAGCCACTCTGGATCTTGCCCCACTCAATGGCCTTGTACCACAAACTTCATAAATATTTATCTTATTTCACTTTTCCTTTTAAAACCATTCTTTACTAAATGTCTCTGTTGTTCAGCTTTCAACTTCTTTGATTTCTGGTATAATTCTATAAGTTAGTCTACTGGACATGGACAATAAATGAGATGTGATATAAGTGAAAGAGAAGGTGGAAGAAAGTGAAATTTATGAGGATAAGGTGGATAGATAATGATTGGCCTTTGACTTTAATAGGTTAAGATTGTAGTATTCAGGGAAGCATCCACATGGGAATCAGTCCCACAAAGTAGCATTTCTTTAGTAGAGACTCTCTGATGGGAAACTCCCTCTTACATCTGGAATATAGAAGTAATAAGGGTGGTTCAACTTTGTGAAAGTTGCCTGGCATGTTGTAGCAGTAAAGATCAGAAGTACTGTTTATTGCCACTAACAGTAGCTTTTAAATATTTGGTTGACACCTCTTTTTTGTTCACACAGCAGTCTGTTGAATTTACAATGTTTCTCTCTTTTTTTGTCTAACATATTTTTAATCACTGCTGCATCCAGTTGAAACCTTTTATTTTCTAAATATGTAGAAGAATATAATGTCTCTGTGAGACTTTTATTGCCTATGATAGAATTTATTTTGAATTCAGGAGAGTTTGATACTTCCTTTATTACACCGGCAGGTTAAATGGCAGCTTTGGTAGAGTCAAGCAATGCCATAGTCACTGCAGACAAGTCACCAAAACACTGTCTTGTGACTTTGCCAAAAAAGGCAGTTAGTTGGAGATATGATATTCAATCCATAGCAGGGGGGAAGATATGGATTCATACGTTTCCCAAGGGTATTTGTGCATAAGTGAATGCAATGAATTCAACTGGGATTTGAACTCAGCTCTTTGATTTCACATTCTGAGCCATTATCCATTACATCACAAAGCACAGCTCTAAATTATAATATATAGTTAGATACAATTTTAGCTTCAGCAATTACATTAGAGTAATGAGGAAGGAATTAATATAGCAGTATTATAATGGTAAGTACTTGTTTTGTATATATTGTTCTAAAGTTTTGTTGGTTACATTAAATAAATGTTTCTCTGCAGAGACCTGTGTTTCATATTTCACTCACACCGTATTCTCTGTGTTTTCTTGTTGGGGAAACTCACTAGGGTGTGAGTCAAACTTAACCTGACAGTATCATTTCTTTTATAGTACACCACATTGCCAAGTTTTAGCAGGTGTACTTCAAATATTACTTTTTGATGCATACATTACTTTCTCACTGGATACACAATGAAGAGATTCTTAAAGTTGAAATATTTATGCTCAAAGTTTCTTATGAAGTCAAAAATGTTTTTATTTTCTGATCATCATAAATTGTACAAATAATGTTGTTAACAAGGACATATTCTGCAAACTGGAAATGGTGGTTCCTGAGATTTTCCCAGTAGAAGAGCTGCAAGCCAGAGATATTTTCTATAATTGCTGAAGATATATTTCCATAAGAAAATGGCATCATAGACTTGTAAGGTGCACAGCATGCTGGAGGAGGCAGATTTAGCCACTGCTCAGTTTAACTCCTGGAAGCTGACTAACTGACTACTTACGTCACACTATGAAGTGATGTCACTAAGCAGCTGTCATGTGACCCATGTGTTTTTTCTCAACTCAATGGAGATAATCACCTTTTGCATCCCAACACCATAATTCATTTTTTCTGGTAATATATCATCACCAGTTGCCTTTTGCAAATCATCTATACTTATTCCTGGTGATATATTTCTAGCTCTCACAGACAGAGATAAACTTATGGCCAACACATACTTGTTTTTGGAAAATTCATTTAGTTCATCTTATATGAAAATATTGCATTTTTAACTCTCATAATATAACTTACCCCCCAGTTTTGGTGGGCAGTTTGGTGAAAATGCAGAAGAACACCAGCTAGCAATGTTAAAGATTAAGGGGACAAATCACACTTTTCTGGAAGAACATTATCAAGGAATGAATTTCTGGTTCCTAGGGGGTGTAGGTATTCCAAGCAACTGCAAAAAGACTGACTGAGACAAATCAAGTCCTATTATACTATTCCAGAAGAAAAATCCATCTACTGGAAAGTGAGTCATATGGTTCCATAATACAATTTTAATACAATGGTGAATATTAATCATATAGATCAAACATTATTCAGTGACATTTTCAGATCAAAATTCAGCTGATAACTGTGTAAGACTTATTGATCTATCTTCATAGTTATGAATCTAAATTCTTTATCTCTTGACCTAAGCTTTAACCATGGAGCTAAATCTGTTAGTTCTTTATTCATTTATTTTATTTCAGGTTGGAAATTGAAGAGGATAAAAAGGAAGCAATGAATGTCAAGTCGAAGATAAATTTATGGTGAAATCACAAAAGGGCCTTGAAGGGTCAGTGCAATTCCTCAGTATTCAGCACCCAACTATTATAATGGTATGCATAACTTGTAAAGGTTTCTCTTCAAAATTGTGTACCAACTTTGGCTGTTAATATAACTATGTACCTTTTAAATTTAATTCAATATTTTTATGATTAAAAGTAAATGTTACAATGAAAATTTGATTTTAGGTTGGTGCAAAAATTTTGAGCATTTTTTGAAAAAAAATTCTTTTATTCAATATAAATTTATGGCATCAATATTTTATCCACATATTTTCCTTGACATTCTGTGACCAGGTATTGAACTCACAACTCTTTGAGTCAAAGCACTTTTTGGATTACTTCAAGCAATGTGTTTATCCACTGGGCCATGCGTCCATGAGGACACAAATAGTTGTGAGTTCAATACCTGGCCAGACCAGAGGGAAAAAAAAAACAAACTTGGGAGGGTTGAGTTATTAAAGGGAATTAACAGAAACTGAGATATCCAGAAAAGGCATGGCATGTGGAACTAGAACAATCTACTCCTGGGGACTAAATAAAGGGTTTGGTCTGAAATATCAACATATGAAGAAGATTGGAGTGTACAACAACCAAAATGTTGTTAATATAGAAATAAAGATGAGGACAACAGTCCAAATGATGTAAATAGTGTATTGTGTGAAGATTTTTAACAAAATGAATTATGAATTTTATCCTGAATTTTCATCTTTGAAGTGTTCTTTCCCATTTCAGAAAAAGGCCCTTATGTAGGTACCTCCTAAAAATTCTGTTTTTTTTTTTGTGGAGGCATCTACACTTATGCCATCAAACCAATGGACATTCTATATATGCTTTTAGTATTTGCTATGCCACTATGTATATAGAATCAATAGAGGGAATGAAAATCAATCTATTATGGAAATGTTGGTCTCTGCTTTCTTCCTATATATGCTTTTAGTATTTGCTATGCCACTATGTATATAGAATCATTAGAGGGAATGAAAGTCAATGTATTATGGAAATGTTGGCCTCTGCTTACTTCCTATATATGCTTTTAGTATTTGCTATGCCACTATGTATATAGAATCATTAGAAGGAATGAAAGTCAATGTATTATGGAAATGTTGGCCTCTGCTTACTTCCTATATATGCTTTTAGTATTTGCTATGCCACTATGTATTTAGAATCATTAGAGGGAATGAAAGTCAATGTATTATGGAAATGTTGGCCTCTGCTTACTTCCTATATATGCTTTTAGTATTTGCTATGCCACTATGTATATAGAATCATTAGAAGGAATGAAAGTCAATGTATTATGGAAATGTTGGCCTCTGCTTACTTCCTATATATGCTTTTAGTATTTGCTATGCCACTATGTATATAGAATCATTAGAGGGAATGAAAGTCAATGTATTATGGAAATGTTGGCCTCTGCTTACTTCCTATATATGCTTTTAGTATTTGCTATGCCACTATGTATATAGAATCATTAGAAGGAATGAAAGTCAATGTATTATGGAAATGTTGGCCTCTGCTTACTTCCTATATATGCTTTTAGTATTTGCTATGCCACTATGTATATAGAATCATTAGAGGGAATGAAAGTCAATGTATTATGGAAATGTTGGCCTCTGCTTACTTCCTATATATGCTTTTAGTATTTGCTATGCCACTATGTATATAGAATCATTAGAGGGAATGAAAGTCAATGTATTATGGAAATGTTGGCCTCTGCTTTCTTCCTATATATGCTTTTAGTATTTGCTATGCCACTATGTATATAGAATCATTAGAGGGAATGAAAGTCAATGTATTATGGAAATGTTGGCCTCTGCTTACTTCCTATATATGCTTTTAGTATTTGCTATGCCGCTATGTATATAGAATCATTAGAAGGAATGAAAGTCAATGTATTATGGAAATGTTGGTCTCTGCTTTTTTCCTATATATGCTTTTAGTATTTGCTATGTCATTATGCATATAGAATCATTAGAGTGAATTAAGTTTTGGGAATTTTTGTTTTGTAAGTTGTATGTATGAAATGAAATTTTAATATTTTTTATATTTCTTCACATGTTTTATAGAGATTTTTGTATTAAAATATCTCTGTGTGTGTTTCATTTGTTTTGTTTTCTCACTGTTAAAAGAAAAGTCTGTGTCACACTTTATATAATGATAAGCATGTATGAATATTTTCGTATACATCTTTGATAAATTCTACTCATAACAGGCTTAATAATTATTTAATACTTTTGTCATTAAACTTGAAATTCACATAAATAGACAGATAAAAGACAATATCATCATCCTATTTTTGTAGGGTCATTGTACAACTGAGCATTTGGCTAGTCCCCTCCAAATTCCATATTCGAATGCTTGTATTTGAGTGCAGTGATGTTGTCAATCCATTTTTTCCCCAGTCTCTATTTTGTTTTGTTGCTTATAGTGGTAACCTTGTAAGATGATAGTGGAAAGATTGCTGGCCCTTATGACATGGTTATACCATTTCAACTTCCCCTTCTTGATTGTGGTTATGATGTCTTTCAACAGACTTGCTTTTCGTGTGATGGCACGCCATCATTTTGATCAGAAAAAACTAAATTTACTCTAAAAGCAGGTTAAAATGGAATTTGAAAATTTTCAAAAATGCCATGTCCTTATATTGTTAATTTTTTCTTATTTCAAACTTTTTGACAATATTTGATTCTTTTGGCAAAGCTGCAAAAATTTTACAACTTGATTGATTTAGAATACAGCACAAAAGGTATACAAGACTAAATGTTCAGGAGAAAGGGCAAAATACTCCAAGATCAAAAAATTTCTTTTTACTGTCTTCTATATTTTAAAATTATAGATTGTTAGTTTTTGGTGAAGACCAATGAACAAAGCCATATAGATTCTGTATTGCACCAAAGCACCATAGATTCTGTATTGGAAAATTTTCCAAAATGCCATGTCCTTATATTGTTAATTTTTTTTTATTTAAAACTTTTTGACAGTATTTGATTCTTTTGGCAAAGCTGCAAAAATTTTACAACTGGAATATTCAAGTAAATGCAAAATTTTTGTTATAATTGTTCCGATCTTATGAAAACAATTTTCATTAATAAATGGCTGGAATAAATAATAATCAAATGATATATTTAAAAAAAGAAAACTCAACCACTGGTATCAGTTCAAATCAAAAAAGATCTTTTTGTGTTATGTTGACAAATAAATTTCTGCCTCCGATGGTGACTGATTTATTGAACAATTTCATTAGATAAATCAAAAAATATTTTTAATATTCATTATTTTTATTTATATCTATACACAGCTTAGTTTAAATCTTGAGCAAATTAAGAAAGCAAATTTTTTTATATTTACAAATAAATTTGCATTTATGATTGCGACTGGTTTATTGACTATTGCTATTGTTTGTTTAGTGGTATATCAATTTCTTATGTGGTTGACCTGGGAGCAACAACAATTAAGAGGTGGTTCCATGCTCATCAAAACCTGATCAGAGATCTTGCTGCCAGATGTAGTTTATTGTCATACACAGGATACCTGCTTTATTGAACAATTATATTAAACTAGCAGGACCTGTGGAATTTCCACAGTCCAACTAATAGAATGTTGAGTAAACAATAAACTTTTTCTACATAAACATATGTATAAAAATAATGCATTGAAGAAAGAGCAATTAAAATCTCTACTTAGGCAGCAAATAGTAAAATTGCATATATTTGTACAGGTATATTTACAATTACATAAAGTTTATCTATTAAATCTATCATTAACATACAATACTCATAGGCTGGGAAAAAAAACAACACACAAAGATACTTGGGACTGTCCACCATTGTGAATGCCAATCAGTCTGTGGTACTCCCCGTCAAAACATAGAATGATGTCAGTTTCCACTGATATGAATACAGAAAAAAATAGACATATAAATGTACAAAAATATATAATACATGGCACATATAAATAGTTTCCTCTTTTGAAAGATATTCATTTAATATATATATATATATATATATATTTAATTCTTGAAGCTATGAAACCTAACCTGAACAAAATAAACTATGAAATCTCCACAAATATCCTTAAATGCCTATAATTAGTAACAGAAGTCATTGGTTTATACCAACGGCTTTCCATACTCAATACTCATCGGATTCACTCTCGCGTGGTCATGTGTGACATCATGAGCTGTGGTGCGATTTTCGCTTTCAGCGTCTTATATGCACGTGTTTATCGTTGCTTGGAAATCATCCATGTTAACAAAAACAGACTATCATCAATTTCGTGTATTGCTTAATATATTGTGTAATTGTCATCTTCGATAATGGCTTATGTAAGCCGAAAGCTTAGATTGGATTAAAAAAATATGTATCAATATTGTGATTTTCTTTCTTCGTTTAATGATAATGTTATTAAGCTTATCAGACGATATGAAAAGAACTTACAAAAAATATATAGACAACACTTATCTATATTATTTAATGAAACATGTATGAATATATATATATATATATATATATATATATATATATATATATGTGTGTGTGTGTGTGTGTGTGTGTGTGTATGTATACATATAAAGCAAAGACACATAAATAATGCAATCAAGGGTCTCCAGGATTTCTGAAAACACTCCACTCCTTCAAGTCAGTACCTCTCGGCAGACAATGTTCTTAGTAACAGTTCGCCCTCTTCTCTTTCCTTGTCTGTCTGTCTCCATCACCTTAACCCTTACATCTGAGAGTTTGTGAGCTCTAGAGTATGCCATATACAATTGCCCATGAATGAATACTGGCTGTTTTAAGAACAAACCCATCTTCTTAAATGTCTGCCCCTGTTACTTGTTAATAGTCATGGCATATGGTAAATGAACAGGAAACTGGGTTGTCTCCGAGGTAAGTGGCAAGTTAGAGTTGCTTGAAGCCAGCTTTATTCTGGGAATGAGGACAAGTCTACCAATTAGTGAGCCACTAATCAAAGAAGCCTCAATTGAGTGTTGATGCATGGCTACCACTTCCAGTCTTGTACCATTGCAGAGTCCATTTTGCATAGGAATGTTATGAAGAAGCATTACTATTGAGCCAGGTTTTAAACTCAGTTTATGAGGAGGCATTACTGATGGTGTCAAGGAGCTTAGAAATTCAAGTGGGTATTGCTCAGCCACAGCTGGATCATCTGTCAAAACTTTATTTGTACTATAATAGGTATAGCAGTCATTTGGAAGTTGTCTCAAAACTTCTTCATTGATCTGGAGACAGTCTGAGTTCTCTGGCGAAAGAATTATTCTTACTTCTTCAGATGTATTGATGTCATCCACCAGAGAGCTGTCAATGCATGAAATTTGAGGCAGTTTTATCACATCAACAGCAAGATTAGGATCTTGTCAAGCTGCTGATGTTCCAATGCTAAGATGCATTCCCTTTGATCAGCTGTTGTCCTGATGTTTTCCATGGAGGAGAATTTTTAATATAGATTTCAATGATTGCCTCATGATTTCCTCTTGGCAATATGGGTAGGACATGCCTAAAGTCTGCTCCCAAGAGCACAACTTTACCACCAAAAACAGCAGCAATGCCAGTGATATCTCACAAGACTTTGGTTTGGTTTTGTTTTGTTTTATGGCATATCAACCTCAATGGGTCATTTAATGCCGATAACTTTTTTTTTTTCCTGGTAATATTTTCGTTTTGTCAAAAATCTATTTCTGTTAATATTTTTTTCCTCAAAAATGTATAGCTGATAATATTATTTTTTGCAAAATGTATAGTTGGTAATATTATTTTTTCAAAAAAAGGTATAATTGATAATATTATTTTTTCAAAAATGTATAGCTGGTAATATTATTTTTTCAAAAAATGTATAGCTGGTAATATTATTTTTGCAAAAACATATAGCTGGCAACACTATTCTTTCAAAAAAACGTATAGCTGGTAATATTATTTTTTCAAAAACATATAGCTGGCAACATTATTTTTCCCAAAATGTATTATCAGAGGCCTTGCTGTTGGACGTAGTCTATCATCTTACCCAGGATGCGGATGTAGTTTATTGTCATACCCAGGCCACGCAAGACTTTATCAACAGCATGAAGAGAAAATGAAGGGAACATAAAAACCTCATCCAAGATGATCAAATCTAGGTTTTGTAAATAAATTGCATGGTCTGAACTGGCTGGTACATTACAAACACTGGCCTCCATGATCGGGACAGGCAATTTGAACAAAGTATGGATAGTCTTTCCACCTGAGAGTAGTGTAGAGACAATGCCTGTCCACTGCACACATTGCAGTTGTTCCTTCGCAGATATGAAATTATGGTATTAAATATATAAGTTTTACCACAACCTCCTAGTGCATCTACCTCTCCTCTTCTTATCTACAGATTCAAGCACAGCATTAGCGATCAGTCTCTGCTCATCAGTAAGTTTTGCAATGCCTGGGTGATTGAGGTCTTTATGATGATCAAGCTGTTGTACTTCAGTAGGTTCAGGCAGCCCAATAGCTAAACAATTAATACCATTCTCTATCAGAATTGCATCAGTTGAGTGCAGTGCCATGTTTTCTGCATTCATCTGCATTAAAACCTTGGTGAAAGAAATCTTCACAGGGCAGCAAACATAAGATGTAACTGTAAGGGCATCCGACAGGCAGCAGCTTCTAGCAATGCATGTTCCAGTGTGTTATCATTTGAGAGAAGACCATATCTCAGACATACTGTCTGAAATACTTAAAAAAATACAGGCATATGATGTATGCCTGTACTTTTTCAACATGTAGGCATTGTACAGCACAACATTCCTATTGTCAGCTGAGTGATGTTCAACTTGAACTGTGACTTCAGCATTGCGTCATCTGTACTCTGGATAACCATTCAAATTCAGAAGCATTTCATCTCTGTAGTTCTTTGGAAATTTCTTTTGGCAAGAGCCATTTTCCATCAAGGGGAAGAAGGATTATCTGTTCTGCAAGGACCATGTGTCATGCATTTTTTTACTAAATCATGCAAGACTAGATCATCATTGGTGTCAAGAATTTCAGCTGTTACGATCCTATTTATGTCACCACTGCCTTATACTCTGTAGAGCCTCATTCTCACATGAGCAGCTTCCAGCTTTTGTTGCCAGTTCATGATGTATGCAGTTTATAAGCACAAAAGTAGGAACCTTCACTTTTTCGTGATACCTAAGGTTTAAAATGAATTTTTATAAACAGAAAATCTTTTTTGAAGCTTCCATTTTATCTTTAATTGAAAGATAAAGGATTAAATTTACTATTTTCAATAAACATAATAATCTGGTGTATTTCAAGTAGAACTTATATTGATTTAAATCGATTTTTTTGGGATGCTTGTAAAATCGGTCATTTTTTACATATTGATAGATTTGTAGACAAAAATTAATTCTTAGTTTTAAAAATCTTGAAAAAATATTAATAAAATTGTGAGCACACATTGTTGAAAACCATTGACAATAACTAAAATGAGAAAACTAATTTCAAATGTGAATGAAATAAAGTCTAAAAATAATTAAATTTAACATTAGATTTAA